>OY292492.1:3226673-3899843 GCA_958496325.1 Nomophila noctuella | reverse complement strand
TCCGATTTGCGGATAGGCTTTTCGAAGTCCATTGATAGCTACGGGTGTTGTGTAGAATGAGTTCAGAAGCTTTGGTTTTCAAAATAAAAAACAGAATGGAAACAAACACGATTGTTTTTATATTGCTCTTATTTATAAACAGATGATTGTGCCATCATTCGTAACCGGTCTGGAACCTTTGACTCTGAAAGTCTTGGATATTTTCTTACATTTAATTAATGAAATACGGCAGAAAAAAATGAGGCTTTCTTCTTTTCTACCGTAGTTAGCTGTTAAAATCTTGACAAAAATTATCTTTAACAATGTAGACTGTCATAATTTCCTGAAGGTCATAAAGGAAATAAATGACTTCATATCGTGTTGTTCATGAAGATTGTCACTGTGGTCTTATCCTTATTAAATAGTGAACTCCAAAATAACAAAATATGTTGAGCTCGGAGGTAAATCATTAAATGTGAATGTTATCTGAGATAAAAATATAAATATATATTTTTATCTCAGATAACTAAACTACTAACTATATAAATAAACTAGATTAACTAAATCTAAGTCATTTAAATGTGTAAGAATATGCAATCGAGGAAGTCAAAGTACCATTTCAACATCAAACCACTCTAAATGCATATTGCAAATCACGCATTGTTCTACATAAATTCATGAGCATGTCATTTCTTTCGAAAGTACTTTATCATCGAAGTACTCGTTCATTTAAATATAAGTATGTCTTAAAAATTTGCATCTTTTGCAACACGCAATGTGCTAACAAGTATGGCAAATAGGATTGCTTTACCGAATATTAAGTCATACAATTTACAAGCGTATATTAACCATGGACCATTTCATTGAAAGTAAAGATCTCCAAACTCGAATCGTTTAACATCGCAATAAAATTAACATTTGCAGTTTTAAAAGCTTCAGATCGTGGCATTGATTTGAAAAATGTGAGCTGTGAAAATTAAATCTGCAAGATTCCCGTTTTGCGAAAATCCGCGGCGCAAACTCGACAAATCCTTTTGCAGGAATTCAAGTCTTCGTCAAACAGCGGTATAGTCCGTGCTCAATGGAGCCCGAGATATGCCTGATTGCACACAAGAGGTACGTATAACGGTGATGCCCAGACAACCAATGAAGATAACAAGGTCAACAGAGCGCACGCCGAATACGAAATAAACGTAAAATGTAAAAGAATGCGAGCGAGTTGTTACAGACGTTACGCTGTTCACGTAAGGCAGAACCAGTTTGCAAATCTAGAGATAACCCAATGCTGTCCCAAATTATGCACGATTTGACTCGATGTGACAATATTCCCCGTTATGATGAATCAAGATCGATGACGAAATCAAGTATCAGCCTATTAATGTCCCACTGCAGGGCAAAGACCTCCATCATTTGAAATCATGTTTTCGTTACAAAGATGGGTTTTGGCTTAATCACCTTGCTTGCCAAATACGGGTTGGTGATCACAGACCCGGGCTGTGTTCAGAAAAATCAAGACAAAGTTTGCCCGACCAGGGAATCGAACCCAGGACCTCGAGACCAAGGCCCGGTATACTTAAACCACTAGACCATCGAAGCGATGACTAAATACAAGTTTATAATAATTTTTCCAAGGGAGAGTTTTCCTGTAAATATGTTAAGAAAATTATATCGCGATTATATCTGTTTAAAAGTATTTTTATTCATCATGTTCATGCAAAAAATAATTTCACGCTCAAATTGATATAGCGGTCATATTTTTTCAATGCCCTAATGTATCACGCTAATGTTAACGTACATTTCCTTCCTAAATGCTTCCTTATTGCTATACTGCAAATGGTCCACTTGACCTTCCGAAACGTAATCGTTAAATCACAATTTTAGCAAAAAATAGATAAAATTCTTGCGCGGCTTTGTCACACTTAGCCAGTCAACTAGATCGTATTGTTTTCGGTTAATTGTCGCTGTTTTTGCAAGGTTAGTGCGATTTTTGTTAGTGAAAAGGCCAATTGAGCGGGTTATGTAGGCTGGGTGAAAAGAATAATAAGTCAACTAGTTGAGCGTCATCCTGGTTAGTGGGTTGCGCAACGAGGCTGTGCCGGTATCGCCTTGGTGCGGGTGTTCCTCAGATTAATGAATGTCAATAGATGCAACGAATAATTTGACAGTTAGGTACGCTATCCTTTGTTTCCTTATTATGAATGACGTAAGAGCAAGTTAGAAGACACACGTACTCCCGGCGCCTGAACTGTCAAGTGTGATGACGTCATCGCGTGGCCCTCGTCTTCTGTTGAGAGAGACAGAGAGAAACAGACTAAAGTGAAAAGTTCAGTGAATTTTTGACGTTTCCGTGGAGACACTCAAACGTGACATGAGAAGCATCTATAGTAGTCATTGATCTGTGGGGTGTTCCGTGCTCCAACTAGCTGAGCATCCGGCGGCGCCCGGGGTCCGCTGATAAGGACCAGTGAAAGTCTCCGGCCGAGGGGACCTGCCACACGCGGTATTGTTGCCCGACGACAGTCACGCTCCGCTAATTTGAATGCAACCATGATGTTGGTAATAGAATAATCTCGTTGATTGATAGACTTATTATATGATGATGAGGTTCCAGGAAAGTGAGCATTGTCCCAAAGAGGGAGCGGACGCTGATAATTTGTCAAAGATATGCCTATTACGAGTCGGTAATTGAAAAATAATGTTATGTAACGCTGAAGTCACAGAGAAATTGTTCGCCGCCTTCGGACCGCCGAAAGGCTCTAGGCGTTATTCTCCATTCAATACCGGGCTTCGAATTAAAATCTAAGCATTTCGGTCGTCGACCTTTGAGATTTTATTGCCCAAGCAATAGATGGAATCGATAATCGTCGTAATGTCTATGTGAAATCATCGAACGGTGTGTGAGACGGTCGGACCACCGCTGCACCTATTATGGCAGCAATTCGCCGATTTATAGAACATCTGTGTGGAGCTATTAAGACGTAATTGATCATTGATCGAGTGTTAGAAACTCTGCCATTCACAACCAAAAAACGTGGAAATAAAACTGACAGGCTGAACCGAAATAAAAAGGAATAAAAGAAGTAAAGTCACTGTCAATTCGCGACACACGTACGGTTATAATTAGTTCGTAGAAATCTTAAACCATGATTAAATAAAGTTTCTTCATGTGCAAAACTGATTGGATACAAAAAGATCAAAACGCTGAGTCGTTTGCTAATAGTATAGTTCATTTGTAATGGTATTTTGACGACTGTCAGTCACTTATCAGGTGTGCGCTGTACGTGCGTAAGTGTAACTATCGGCCGACTTTCACTGTATCAGAGTGTTGGAGATAATCTCGGCAAAAAAGTTGGCGAATTTCTCATTGTGTTCTATATAGCGCAGTCACGAGATCTATTAGTTATTTGGCAGTGCCGTGCCAAGGTCGGAAACCGGCCGGGCACAATACACCACTTTCGTACTCGATCGTCGAAAGCGAATGGGAAGTCTCCTGTTTTGGTGACAACTTTCAATGTACACTCGGACCACTTTTTGTCCTTTCCAAATTGGAATCTCGATAAAACATCAATCGTAAGTTGGAAAAGTTCACTTTCCATTGTTATGTAAGTTTTCGGTAATATCATTGTTACCCACTCGGCGGCGGCGGGGTGTGTCAATAAATCTACGAAAGATAGGGCCTTAATTGGCGTGTAGGTGTTTTTATTATAACTAAAGGAATTTAGTGAGCAATGCCTGTTTATGTTATTGCGTTGTTTCCCAGTAGCTACCTACTCGACGCGATGTATTGTGCCCTGGGAGATACAATCATTATAAATTTAAACTTTATTACCTATCAAATTACTAAAACTATGTATCATAACTGTAATCTTGCAGCATAACAGCCACTTACTCCAATACACTTTTGGAATCGATAATATTACCCAAGCAGTTTTAATACTATTTCAATTGATAGGCGTAATAATACATTGCGTAGAATTTATTATCAGATAAACGATATATTATCGTAGTTATTTCTTTGTATTGTAAACAGTCGTTAGAATAATGTTAGACATTAATTAACAAATGTAAATACATTATTAACTTTAATTATTGTTAACATTGTAATTGTAGAATCTATTAGTGTTAAAAAGTTGAAGTATGTGCTAAATTAAAACGCTAATATGTAAACATTATTATGTATTTAACCGGTTTGTGTACATAGTTGAAAATGCTTTCTTTCTGGCATCGTTAGTCCGGATTGTTATTATATTGATATCGTAAGTGTATGTTTATATTCTTGAAAAGTAACAATGTTAAGATACTGTATTCATGTCAACGTAAGTTTCTTTGTTTGATAATAAGTTATGGATGCTATTATTTTCCTGATTGTTTGCTACGGGTAATAGTGAGCTAATGCTCTATTTAACTATAGTTGCTTCGGTCTTTTAAAGCTGCCATCAAATAAAACAATTTGCTATCAAACGAAAACATAGGACGACCTGAACTAAGTATCTAATTGGTATGTTGTAAAATTAAGTTGGTACCAGAAACCTTTTAAGCCAGAAGTGTTTTTGAGACTCCGATTTTGTTACGAATGTAACACATAATATCTGAGAGACAGGGGGTAGTACTTCTGAATATGACTGTATACATTAGCGATGTGGTCAAGGCAATAAAATTATAAGGAGCTTAAATAACATACAACTAAAACGCAATCTAGATTAGACGAAGAGGTAAATTCTGCCACAGAAAATATCACAGATAATTAAGAGTCAGAATCACAAGAGAAGGCCAGTATATAGATAATGCTTACTTGGGACCGTTTTAGGCCGTGACTATTCGTATAACAGTTCAGAGTGAAATAAAATTACCTCCAACCTTGACACAATAACATTTAATTCTGTCGAAGCAATTAATTTAGTCGAGCGCCGCGTGGAAGCTTTACTAGTGATACTATCAGTTCCGTTGACAAATTATGCCAACTACTTGCATCGTTAGTAGGATGATTTATTTGTTCTGTGTCTCAGTTATTCTCAGTAATTCTGTTATTTAATTTAGTTTTCCAGTGTTTTTTACGTTTTGCGTCGATTTTACCCGACGATTTCAGCTTAAAAACACGCTCGTTTCTGACCAGAGTAGTGGAAACTAATGATATTAATTCCTTGGACTAACACAGCAAATGCCTAGCCCCAATTAAGCTCGAGGTTTGTACTATGGATGCTAAGGAACGGGTAGACATACTTAAATATTTTTTAGACATCCATGTCTCGAGTACAAATGCCGATGTCCATCACACAAACATTTGGCCCTAGCGGGATTCGAACCCACGACTCTCGGGTTTTGTAGCTGAAGCTTGACCTTCGGGCTTTGACCACTAGACCAATGGGTCCGTCAAAATATTATTGAACCAAACTTAAGATTCGCTATTCTTTAAGGAAGCTCAGATTTATGTGGCTAGAAAAGCAACTAAAAATTTTGATCAGTATATAATTGGCAAAACCAAGAAGTGGTTAGAAAACCTAAGCCAATTATCAAAGTTCAAGTTCACAAAGGTTTTTCGCAGAAAACTATACTCCGAACCTTATTAAAAATATTTAGAAAACCGGTTCAAGACCAAAGCCTAAAGGAGAAATCCGTTTCTCATACAAACGGGGGCCTGGATGTGCACGGCTACAAATTGGTCACCGATTAGAACACTTCAAAAGATTACATTTGCCCAATTTTAATAGCTGAATACAACGGCCAAATGTGTTAAAATCATGCATGAATATTCATTATTATTGCCATATCTATATGGTGTGACATCAAGTGACAGGATTGACATTGACGTATGACGTAAAACCATAATCCACTGATCTATACATAGACAAGATATAGGTCAGTGCCAAAATGGCTCCATTTCAATTGACACTGATCGTTTAATCGATCAATTGTTTGATTTTATTATTATCTTTATTATGAAGACGTAAAAAGTAGATCATTATTAAGATATAACGAATATTACAAATAATAAATGATTGTAGTTTTTCAAAATGTAGCAAAAATACACTGGAACATGATGCATTTAATTTAATCTCCGCTTATCGATTTTCTCTAATCGATTATTTAATCTGTCATGTTATTAGGTGCGTTTCTGAAGACAGTTAAAAATTAAAAAATATAGTGCTATGTCGTTTATAAAGTATGTTTGATAATGTAAAATATATAATTATGCAATTAACTTAAGTTGGCCAAAGCCTATTCCGTTGTTATTTATAGAGGTTAATTAACAAAAATTTACAGTTTTTTTGGTATATAATTTATCCATGCACAATCAAGCCCAAAATGGATCGTCTCCTTTCAAGGCCAAAAAAATGGCAAAACTATTATTATGCAAATCGATAACCTTGATTAAATAGCAACGGGATTCCACTTATTATAATGCTTATATCATAATGGTCATCGTCGTCATTATATTACCGTTATGGCAACACCACGTGCTAATTAATAAGCAAATCGGTCTTGCCACAATAAAAATCTATACTAATAATAAAGCTGAAGAGTTTGTTTGTTTGTTTGTTTGTATGTTTGTTTGTTTGTTTGTTTGAACGCGCTAATCTCAGAAACTAATGGTCTGATTTGAAAAAATATTTTTGTGTTGGATAGTCCATTTGACGAGGAAGGCTTTAGGCTATTGGAAATCGAAATCCACGCGGACGGAGTCGCGGGCGGCCGCTAGTAAACCATAAAGAGAGGACGACCTTAAACTAAAACCTGCGTCCATAAAAATTAAAGGCCATCAAAATTTACATCTCGTGTCCCAGTTTGCGAATCGAGACGTGGGTGCGTCGGTCATGAACTCAGTAGGACAGTTTCGCCAGTCAGGTCCCAACCGAAGCCCTAGGTCGACTCCCACCTTTGGGAATTTGGTAGACCTAATCAAATCGGTAATCGGTGGCAGGCTTCTTATACACAGTATTCACTCACTCCAGCTGATTTGTCGACACTGTAACATCCTGATTCCATCACAAAATTTTTGTAGTGTCACCAGATTACATCCCCACTGCGACCAAGGTTTTTACGACATTTGCGATTAGTGAATTGAACCTCTGTTCTTGACGCCGAAAGGATATTGTTTCGGAATCGGACTCTGCGCCTCCAAAGCCATTTCGGAATGAATAATTGAAATAATTACTGCTGTTTTGTTTCAATTACTGTCTGTTCTGGCAATTCTAATGAGGTAAGTATTCCAGCTTTTATCGAATGACAGGACTTTTGAAGACACCATTTAGTGAAATATCCTTCGATTGTGTCGTCGTTGTGACGCAAAACAACAGATGAATCAAGTGTAGTTCAATGTAATGTTCTTTGGCAAAAACGACAGTGTATAAGGAAATCTCCATTGCAGCTTGCCGTTAGTTGGCTCGTAATAAAATTCTGTCGGAAAACTGGAATTTACTTTTAAAAAACTTTGCACGTACAAATTCGCCTAGATTCGCTTATTTTGTTGTCATTTGTAATCCGTGGGAGTGGGTTGCAAGGTCGAGGTTATTGTCACCGTTGACTGATTTTTTGCGTCAACTATCACTTGCATAGTTAACACGTTGTTAGCACATTTAACACGTTGTTCGCGCAACACTCTCGGTAAAAAAATCATTAGGTCTTACGATCTTGATTCACTATCACAGCGTGAAAAGGTCATTTAGAAGAAATGCTCTATTGAACGACATTACATTAATCATACCGGTAATGAGCCATAGTTTCACTTTTAAGGGTACCCCATACACTATGTAAAACCTTTAAAATATCCTAATAACATCCCCCGTCTTATACTTTCTGCCTTCACAGATTTTGAACTCGAGATGTGTACTTTACAAAAGAAAAATTGAAAAAATAGAACCTTGAATTAAAACTTTGATATCTGCAAACAAAAGTGACTAAAAATAATTTGAACAATAAAGCAACTTTACTTAACAATTTTTCCGACAAAAATACTACTTAATAACAGGTACAAAGTCAATTTCATGCAACCAGACAAAAAACACTTAATGCTAAGTTATTTTATTTCATTTATCTTGTAGACAAAAACTTGTGAGGCATTGTGTAAAATAACGACAAAACAAAAAAGTGTTAGTGTACCTAAATGATTTAATTTAAACCTTCATGCAGAACCCCCAAACCCCACTACCTACGCTTATCCGCTAGTTTTTTCTTAGCAACTAGGTCATGTAAATTGCCGAAGATCAAAGACACCATTGTACCTTCGTTTCCGAGTAGGTGTTATACTGCGCTGTACTTAGCTCAATAGCGTTCCAAACATAGAGGAATTATCCATTAGAGTTAAAAATTGTTTACAAGATATTATCAGTTATTTGGCACAGCAAAATTCTTATCGTGACCGCTGCTTGAGAGTTAGGTGTCAGAAATTTGCTTTATTTTGAAAAATTCAATGAATTTTAACTGAAGCCTGAACGCTGAAGATTTCCTTATTAGTAGGTGAACGAATAACGTAATGATGGTATCACCACTTTGCGAGATATTTTACTGTGTGAGCATTTCTGTCTAAGTGGGGAATGAAAGTATGATAACTGCACAAAGCTGCAATGCACTTACACTTAATAGGTTTGTAGTAAAAAAGACAAAACAATTACTGCCGTGACCGGACACTACAGTCCTAAATTCTTTATAGCACTTACCGTTAGTTGAGTGATCTGCTCGTCCGATTATGTAGCATTGTTTGTAAACAAGTCAGCGTTCGCAAAATAATAAAAAAAAAATCGACCTTTAGTCGACATACCTACCAGCGCATATTTAATGCGATCTGCAAAGGAGTGGAGAACACTACCTGGGTCTGTTTTTCCCTAATACATATTATAACTTGAGTGCCTTTAAGGCAAGAGTACAATACAATAGTTATGCTATGTACTATGAAGATCATGCTATGCATGGCATGGTAGATCTTTATTAAACATCAGGCTTAGCATCATTACTTAACAACAGTACCTGTCTATCAAAAATAAAAACAAATACGAAAACTCTCCTCTATAAGATTCTTACTCGACGCTTTGTTAAGACATTTCAGCTAGGCCTGGGATAATAAATGACCGCGGAAGTGACTCTGCTTAATGCACTACGAGTTTGACCGAGAAGCGCGACCTTCCACGGCTACCATCAGCTATTTACAACGTCAAATGACTGTAATTAACTATCAGCTGCATGAATTCTTGTATTACAAGAGGTGAGACAGCCCGCTTGATTGATGGATTGAGGTGTTTTTGAAGTGATTGTCATTGTCGAAGCTATGTATAAATATACTTTTGCCTGCGATACCGTTTGGGTAGCGGGTGGACAATGCGGTTTACTTGATGCCACTGAATGGAGAAATTAACCGAGTATTTAGTGCACAATAGTTATAGTTATTTCATTTTATGTGACTCACCATCATAGTAAGTAAGTAATGTTAAATTATTTTCTATTAGAGCATAATTAATTGAATAAAAACGTCTTAGACACTTTATCTGGATAAATACTGTTATTTATCGAGATACTAGGTTTTATAATGAGAAGTTGTGATAACATAATAATGTTTGTGTATTACTAACTAACAAATGACAATACAATCCGTGTACATTTGTGAAAAGCACTTAAGATTTCTCAGTATCTTCTGTTTCTTATTTTAAAGAACAATAAGTCTTAACTTAAGACTTATTATACTTAAAAACAAAATACAAAAGAAGTATTGCAATAACGATTCCGACACATGCTTCTCATACAATAACACTTTCTGTTAAACACTTTCTCTTTAAGAAATTCTTTAACTCATTCTTTAACGCCATTATTTTCCAATCCGTTTACTTCATTCCGGTAATCATTCGGAAAATTGTATTTTATTTTACGTCCGTTCAATCAGTAGGAAAGTGATTTACGATATTTATTTACGCAACAACAAGTAATAAATAAACAAATAAAAATTTTGCTATCTCTTTTGTAGTAGTTAGTAGTTGTTAATCCAAAGTACAAACATGAATGTGATGCCATACAATTATTAAATTTAAATTAAATTCATAGGACTTACACACCTATTGCCTAGCCTCAAACTAAGCTCGAAGCTTGTACTATGGAAGCTAGGATACGAATAGACAAACTTAAATATGTACTTTTATAAACATTCATGACTCGAGTAAAAATGCCAATGTTAATCACACAAACATTAGCAACTAGCAGGATTCGAACACGCGACCCTTGGTTTTGCACACAGTGTCTCTGAACATTAGACCAACAAAGCCCGTGAAATCAATAAGATTACATATTTGTACTAAATTATGCATTTTATTCTATTGGGCTTAAATAAAAAAATTCGTAAGCCTCGTATCGACGTAAACTATGGCTATTCTTGACAAGGCTGCGTGCCTATTTGTCAAAAGATTTTTCATAGAATCTGTTGAAAACCATGGCACTTTAGGAAAAGATAACTCTGTATCTATAAAAAAAACCGTGAACACAAAAATAAACTAAAAATTAAAAAATAATTCCTAATATCTATTACCTCATACTGTAATTTTCCTAAACTATGTTAAAGTAATCTTAAACATACTAACTGAAGTCGGTGCTTCTTCTCTTCAGTTTTTGGGCAGGCACCGACTTCAGTTAGTATGTTTAAGATTACTTTAACATAGTTTAGGAAAATTACAGTATGAGGTAATAGATATTAGGAATTATTTTTTAATTTTTAGTTTATTTTTGTGTTCACGGTTTTTTTGAAGTCGGTTTAATTTTTTTTTAAAAAAGTCAGTTTATTTCATGATTTTTAGTTGTGTAAAAGCGTTGTGAACTTAATTTTTAGTAGGAACTTAGTTGTTGTTAAGAATGAATGAGAGTGTGGATAAATTTCTTGTTCTCGCGTGAAGGCCCAGCGAGACTTCTCGGCGAGATTTCTCGCCGTGAGTCTGGATGTAATATACACAAGTATCACGTTAGCCCTACATACATTCGATCGACCAATTGCAGTTCTGCCTTCCAACTCCTAACCGTTAAGGAGTACTGTAGCTTCATCATCAGCACAGTAGCATCAGATGTTGATTCAAGCATACCTCACAAGCAACATGTAAGCCCTACATACTACTAAATAGTTTCCATCGACCAAATTGCAGTTCTGCCTTCCAACTCCTAACCGTTAAGGAGTACTGTAGCATCATCATCAGGACAGCAGCTTCAGATGTTGACACCCTGAAGCATATACCTGAGTAAGACATGATTACGTAACAAAAACACCATCCGAGCATACAATTTTCGGTGGTTGCCCTCGATTTCTCCTGGATTCCATCATCAGATCCTGGACTGGTGAAAATGGGACCACCTCAGAACTGAACTCTATCCAACAAAAAAAAAATTTTGAAATCCGTCCATAATTGACGAAATTATCGGTGAACATACATAAAAAAAAAAAAAAAAAAAAAATTATACATACAGACGAATTGAGAACCTCCTCCTTTTTTGAAGTCGGTTAATAACAGTGATGCAGATATCCTCTACTGATAATTTCTGAAGCCAATTACGAAAAGTGCTAAACGTTCGGCAGCGACCGCGGTTATTGCGAATTCAATATTTACTTTATTTTACAAGTGAGCCGTGAGTACATATTACTTCCATGCTTTGCGCTAACTGCACAAGTCAATTCTTGCAGGGCTGCCCACTGATTTCATGTTGACCACTACTTTGGAGCTAAAGTAAGGTATTTCCCGTCTTAAGATGTTTTCGTTTTAATTTTTTGATAATTTTGTTGGATAATTGCAGCACATTTTCATGAAAAATACTGAGATATAAATAAAACCATAAATCATCAAAACAGGCGTCGTCGTTAAGAGTGGTAGCGACTAGTGCAACCCTTGAACGAAGACCTGCTCCTAAAAGTATTTTTGAAAAAGTCTTTATAATAATGAAATCGGGTGCAGAAAATATTTTTTTGAAATATTTTATTTTAAACAGGTGTTTTTTTTCATTCTTTATCTAAGCTCATTAAAATACAAGATCTACTGAAATAATATATTCTTCACATTATTCGTTTATTGAACCAGACTTATTAATTAATTCAGATGCGACCTAGTAGCTTACAATACAAACAATATGGTAATGTTACCTGTTTTCGTGTCATAACTTCGCGACATACAAGGTACAGACAGACGCACAGACGTCCTGCGTAATTGTTAACGCAATTCTTTGTCATCATTGTCATCGGCAAGCCTACACAATCATTGTAATTCGTCGCCCACATTTTTTTTGATCTAGATTAAGATGTTAGGTGGCAGTCAAAGTGTTAAATGAGTGTCAAAGTTTGGTCACATGGTTAGGCAACTGATTTGTTAAGCATCAAGTACAGTTTGAATTCATTATGTTACATTAAGTGTAGAATCACAGTATGCAGAAAAATCGCGACTGAATTAACGCCGCCGAACTAACGTTCCGTCGTGTTCATTATATGGCACACTTTCAAATGGGAGATGCCACACTATGCCGAAATAACGTCGCGTAATTTTGTATAGAAAATGCACTCGAACTGAAGCTCGGTCGCTCCACTAAGAACGTGGATGGGCTAAATTCAATTCAATGCTCCCAAAATTTGCATGCTCAATTTCCAAGCAATACCATATTATTGAACATTGCTTTCTTTACTTCACATATATTTCCTTGTCACCCCCAGTGACAAGGTGGGGTATACCCTCTAAAAATGTTTGCGATACTCCGTCTCTGCATATGGAAGAGTCTTGGGACTCCCTAGATTCATGAACAGCCACAATCTGTGCAAACCCTAAGAAAGTGAGAGGCGCGTGCATTTTGTATAAACTCTGCCGATTCTGATGTAATATGCAATGTAGAACAACATAATTTGAACGTTTTACATTTTTCTGTCACACGTTGGAAATTTGTGGGATGTCTCTGATTTCGTTGATACGTGATAGTAAACAATAATTTACAATCGATTGAGGAAACCTTAATTTACAACATTTGCTCGGATTAAACGTTCAGATTTAGCTTTGTTATACAATTTAATCGTCATTTACTAAAATTACCCTGGTACCAATTTTACTACTTTATTTAATGCCTACCTACTGAATTATTAGATGCGAATGAAGAGAGGCGAGACAAGTGTTTTGAAGTGAAAAATTTGTGAAGTTATCTAGATAGTCCCAGCTGCCTTGTTCGATGGAACCTGTCATGCGATAATTTTTTTATTATTATTGGTAACACATATACGAAGTCAAATTTCCATAAAAGCTTTTACACCTTGTTTGGATTTTTATTTAGAGGGCACGCGTATAAGGCAAAAATGAACTTTAATAAAGATTTCGACGAAATGATTATATCGACACTTACGCAGAAATGATAAAAGGGATTATTGCAAAGGAGTTGAAAGATGTTTGCAACATTATAGCAATTATTTGCAAGTGAGAATTGGGAAAGATATAAAATTGTTAAAGTTACATTGTAGATAATATGAGGTTTAGTATAAAGCGTTGTTAATTAAAACTGGGCGGTGTTTTAATTATTGTGTTAATGTTTTATTTCCTAAAGGAGCGTTTTTAAGTGGTTACATTAAACTTTGTGTTAGTCAACTCGTAGTAATAAAATTTTATGTATTTTAATGTTACAATCTATGTACAAGATCGTGTAGGTAATTTATATAAACAAAAGCAATCCAAATAAGTAGTATTTTCTTTTTTCAAGGACCTAAAACGCTAAATTGCGCTTATTTCAATATCAATAAATCAAAAGTTCAATTCCTTTCAAGTTTGAATGTCCAATGGCCAATTGTTTAGTTTCCAAGTGTGAAAAATTGACTTTGCGGCATGTACAATTAGCCGAATATTACACAAAGTCAAAGTCAAAGTAGTTTATTTTGCAATTTGATTTACATATAAATTCTTTTGCACGTCATATCTTTTCTTTCTATCACAGAAAATAATCTTAAGTCCGGTACAGTCTAGTGCACCGAACCGCTGTGCACAAGTCAATATTGACTTGACCGATGCAGCTGTGCGCGGACGCATACAACGGATCTCAATGGATTCCCAACCAAAACATTGAGTTTGAAGTTCATATGATATGTCGTGGGAAAAAGAACGAGTTGGTCGGATTGGAGGAGTACCATGATCCTTTAAAATTATGTGAAACACCACTTGTCGCCCAAGACCTATGGTAGTAATTTTTATAGATAGTCATTTTCCTATACTTGAAAAAAAAGTAAAGTTAGTCAGCCTATTAATGCCCCAATGCAGGGCCTTAATCAAAGATAGATTTTGACTTATCACCACGTTTGCCAAATGCAAATTGGTGAACCCTTTCTGAGGTTGGCAAAATCGACACAAAATTGTACCGACCCGGGAACCAAACCCAAGACCTGTACGTACCATATTTACACGTAGCTCTGACAAAATAGAGGTGCTCTTAAAATTAATTCGTATTAAATACATTGACGATCCTTGGTGACGACACTTGGTGTAGTGACTATTAGACCAAGAGTTCGCGGGTTCGATCCCCGCACAGGACAAACATTTTTGTGCATAAACATATTATCTTTTGTCCTGGTCTGGGTGTTATATGTATCTATTTAAGTATATTTGTAAAACCACTGTTGATTACGAAATTTTTAACACAAGTGCGTAAAACTACTTATCACGGAGCCATATCAATACAATGTATGTAATGTTGTGAGATGATTAAATATTGGTAATTCAAACGAATTGAACAAAGTATTTCTTATTTCAGTTACATTAGAAGTCTCTTCGCCTTTGTTCTATCAAGCCCTATGCGACATAGCAAGCATTATGCAATACAAAGTGCGTCGAGCTTTGCACTAGCCGTGTGAGTCAATATTGACGGTGTAGCGGTGCTCCGGTGCATACGGGGAATTGAATGCATTTCTCAGATAAACAACGGTTTTATGAGGATATTATAGGGTTTAAGTTGGCACTTTAAGCTAGTAGGCGTGTAAGTAAATATTTTTGAGACTACAAAATATTGTTACGTTTAGTTTATGATTGATGGTTCTATAACTTATTAGTTACAACTTTGTGTTGTTCCCCAATGAACCTTATCCACAAGCCATAAGTTGTAATCTATTAAAATTAAACAAAAACTAATCGAGTCACTGGTTTTCGAACTAGCATTAAAACTACTCCGTACCTACATCCAAAAATAAGCTAATGGACATTCTAGCAACGCACCATGAAGATAGTAGTAGCATGGGTGTATCGTAAGGCCAGCCGCCCTTTACGATAAACACTTGCAGTTCAATAATATCGCTTATATCCCTAACATAAAAGAGTAGTATGTACAAAGTATAAAGTTCAGATCTCGTCAGACGTGCTGTTGTCTGTATTGTAAATAATATCTTTATTTAAACAACCGGAAACAACGAAATCGCTTTTGATTTTCATCTCACATTTCGCAATACGACTCAACCCGATCATACCGATAAGGAAACATTATTATGACGAATCGACGAATTATATCGGTTGTAAGCGAACTGTGAAAACTAAATTATAGTGTAAACCAAGTCTTATTGATGTATTTAAGACCTGTGCCCTACTTATGGGACAATTATCCGCATTTCTCGGTATAATTGCGAATTTCTTAACCATTCCCTAGCGTAATACTGTGTGAAAGTTCTGTACTAATTCAATCAGACGTCAATCAAATTATTTTCCATTGTTGCTGCCAAACTGTTTTAATGAGTTATCGTGAATCAAATCGTACGCATATGTGGGGCACTGTTACAAAGAGGAATTTGGATCGAAATACATCAAAAAATAAAGAGACAGCTCATTATCGGTGTTCTTTTAATGATTACGTTTCCTAATTGCTGATTCGTAACAAGAAAATCGATATAGAACGTAAATGATGATTCTAACTAAAAAAATGCGAGAAAACTGATAATAGCTTAATTAGGAATTATTAAAATAATCCTTAACGTACTGTGATGACCAACATTTTAAGTTAACATAAATTTCTACCAACTTATAACTTCAAACACTAACCGACAATCGTTCTGATACACGTGCTCAAACTGACTTTTATTTTTTGATTTATGAAGCAGATAATATAAATAAACACGCAAATCAGATATGTAATACTAAGAAACGAATTAATCACCGCAACGAAGAGAACGCATATAAAATTCAAAGATGCACTGATGTATTGGCGGCAATAAAGTGAAAACAGATAGAAAACAGAGTTGCATGCGTACATTAATTAACAACGTAAAAGGAAAAGCTGACTGACTGACTGATCTATCAACAGTGATGTTGAGAAACTTGATACGGGCGGAATAGTTCGATTGAACGTGTAAATTTTTTTACACGTTCAATCGAAATTTTCGTGACCAAATGCGAATGGGACGGAATGCGTCAAACCCCTTCAATGTAGTAATTGGATATAAAAAATCGGTATCGATACAAATTGTTTGCGCTTACTGGCACCGCAATTTGGGAATCTTGTTTTTTTTTATGTCACTACAACCAGCAATCAGGTATGTCGCCTATTTCTTTTTCACCAAGAGTAATCGCTTTAAGTTCTACTGAGAGTCTTTGATTTCAAATCCGTTTCTAAATAGGTCTGACTTTGTCTATTTAAAAAAAACTATTTGCTTGCTTTCTTTTAATTTTCTAATTTGTCTTTTCTTCCCTATTTACCAAGTATTACTGATACTTATTTTGTACTAGCGGCCGTCCGCGTGGATTTCAGATCCCGTTTTTTCGCAAGAAAGAAAGAAAGAAAAGAAAGAAAATACATTTATTGGCATAACCAAACACTCCAAAAACATAATAAAAAAAAAACTGTTCATAAAATAACAAAAATCAATCATTATGATAGTGCTGATCAGTAAGTCTAGAAAGGTAGCCTATGTTCTTTCTCAGTGTCTAAAGATGGTCAGTGAAAAATTTCATCAACATCTGTTGAAAGGTTTAAGCGGGTAAGCGTAACAGGCAGACAGACAGAGTAATTCCTCTCGCATTTATAATATAAGTAGGGATAATCTGACAAACGTCAGTCACAAACATCGTCGCCTACAGAGGTCGGCTTCTCACGGTAAAACAGTTAACAGCCATCAAGGTGGAGGAGCTTACAATTACCGTTTATAACCATCGGCATCGCCAACAATCGTACATGTGCTAAAACGTCGATTCTTGTACAAGATATGGTCTATAACGCGCAACTTTGCTTGTAGGGTTGGCATTGGAATGGTTAAAAAGCCACAAAGAAAGTAGCCAACATACAAAAAAAACATTTGGAATAAAATATGCTTCATATATGTATTTATTATATAAGCAGGCTTCAGAGATGCAGTTTTGAGTCATAAACTATTAAACGGACAGAATAGTCATTCTGCCCGTTCCATTGGATTTTAGAAGACTAGCGAAAAATTATAGCTTTATCCAATTGATGGACAAAATACTCTAGCTAATAGGCTCTCCAAGCCATAGCCATAGTACCTATCTCTTTTATTCATTAGAAAAACTTATTCTACTGAATTTTAATGAATTTAGAATGAAAAATAATTTAAGCAAAAATATTGCAATTAAGATTGTATCCACTGTCCGCCTACTGCTTGTAAAACTAATTTTTTCCCGACCTGTCTGAACCCACGACCCAATGGTCACGGTCAGAAATCCTTGAACTACAAAAACAACAATAAAGCAATTACTAGTATTCGTCAAGTAGGTACATTTTCGACATGTAAACGAAGCAACTTATAAAAGACAAAGTATTTTAAAGTGAACTTATTGATTTGATTTAAACTTAATATCAGATTTCATGTCCTTTTAAAGAAATGTAACACCCCTACTTTTATTGGAATCGGTTATTTTGCTTTCAAAGGTCACGGGCATCTTATTTTCACTGCGATTGTGTAATGAATAAAATAAAGGAATCTCCGGTAAAACGGTGCTATAAATATCAACTATTACACCAAATTCATACTCCTAGCATTCATCCTGTTTATGTGCGGGGTCCGCTTTGTCCATGATCCAGGATTTGACGAGTCTGGTTAATTAATACAGTGAAGCGACTGCCATCAGACCTTTTTAACCCTTAGAGGGGAACCAGACAGATTGGATCATGGTTCCGGATATATTGGAACTATAACACAAAATTAATAATTAAATTCGTGTGGCACTTGAGAAGTTTATTAACAACTTTTATAAAGACCTCACCATTCTACACATAAACATTTAATTCCAAAAACATGTCTGATCTTTGTTTTTGACTATCACTGGTGGATCCGCAATAAGTTTAAAGTGGGTCAACGCTATATTTGTGCGTTAAATATTTCCGTACAACTACAAAAACAATGGAATCGCAAAAGTAACAGTTTTTGGGCCGTTATGATACCGTATGAAAACAACAATGATTCTCTTAACATTGGAATGCTCAACTAATTGGCGAAACGGTTTGGTTGAAATACTTTCCGTGATTCGCGAATCATTGTTTTTCTTAAGAAGACGTGCTAAGGACACCACCAAACAAACCGGGGCTAAAAGGAAGTATTCCGGCTATACTTAATAACCATAAATAAAAAAAATGCACAATAATAGTCATGATAAACTTCATTTCGGTCAAGATATTTTGTGCGTGTCGTACCTAATTTCTATATTTTTTATTCAAAAAAGTGTCCTTCCTGTCAAGTTTCGGACGCAATGGCCAATCATTACTTTCAGATTTTCTTTACGCACAATATAAGTAAGTGGAAAAACATACCAATCGGGAAAAACGCGTCTGAGGTTCGGCCGAAGTTCATTTTCTATCCAAAAATCCGACGTTATTTGGGGACAGTGTGTCATCCTCCATTAAAAATGCATTGCAAGCGTAATCCCGCTGAATTCTGGTCGCGTTTTTTCGGCCTAGTATCTTTCTATACTATGATCACAAATGAGTGTACAATCTCAGGTGCCGTCTAACTCTCATACTCGTAGTTCGATGGAACGGGGCAATGATCGCCGATGTTTGATTCTCTAAACATACTATATACGTCAAGTGTCGTTTCTAATGTGAAATCTGTTAAACGCCAAAGGCGTACGGATGCGGTGAGGTACTTAACATTCTGTAGTTTCTACACAACATGCCTATAAGTGCCTTTATCATAGACTAGCCGTCCGCAGCTTCGAACGCGTGGAATTCGGTTATATTGCAAAGAATATTTTTGTTTTCCGTCGGGAATCAAATTATTTTTGGGATAAAAAGTACCCTATTATTTTATCCGGACTTCTAACTTTACGTCTGCAAAATTTCAAAGGAATCGGTTGAGTAGTTACGGCGTGAAAGCTGAACAAACAAACAAACTCACTTTCCGATTTATAATATTAGTAAGGGTTTAAATTGTTAGATACGCCGCGACAACAAAAAACTGTGGCATTCTTTGTTTGACATGACCTGCGTTTCAACCTTCTGACACTTCGATGACAAGCGACCGTCGCTTCAAATTTTAGTGCCAATATCAAAGCAAGTCGGAGTATGTTGAAGACATATCTAGCAATTTAAATCTATGAGCCTTTATGGTCTGCCCGGACAGATACCACTCGATAGTACGGGAGGTCACGGCTTAACTTGTTAACGATCGACTGAGATGAAAGTGCTTGTGCATTGTTTAATCACGTATAGCTAGAAACGGTGTTCCACGTTCATGTTTCATGAATATTAAGTGATGTTTATTATAGTTGTCTTTGAGGTCAGTTGATGCGATTGTAAGAGTCTATTAGTTGTGCTTACTAAGAACCGGGAAGAAAACTAGAATGTTTGAAACTGACTAACTATTACAGATATTTATGAAAATGCATGTTGTTTTGGTATGACAGTCTTTTAGCATTAATCCGTATGTTTACGGTTCGTAAGTTACGAGTAAAGATTTAATTTAGTTGATTTTTCGCTTTTTCAATCAATTCAATATTTTTACTATTATGGAATGAATCGTTGTGCACCTGTTATTGACATGAATATCAATCAGGTATTTATGAACATTTGTTTTACACAATTTATGATTTCTTGATCACTTAGCTACACCTAAATAAACGTAAACATTAATCAATATAAATAATTTAATGAAAAATGCAAGATTTGAATATCGTCACGAAACCATTCTCGGCATCCCGTACTACAAAAAAAGGCGTAACAAAATAATTGTATCTGAGATAATACACGATTATTTAACCATCTTCATAATTGCGAATCACCGTGAATAACAATGCATCATCTCAATTAGGCTACGACATTAAATGTATAATCGCAATAAAGCAAGTTACATCTTATAATGAGTTAAGTTTATCTTGAAACGAGATCTCTTTATTCTCTAAAACTATATTGTTGCCTTCATGACGAAACGTTTTGGTAACCATTTATGAAAAGTGTGAGTATTTATTTTGTCATCTTCAATGGCCGTTGCAGTGAAAGGTTTATTGCTAGATGTCACTTGATATGTTGGTATAACGGTTAGTTTCTGTTGATAGTAAAAATGTGTTTTGACACATCGTCTAATTAGACGACTATATACTTACTTTACTTATATAAACACACTAGGCGGAAGAAACGCACCGAAATTCGTCGAGAGTTCACCTGCAATGTATTTTAAATGGAAGATGACACATTGCCGAAATTACGTCGCGTTATTTTGTTCAGTTTATTTTGTAGCAATTCTTGTGGTGGCGAGTGGGAATAAACACTCTTGGTTTTGTAGTCAGACTTCGACCACTAGATCAACGGGCCTGTCAACAACATAATATGTAGCTGAGCTCACCCAAAACATAATAATTATTTGTTTTTTATTCTTAAATTGGCAGTTTCTGACCACTAATCTGTGATGTCTGTTCAGTCACTAGTGTTGCAAGCTAAAAAACATAGACCACGTTAAAATTGTAGATCACTTCCTACCACGGACCTTGAATCGTCTGCTATTACAGACAAGCACAGACAAGTCTTTGGACTTTGCACCGCCCTTATGTCTGGGGCATAAGAGCTACTATTGAACTGCTAGTGATTTCCTTGACTCGTCTGCCATGTATAATTTGTACATTGAACCGGTCAATTCACCATGGTCCACTTGTGGCGAATGCGGGCGCGAGTAGGGTCACCAGATATAAAGTGATTTCTACGGAACAGTCCTGAGGCTTTGTGCAGTGAGTTTTTTTTTCATGTAATAATACCCTCCCAGCCGAAATCGGCCACGGCAGCCAATATTACGATAAGCCACTGACGCGGGATATATTATAGTGCACAAGCGCATGCGCAAGCACAGGTGCACTCCCTATTCCCTCACTCCCATAATTCGGTGGGACAGCAATCTGACACGACCGTAGAGAGATCAGGCGCAGGTCCAACGGCTTGACGTGCTTTCCGAGGCACGGGGGAGTAATTACACCGCCAATTTCCAAACTCCGGACTGTATCTGTGTTATCACATCATGAAAACATAGACACAATTTCATCGGTCCGACCCGGGATTCGAACCCAGGACTTCGGCGCGGCCGCCGCATTAAAGTGCGACACACTAGCCACTGCGCCACGGAGGCAGTTTTTTTTCATGTGATACGGAGGCAAACGAACAAGCTGGTGGAGTTGTTGATGTTAATGGACAGCGAATTCTACTTTAACGCATTATGTATTTTAAGAGGGGTAGAGTTTAATGTAACTTCCGCTCGAATGAAAGAACCTCCATCTTACAGAAGACAACAGTGAAGTAGCAGTTCATAACTGTCGTGCTATGTTTCAGTTATGTTTTTATGTTGTAAGCGTGAGTTGTTGTGGTGAGTAAGGTTGAGAGAGCTCAGTTGATATGGGGTTTTCAAAGGTAGGCAACGCATCTGCGACACTTGTGCGGTTGTTGATGTCCATAAGAAGCGGTGATCACTTCCCATCAGGTGACCCTCCTGTTCGTTTGCCTCCCTACAACATAAAAAACTTCTCATCCCATTCTCTCATCAGATTAACAAAATCAAGTTTTAACTCTAGGAGTCCAAAAATCCTGTAATATCAGGACAAATCTGGTACGGCATCTAAATATGGTGACCCTAGCGTGAGTCACTCTAATAGCTACGCTAATGCCGGCGCTAACGTATTGTGGTGGTCCTACTTCCGACACCATTCGGCTATGTACTAGGTCAGCCAATTGACCGTGCAGCAAACATTTGGCTCTAAACATGATCGCTTCATTAACTATACTCCATGGTAATGACATTAGAAAGGAGACATTTCAATAGAAACTAACAAAGTAAAAGTATTATTGAGCCTATTAATGCTCCACTGCAAGGCAAAGGCCTTCATCATTTAAAATCATGTGTGTTACGAAGATGGGTTTTGACTTAATCACCACGCTTGCTAAATGTGGTTTGGTGATGACAAACCCGGGCACGATAAGCCGTTGGTGCCGACTTTGATCCAAATGGTCTGGTTTCCCCTAAAAGGTTACGAAGTCACACGCCAGTCGCTTCATTGTACTAACCAGACTAGTCAATGCAGGATCATAGTCGTAGCGTACCCTGGGCTCCGAGGCAATGGCTAATAGGTTGCAACCCGTATGAGCTAAAATGATGCTAGTATGATGATAACGTGTATACGAATCAACATATTTCGCACCGTTTATGTGTGGATTGTTCCAAAATATTCCTAAAACTGTGTTTACCTGAGTAATCAGGTCACAGGACGAGCAAGATATCTGATAACAGATAAGCCATTGTTTTGGCCGAAACTAGGACGAGAGATAGGAATGGGCGATAAAGGCCCACCTTAGCGCAAACCCTTTTAAAATTGTGTCGATATAATGCACGTTGCCAAGATAAGGAGTCTTTGAAATGTTGGTCACAGGGTTATAAGCTAAGTGGTCTTTTGAACACATCTTTTGTTGTTAATGAACAAAAATAAAACTTTGTTAAATACAAACTAATTGTTTACTTGTTGCAGATAACAAGTGTCCCATAAATGTCGATGAAATTAAAAATTCGTAGATTTAGATAGATATGAGTAGTACCTACTCACATCTGTGTGACAGAATTCATATTTGTGACACACGAATTCTGTATGTTCAATTCAGTTACGTTAATAAATAAAATCTGCATGGAGATTATTTTATTCGAAGTTGAGAATTATTAATACAAAGCAGAACTACCTACTTACAGAATTAACAACATAATCAATAACTCCACAGGAACCATTAATACAGGCTCATCAAACCATTTGCACTCAAAGTACATACATTAGTAAGTAAACGACTTCATCCACGAAGTCAGTTGGACTCGAAATCTCAATTACGTCGTGCAAAATGAGCCGTCACGGTCTTCGTGTGTCGCTGCGAACCGATCATTAACCAGCGATAAGATTATAGGAAATAAACGAACGGATGGCCGCTTGGGTGGTCTGCTTCGTAATACTTAATCACCAGAGTTCTTGACCCCTGATAACAGTGGAAGACTTCGTACCAGCTCTATACAACACAGGTCTAGGTAAACTGGACGAGCCGCCATGTGAGATGGGCAAATGACTCCAAACTGTCTCAGCGAAAGTGTGTGAACGTCGGTACTTTGCATAATTCCTTGTAATTCGTCAGATTACTCCGCGGACCGCGGGTGGCTCTGCAAACAAAATTCTTTGAATACGTTTTGCGAAAACGACCCGTGTGCTATTACTTTCTCGTTGTTTCATGTCATTAGTTTTGATCTAGTTCGGCCGTCAAATGAGTATTTGTTGAGACTATCATGGGCTTTCTTTGTAGCGTTATGGAATAGAAAGTGACGACGTAATTGTTCCCATGGTCTTTTCTTTCGGTTGCCGACATTGAGGGCAGGTAGTCCTCAGAATTGAGGGCAGGAAGACACCGAGTCATTTGTCTGCTGATTCTTAGGTATCATTAAACTGTAAAGACTTTTTAAACCTGGAAAAAGGAACCTTAAAAATGTTTCATAGGAACTGCCGGTAAAGCTTAATTTTCTTTGAAATCTTTGAATCTCAATTATACCTTGCATTGTTGATCGGTTGATACAGTCTTTTGCACATACGATTGCATTTATGATTTCATGAAGATAACAAATGTGAATGCGTAGAAAAACACTTCTCTATAAATAATTACATTTCCATAGATCACAAATTAGAATTATTGTTTACATGGTAGACCATGGCGGGCTAAAAATAGTACCCCTTCATTTTGACAGTACCACTTTACATCCGCGCAATAAAGGGTATATGGGCCGTAGACATGTGTTATTCCATCTTGTTCTTCAAAGCGAACGCGAGCTTGATGCAGTATTGGAAGGATTATAGTACAAAGCACACAAGAAAATAGGTGATGTTTATATCTATCACTGTAAAGTGACATTAGCACAAACCAGGCTTAGCGATTCAGGGTCATAGTCGCAGCGTACACCGAGGCAATGACCATGGTTGCAACTAGTAGAGTCGCTTGGATGATAATGCCTGTGAAGTGAAAACAGTGCTTACGGAGTAGGTGCCTGTGTTCGATAAATACGAGACATTCAGTAATACAAGAACTATGCGCATACAGTCCATTCATTGGATTCAATAATTCGTGATTGAGATGTGTTACAGATACGAGAACCAATGAAAATCTTTTGGTCTGTTTTCAAGTTCTTCGGGGCTGCTGGCTCCCATGAACTATGTATTATCATAATTTTATTAGCCATCTTCGAGCATATTACCTATATTTATTTTCACTTTTTGTGCTAATTCTGATTTCCTAGGTACACGCATACACACATAGTTTGAGCTTCATACTTTGTAAACATAAATCTTGATCGATATTCTTTACGCATAGCTTACCTACTCTAAGTGCTCGGCCTCACTTACATACAAATAATATAATAATACCCTCCTAGCCGAATTCGGCCGCGGCGGCCAATCTTACGATCAGCCACTTACGCGGGATATATTATAGTGCACAAGCGCGTGCGCAAGCAAACCGCCGCTTGCCTCCGTGGCGCAGTGGCTAGTGTGTCGCACTTTACATACAAATACAATAGCATCAAAATTTATAATTGTGGAGATATGACTACTGTACGAATTCTACCACTGTACGAATCCTGCTCTCCCCTACTCTAAGGGCTCTGAATGAACTACTTCTGTTTTGTACTATGTCGTAGGACAAGGTGTGTGGCCGGGCACCGCAAACTGGTTTCTTCACAAGCTCTGGTGTCGGTGTCGTAAAAAATCGACTGAGTGCGAACACTCACGTACGGAAGGTTCCGTACCATGGGAAAGGAAACAGACGACTGATTATCATGCATGGGAATCGCCTTTCTATAATTGTAACTATTTTTTTTCTATGCTTATGTTGACAGAGTTTATTTCAATGCAACCCGCATTTGGGAAGATTGGTAATCAATCATTATATTAGCGATGACTTGTTTTCAATAATGGGGGCTTTAAGCCTGCTTAATTTATACACATACTACATTAAGTAGGTACCTATTACATAATAAGTAACTTTCTTACAACTACAGTGTGTTAATAAAATCATTTCGCAAAACTAAATGGTCGGCTATTTTATTATTTTATTTTATTTGACGACCTGCTTGGTGTAATGGTCAAGATGTTGCCTATTACGTAAGAGGTCGCGGGTTCGATCCCCGCACAGGACAAACATTTGTGTGCATGAACATGTCTGTTTGTCCTGGTCTGGGTGTTATATGTATCTATTTAAGTATATTTGTAATACCACTGTTGATTCTGATGTCTGTAACACAAGTGCTTAAGCTACTTAACACGGGGTCAGATCAATGTATGTGATGTTGTAAAATATTTATTTATTTATTTATTATTACTGCCAAAGACAGTATGAAATTCCAACATATGAAAATAATTATAACCTAATTTTAACCGAGATATTTTAAACAACTATACCTAAATACCTTCGCAAATGCCAGAGAAAAAACAACGCCATCCAAGTGTTGGAAGAATGTAAAGCGTTCAATAAAATAAATAAATAATAAATAAATAAATGCCTTTGACAAACACACCAATTGCCTAGCCCCAAACTAAGCTTAAAAACTTTTATAAACATCCATGACTCGAGTACAAATGCCGATGTTCAATATGACCAAGGTCTGAGTTGCTTGGACTCAAACGACTTCATACCTCTCTATCCCATCCTCCCTCCTAAATTATATCAACTGTTTCACAACAATACTACAACTTCTTCTTCCACGGAACTCCAAAAGCCATTTCAGCTTTAACGACTCCCGCTAACGAGCCAGCCTACAAGCAGGGCATCTCGTAGTCGTACCAATATACCTCACTTTCGGCATATATGAAACGGTCTCGGTATCACGGTAACTTGCATAATAACGTTTAACTGTTGCAAACGATATGATTCGGGAAATGGATGCAGTAACATTATCTAAATATCATCCATAGAATCAGTAATTTATTTACAAAATGAATACAATTATCGTCAAGGGCCCGAGTCCCACCGATTTGTCCCATTGGTGTCCCACTGGCATAAAATCATCCGTGGATGATGAAAATCGGCATTTGTACTCGAGTCATGGCTGTTTATAAATGTATATGAAATCACAGTCGGCAAATTGATCTACATAGTAAATTTTTTTGCACGTCAAAATTTTATCACTTCACCTTATCGGCTCGACGTGAATGGCCTGCTGTCTGTTCCCTAGCATCCATAGTACAAACTTCGAGTTAGTAACCTTCGGGCTTGGCAATTGGTGTGCTAGACACTTTGATACCGCATCCGCTGTCATGGCAATTAGGGCTCCTCTTGTGCTTACCATCAGACAGAGCGGAGCCAATATACCGAGCCACTATAAAAAAGTCCAATTAATTAATTAATTATTTTTTAAGTCTACCGCAGTCCGCAGCTGGACATAGGCCTCCCCAACAGCCTTCACTCAGTTAGCCCCATCCTTGGCAAACATTACTTACTTAAACTGACCTAAAACAGTTGTTCTTGTGAAGATAATCTGTAGATCATAACTGCACTTTTCGTTAACCATGTTTAGTTTACCCACGTCCATTTTCTTTGTCTTTGGAGTATTCAAATGACTGTGTGGCAACTGCCGCGTAACTGTTCATTTTAATTTTACGAAGTGACATCTGTTTGGTGAGAACTGCGCATGTCTTACGAACACCGTTATCTAGTACTGATACTTGGTACAGAAATCTGAAAATAACGGCTAAGTACAAATTACAAAAAGACTTGACAATTAAATATTATGTATTTGTCTGTGGGTTAATGTCAAAAGTAAAGGATTTAATATAACTTTAAACTTTAGCGTTGCGTTACAATTAGAGAACATTATTACGAGTACGGGACTAGTTCGCTTGTGACCACGGCTGCAGCATTGCAGGCTAAACCTCAAGCAGTATGTATTCAAGTAAGTGTAAGTTTTAAAAATTAATAAATTGTTGAGACGTCTTCATGTTTGCAATCTATGTCGTGACATGCCTTAATTGGTTGTTAATATCAAATCAATCAACCTATTGCCTCCTAACTCCTAACTCCACTGCTGAACGTATGTCTCCTCAGTTCGTGCGATCCGCAGCCACGCAGCTACCTTTCTGAAGTCATCCTTCCATCGTGCCGCTTGCTTGTATTGGTATCATACAAAGTAATAAACAACCAAAACATATAATTTTCTTGAAAATACATAAGAAGCATCTAAATATTATGTCAATTCATACACACAATACATGAAAACGAAAGCTAATGGCGCAGAACTTAGCACTTGGCTTTATCTCATGCTTGCCTTTTGTGTGTATTATAATAGGTTTATTTAAAATATCACTAAAGCCTTTAAAGTTGAGTAACTCTAAATTAGCATATTTCACGTCACGTTAACGTCTATCATGTTATGGCAATACTGCTAAAATTTTGCATCCATCTTAACTCTCGTTTCTATGATTGCGACTAATAGCGTTTGCCAGTCCATTGTAGGCCTCACAATAAATCCCATTCACAGTAATTGTGGACCATTGAGCCTACACGAAAGACTGATGCGAGTGACAGTTAATGCAAATTTTCACCGATGCTTTACCCATCAAACATTCCATTGGTCGCGAATGGCGAAGCACTTTATCTCTGTTTAGTCTGGGATTTTGCTGGTGGATTTTGAACCTTATTCTGTTAAGATAGAGTGGTAGTATTTGAGGGTGTTGTCTACAATAATAACTAAAGAAGTGGCTGTCGGCCGGTCACGTGTGACCGCGGTTTGAAACGAAAGTGGGAGCGTGGGCGGCGAGCCCCTTACCGGGTCCACTTGTCCATCGTGAGAAAGGAACGACTGCAGATAACAAATAACAATGTGTAATGAATGGTTGTTACGTTGGCAGGTAGTGGGTTTGCTGTCCTTTCGTCATGTCGCTGACGATGCTATCTTGAAGGCCATGTTCCATTTTTAACATCAAATATCGTCTGCTATTTCTGCTCCTTGTGGTGCGTTATTATAAAGTGAATGCGTAAACAAACATCATTATCAAGTCCCTATATTTTATTGTTAAGTAGGTATGAGACTGAATTTGGCACGACCAAACTGTTGGACAGAAAAGCACAACCCGGGATAAGATTTGATGTAGAGGAAGATCAAACAAGAAAAAGGTATTTGAAGCTCCTAATTATTGGTTAAAATAAAAAATATGTATAATTGAGCTGTTCTCATTCTTGTCAAGTAAAGACACAAAGTCACGTGGGTAGGTAAGCTGATTCAATGGCAACCTATGTTTTGCATTTTCTATGACTGTTCAAAAAGTTATGAAATCGTTGCTACCATTCTAGTCATTTAGGCAGTTAAAATAGGTGTCAACTCGACGGTCAACAGTCAACTTGACAGTAACAGTGCAAAATTATTATTCTTCTATAACTTTTACTTTATTCTACCTCTCTTTGTCAACTCTTCATGTACCAAACCAATTCTGCTCTACGTCACAATACATATTAGTTGATTCAATGTCATTCCACGGTTTGCGGCACACGCTAAGCCATCAGGTAGGCAGCTCGTGCTCTTGACCCCGGTGACTCATTGTTGGATAAGTGGGGTGCCAACCAAGCGGGATTAAAAAAATTGGACAGATTTTTTTATAATGCCGTGGTGGTAGATCTGAATGTACCAAGTGTATCAAGTAAGCTGCTGCAATCGAGTGATTATTTATAAAGACGTACATAATATGTAAGTAACCATAGATCCTTACAATTTACATTTTCGCTGCATACTTAGTTCAGTCACGAGTCACGCACGAGCTTCTAAATGCACAGGGCCAACGTCAACTCCGTCCACCTTCTACATTCCGGTAAGAAAGATTTCCAGAGGATCGACTGCCATTGGTTATCGAAAGATAATTAATTATTCACCAACTGATTGATACATCTACCTAAAGTTATATAATTAAGCTGAAGAGTTTCTTCATTTGTTTCTTTGAAGGCGGTAATCTCAGAAACTACTTGAAAAAAATGTTTTAGTACCTATTGGATAGATAATTTGCGATCACTAACCCATTTCTTGAAAATCCTTCATTCGCTTCTTAAGACACCCATGAGCCAGTAAATTAAAACTAGCCAATGCAGTAGTAATTTAAAACTAGCCCAATACTTAAAAGAACAAATAAATGGACATGTCCCACAAATCACCTATCGCGTGGCCACCCTAGCCCGGCGGAACTGCGCGCTGCGCCGGCGCACCAATACGATACGTTATGTGGGAACCGTTCTAGGAAGGAACGATCCTCGGAATAAATCCGTGCCGGTGATAATTTGGGCGCGCTTCGTGAGCGTAGTGTCGATAAGTAGTTGTGTGTGCGTTGGAATATAGTTAGAAATTAGTTGGATTTTTGATTTGGGCAAAATTTAAAAAACTGTAGTCAACCGTACAAGAGTGCGTAGGTTTTAAAATTTTCAAGAGGAAACTTTGAAATTTATTTACAATGAATAGGTTGCACAAACTAGGTAGGTACTATGTATCTCGTATGTATAACATGGACATATTTTTTAACAATAGTAGGTATTTCACAATGTTTCTGATGACCTTGGGTGATAGGTAAAAACGTTACCGGAAATATTTATCAAATAGATATTTTTTTGTGTTATGCAGGACTTCTTTACAGCACTCCGGGTCTCGGAGAAAGGCCCAACCTGACGGTGTGCCAAATACCACTAACACCACTCAAGTACTTATCTTTGTTTTGTTTTTGGGACAATCATTGCAACCAACAATTTGTAGTAGCCTAAAATTCGGCTAAAAACCAATCGATTAACGCCTCGATGGTCTAGTGGTATAAGTACCGGGCCGTGGGTCGAGTTGCTGGGTTGGATTCCCGGGTCAGTGTTCGTGATCACTAATCTGCATTTGGCAAGCGTGGTTAAGCAAAAAACCCATCATTGTAACAAAAATATGATTTCGAATGATGGAGCGTTTGCCCTGCAGTGGGACATTAATAGGTTGATACTAACTAATCGATATGATCAATGTCATTGTCATGCATCACACATACCATCAAATGCAACGAAGTAGACTGGATCACCCAGAGTTTTGATTAGTAATCGGAACGGTTATTGTTCGTTATTGTTTTGGAAGTTCGTGACGGTTGTGTCGTGTTGACAGGCAATGGTCACGACCTCGTAAACAATTAGACAGTGTCGTAACAGGAATAATTAACGACACCTTTATTATTGTCGTGAGCAATGTCATGTTAATCGATCGATATTTAAAGGAAGTTTTTTAAGTCATAGATTTTATGTGTGGGTTGCCTGGTGGGTCGGACGCCCAAAGGAATCTGCAACAGAGTTGTTGAAAGGATCAAGGATCTGTAGTCCCACCGATTTTTCCCACTTGTGGGACCACGGTATACCACCATGGACCCGTGGTCTGAAACTGAATAAGTGCGGTCTCAAACTGAATAAGTGCCTGCAAACTTTTAAAAAAATGAGCTGTGGGCGTTAGGTCTTAACTTCAGAATTTTGGTGTTTAAGTGGGAAAATTTCCGAGTACTACCGCATTTAACCTAGGAATTTACAGAAGTACCTATTTCTAATGTCAGCGTCAATGGCTTAAAAGATTTACTATGTACAGACTCAAACAACCATTCGTATCCTTCAATTTCCTTCAACGCGCCAAGTTATCTATCATCTCAAACAAACACACGAATCAATACTCGTATAAATGAAGCTAAACCCAGGTGACCAACCCACAAATAGAATTGACTCAGCGGTGACTGTTAGATGACTAACTATCGGTCCAAAAAGAACAGGTACGCCGGTCACGCTCTAAGCGTCGGTTTTAGTGCCTTTAGCGGGAATAATCGTTACTATGCCATGCTTATGCCAATCGGAAACCGCATTGAAACGCGCAATAAAAGAAAAGGTTAATTGGGCTTTTAATACAACACTAGCGGACGGCCGCAATTCCGTCCGCGTAGATTTCGGTTTCCGCACACTAAGTGTGCTATAGCTTAAAGAATTCCTCGGCAAATGGACTATTCCACCTAAAATATTTTATCAATTCAATTACATCCGCAGGTACCTGAGATCAGCTCGTTCAAACAAACAAACTCTTCAGCTTTATTATATTAGTACCTATGTTATTATGCAGATTGCAATTTGCACGCAGTACCTACATGATTGTAAACGATTAGTGCGATACAATCTATTGAGGGACATTTGATGAGGATATAATATACACAGTTCAATGGTTTGCATACAAAGACAGGTGCCTGTGGACTTGGGAACTTTGATTTCAATATTTAATGTTTGTTTCGAAATTTATATTATTGCTGTAATACACCCGAAGACGCCATAGCGAGAAGCGGCAGATTTCACATATAGGGAGCATCTATGTATTTGGTTTAAAATATTGCATCCAATGGTTTTAAATAAGGATCGAAACTATTACTAGTTACAGGTGCTACAGTTACAAAATCGTTTTGACTCAGAGATTAATAACTGACTTGTGTGCAATGTTCTCACCAAATAAGCTGTCCAATTCCATCCCGTCAATATCTGAAAATTAAATGGTGTTCAAATAATTAAACCTGTAATAATATCTTAATTAGATATCTAAAACTCAACAACGGAAGAGGAAATGTTATGAATGGCAAGAAAATAAAAAGCAAATCAACCTATTTTCGTTAATTAATTACAAATTAAAAATTCCAAATCTCTCTTCGGCAGATGCAATTAATAAAATTAAATACAGATGCAAGTTTAGAAATAGAAAGAAAGTTATATCGACATCGGTCGTAATTTACTGGCCCTTAAATCACTTTTACTGCTTTTATTTATGTATATCATAAATGATTCCCTTAAATGACTCTTGACTTTTATATTGTGCCACTTGTTTTTATTATTCATATGGTTGTAAATAATTTCACTTTCGCTCGTAGTTTTGGTCATGTTACATTGTTATTATGGGATCACGACTTGTAAGCATGATCTACCGCCAATTTCAAATTGCCTGTTGAGTTTTATTAGTTTAGATTAGATTTCTGATGATGCATGTGAGGTAATGGACGTTTCGTAATTATCATTGAACGTTTAGCTGTTAGGCAATCGTAGTTTTGTAAAAATAATTTTGTTCTTTTTGTTTTGCTGATGTCTGATTTAGCAAAAGCTTGTAGGCACGCAGTACATATTTGAGCATTTCGTCTATGTTCTAGGATGGTTTGGATTAACAAGGAGATATAATTTCACAACGGATTGTAAAATAACTAGACATTCCTCAGAACGCGTGGTATATGCGCAAGTTGCCAACCCTTTATTTAATTGGATCTTATCCCGCACGATACAACCAACGATCTGAGTTACGTCAAGCGAGCTGTCACTTTTCCCACCAACCTTCGTGGCCAACCAGCCAGTGACATTCGCTTACCACCAAAGAGTTTGGTATCGATTATTAATGTTCACAATTACAACTGCGCCGGCAAGCTAAAAAAGCTTTAAAATACACGTGTGCTATTCTCTTCTTTGCACAAGGAGTGAAAATATCTTTGTTACTAAAACTGAGATTTAAGCTTGCTCACTATATCGTTTTCGTGAGCTAAGAAAGTTTTGGCTTTGAGCCACCAAGTAACTTGCCTGACGTCAACTACAATCTAATCTATCTTTATGTATGTATATATTTACTCATCATAATGTCGTGTATGTCTTTTTTTGGGCCTGGTATTTTGCAGTTCTTTCAGATGATTAGGCTTTCTTGTCTTCTGGAGAGGGGAAAGATTGATATACTTGGTAAAGAGTTCCTAACTTTAAATAGTATCGATCACAATATCGTACATCGTAAACATACTTAAGATAATACGATAAAATAGCCTCTATTATAAATAGAGATTTCGAATAGAGAGACGCACGAACACGCGTTCGAACAAGTTTGAGATACAACTCAGACGTAACTTGACTTTGACAAATGTCGCAGCGTACACCGGTCTCCGGAAAGGAACAATGAGGGATGCACCGACAAAGACGCTCAGTGCAGCCCACGCGCATACAAATGACCAGGATGCATCCAACATCTGACGGTGCCCAATAGCGAGGAGCACGCTTGGAGACAGACAAAGTCATTTTAATGACAAAGGCAGGAAGGAATATGCCAGTGACGTTACAGTATGGATTGCATTCTGCTAAAATACGAAAAGATTCCGCTTAAATATGGTTGGTAGCTACTAGCTGTTTCAGTGTTAAAATTACCATACTAGGGCGATCCACGCGCCTTTCCAGCGTGGTGGCTGTCACATAACTCTCCATCGGGGGAAGGGGGGGGGGACCAGGATTCATCCAACATCTGACGGTGCCCAATAGTGAGGAGTCCGCACGCAGGGAGACGAACAAGGCATTTTAATGACAAAGGCATTTAAGGAAGGAAGGAATATGCTATTGACGTTACTGTATGGACTGTATTTGGCTTAAATACGAAAGTTTTTGCTAAAATGTAGTTGGTTGAGTGTTAATATTACCATGCTGCGGTCACCAACTCGAATAATCCTCATTTGTGTGAAACCTATGTCCAGCAGTGGACTGTATTGTAATAGATGATGATGAGCGTGAAAATCTGAAACTCTTGTAGTTTTTGTTCTGATAAATTGTAGGTTTGAGACTCGTTTACCAGTCCGTATACCCATACGACCATATAGGCACTATATTAGACCATATAGGTTTTATTTCGGTAATTTAATTGTGAAAATGATACATTCGGAAATTCAGAAAAAAATACGACAAATCGAGAACCAGCTTACTCGTAAGCGATGATGCTTACATTGAATGATGATATCTGGTGAAGTTTTCTTAAAATGAGATGACACGCGTAAATTCAAAAATGCCCATATTGTCTTTTCGGCATAATCGTCTTAACCAAGTTCGCAAAACACTCCAACTTTTTGTAAAGCCGTGATACTTTTGGAAACTTGAATAATTAATTTATCATCAACTCCATTAATAATTCTAAAGGTTATTCAACTTCGTTAATATTTAGCACTCAAATTCGATACATTGTACATTGTGGTAGGGATGTTTATTAATCGGCTACATTACTTACTGTCTACCTGGCTAATTTGGTTAGATTTCATATAATTTTGCAGGGTCACTTGATTGAAAGTTTGAGTATTGAATGTCAAGAGCATGCATTGTGTTTGTTGAAAATAAGTAACTCCGAAACTTCTTCTTAATATCAAATTACCTTTTCACCAAACAAAGTAAAGCCTGTTAGTTCGATCAGAGGTGCGATTCACTAAGCACAAATGTTATAATCTCACGGCTGTGTGATCGGTGACAGTAGTATTTTAGTACTGTCGCCGATGACACAGCCGTGAACTTATGAGATTAGCGCTTAGTGAATAGCAACTCTGATTCGATTCAAGTTAATTCGAAAGAAATATTTACTAGATGAATTCTAATTTAAAATGACTGCAACATGTGCACAGTTTAAGCGCATACTTATTATGTGATTATGTTGACGAATATGACATCAGCACAGTCAACAACCTCAGAGTATGCCTAGATCATTAACCCAGGTATCATGTATTATTTTGTTCATCGTTAGCTATGAATTCACTTAGATACTAGTGATGAATGTTTAAAGTTAACTAAGCTTAAGTGTAGGTGTGAGAATGACTTGGTTTTTTGAACAAATGTTCATTATATTATCTTTTGTCTTTTTTTTACTTTACTACTTATTAAACTAGCAGCCGCCCTGTCCACGTAGATTTCGATTTCCTTACACATAGTAATAGCTTAAAAGGCTTTAAGCTTGTCAAATTGACTATCCAACATTAAGATATTTTTTCAATTCGAACCAGTAGGTAGTACAGCTTTATTATATTTGTATAGATTCTTAATGATTGTAAAAAAATTACGAAAATATATTTTTTTTATGAAAGTTTATTCAACTTTTGGCCCAAGATTGCTTACTTGAAGTCCTAGTGTTTCTAAACCTATACTTTAACGCTTTTTGTTTTCTTTTAGAGGCAATGAACCATAAAGCTTTGAAAAATATGGATAAAAGCTGGAACTTTCCCTTAAGCCTATAAAATTAATTCAAGTGTTTTATCTGAACATTGATAAGGTTTATCTGTGCCCCATAGAAATAATTATGTGCCGAAGTTCATTATACTCGTAAATGTCATGGGAACGTCGTTCACTGATTAGATTAATTGAATCATCTGTCTTAATTGATCGTTGATTGAGAAACGAATGAGGTTTTTTATTGTTATCTTCGTTTTAGAGAATAAGGCTCTAGTTATTAAGCCCTATAAAGCAAATTGATCTGATTTATATCAAACTAATGTTGTAAATGTGAACGAATTTTGCTGCAACTTGGTATACCTGCAGGCAAGATAGGGACTGGATTTATAGTGATAGGATACTTTTTATCCCGATAAAATGCTCCCATGGGATAAAACAGGAATCCTAATAACGCGGGCAAAGCCGCGGGTAAATACTAGTTAAGAATAATTATGAAATCATTAGTAGTAAAATATGGAGCGGAGTGGTGAGGAAGAAAAACGATTATTAAAAACGTTGCTAGTTTTAATGAGTTTGACCCATTCGTACAATACTTTGGGCGATTCACACCGCGGTTTGCGGGGCGAAACGTCCAACGTCCCTTTTAGGTGAGTTTTTTATTTATTTATAAAAATACGTACCGTTTAACAATATTAACTATTTGTTGCCTGCTGAAACATTTCATGGCATCTTGAACTAATACGTACTTTTACAGGCCCGTTGGTCTAGCGGTCAGAGACCCTGGCTACAAAACCGAGAGTCGCGGGTTCGAATCCCGCTAGGGGCAATGTTTGTGTGATGAACATCGGCATTTGTACTCGAGTCATGGATGTTTATAAACGTATTTAAGTATGTCTATCCGTTCCCTAGCTTCCATAGTACAAGCTTCGAGCTTAGTTTGGGGCTAGGCAATTGGTGTGTTAGTCCAAGGCATTTATTTATTTATTTACTTTTCTTAAACTAAGTCGTTGCTTTAGACATTACTTAATACCGTGTGGAAACCTCTCTAGTCTAGTATTCCACTAACGAACTGGTATTTAAATTCTTCTGTAAACCAGTTTGAAAACAAATTGTCTGTTGTATAACCTGAAACATTTACTGCCTGGGATAATTCTAGGCTTTTAGGTTTACTGTTACATAAGCTTGCAACTTATTATTGCTCATACTAAGTGTATGTAAATGTAACGCTATGGTTACAAATATTGTTTTGTGGTTTATGGTTATGACTTTGACTTAATTGATTCTTCTATGGTCTCATTGTTAGGGTTCCGTAGCCAAATGGCAAAAAACGGATCTCTTATAGATTAGACATGTCTGTCCGTCCGCAATTTATTTTTAAATGAACTACTTAACGTTAAAATACTTTGCAATGATTTTATCATATAAAAGTGATTTTGAATCTATTATTTTTAGATGTACTATTTCACTGTGAAAAAAATCGCTTCTCATATCCGCTTTCACCTTATTTCCGCGTGGGATAAAATGTCCACAGCCGCGCTAGAGATGCCAAAACTTTCTTTTTTAACTACACTTTTTATTGTAAAGAACACCGTTAAAGGAATAATAAAATCATAAATCTATCTTACGTTTAAGTTCACGCCTCTCCCTTGAATTTTCATCAATAAATAAGCCAAAAAGTGTGAAGGTATGATATTTTGACTTGGATTATGGATTGCAATAATTTAACCTTTCGTTGCAATTTAACGGGATGCATGCCAAAAAGCTGCCGATACCTCGAATAATCGATTGTGTATGAAAGAAGTGGCAAGGAAGATTCGTGTTGTAAATGATATTTAATTTTACTTAAAGCGTATTCAAAATTATTTAAATTTATTGAAAACTTTACTGTAGGAACGAAAAGAAAAGTGAACTTAATGTGATTGTTAAGCAACATTTTGTAATGAAAAACTAATTCTTTAAGTTTATTTGTGATTAAACTTTTCTGAACCTAATTAGCTCGAACATATAAGTGGATTATTGCACAGTGCTTTTAGAGGATAACTACGTTTTTATACTCCCTTAATTGATCACACCTTGCCAGAAAATCATCAAAGGTCAAACAAAAAGCGAATTAACACTTTAATTAATTAATAAATCCTCATTAAACCTCTTAAAGATCGAAAATAAATTACGATTACAAGTTGCGTTGTTGTTTACAACTACCAATTGAGCAAGCCAATAGTTAACTCTCGTACGGACAAGCAATTGGCTTATTAATTCAATTAATTGCATGCACTTTACTTGAATTGGGCTTAAACGACAATTTAATTAGCGCTCAAGTTGTCGGTTGCGACAGAGTTATTGCCCGATTTGGTGTGACTTTTGCCTCATTTCGGTGGTGGTATGTGTGGAATTTGTCCGCTGGTCTGCGGACGAATGGTGACCGTGGTATGCATTCGATTTGATCTGTGCAGAAGCGGTATGGTCTGAAAGCCCGGAACGTGTTTACAAAAGACAGCAGAAGAAAGAACCATGGTATGTAATACACCTAAGTAGAAAAGCGTAGTGAATGTGAAAAACTGCGACTATAAGTACAACCTTCGCCGCGATGGTCTAGTGGTTTAAGCACCGGGCCGTGATCTCAAGGTCCTGGGTTCGATTCCCGGGTCGGTAAAATTCGTGTCGGTTTTTCCGAATGCAGTCTGGGTTTGTGGCGTGGTGATGAAGCCAGAACCCATCGTTGTAACAAAAACAAGATTTCAAATGATGGAGGCCTTTGCTCCGCAGTAAATGGCAGTTCATATCTATACTAATAAATAAAGCTGAAGAGTTTGTTTGTTTGTTTGTTTGAACGCGCTAATCTCAGAAACTACTTTTCCGATTTGAAAAAATATTATTGTGTTGGATAGTCCATTTGACGAGGAAGGCTTTAGGCTATTGGAAATCGAAAACCACGCGGACGGAGTCGCGGGCGGCCGCTAGTCATTTTATAAACCTGAACATGTCTGCCCGTCGTACCCTAAACCTACAGCAAGGTTAATCGCCCATCGGTTTTTAGGCGCAATAATATTTACGCGGCGCTTCTGCGAACGCGCGGTTTCCGGCGTCTGCGCGCGAGTTAAGGTCGACACTCTCGATACAATATGTTTCGTAAGCAATGCCCAACGCACTAGTTAGGATATTGCTGACTAAACAATATTGGTAGTATAAGTATTAGTGTTAAGATAGAATTAAGGTCTTTCGATTATCATCTTCTTTGTGTATTGTTGTATTTCACTGAATAAATTATATTTTTTTAAATCAAAGTCGTTTGAGTAAACTTAATTGGCGCAGCCGGTAGGATCCCAGTCGTTGGGTCGTCATAGTTAGAGTCGAACTTCCTCTGATCGCCGAAATCCGACGTCCGTCTCTACGGTTAATCTGGGATCGCCGAACAAACAAATTTATTGGGTTTACGAAGACTGGAAGACAACGTACATAAGAAGATCATCGGAGTCCAAATCATGGGAATAGCTGTGGGTTTGTGAGTAAAACTTTTCACCTTCCTTCCACTGTTCCTCTATGAACTTATAGAAAATATATGTGTTGTTAGGGATTAATAACGCCGTAATAACAATTATTTTCTTTTAGTTAGTTTTTCATATTTTATTTGATTTCATTTAATTGAAATTAATTTCATTTATTTTCAATTTAGATTTTCGTGTTTTAAATTACTTTTATTAAAATGGAACAAATAGTTCGCGTCCCGACCGAGATGGTAAACATTATCCCGGTATTTGATGGGGACTCAAGGCAATTGCCGTTATTTATTAAAAAATGTGAATACATTTTAAATACATTCAGGGGTAGTGAAGCACAGGGGGAATATTTATTCCATGTGGTCACTAGTAGGTTAACAGGGGCAGCAGCAAATCTGGTAGGGGAGCGAGAACAAATCGGCACGTGGAATGAACTGAAATCGCTTCTAAATCAGCATTTCGGGGACCCACGTACCGAGGAGTGTTTGCTTCTCGAACTAGAGGCGCTTCAGATTAGAAGAGGGGAAAGCTATTTAGAATTTTGTCATAGGATACAGAACATTAGAAGTATCTTGATTGCCAAAGTGAATGAAACGATTAGTGACGCAAGTTTGAGGATGGCAAAGCAGGAAATATATACACATACATCATTGAATATATTCCTGTACAATTTGCCAGCATATTTGGTCCGATTAGTAAGATTGAGAAATGGGTTAACGTTGGAAGACGCATTAAAAACTGTTCTGGAAGAACAAAACTTCCAGACTGTGTATGATTTCAAAAATAGAAATAGGAACCCGCGTTTTTCGAATAGCCCTCAATCACCACAACGTCAGCCCAGTTCACATGTTACAGGCAGGGGACCAAATTCAATTAATAATCTTAACAATTTTTCACAGATCAATTCGCCGAATAACTCAATGCAGTCGCGTAATACATATCGATCAAGTGGGTCAAATAATTCGCGTAATAGTCAGTGGCAACAGCCGATGTTTAGGTCATCGCCCGTGCAGAGTCAGCATCGCGCGGACAATGCACCGCGTAATCAGAGTAGCTCGTCATATGTTGGGTCAGGTAGCAACACTGACGTAACTATGCGAACTGCAAGCTCGAGACGTATTGTAAATAATTACACGAATCATATGGACAACGACTTGAATGATGACGAACCGGTAGCGGGGCCATCTAGGGAAAATGAGTCCGTAGAAAATTTTTGTATAATGGCCTCCGAGATAGGGAAAAAATAATAATTAATTGTAATAGGCATAATTTACCGCATATTAGAATACCAGAGTTGCAGTCGGTTTTTATGTTAGATACGGGTAGTACGAGATCGTTCATAAGTCCTCAAAAGACCGATGAATTTTTCAGTCTTTACAAGGAATATGAACCTTTCGAAGTGATCAGTACTCACGCCGCAAGTACTCATAACGAAGTAATAAATATTGTTTTACCGAAAACTTTTAAGAGTTCGGAAACACATAAATTTTACGTGTATAGTGTAGATAATAGGTACGACGGCCTAATAGGTAGCGACTTATTAAAACAATTAGACGCGAAAATAGATATGAAGTCGCAAACATTATTCACAAAAAATACGAGTATACCTATTATATATTCGCCACCGATGCGACAGACATACGAATTGCCAGGTCGTAGTGAATCACGGGTAAAACTTCCCGTTAACTTATTAGACGGCGAGGGTATTTTAGACTACGTAGAGTTTAGAGAGGGCATTAGGATGCCAGCCGCATTAGTTCGTTGTAGTAAGGGATTCGCGTATACTGTTATACAAAATACTAACGAAGAGAACATGACGCTTAAGATAACGTCACCGTTTAAGGTAGAACCTTATAAGGATAATACTAAGTGTGAGTTAAACCATATTAAGGGGGATTACAATATCGATGGTTTGCTTACAAAAAACCTCTCCAAGCTTAGGTTAGAGCACATGAATGAGGAGGAGAAATTAATGATTAGTAATATCTGTAAGGAGTATAAGGATATTTTTTATTGTGAGGACATTCCTCTATCGTTCACTAATCAGGTAAAGCATGAGATTAGGACTAAAAATGAGGATCCTATTTACATTAGGGCACATAGGCTACCGCATACGCAAACCGCCGAAATTAAAAATCAGGTGGAAAAAATGCTCAAAGATAATATAATTCGGGAATCTCATTCTCCCTGGAGTGCACCAGTACACCTGGTCCCCAAGAAGGTGGACGCTTCAGGTAAACAAAAATGGAGAATGGTAATAGATTACAGACGTCTTAACGAAATCACGGTAGACGACAAGTACCCCTTACCAAACATTAGCGATTTATTTGATATGTTAGGGAAGAGTACCTACTTCACAACCCTTGATTTAGCAAGTGGCTACCATCAGCTCGAAGTTAAGGAGTCGGATAGGGCCAAAACACCATTCAGTACGCCGTCGGGGCACTACGAATTTAATAGAATGCCGTTTGGTTTAAAGACAGCGCCTGCCACATTCCAAAGAGCAATGGATAATGTGTTGCGGGGCTTACAGGGGATACATTGTATGATATACCTTGATGACGTCATCGTATATAGTAAAAGCCTACCTGAGCACATAGAAAAACTTAGAGCAGTTTTTGATAGGTTTCGTCAAACAAACCTTAAAGTACAGTTAGATAAGTCGCATTTTCTTAGAAAAGAAGTGTTATACTTGGGACACACTATCACTAGTGAGGGTCTTAAACCGAATACAGACAAAATAGATGCTATCCTTAATTATCCAATACCTGAAACGGTCACCCAAATAAAAAGTTTTCTGGGTTTAATTGGTTATTATCGCAAGTTCATTCGGGACTTTGCTAAAATAACTAGACCACTAACAGCTTGTTTAAAAAAGGGTAGGAAGATAGTCATTAACGAGGAGTACAGGAACAGTTTCGAGACCTGTAAACAACTTCTCACAAATGCTCCGATTCTCCAATTTCCTGATTTTAATAAACCATTTGTATTGACAACGGACGCATCTAATTTTGCGATAGGGGCGGTGCTTTCCCAAGGTGCAATTGGCTCGGATAAACCGATAGCCTATGCCAGTAGGGCATTAAGTGACACCGAGAGTAGGTATAGCACCATAGAGAAAGAACTTTTAGCAGTTATTTGGGCGGTAAAGCATTTTAGGCCTTATTTATACGGCAAAAAGTTCATTATTTATACCGACCATAGACCATTAGCATGGTTGTATTCACTAAAGGAACCAAATAGCAAACTCACGCGTTGGAGGTTACGCTTAGAAGAGTATGACTTCGACATTAGGTATAAAAAGGGACCACAAAATACTAACGCCGATGCGTTATCTAGAATTAGGCTTAATGCATTAGATGACGATTTAGATTCATTGTTAGTAAATACTGACGTAGATATGAACAAAGTGCAGGAAATAGTCCAGGAGATAGAGGAGGATTTAATCAGATATAATAATAGCAATAATAACATGGATCATCATATGGATACGATAGAAAACGGAGAATCCGATGATGGGGCTACAGCCCACTCCATATCCAATAGGGAACACGAGGGTATCCCAATTTTAAACGAAGCCATTGACACTAAGCCTAAACAAATTTTAGTGTACAAGTGGTTATTAGATAAGTTTAGTGCCAAAGATATTTCGAATAAAAAACAAAAAATTATTGAAGTTCACATGCCTCTTGATAAGGAGGACCATGTGAAAAACTTCCTCAAAGACTACATAGACCTTAAAAATAAATATTTTATTTACTTTGAGGACAAGTCATTTAGACCTATTTTTTCACATGTAGTGACGCAACTATATAAAAAGGGATCAGTAAACCTCGTAGAATGCACAGAAAGAGTTATTAATTTAACAGGATCAGAACCTGATCAAATAGAAATCGTTAAAAAATACCACGAGGGCAAAACATGTCACCGGGGTATAAATGAAACATTTTCTCGTCTAAAAAGAAATTATTGGTGGAACAATATGAAAGAAACAATAACCGCCATAATCAACGGTTGCGAAAAATGTAAAAAAATGAAGTATGAGAGAAAACCAATAAAACCTCCCATACCCATTACTCCGACTCAGAACGCACCATTTCAAGAAGTATTTATGGATTTACTTTTCATAGAAGGCAAATATTACCTTACAGTAGTAGATGCCTTTAGTAAATTAGGACAGGCAATACAAATACCGAATAGAAGTACTCCAGAAGTAGTAAGGGCTCTGATTAAGTATTTTAGTATGTATGGCATACCAACTAAGGTAAATAGCGATTCGGGTGCCGAATTTAACAATGAACTATTAAAGGAATTGTTAAATCTTTATAAGATAGACTTGCATATAGGAACGCCAAACAACCCTACATCCATGGCAATAGTAGAAAGGTTCCATTCTACTATAATAGAAATATATAGGTTAGCAAAGTATGACAGGAACGACCAAGACGCTTGTTCCGTCATGACATACGCCATAATGGCATACAATAACACAATCCATACCGCGACAGGGTTCACACCCTTTGAAGTAACTTTCGGACACACCGAATCCGGTCACATGTTTGAGGTGGACAGGGAAAGGTATTTGTTACAAAAACTCGTTCAGGATCATAAGAAAAGACTGACAGTCCTGTATGAGCATATTAAAGAAAAACTAGAAAGAGACAAATTAGTCGTAAGGGATAAGAAAGGGGGTGAAGAGCCACCGGACATAAGAGTAGGGGATAGGGTGTTTATGAAGAACACAAGGACTAGGAAAGCGAAGGATTTGCCTAGATTTGAACCAGCCACAGTTATAGGGGAATGTAGTAAAAATATCATTCCAGTAGAGTTAGGAAAAAGAAAGACCAAAGTAGCAATTAAGAACGTTAAACGCCCTTCGCAGGTTGTTCGCGGTCGTGATAACCCTAGCGAGTCAGACGCACGGTCTGAACATTCAGAAGTTGGACCCGAATCCCGGGTTAACGCCGATTCGGATGGGGACAGCGACGAGGAGAACTGATCACTGGACCGTTATCAAAACGTTAGACTTAGACTCTCTGGAAAAACAGTTAGACAATAATATAGAAGAATATAATAGTTTAAAGGGATTAGCATTTAAGCACTTTGAAACCAGAAGGGAATTGTTCGGGTTAACAGTGCAGTTAGAATCTATGATTAGATTAACTAAAGATAGGTTAGTTCAAATATTACCCTCTTATAGGATCAAACGGGGATTATTTAACCCATTGGGATCTATAGTAAAATTAATCACTGGCAATCTAGATAACGAAGATGCTCTGAGATATAATAGGGAAATTCATCATTTAAAGGATAGGGAACATAACGTAGAAAAAAAGATGTCATTAATGACAGTAACTGTAGAAAAACTAATAAACGTAACAGGCGACATTGACCTCAATGTCAAACATATCAACTTCAATAACAATCGATTAAGTAACATAGTAAACAATCAAACAATAATATTTACATCATTCCGGCTTATGAATGGAATGTATCAAATTCTAAATAACTTACGTTTGCTTTATCAGGTGATTTATGAAATAGAAACCGCAATCGCCTTCAGTAAACTCCATACGTTGCATAAATTTATTATCAACACGACCGAGCTGTTGGATATTTTATTACAAGTAGAAAAACACGCAAATCTATTGTATGAGGTAAATAATGCCAACTTGGGCTATTTAGAACAAAATATTGAAATGAAGTCTTATCTAGACCATTACAAATTAGTATTTATATTAGAAATACCACTAGTTGAGAAAAACACATATAATTTCTATAAAGTAATGCCCACACCTATCCATAATCCCAAATCCAACCAAACCTACATAATCATACCTCAGTATCCTTTCCTGATGGTGAATGGTTTGAAATATAAGCCCGTAGCTCGTTCCTGTGAAGAAATCGAGAAGCAGCGGTTCCTGTGTACGAGCGATGATATCGTACAGACAGCAAACGGTCTCTGCATCGAGCAACTCATGCTGCTAAAGGACAAATACAGCGCATGTCAGCAGCATCAAGTCCAGATGGAAGCCACCAAAATACAGCCCATTACAGACGGTATATGGATGCTGTACTTCAGAGATGACACCATCATCACAGAACGCTGTCGTGACGAAGTTCGCAGACACTCGCTCCAAGGCACCTATATTATGTCTACGAGCAAGGACTGCGAGATCCAGATCGGTGACACACTGATATCACCAGTCACCAACGCGTCAGAGGTCATCATCAGCCTGCCGCCAGTCAGCCTGCCAGGTCTACAGTTGCCCGAGCCACAGCGACGGACAGCCATCAACCTGCGGAACGTGGACCTTCGGGACATCAGCAACACACTGGACAAGATACGTGAAATAGACACAGTGCAGTGTAGTGACAGTGACATAACCATTACTACGGACATAAGTGTATGGACGATAAGTTTATTTGTAGTCACCACTATACTAATTGTAATGATAGGATTTGTTTATTATAAAAGGAATTTTATAAAGCCAACTGTGTTGCCCTTACAAAATTCCTCATTAGGGGAGGGAGGAGTTAAGGTCGACACTCTCGATACAATATGTTTCGTAAGCAATGCCCAACGCACTAGTTAGGATATTGCTGACTAAACAATATTGGTAGTATAAGTATTAGTGTTAAGATAGAATTAAGGTCTTTCGATTATCATCTTCTTTGTGTATTGTTGTATTTCACTGAATAAATTATATTTTTTTAAATCAAAGTCGTTTGAGTAAACTTAATTCGCGCGCCGTTAAGGGGGAGACACCAACAAAGCTTAGATCTGTGCTGTGGAGCTGAGATGTCTTTCAAACCACCGATAGTATCATGGGCGAACCCAGATTAGGGCGGTGGGGGGGGGGGGGGGGCTTCCAGGGGAAGCGGAGATGTGAGCTGAGCGCGGACGACGCGCAGTAAAGATAAGCTGTAAAACATCTCTGTACAGCACACAGAACACAATATCCCTGTGCTTACCGATCCGATGAGACCGATCGAAAGAGAAAACTTATGTGAAAGCCCTCTGCCTCATCCAGGGAAATTTTAGAATCTGTGTGCATACAATCTTCTGTTCAAGTCTTGGGTCGTTCCAATTGTACCCGAACAGTTCTGAAAGTTATCCTGGAAACTCGCAACTAAGTACGAAAAATTGTCGGGACCAGTAACGTGTATTCCGTGCTTCGGAAGGCACGTAAAGCCGTTGGTCCCGACTATGATCCAAATTGCCTGGTCTTCTTGTGTGGGTTGCGGAGGTCAGACGACAGTCGCTCTAATGTAATAACCAGGCTTGCCAATTCAGGAACATAGTCGCAGCGTACCCTGGGCTTCGAGGCAATGCCCAACCCAAGTAACACAGATGAGCTGCACAAAAGCTGCATAGAAGATAAATTTTGAACCTAAGGCTGATTTAGCCAAGCTGCACAAAGGCTGATTAAACCGCTATACAACCCTTGTAATTCCAAAATGGGCCCCAAATTAACCAGCTATAGGCTGATGAATGTCTGCTTAACAGCTGTCTTGGTCTTGTAAAAGAGCTGCATTTAGGCTAAACCAGCTTAATTGTGCAGCTTATTCTCTACTTTTCAGCCGCTATCAAGCTTTTATCCATTGGTAAGTTTCATTGGGGCTGGATAGTGGTAAAATAAAAAATTAATTAAAATGAAATGACAAAATGTCTTAGTCTATTCAAATATTATAAAGAGGAAAGGTTTGATTTTTTGTTTGTTTGTTTGTTTGTATGAATTGAATAGGCTCCGAAACTACTAGGTAGATTTGAAAAATTCTTTCACTGTTGGAAAGCTACATTCACCCAGAGTAACATAGGCTATATTTTATCCCGGTACGGGAAGTAGTTCCCCCGGGACGCGGGTGAAATATTTTATAAATTGTAATGGCGTGCCCGTGGATGCTATAATTGCTGGAATGGAAAATTATATAATAGTGCGATTTTCAAGAAGCAAGAAAATTGTGCGCTGAAATTTTTAGTGAAATCACTTTATGTCTACAATTTGATTATTTGTGACTCATAAAATTAATATTTATAAACTTATAGCTAAAACAGCTCATAATAAAAAGCCAAAAGCTTTTCAATTGCAGAAAACATACATTATTTTATCATCCGATTACTATCAAGATCGCACACAATGGCTGCCGTTTGTAAAGCAGCTATGGCTCTTTGTTTCAGCTGTTATAATTCTAAAGACTGCACACGGGTATCTATGGCAACCGTTGATCAGCTCATAGCTTTCTTATGTCTGTACAAAGTATGAAATAGTTACGTAGATATAAAAACATTTTTTTATTCTCTTTTGCAAACATAAGCGTGTTAAGAGTTCCCAAAACGGCCATTATCAAGCTTACTTGAATAGCATTTAAAGAGAATAAACCTACTCTTTTAAACAACCTTTAGTTTTGGTGCAAACTGTTGTACAGCCAACGTCTGCACAAGAGCTTATAAGTTACCTAATTAACCAAACATATACAAGCTTAAGGTTTTTTTACAAGCTATGAGAATAACTTGCAATCAGTGGCTGGACAGTAACTTTTTAATTTACTGTTATAATGCTAAGAGTATATTGTTGCTATTTATTGCAGCTCTTAATCAGCAAGGCTGTACAAAACTAGAAAAAATCACTCTTGCACAGTCTTCAGCTTCACCCAGAACCTTTATATATCTCTAGTGGAGTGTTATTCTGGTTAAAAGCTTACTTATTTCTGAAAATTCAGCCTGTGTGCTACTTGGGAAGGATGCAACCATTTAGAAGCGCTAAGATGACGACGATGATGACTTTGACGTCCTAATAAAAAGTTGCAATCATCTGATTCTCGTGTTTACAAGCTGTTTTGTATAAGCAATCCTTCCAATATTTTCACCAAAATGTACCTTACACGCAATCACGAATACAAACAACACGATAAATGTGAAGTGCTGATAAAATAAATGTGTTTTTATGTTATGTAAATACAAAGATTGATTTGGATGGGAACCAGACATACTGCGTCAGTGAACACTAATAATTTATTATATTAACTAATACTATATATATCATAATAATGTTATTTTAAAAGTTTGTTTTTTGTTTATTTCGATGTTAGTCAGCTTTCCTTAATTCCCTAAGTCAAAATCATTTCCGAAATTTTCATTTGCTGTTAAGGTACTTTCTATTTTGTTAATGAATCAATGGCGGCTGCCCGCGACTTCGTCCATGGCTTGTAGAACCCTTTTTTTCGCAATAAAAGTTAGTCAGCCTATGTTCTTTCTCAGGGTCTAAATATTGTCTGTGTAAAGTTTTTATCGGGAGAGCGTAACAGGCAGACAGAGTTACTTTCGCATTTATAATATAAGCAGGGATTACGATTTGTTTTTCTTACTTCGTCACTCTATTTTATTAATCATTGATTATTTCAAAACTGATTATTATTTTACAGCATACGTCAAAATGAGAGGGCTTTTGAACTCATACTATAATAGTAAGTTAACCTATTATTTCATTGTCTACCAAAGTACACAACTAACTGCGAAATACACGCTCTTTATATAAATAAAATCCCGTAATGTAAGTCTGGCGACGGGCCAGACGACCGTGCGCGTTGACCGATAAAGATGTTTGTTGCAAATATTTGATGACTAAATGATACTAAAATACATTTGTTGTGCATTATGATGTAGCAAAAGCGTGGGTGTGGCGCAGAGTATACAAATAACTTTACTCGCGAACAATAGGTAATTACTTTCTTTCGTGCGATCTTGAGAAGTACTAGATAAAATCAAAATATACTTTATTTATGTAGGCCTCAGTGGGGAACTTATAAATCGTCAATGATATCACAATATACGAGTAATGAATCTATACCGACTTCGGAACGCAGTCATCAACCGAGAAGAATCGGCAAGAAACTCGATAGTTGCTCTTTTAAATCGCCAATAATTACAACATTTTTTTAATACATTAATTTCATTACGGTCTCTAACTAAGCCATACAGTTCCTTATCCTCAGTATATAAATTATTAAAAAAATTGTATAGATAGATTGAGTCCCAGCTGACCAGTCACTAAAGGTGACACCTGATCAATCACGTATGGTAAGGTTTGACGTATGTGTCAGCCATCATCTCACTCAACCATTTCAGATAGGCACTAATAACCTTGATTGTTAGGAAGTAGATATTAATAAGAGCTTTACAGTAGAGCCTTAGAACTAATGTCAATTGCGTGATTAATAAAACACAGTAACTACTCAGTTAAAGAGAAAGAGTACAAATGCCGATGTTCATGATCTCGCAAAACCAATTTTTAGTGAAGGATACGAAGCTTTGTTCGAAATACAGACAAAGATGTTTTTTCAAAGCAAGACTTACAATGAAAGTAGTTTGTTATTTCAATTTTTCATGGGTATTTATAATACTGTATGTTTAATCTGTTAATAGTTATAAAGTTTGTTAAATATAATTATGTATGTTAAGAGACGCTAAGTTTAAAGATTTCAGAACTACGAAGTAGGCAAGTCCACTCTAAGCTTTGCAAAAAAGTTTGAGTTTGAGTTGCACACTATTAATTCATCTCCATACTACTCAGAACTTCTATGTTTAATCGATTCTCTAAGAACCAACTCAGAATCGATTAAAAATAGAAGTAAAACCGGCAATTCACCGGAACACAGCCGCAAACGTTCTAAGAATCGCAAGCGACGATTTCTGGAATCACGTGTTGATACGGGATCACCATCAAACGAATTGTTCCCGAAAACCCGAGTGGATTGAGTAATGGCGGGCAATTTGGACGAAAGCTGGATGAATTAATATCTTCTCACGACCGCCAGATGTTTCGTTCAATGCGATAGATTAGTCATACTGCGATAATTGTGTAAGCTTCGCAAAAATATTTTCGTTGAATTTGAGGGTGAAAAAATATCCGAGACAAGTGATGTGTATGTTGCGCTGATCTGTCATAGGTCAAGTCAAATTGTTGTCCGAACGAGCTATAATAATTATTCATTACTTATAATCTTAAATTAAATGAATCTGGATCTAAAATTGTGCGAATATGAAAGCAAGCTATGCTTGAAATAACTTTGGTAATTAATAAAGAAGAATTCAGTTTTGATTTATGCATTTTACACACATATCTTTGAAGAAGACAGAAATGTCTTTTGTAATAGGTATATCCAGTGTATTGTCAGGCTTTAGGGTTTAGACCATCTGGTGTACTTACTCTTACAACCAAACGCTATTCATATTAGAACTTCACGCTACATTATCTGTAAGGACTTGATAGCTCAATTAACGTAGCTCACTCGACATACATCCAGATTTAGTTAAGGCAATAAAGTAATCGATTTATAAATAGCGCTAAAATAATCGATTCGATGACCGATCGGATACGCCCAAATAACGAGAAAGTAAAACGAATATTTGTATTTAATATGTAAAACAACAACACCGTACGGTATAAAAAAGAAATTCAACAATTTGCATGAACAAATTGCGAACGACTGAAGATGAAAAGCAATTTGCATCGTCCATTAACTAAAGGAATGCGGACGAAAAAATCGGTCAATATTTTCGCAAATCAACAAATCCAATTACACGGTACAGAAAATGGCGGATAATTTCGAAATTGAAACAATGGTGACGGGTTTTGAACCGGCGCAAGCGTCGTCGACTGGAACCGAACGAACAATCTTTACAATGTATTTGTTACCGGCAAAGCATGTAATCGAGGTATTCTATACATTCCCTAGGTAATGCATTGAATACCTGGGGCGTTATGGCAATGTATGAAATACTATGAATTATATTTTCCATTGCATACTTTACCGAGGTAATCTATGCAATGCCTAGGGATTGTTTAGAGTACCTATTGTGGCACAGGCAATGTGGAAATGAATAGATCTTGGTCTTTATTTTTAAATGTTTTGCAAAAAAAACCTAACTAACCTACAATCTTTGGGACGGAAGACTAACTTGATTGATAAAAAAAAGTAGGTTAGGGTTATTTTTTTTTTGTAAACCCTTTAAAATATTTTATATTTAAAATCATTTTGATACTATAGAAATCGAATTAATGAAAACTACCTCTATCTTACTAAAGGTAGACTAATATTTAATCGTTTCGACACTTCTCGAACGATACCCAACATTACTATCCTCGTTCCACTCTTCATTGCGTACATTACCGGCTGCGTATTTGGTATTGTATAGAATACCTAGACAAAGTATAAAGTACACAATATTTCATACATCACCTATACGTTTTTGGGATTCTATTCATTGCCTAGGTATTGTGTATAATACCGGATTGTACAGATTGGCGGTAACATATTCAAACAAATAGATAAAAGTGTTTGAATTGTTTTTGAAAGGACAATCAAATTAAAATAGGATTTTTATCTCATTGAAAACTGAGTGTCGAAAGTATTACATATGTAAAAGATATCGTATGATGATAACTCATTCTGAAAGTGTTGCAACGCGCCTTTTATCAAATCCTGAGAATAGATTATCCTGATGCAATTATTTTCCATTATAGCTTCACTAATCTGCATAAACTGGTACTGTATCGAAATCTGTAGATCATTGTTTCTCAAACTTATATGAGAAAATTTTCTATGTGAGCGTGCAAAACTAAGTTGTATTTAACTACCGAACCGACACAAATTTTCCAAGTTTTAAATTATAATTGATCTACCTTGATCTTGACTTATGCTTGATATTTTTAAGGAAACAATAACTTTATTACTTCTAATTAACAATGTAGGACCGAAGGCCGAATGACATTATTCACCTTATTTCATTTCAATTAATTTTTAATTTAAAGTCTTTTCATTTTTTTAAAGCTTTTAATGTAATTTTATATACTTAGAGTTCAGAATTTCCGTTTTTTTTCCACGTAGTTATATTTTGGGACATAGCATCGCTATGTCAAGTGGAACTTTTTTTGTTATATCACACTAATCCTTCAATACCGCACTTTGAGAACCGCTCGCACAACTCAACAGAATCAAGAACAATTAATCACATCCTCCACTAGCCTTGTCCAGCATATTCATATCTATAATTGATACGTCTCCGTTTTACAATTCAATAGAAGTCGCCTCTGATCGATCATTTTCACCGTCTCCTCGTAGGCATTTAACTTTCTTGGTACTTTCACGGAGTAATGACGGTCAGTGTAGCAGTCGAGACCGCTTTTTCTATACCAATGACGCGGGTTTTAATTAAAAAACTGGTATCAAAATGACCGTGCCGACTGTACTATTTTAGCGCACCCGGTCTTTCGGTTGCGTCACTTGTGAATGAAGTAACGAGTTCGGTCAGTAATGGAATGTATGGATTATGCTTGCTGTGTCGTGAAATTGTATCTTATTTTCGTTATCATAGCAATTATAGTACTTGTTGATTATTTGGGAGATCATTGTATTCCTAAAAAAATGTTATATATTTAGTAAATAGCACAGACCCTTAGCTTGTAGTTAAATCTTTCCTTTAATTGGCCACAAAAATAAAATCGGTCACAAGTTTTTTTTTTACAGTTGGTTTACAATGTTTTGTTTGGTTTTTGGAAGTGTATTTGCATAATCTTGTCAATAATCATACAATAAAGCTGAATAGTTTATTTGTTGAACTATTGGTTCAAATTGTAAAAGTATTTTTGAGTTGGATAGTCCATCTCAACTACAATATATATAACACTATGTGTGCGAAAATTGAAATCCACGGAGACGAAGTCGCGGGTGACCGCTACTTCCAAATATATGAGTAACCTTATACCATTTCAGCTCGTAAAAATGTTAAACAATATTTCAAGATTTATGTTTGCAACTGTACCTACATTTTATGCAGCGCTAAACGTTCTTTGTTGCCATATATGATGCGTTGTTAATTGAGTGCGCCTTCTGCAGTAATTCATTTAGATAGTTCTATAAAAGAACTTTGTATTAGCAGTATCCAAAAATGTAAACGTAAAAGTTCGAACCGTACCTACTAATAGAATGACGAAGTTTATGTTGCATACTGTATGTCATGTGTTATAGATAAAGAAGTTCACCTGGTAGTTAATTTACCGCAAAAAAGTTGGAATTGTTCAAAAGTGGCAAAATCGACTAACCATTGGGAGTGGGGGTTACTATGTTAAAAACAAAGTAGCTTTTTTTTGTCTGCTCTATGTACGCTGAAATCTTATAAAGTTCGCAACAGATTTTCTTCCGGTTTTTTCAAAACCTGATAAAGTGATACAAGAGGAAGGGACGGTATATGCTTAGACCAGCATTGCACGGACAGGGCGCTAGATTTCAGAATAAATCCAGCGTAAATAAACGGTTGTTTTTTTTCTGTCCAATTGAAACAAAGTCGCGGATAATAGTGAATGTACTATCCTCATTATCCAAAGCACCGTTTAACTGATTTTAAACTCTCCTTCCGAATCGCTTAAACGACCCCGCGGAATGTTAACAAGATGTGACTGGGTGAAAACACCTCCGGTACCGCGTCAATTGATTGTCACAGTCATCACAGTTATCAGAGATCGATTGTGGTTTAATTGCCGACCGTTGCGTAACGTTTAGGCTTGTCGGTAGTGTCGGATATGTCTTGGAGGAGAAGACAAGCCAAGCTTTTGGCAACATAATTCAAGAGAGGTAGCTGCTCGACTGGCGATGGCCTTACAGAAGACCACAGTGAAGCAGCACTTCGTAATGTTGTGCTATGTTTCTGCTGGTGAGTAAGGCAACTAAGCTCAGTTGGGGAGGGTATGGGGTCTTAAAGGTAAACAACGCAACTGCGAACATTGTGCGGTTGATGTCCATGGGCAGCGGTGATCACTTACCAGAAGGTGAACCTTTTATTCGTTTGCCTCCCCGTAACATAAAATATAAAAAAGTAAAGTATCAGCGAATTAATGTCCCACTGCAGGGCAAAAGCCTCCTCCATCATTTCAAATCATGTTTTCATTACAATGATGGGTCTAAGCCTAATCAACACGCTTGCCAAATGCGGATTGGTGACCACAATCCCGGAGAATGTTCGGAAAAACCAACACTTTGCCCGACCCGGGAAATGGAATCGAACCCAGGACCTCGATACCACTGTTGGTACTTAAACCACTAGACCATGAAGTCGTTTGGGAACGTAAACATTATCTTAATTTATTAAATTGCGTAATGTTTACGCCTGCCGGTAGTGTCGGATGTGTCTCGTTGCAGACGTAAGCCTATCTGGCGTTTGGGAAAGGAACATTTTTCGAATATAGAATTGATGGATGTCATGCGTATCCGTCAGCTTACATTTTGCATCTGGGTTACCAACGAGCTACGATTACTCTTAGTCATTTTTGCTAGTAATTTGTGCATGGATGCACGAAAGAGTTAATGAATTGTTGCTATTATTTTAGAATCTAGCTATTATTTTACAATATTGCAGTTGAATCTGGCTTCTGAAATCTACCAATATCAATGGTTACAGTAGGTTCAGCCTATTAAAGTCCCACTGCAGGCCAAAGGCCTCCATCATTTGAGATCATATTTTCGTTACAAAGATGTATTCTTCCCGATTGCCAAATGTGGATTGGTGATCACAAACCCAGGCTGTGCTCGGAAAAACCGACATAATTATTGCTAGGCTATAGAGGCGTTTAAGAAACTTTAAGTTAAATGGAAAACGTCTGGTCCTCATTGAAGATGAAGATAATTCTAAATGACCCTGCTACCCTGCTATATTAAGTTCAATCAAACAAAGAGGCCCGTACATATTTTTTTTTATATTTCACTACATCACATACATTGATCTGACCCCGTGTTAAGTAGCTTAAGCACTTGTGTTACAGACATTAGAATCAACAGTGGTATTACAAATATACTTAAATAGATACATATAACACCCAGACCAGGACAAACAGACATGTTCATGCACACAAATGTTTGTCCTGTGCGGGGATCGAACCCGCCACCTACCTTGCGTAATAGGCAACATCTTGACCATTACACCAATTGGTCGTCATTTCTTAGTTGATGGTAGTAGACTTGGATCGAACTGATGCACGTTACGCCATCTATCAGATTTTTAATTATGCAGCACCCCGCATGATAAAAAAAATGTTTATCATCCCTGCTTTGACACCTGTCTGTTTCCCGCCTTTCTGCTTACTTCCATCTTTAATTCCAAGTCAGCAATTATCATCAACTGAAAAGGCGTAAGAAGTTTCCTTTCGTTTCATTATGCAAACATGACTAGCGAAATAAATCCATTAGTCGCTTTAGCGTAGCTTCGTATAAGGAGACCCGACTCATTAGAAAACAGCCGCGTGATTCTATTTACACTTGACAGCTGATAGAGCTGTTTGAGTCTACCTGTCTGTTGTATAGAGTAAGTGTCCAGCAGAGAGGAATTGTCATAATACATTGTCACAAAAATGCCTGGTGTTCCTCTGGGGCCAATTGAATTCAAAGTTTTTTTTTGGAAGAGATGATAAATCGGCGTTCTGTGGCTTTAGACCCAATTTGGAAACCCAATTCTCAATTCGATGAAGGTTTTGGTATGGAGAAAAGCATGACGTACAGGTCAGATTAATTGATATACATATACCATTTCCTGGGTGCGGTCAATGTCATTATAAAACTATTATTTATTCAATCTTAAAATTAAAATTTTTTAGTTAGGTTCAAAGATATTTATTCTCAAAAAAGACAAATAGTCACTTACATGAGAACAACATTTCTTAAATTATAAGTGTGATGTTCGTCACTATTCACACTAAACACTAAACTTATATTTAAATTTGTCATAATATTAATAGTTTTCGACAATATGTTGGCTAAGTTTAATTTTAAACACATTAAACGAAGTTACACTTTTAATAGCTGAGGGCAATTTGTTATAAAACTGTACTCCTTCAAACGTAACCATTTTTTTCCCATAATTTGTTCTTACCCTCGGCAATACCAGAAAACTAGCTCGACGCGTGCTACGTTTAGTTGTGCGTTTGTTAAGCGTTAGGTTAGTATGGAGAGAGCCGTCGATTATTTTTTTAATGAGAATGCATGTGCTGTATATATATAATTGTTTTATTGTCATTAGCTTAGTTTCGCGGTATATTTTAGTAGTAGGTGTTAAAAAATTATAATGAAAAAGTGTTTTGACTATTTTATTTTGTAGGATTTGTAGGTCCGCTATCTTAGTTACAAATTACAAAAGACTGACTAAATACCTCATGATATAATTTGTCCTCTTGTGAGTATTTATTCGATGGCGTTTTGCTCTGTTCACAGATTTATTGAGGCGTGTAATTAAAATTACTTTTCTGTTAAGGGATAGCTGTATTAGGGCGAGGAATTTGCATTGTGAAAGACATCGTTGTCACCCAATGTACCATCCGTGCCTTTGCCTAATGTAAATAATGGTTCTTTACATAAGGGACTTTCTGTTTTCTTTCACTCATCCTGGCATGTTAATTTGATTTTTTTAAGATTGCTAACGTTCACATAATCTGGATATATTGCTTCAATAAGTTTGTGTAAAAACAAAACATTGTTTTTTTTTCAAAACCGCATTTGAAAAAAACACATTGGCATAACATTGTTTCCTATGTTTAAAACGTGCTAAAAAAAGGTGTTTATCACCATCAAAATAAATCACAATTAGTTGCCGTACTTTTGTTAAAATTTTATCACTAAAACGAAAAGTTTTTAACATTAGATGTCTGGGACATTAGAATTCCCTTCCTTTTAACTCACAGTCAAGTCCTCCACTCCAGCACAACGAAGCGACCAATTTGTTTTTGTTTCTACACTTGTAAGAAACGTCATTTGCTTTGTACACCGCTAATTTTACTAAAATGCACGCTTGCAAGTCAGTGACATAACCGGCCTTTTGAAGAAGGCTTTAGACCACTCGTGGCCACATCTCTGGCCCTGGGGGCTTACTGCCAGCCGTTATAGCAGGACGGATTCCAGTGAGTAAGAGAGATGCCGCTTTACATCATGTAAAGCGGCATCCCTTTTACTCACTTGTTTAAAGATCGCTTTAAGACTTGATGGTGAGGCCTCTGGTTGTAATCCGTTGAGACGTAATTACGACCATGAATAATTGTGAAGCCTATTATGTCACCTCGCTTGCCGGTTCTTGCTTATTAACCTTTTAGAGATGGACTGATGAGTTTGTTTAAAATGTTGAAGGAATGAAGATGAAAATGAATGATTGTATTTATCTTTTGAGAAAAGTTTAAAGTAAACTGCGATTTTATCCGTTTAAATGGTCGCGTAAACCGAAAAAAAACAATTAATGTAGATTTTAATTTGCAACTGATTGTTTAAAACGTTTGAAAGGATTTAGTTGAAGCATTACTTTATCGACTGTCGATATGTAAGTAGCATTTCTATTTTAACAAAAAAATATAGGCTTTGTATTGTCGTTTGTAGATAATTGTAAGAAAAGTATGGCCTAAATTAATCTTTAAATTAATATTCTTACTTAAATTTTCTCAGATATTGTCAATGTTCTTTTCTCGCACTAAGCAGCAAGGATTATACAATTAGCAAAACTCAAACAGCTATTCTTGTAATTAAATATTAGATAACATAACATACATCGATGTGACCCTACAGTTCACCAGTAAGTACTCATTACCGAATCCCGAATCAGCTAAGGTATCAATCAAAACGCTAAATATCACGACACTGAGTAGTTATTAACTGTTTCTAACTGTTGGATAACAAAGCCGACGGATGATATTATTGCGTCATTGTAACGAAATTTTAATAGAAACGAGATTGATATCAGATAATTTGAGCTCTATTGACAGTTGAGTCAAAGCAGGTAAGAGAGACAATCGATCTTCGAGAACGTTCGAGAGAGAGGACAGGTGCGTACGAGGGAGTAATTAGAGAGGACGTTTAATTAATGTAGGATTCAAAGATGAACTAATAAAACGTCAATAATTATCAAAATACTGAATGAGTAGCGGCCGCCCGCGACTTCGTTCCCTTCACCCGTTGATTTCGGTTTCCGCACACATAGTAGTTAAAGTTATGTATATTATAGCTCAAATCCTTCCTTGACAAATGGACTATCCAACACAAAATTATTATTTTTTTATTTATAATCGTACCAGTCGTTCCTGAGATTATCGCGCTCAAACAAACAAACAAACTCTTCAGCTTTATTGTATTAGTACCGACTTCAGAAACCGAATAATATTATCGAGGAGAAGCGACAAGAAACTCAATCACATCGTTTTTGTTGAGGTGTTGAAAACTAAACTCAAACGAAATAATAAAATAATTTATCAATTTGCTGAAAAAATCTAACTAGTGAATAAATATTGCTAACCTGTGCATATTTTCGGACTTTGTCCTGTACACTTTCACAGGGGTTGTGGGTTTTAATTCTATTTAGAAAATAACCCTTCATTATATCATTCAAACAAGATAAGAGAGACAATGGATCTTCGAGAATGTTCGAGAGAGTCGAACAGGTGCGTACGAGAGAGTAATTAGAGAGGACGAGCGTTAAATTAAGATCAGACTACGCATGCTATTTAAGTTTGGAATGCCAAGCATGGGTGCTCGCACCTGGTTGGTGATGTTGAATTCATGATCTGTCCTTGAAAGAAAGAAAAGAAAGGAAGAAAATTCATTTATTGACAAAACACAACTAACAGCAAGGAATAAGTTGTAGGCAGGTGATAACTGTGAGTGTTATACCTTGAAGATTTACTTTTGCATCACATGTTGGGAATGAGTGAAAAACCTATTTAGATGAAACGTGAAGAAAGTATCGGGCTTATGATTATGCACCATCACTGACTTCTGTTTTAATTTACTCCTTATTTATATTTCCTAGGTTAACGCGACTGTTATTGTTTATGATGAAATAAAACTACTTATAAACGGATAGAATCGCGGTATAACTTTAAAACTACACTTTTTCAGGAAAATCCGACGGACGTTTCGGCTTCTTGCAGCATATTGAAAATCTTCTAAAATTGACTTGAATACGCTTAATGCGGCATGGACCATATAGCAGCAAGTGTTTTAGAATTTAGTAAGGAATTAGTGCTTTTAGTATCAAGTTATTGAATTCTGAATTGTCCCAAAGCTATCCATTGAACATGATATGCTCAATAGACGTGGTAGAAAATTGGATGAACTTTTCTGTTTTGCTCTTTTTTACGCACAAGCCACGCAGTCTACGCCCCAAAAAAACAAAAGAAAGCCGCATCATTTGCAACATTCACAAACGCGATACAAAGTACACTTGTCATCAGCGTTATCTGTCACTTCGCTTGCATTCCGTGGAACGAGTCCGACATTACCAAACCGCATTTATGTCACAGAGTCAGATTAAGAGTAATCGAGACCGCTTCAATCGCGGTTATCAACAAAAACTGTACATCCAATTAAGTCGCGCGACAGAGTGAGAAAGGGCCTGTTTACAACGAAGCTGAGGTAACATGTCGTAATCATATTTCTAAGATTTATACAAGTTGTCTTCTGCACTTCGTAACGGTTGTGCTATGTTCAAATCAAATTAAATCAAATGTTTTATTGCATGTCACAAAGGTGTTAAGACCATCGATGATTAGTGCCTATGTGACGCGCTGCAAGGGCATAGCAACTTGCAAGAGTGCTAGTACGCATTTTATAACTTCTATTTCTGCTGAATAAGGTCGCTAGAGCTCAGTTCGGGAAGGTATGGGGTTTTAAAGGCATGGGCAGCGGTGATCACCATGATTAACATCAGAAGACCCCGTTTCGGTTTGATTTGAAAGAAGATATTGCCACGTTTGGTAGATGGACGCGAGAAATAAAAAAGGCGCCATCGTACCCCCCCTATAAAAATCGGCATTGTCTTTTAACACTACCTACTAATATAATTATCATTCTGTACACGCTGATCGCGTCCCAACGTAATGGCAAGTTCAACTTTACATTGACATGGAATCCGCTCGGATGACTCACTCGGTAGTACTTGCGCGCGCGCAGTTCTCGACCAATATTAGACTCAGTTTTGATTCGTCGTTTTGGATCTGCGAGATTTACTGGTAAACAAAGTTGTACGTCTTATAGAAATAGAATATATCATCAGTTTATTTAATAAATAAAAGAAAATGTGTAGTGAGAAAGAAAGTTTTTTCATATGAAGGCTTCAGACATGCTCTGACTGAAATAAATTAGAAATTATTATCAAAATTTAGATTGATTCATTTTCAGAAAGCAAATCTGAGTATCGAGAAATAAAATTCAAGTAACTCGGGTAAATATTTTTTTTATGAATGTAACATTTTAGGTTTTCAATGTCGTTATTGAAAGAGACATCATTAATGAGTTTCTTGTGGCGCCATTTTTCAACAGTTCGTTAGCGTCAAGGCGGCGAAATGTAAAATAAAATATGTTTTAAATGAATTTACAGAATAAATAATAAATATAAGTACTATCTGCGGCTTTGCCCGCGTTATCAAGATTCTTGTTTTATCCCAACGGAGCATAATCGAGCATCCACGTTTTAAATGTGTGAACGCAGTAGGATCAATCCTTACGAAATTATGACTTTGAATATTTTTCTCATTGAATTACAAAGCCCACAACTTCAATGCGAATGCATAAAGCAAGGTCAGTACTAACTGCACTATTGAGTTAAACATATGCAGTAGTTACATCATACTAATATTATAAAATGAAAAGTTAGTTTGGATGTTTGTCCGTCAATCGAGCTGAAACTGTTTAACGCATTTCTTTACAATATGACATATAGACAAGAAAACTTTTTATCTCGGTTAAATGCTCCCATGGAATGAAACAGGGTAAACAGTAGTACATAATTATTTCGGAGTTAATTATTAAAAAACCTTTTCTAATGTCAGTAAATAATGTTAATCCTGAAATTTGTAGTTAAAAATTATACCGCGATTATAATTTATATAATCCTAATGCGATAGTGTACTTTAATATTCTTATATGCGTTTAAAAGTGCTTTTATTTCAAGAATACCATCTTTGTTTGTATCATTTCCTTCGTCTGAATCCTTCCACCTGCTCAGTACCATCAGTATAGTGTTTATCGCAGTGATCCTGCATTTTACGACGTCCGCTGTCGTGTCAACGAACCAGCTCCGAAATTAGCCTGTGCGAATGCTAGCCACGGCCTGTGAGATAATACGAGATAGCCATTGACAGTGGATAGTTTGATAGATATATGAATCTTTGTTGCCCGCATGTAAATAGTTTGATAGATAGATACGAGTGTGATAGATTTTTTGCAATTAATGTAGACGAAAATACGAATATTGGTAGCTTGAACCTATGATCAGACACGTGCCCAGGGCCACGCGACCGATTGAGACCCTAGACCAGGCTCTGGGGCCCCATATTTACAAAACAAGAGGTTTAAAGGCCCATGTGCCCAGGGCCTCTAATAGGCGAAAGACAGCCCTGCCTACGATTACACATCTGTGTTCTGGAAACAAATGATGATAATTTTGTTCTTCCATTAAAATCTGTTTAATATAACCAGTAACAGAGTGAGCGAACAGGAAGAGTTTTCGGGTGTTTCCTAGAAGCTTGGAGTAGATTAGCGCTACCCGGATTTTCTGGAAAGACAAAAATTGCGATCGGCGCCCCGCGAAATGTGAAATATTACAACAACATTCCCTATTTCCTCAAGCTCGGTTAGACAGTTACCTATTTGACCATGGAGCATAAAATTAACTCATCTGATATCGGTGATTTTTCAATTCTCAAGTGTTATAGAGTTATAGACTGACATTTATTATTATTAGATTTACTATCAAAACCAAACAAACCGAGATAACGTCTAACATCAAATAGATTTATTTGAAAGCTTAGATTAAATTAATTTACGAGATATAAAATAGTAATATAAATCAATGCGAACTACCTCGCGAAATGACATTGCTAGTCAACGGTCGCCTAACGAAATATAGAATTGAAGGTCAAGACAGCCGTTAATATTCATGCAGAACTTATTACACGGTTGTACTCAGCGAAACAGTAAGCCAAGTTCTTGTTTAGTGGTGAAAAATAATTCAAATTGTACCGAATCTGATTCGAAAGAACATTTCTGTCAGAAAGACAGAAAATAAAGTGTAAAAATGGTTTCTAAGGTAGTAACGTCTAAGTAAGCGTCAGCACTTTTCTGCTTTTCTACGCGGTGGACGAATCAGGAGGTTAAAATAATTATGTTTGATTCAAATTATATTATGATAGTTAAAATTATTACTTACATAATCTGCTACAACGTGTCACCATCATTTTAAAATCTTCGCTTTTTACTTTCTGCTAGCAAGATCTGAAACAAATAAAAAAACGTGTGAGTAATGCAAGAATTCTTCTTGTACCAGAAGATTTCTTGAAGACCAGCCCCTCAGAAATTTCACCAATAGTATACCTTGCAGCTTAAGTAGGAAGTGCGAATATTTTTCTTAGCTTAACTGGCTGAAAGTTAGTTTAGCCATCTGTCTCAGGATTATTTTCAGCAGTTCTTCTTTAGTTGCAAATATGGTTAAGAGGGACCTGTTTGAGTAACTAAGTAAAAAAGACAGGGAGCAGTAACCTTGTGTTGGAGGCCAAGATCCACTTCGGGTCGCTGAGCCAGCAAAGTAACTATGTCTTCTTTGAACGAGACTTCAATACCAAAAATTCCCAGCGAACTTGGCTCTAATTTTCATATTTTTAATTTTTCTTAAGATAATAATATCAGGAGCTAGGCGTCGTGGGCGACATCGTGAGTCAGTAAACGGTGGGTGGGTCTCCACGAGGCCACCAGTTCGGTCATCAGCAGTTTAGGCTTATCTGGATTTGTCAGATAACTGTCTGTTGTGCAATCTGAAACAGTTACGAGGAAGAGATGTTGACCTCGCTGCTTGGAACGTAATTAGACATCAGGTTGTCAGCTGTGTCTAATTCAACTTCAATCGCGAAATAGCACAGCGTGGTAGCCCTATGATGTAACTCGGCTACTGCCATTTTGTTAAAGAAACTTTAACCAAGAAGCATTGGCTTGCTGGAGTCAACTGCTGGGTATTACACTCGTATATATGCCTACATGCTGCAAACATTGGATATGCTTATATACGTATGCCTCCCTCAGATGGGGAAATGAATTTTGTTTAAAGTCAACATGCTTTGCAGGCGGTTTGATTGCGAAAGATCAGGGTGAGACTCCACCTAAGTTAAGATAGGTGCTGTGTTGTAGGTAGCCAATAGGATTTCAAGTTGTGATTGATCACGTGTTAAGGCCAAATTTCTATTGGTTGCTTACGACACATCTGCTCTCCACAGCACATCTTCGCTTTGGTGGAGTCTCATCCTAAAACTCAGGGGAACGTTGCTGCCCATCAATCAATCCGCAATGTCCCTTAGTTACTTCTTTCTTATAACGCCAACGACAAGTAATCGGGTAGTACTCTTATAGACTGACACTACCTACACGGTACGATTCTTAAAAGTGTAATTAATAATTTCAATTCAAATTTTAATGCTGTTTAGAAAACACATCAGTAAATATTTCCTAATATTTACACTACTGAACGTAACACAGATCCGAAAATAGATCCACATATTATAAAAGTTCTTTTAACTCGCCAACGTAATTGAATACTAAGAAATACTTCAAAAGCTTGTTTTTATTATCTGTTTTCCTTCAAGTAAACGCCCAAGTAGCACACAGGCTGAATTTTCAGAAATAAGTAAGCTTTTAACCAGAATAACACTCCACTAGAGATATATAAAGGTTCTGGGTGAGGCTGAAGACTGTGCAAGAGTGATTTTTTCTAGTTTTGTACAGCCTTGCTGATTAAGAGCTGCAATAAATAGCAACAATATACTCTTAGCATTATAACAGTAAATTAAAAAGTTACTGTCCAGCCACTGGTTGCAAGTTATTCTCGTAGCTTGTAAAAAAACCTTAAGCTTGTATATGTATGGTTAATTAGGTAACTTATAAGCTCTTGTGCAGACGTTGGCTGTACAACAGTTTGCACCAAAACTAAAGGTTGTTTAAAAGAGTAGGTTTATTCTCTTTAAATGCTATTCAAGTAAGCTTGATAATGGCCGTTTTGGGAACTCTTAACACGCTTATGTTTGCAAAGGAGACTAAAAAAATGTTTTTATATCTACGTAACTATTTCATACTTTGTACAGACATAAGAAAGCTATGAGCTGATCAACGGTTGCCATAGATAGCCGTGTGCAGTCTTTAGAATTATAACAGCTGAAACAAAGAGCCAGAGCTGCTTTACAAACGGCAGCCATTGTGTGCGATCTTGATAGTAATCGGATGATAAAATAATGTATGTTTTCTGCAATTGAGAAGCTTTTGGCTTTTTATTATGAGCTGTTTTAGCTATAAGTTTATAAATATTAATTTTATGAGTCACAAATAATCAAATTGTAGACATAAAGTGATTTCACAAAAAAATTCAGCGCACAATTTTCTTTCGATTATATCTTAAATAGGCGTTATATGAAGGGCGCGTGAAAAATGAGATGTAATTTAATATATACATTTACAGTAAAACTTTCTCCGCACTTAGAACACATAGTATAATAAGAAAATCGCACTATAATATAATTTTCCATTCCAGCAATTATAGCATCCACGGGCACGCCATTACAATTTATAAAATTCTAAGACATTTTGTCATTTCATTTTAATTTATTTTTTCTTTTGCCACTATCCAGCCCCAATGAAACTTACCAATGGATAAAAGCTTGATAGCGGCTGAAAAGTAGAGAATAAGCTGCACAACTAAGCTGGTTTAGCCTAAATGCAGCTCTTTTACAAGACGTAGACAGCCTTTAAGCAGACATTCATCAGCCTAAGGCTGGTTAATTTGGGGCCTATTTTGGAATTACAAGGGTTGTATAGCAGTTTAATCAGCCTTTGTGCAGCTTGGCTAATCAGCCTTAGGTTCAAAATTTATCTTCTATGCAGCTTTTGTGCAGCTCATCTGTGTTACTTGGGCGGTTTGTTAGCGTAAATTCTAGTAATCGCACCATTTTACCTGTTTCTATAAATTAGAAATACTTTCAACTGATTGCTTTTTCCTTGCCCTCCAATTTTACATTAAAGTTAACTATGATTTACGTATTCTTTTATCCCAGTTACCTTAATCATGTTTCAAGTAATTTCACTATAAAGACGATGGTCTGGTGGTCCGAGCCCTGGCTACAAAGCTAAGCGTCGCGGGTTCGAGTCCCGCTAGAGGGATTAAATGTTTCTGTGATGAACTCCGGCATTTGTTACTCGAGTCATGGATGTTTATAAAAAGTATGTCTATCTGTGCTGAAGCATCCAGTGTACACGCTTCGAGCTTAAGTAGTTTGGGGCTTTTATTAGGCAATTGGTGTGTTAGTCCGGGAAGTTATTTATTTACAACTATTATTTATTTTGACCACTTTCAACGGGATTATCTAAAAATATGCCTTTGACGTATTCTTATTCATTTGCAAACAATAGTTACAACGACTCAATTAACATTTACATAACCAATCCCATCGAAAGTAGATAAAGATTCATACTTACGGGTTACGTTAACAAAAATTGAGTTCGTGATGGTTTCAGGGCTTGTGGGGTCAAGCAATAGCCTTCGGAACCAATGACATAACAAAGTAGATGTGATTGATGCGATCTCTTGGAAATGTGTCAGTGTACAATTTGTACTTCGATTTCAATAGATATATGCCCTCGCCATACTTCAACTTGCTCTAAAACTGGCACAAAAAATTTAAGCGACAGTTGCTTTACATCGCGCTATAACCTTAGTAACCAACGTACGTCATGTCAATCTAAGTTATGCCTCACTTTTCTACGGTCGGGGCTGGTCGGGGCAAGTCTTACGGTTTAAATCTATGTCAGTGTAACTATTTGTACCTGTGACCCCTCGTTGAATGTGGGGCTTGTATTGTTATATCATAGTTCTCGTCTGATGTAGCGGATTTTGTTTGATGGAGTCGGGTGTCGGATGTAGGTATAGGTGATAAAATTATATAAAACAAACATAGACCTTTAGGATCGCAGTTCAAGATTGCTGCTATTGATTTGAGTTGTCGATTCAGCTGGGAGATTTGGTTATGCACAACTTACCTGATGGTAAGCGGTCGCTGTTACGCATTCCATGAGGAAAATAAATCAGAAAGCATCGCACAATGTTCAAGTTAACTGTGGCTTATTTGATCTTCGAGCGTTCCAATATCAATCAAGTTTTTCTTAATTCAAATAGATGCAGAAAGAACTTTTATGGCGGAAAGTGTGATTAGTGGTCTACCGAATCCAATGCGAAAAATCGTCATACGTCTTCAAGGCTTTAAAGCATGACTCAAATGCCGAAAAAAAACGACTTTCATTATTTTAAACACAAACATTCATAGCCATTATTCCGCGAAGACGGTTGTAGTAAGCTTTTCCTTTCTATGAACCTCTTCGCGATACTTCGGTATCGTCTGGCCTAGTGAACTCAGATCAAAAGATCAGATCTTTGTTTAAGTAAGTCAGTCAAAGCCAGCATTTGCTCGATCAAAACTAGCTAAATTCTTGGGTATAACACTAACCGCGTATTATGTAATTAGTCGGTCTGTCTGCCATGGGCCGTCTCAACTGACGTAGAAAACCGTTGAGGCATAATAGCACTGTGAGTCATCGTTGACCTAGAGAGTGGGTCGCAATGGCGTTGGTACTAGGAGCGATTGTACGTATTTGGCATGGCACGTGTTATGATAAACCATTAATTTATTGGTCCTCCTTTTATATTTAAAATCTATTTTTTATTATGTCTAAATGGTTAAAGGGCGTTGTTTAAAATTGGTGTCTTTTTTTTCACGCGTCCACCAACCATACATAATATGTATTACCATGTATGTATGGTTGGTGGACGCGGACATATTATGTATATGCATATTCTTAATACCATGTCTGGTTGATGGATGCGAGGAAAAAAAGGCGCCGCACCGCCCCAAAAAATTGGCAGTGTCTTTTGTCTTGTATCAAAATAAATCTTTCACTCAATTGACATGTTCACTAAACCCACAAATTAATTTTGATGGATAATTTCTTGTTTTTACATAAAACTTAGAAGCCGCCTGTTGACGGACCTAAACATTTGAGATACATAAATAGTAAGTATGAAAATATAAATGAACGTGTAACTGAGCGAAAACTTCCGAAAAAAATGGGAATAGATCCTAATCTAGATTGATCTGGTTTTGCAGAAATACATTACAATAATATCTCCTTCGAACGATTTCAATCTTTTAGACTGTATGTCTCGAAAGTAATGTCTGAACGAAAAGCGATAAATATTAAAATGTAAGATTTCTATTTTCTCCATTGTTCGCTGATAAAATGTTCTAGTTAAACAAATATAGTCGCGACGGCGATTTGCTCTGATGATGCTTTGGTCCCACGCCGGTATGTTTTTAACGATTAAAATGTTTTGTGGTCAGGGCTGGCTCTTGTTCTTTTATGTACGGTTTTGTATATTAAATTGTTTTGGGGTAAATAGACTGTTTAAAGCCTAGCGTGTTGCCTATGGGCACATTTCCACATTTGGAGGAGCCCTACTTAAATATTCTCCAATAGTTTCACAGTGGGATAGTCAACCTTAGTCAGAAACATAATCTTCAAATGTTTTATTTCAACACGCACTTCAGTACTGCCTACACATCGATTTATTTAACTTATATTTTTAATTATCTCGAAGACACATCTCACTTTTAGAACATTCTTTTGCGACTGTAATAAGATTTTACTTTTAGCACTTACCCATAATAAACGGATGAAAGTTGCGGCCATTAAAGTTTTTATTCCTCGCAAGCAATTTTCTCTATTAGTTTTTATTCCGATAACCGATGGGTCCGATAAATATTGCATGCAAATTATGCACGAGTATGCACCGACGCCGTCGCGAGAGTTGCATAGGGTTGTATTGGAATAAATAAAGGATGTAAGGAAATATTTACTTGTTTATTTTAAAATAAATGAAGCTTATAGCACTTGCGAATCTAGTCGTTTGGTCGAAAACTTTCGACCTAAAACTTACCTTACCTTACAACTTACCTAGACTTGTGAAATTGTGGAAATCCTGAATCTACATTCCGTAGCAGAAAAATATAAGAGATACATTTTAATATCGGTAAATGAAACTACATAATATAGGTATGTACTTAAGATTAAAGAGGAAAACAGCATAGACAATAATGTCTAATAAAAAATACGATTCTAAATTTTTTGCAAGTCTGGTAATAATTGCGTTGTCGATTGAAACAGCACAAAGGATTTGTACTGGAAAATTCTCAGTTATTTTGTTAGATTTTTTTCATAATTTTTATGTAGCTGTTACGAGTAGATTGGTAGTTGTTTTTACAGATTTATTAAGTACCTATATAGTTAATGAAATCAGCAAAGAAGTATTTTGTTTGTATACTTGCTAAAAAATGTGAACGTCTAAAACTATTCTGTCATGGTTTTAATTCCTGAGCCAGTTTAGATTCCATAACAAAAAAACACGAACACTCCTGTCATAGTCTTAATTCCTGTCCGTTTAAAGCCCTCGAAAAAGAAACAACTTAAAAAGTTTAAAGAAGGATTCCAAATCCAAAATGGCCGCCAGCCCTGGCCTGCGAATGAGTAACGGGCGGGTTCCTTATAAGAATGCTATGGGTCAAATCTCAGGTTCGCATCGTAGATCGGTGTCAGTGTACCGCGTTTTCTCCTATATGTCATCCGCGGCCCCTTTGTAGTTCTAGCGGCGAGTTATCAAATTGCCGCGGGCTGGTGGACTTATTGTTGGAAATATCACTTTACCGGAGAATTGAATGTTCGTGAGACGTGGAACTTTGTTGTCAGTTTTATGTCTTGCAGTTTGCTGGAACCACCAAAGGTAGGTTACCTTTGGTGGTTACCTTTATTGTAAAGGTGGTTTGAATATTTTAAGATATTTTTGACCTAAAAAGGGATCTGGCCCGTTCTTTCAGTGCTCTTAGTTCATCGATATCAAATCTAGGTAGGTACTTAGTTATGTTCAAAATGCTAAAATTATAAAAAAAAATTAACAAGATCTATTTCGCTTCCTTTACCCAGCTTTTATCCACGGTAGTTTTATGCATTGTGGAGCCCAAGGTCAGCTGTGACTTTTATCCTGATTTGAATTCGGTTCGCTAATCGCTAATCGCGTTTATTGAAAAACAATCAGAACGTAAGGTACGAACTTTACAATATTTGCAATCAAACCGCAATTAACAACAACAGTGTAGGTAAGTTTGTTTTACGTAAAATTATATCATCATTTAATTTAATCCTCGTGCAGTGATTTCGTTTTTTTTTTAAATTCGACTCTCATCTCGCGTATGTAAAACGGTCCATCAAAAGGTCGTCGACATTTTCATTTACGACAGCCATTATATACCGTAGGCTATAAAAGAAAGTCTTTATTTATTATGTGTTTATTTTCTCCGGTTTTAAAACGTTTAGGGTAAATTACTACGTTATATTTTTGGAGTAACCTTTGCTACTTTGCGAGTAAACAAGTATGTAGGTGTTCTGTATACATGTAAAAAAAACCTTTTGTTCATATGCAGGACTTCATACATTACACTGGCGGCTAAAAGCCTGCGGTTTTCTTCGCTTTGCCTACCTTAGTAGGCAGGTAGGTATGAAATTGAAGAACAGACTCAGCGAACAGCAAACTCTAGCAGTTAAGCAGTTGCGCTTTAATGACGGATTAAAACAACTTGATGCCCTATATACTAAGCAATCCACGCCTGTGGGCCCCCCTATGCGTATGTCAACTAGAATTTTGTGCTTCTTCTGGTGCCCCCCCAAAGACGTGATGCCCTAGGTAAATGCTAATTTAAGCGATTTGTGATTTGTCGTTGGTTCTCAGATTGTTGGTTACTGTTGGTGCTGCCAATATTAAAATGTATAGTTACAGGTTTTATGTTGCGTTTAATCCAAAGAGGATGATTTTGATTTATTGTTATACTTCTCATGCTTGCTCATACTTACCTATTTTATTTTTGGCAACTGCTCATTTCGAAAGGATTTCGACTGCAATGAGTGACGTTTCCGTCAGCTCTTGCCAATCGATGATTTAAAATTAAATCAATAACTACCTACTGAGGCAGCGATTGCAAGAAATCTGTTAAGTACTTAGGTATCAAAGGTATGGTGCAATTCGATTATATTTGGAAAGAATAAACACTTTGCCGGTCATTTGTATACCTACCTTAGGAAAATTGGGTAGCTTAAATATAAATAATAAAAGAAACATTAAAGAAATAATATCACCTAGGTAGGTACAGGTGAAAAACATGCCAATTTTGCATTCTACATTTTGTTAGGTTTGGTTCAATAATTAAACTACCTACCTTTATTGTTGAAAAATAAATACATATTGTAAAACTAAGCATTTATTTATTTATTTATATTTATAAAAACTTTATTGACCACACTAGTAAGTAAGGTACAAAAGGCGGACTTAACGCTAAAAGCATTCTCTACCAGTCAACCTTTAGAAAAATGAAATGTTTGTATGCGGTAGTGAGCAAACCAAAACATAATTTAAAAAGATAATTAAATTACTATAGCATAAGATATTATATTTATTTTATTTATTTAAACTTTATTGCACGAAATAGATTTTGTACAAAAGGCGGACTTAATGCCTCATGGCATTCTCTACCAGTCAACCTTAGGGCATGCCTACATAATGTTTTTCTCCAAAGGACTTATCAATATCTGAAAACATTAACTACCTTTATGAATTCATTTTTTTGTTATTGATAGTTTCTTAGTGGGGTACACGGCTTTTATGGAAAATTGTATGAAATAATAAGGTTTGACGTCACAACTTAGTATTGTCAAATAAATACTTTTTTAGTTCCGATTAACTGTAATAATTCGTTATAAGCGCAAAAGTTACTGTGGCATAATGATAAGCGATTTTTTATTAATTACTTCTTTAATGTAAGAGTTTCATAATTTATTTTGAAGTCGGTCGTGTACCCTTGAAGCATTTACTGCCATCTATCGAAAGCTTCAAGTACTATGACGAAAGACAATTCTTCAATATAAGCAAGCATAGCACGCACGTTATGATTGTTGTAGTTCAATTGTTCGCTAACAGATGTCGCTAAAACTAAAACATGAAGTTTCTTTTTAATTCTTCAGAAATACTTTTTATTCATTTTCAAAACATTTAAGTTGATTCGCAACAAACATACACTAAAATAATATATAAACGGGCACCAATGCGGTTTATTTCAATACCAGGTTAGAATAAACATTTAAACAAACAGATTACTTTTATTTTACACGGCTTAAAAATAATATACACCTTCGCACTGGACGCCAAAACGTCCTAACAGTAAATTCAAAGAAGGCAATTCCTAATTAATCAATAGAAAGAAACCGTTACCAAACACATGCCCTCCCCATCGTCAATTCTTGTGGGTGGGTTTATCAATTCTCTCCTCGGACAATGGCCTGATGGATGGACCGCCGAGGGGGGAGGGGGGGGGGGTTATAAATGGTCTTCGGGGGACGGTGACATCGTTGCAACCGCAGGCGAGTAAGTTCTTTTTTTAAACAACGTCTTTTAGTTGTCGCTTGGAGATTGGCGTTTTGGCCAACGGAATTCAGCTGCTTTTAATGTGTTTTTGCAGTAAAAGGAGGACAAAATTGTGTAAAGTTAGTGCTATGTAAATTGGGCAACGAAGTGCATTAGTTAGCATTCAAAATATAGTTTTGTCAGCATTAATAAATTGCATGTAGGTAGGTATCGATGAAATAATCCCTCGAGTACCTACTAAATAATAATTGCTACACAATGTTCGATAACTAGTTAAAATCTGCTTAGGAATATCCTTTCTATTTGATAACGTTATTGTCACCAAGGGTCCACATAAATTGTCCTGGGTTATAGTGTCAAGCTTCCACCCAACACAAACTCTAGTATTTCTCCAATAGAATACATACAATGGAATGATATGACAGAATATAAGTATTTATTTGACCAGTAACGTGTGTGTTGGGCTCCCTGCATGGCGGCGAGATGATGGATGGGTGCAGATGGGTGCAGATTTGTGTCAAAAATGTTGCTGGGATAGTCGGCGTCATTATTGCAAAATTATTATGACGAAAGACTTTGTATTCATACACTTTTTAAGGAATAGACAACAATCCATTTAACAATAGCACTTGTAACTTAGTAAGGAATTAATTTAAATAATTCAATAGAATTTGACCGACAAACTGGTATCTAACGCATTTCAACGAAAACACTTTTATTTATTTAAGACAGCGTAAAAAAAATACGAAATACAATTATTTTTTTTAAGAACTTTGTCATAATAATCTTGTCTACTGTTAATAGCTGGGTAAATAGTAACAACTTAGCATGACTGTAAAGGAATAATAGAATGAAAAATATTTTAATGGAAGTTGTTCTGCAGCAGCTCTTATGGAAATGCAATGCCAAAAAACTATGTCAAAGTTTTCCTTACTTTGATGCTTATCGATCAATGCTGAATATAACAGTAATTAGGAATATTCCTCCTATCATATTTAGTCAGGCTCACCCTATATAGTCAAGAATACCAAAGTTAAATAAACCGATCGATGCCAATGTCTAGTTAAAAAAACAATTGACACACCTTACCCGTTTGCCTCATTGAGTTGTGGGAACAAACATGTGTGTCTTCCTGTCATGAAAAACTGTGGCAGTTTGTTTGTGACGGTATATTCCATGTTTGGATATAATTGACACAATACGCTGGAAGAGGACATACATAGGAATGCATTTGATTTTCAAAATTTTCCATATTTATTTGTTAGCTATTTTATTGTTTTGATTACAGGACTCACCCAGGAGCTTGGGGAAAATTGCAAAAACGAGTTTGTTGTAGTTGGTTAATTCATTTATTTTTAGTCCGTAATATATTTGGTTGTTTGACTTTTATAAACCAACCAGCAGCGAGCGCCCCCGCGACTCCAAACTCCGCGTGGATTTCGGATTACGCTATAATAGCTTAAAGCCTTCCTCGAAAAATAGACTATTTCAACACAAAGAGTTTTTTAATTCCAACCAGTAGTGCCCGAGATTAGCGGGTTTAAACAAACAAGCTCTTCAGCTTTATTGTATTAGTATTATTTAGTATAGATTTACTAAAGCACATCCACCCTTCAATACGTCGATAACCTCCTCCTTACAAGTCGGTTAATAAGCGATTGAACGAAAGACGGCGTGTCCTAACATCTCGAAGACCCTATCCGAGGGGAGTCAGACCTTCATAACCGAGGCGAATATTGCGGAAGGGGGTGTAAATTAGGGGTCCGAATACCTCTTTATAGAGATTGCCCGACTGTCCGTTTTAGGAGCAAGTCACGTAATAATATTGTGGTTGGCCTAATCGCCCGAATAGCCTGTATCGATGCGGTATTTACAGAACGTAGACTGTATTTTCATAATGTTTGGGGATGTTTTAGATTGCGTCACGGAGTTTATAGGTAGGGGCCGTTGTAATACGGAAAGTTTAGCGCAAATGGAAATATGGTGCTGGTTTTGATTCCTGTAATGGTTGTTATTTCGTGTGTTTTGGCGTTAGTTAAGAGGTTTGTGATAGTTGGAGAAGTTTTTTCGTCTGATCTCTTATAGTTTTTTGACGTATCAGATTACTTCATATTCCAACGAAATAAATGAAAGCGTGAAAAGAAGGATTTTTCCCTATTCCCCCCGTGCTTTTTTTGCACACTTTCTTGAGCAAAGGAATGCTGCATAGTTAGTTGAACGCAAAACATGAGTGAAAGTAGTTTGAACCTGTGAAATTCGTTTTTCACCGAGGTGTTTTTAAGAGTGCCTAGGGTTCTTATAAAGCGATAGGTAGGGATTTAACGTGTATCACGGCGCGTGGGTGACGCCTTTGGAGTGTTACAAGCATTCACAGACTACGACATTTTACTACCAGACGAGCTGTAGACTTGATTGCTAATCGAATGATGTCTACAATTTTCCAGGATTTTAGCATAAGTTACATGATATCAGGCGTGCGCTAAGATGATGTGATCACATGCATCGAACTAAAGGTTTTTAATTCAAGTATCCACTAGACTTCTGCTGAATCATATGTGCTTTTATACCTCTGGTTTGGTAATAGTGCAGGGTGTGGGGGCTCAATACGCGGTCTGGGGACCCAAAACGTTCTCGGGCCCTGGCCAGGTGTCCATTGTGCCCATGGGAAAGAGGGGCCTGTCTGTAGTTTTCTTTGCAAAAAAAATCGGCGCCTGCCCTGGCTTTGCGCTCTGCCTAATGGTTTTAGAAAAATACATGGGCTAGGATTCCAGAAGAGATTGCTCATGATCCAATTCCAAAACCTATTTTCCTTCACATAACAAGATTCTCCCTCATATAACTAAACAAGCAAGCGGCAATAACAATCGGTTGGAACGGCGGATTTCCCGTAAATGTCGCGACATTCACCGCCTCGGAAAAACACCCGGGACGCCTTTTAGCGTCTAAAGCACTTCGCATTAACGCTCGGTCGAATCCATTTGTTATTATTAGGCGCCATTAAAATGAATATTTTTATGAGCTGTGTTATCTGAGAGGTTGGAAATAGTGTTGAAAGAGTATTTTTAATGTATTTGGAGAACTCAATGGCGTTTATATATTTTGAAGTGAATCGATTTGTATTAAGTACTAGCGGCCGCCCGCGACTCCGTCCGCTTGGTTTCCGGTTTCCAACGTAGGTATATACTATACCTATAAAGTTCCATACAAACATTAATCCCCTTTTTCATCCCCTTGGGGTGGAACATATAAAAATCCTTTCTAAGGGTATCTTTATGTCATAGTAGCTTTATGCATGCCAAGTCCCAGCCCAATCGGTTTAAAATTGACAAAGTTTCATACAAACATTAATCCCCTTTTTCATCCCCTTGGGGTGGAACATATAAAATCCTTTCTAAGGGGATATTTATGTCATAGTAGCTTCATGCATGCCAAGTCCCAGCCCTATCGGTTTAAAATTGACAAAGTTTCATACAAACATTAATCCCCTTTTTCATCCCCTTGGGGTGGAACATATAAAAATCCTTTCTAAAGGGATCTTTATGTCATAGTAGCTTCATGCATGCCAAGTCCCAGCCCGATCGGTTTAAAATTGACAAAGTTTCATACAAAAATTAATCCCCTTTTTCATCCCCTTGGGATAAAATAATAGATATATACTATAGCCTATAACCTTCCTCGCCAAATACACTATCCAACACAAAAAGAATTTTTCAAATCGGACCAGTAGTTCCTGAGATTAGCGCGTTCAAACAAACAAACAAACAAACAAACTCTTCAGCTTTATATATTAGTATATATAATAGATAATTCCGTCATACATGATTTCTATGTGACTTTAACCATTAAGGCTGCACACGTGACTAAAGCTTAAGAAATGGAGTAAATTCTCCCGTTTTCCCCACATTTCCCTTCACTACGCTACTCCTGGTGATTGTAGCGTGATGAAAAGTATCCTATAATATGCCCAGGAGTATGAAAAATAATGGTACCAAGTTTCGTCAAAATCCGTCCAGTAGTTTTTGTTTCTATAAGGAACATACAGACAGACAGACAGACAGACAGACAGACAGACAGACAGACAGACAGACAGACAAAAATTTTACTGATTGCATTTTTGGTATCAGTATCGATCACTAAACACCCCCTGATAGTTATTTTGGAAAAATATTTAATGTACAGAATTGACCTCTCTACAGATTTATTATAAGTATAGAAGATATTCATTTTGTTAAGTTAGTTATAAGAAGCAGCCGTTACCCTTGCAATCTAGAAAAAATACTAGAAGACCACGTACGATGATGTTGTGTTAGCTCCTCCGCTTATAAAATGCCTAATATTTTATAGTTCCGTTGGTGTAGTAGTTAGAAGTCCTATCCTATCAACAAAACCAAGGGGAATTAGAGTGTGATGAATATTTTGTTTACTCGAGTCATAGATGTTTATTTAAGTCAGTTTACCAATTGCATCTAGCATCTATAGTACAAACTATAAACCGGTATATGGTGTGTAAATCCAAGAAATCTATTAAATTTTCAGTGTTCTAATTTCCACATCTATGTTACCGGAACAGAGTTTAAGTTATTTGGGCGGACAGTGTCTAAATTTCTCCCATGGGAGTTTGTAGCAATTCGGACTAGTAGTCAACCACATTTCTCCCTTGATTATAATTCCGGTGTATGTTGTGCCAAAAACTACATTTTGTACATCTGACACATTTATGTACTTATATATGTAAATCGTTTAATATACTAAAACAAGCGGAATAGGGTGAAAATACCAGATTTGTACCCTACTAAACAGTGAGGTGTATTTTGGTAATTTTAATTACACTTTGAATTAGAGGAACAAATCTCAGACATAGTATATTCAAGATAACAGCAAACTGTATTGGTTTTAATAGAGTACTTACTTTTTAATTATCTTTGAAGAATCTTCGTGTGAATATTTCATTGATTGCCGATTTTATCTACTTTAAAACACTGAAAATAATTTCAATGATTGCCGAGCTTTGTGGGCACTTTAAAACAGAAAAATTAAAATTATTTACAAATACTTTAATGTGTATGCATGAATGTCTATTTTTATAAGTTTGTTACCTGTTCTATGTAAAGCTGACTAACGATGGAATAAAAAAATATAGTGGTTATTTTATAACTAATTTGGTCAATTTTTTTTTGACGGAACATTGAATGCCTATGGTTTTAATTTGCAGATTTTTGAAGAATTGAAGGTACAATTTGGCTGTCCCTAGAATGTACAAAAATGTCATGTATTTCGCATTATAGCTTCACTATAATTGTATCTACTGTGAAGACAAAACCGAGCCAAGTTGCTTATTATGTTTCCTTCGGGCTGTTGTTGCGGGCGGGCTACACGGCCGGTGTGCGCCGGGAACACGGTAGGGAAAACAAAGTGTGTTGTGGTTGCCACGCTCGATAAATGTACATATAATATATTCTGGTATGTGTATAACGCAGTGACTCAATATTATGTATACTATAGTTCCTGGTGTATCCACCCCTACGGAAAAGTAGCTTTTAAAGCTAAAAATAACACGACTTTCACTGGCCATCTTTAAACCCCCATGTCTTCCCCTATTGCACTCTTATATGTATCTCGGGTAGGAATACACAACAGTGGCTTTATAAAGATGGACTAAAGATGTATGGCAATGGCATTCACTCTCTTAGTTCAGTGGGTATAGAATACAATGAACCATGGCAGTATCAGAACCGTCAGGAGCATAGTATATATTCACGTGCGAAGTGCGAAGTTAGAAGTACGAATAGAATATCGGCAGGTTATTAAAAATATGGTAGGTAAAAAGTAATTAAGCAACTTTTCCGCCGTACCAGTGAATGCAGCAGTAACGCCTTTAAATAAATAAATTTCAATGTTTCAAGAGACTTGATATTAGATTGTATCTAACTGCCTGTTGAAACGTGTATTCCAATTGAATTATCCAGATCCAATTTTCAGAGGACACCTGCATTGAAACTAATCTTGCAGCACTTGTATCCTCCTTTTTATGAATTGGCACCTATATCCAATTCCTCTTTGTCCCTCAGTCCACGCCAATTGTGCTTTTGTTTGAATTAATCGTTTTATCTTCTTCTCGTTCTGTTTCTGCAGTTTTAACTGAGCCATTTGAAATTAAGATTGTACAACGAATTAGCCATTTTCTTTTCTGAAAGGAAATATTAAAAAGCCTATCGTTCTTCAGTGTAGTCTTAAAATTAACTTGTATATTTGTTAATTGATCTGTAATAATGTAATATACAAATTAGCAAATATTATTTCAGACACATATTGGATGATGATTCGTCAATATGACACTTTCCCAGAAAACATATTTTATGAACCAAATCATAATGGGAGGTACTGTATAAACCCTTCGACATGAAGAAATAATTTGCTGGCTACACCGATTGTCTATTAACATCCATGACTCGAGTGAAAATGCCGATGTTCATCACAAAACGATTTGCACCTAGCGGGATACGAACCCACGACCCTTGATTTTGTAGCCAGGGTCCCTGACCACTAGACATCTGGGCCCGTCATACGTAATATGTACTAATAAATAACTTCCATCATAAATAACATCCGTAAATGTTGAACAAAAACGGAAAATTCTTTTAATTTTTACAAAGTCAGTCGAACCCATCAAAATCAACCAAAACATAAACTAATGAACAACGGTGTTCACAAAAGGACTCGAACAATTTGCCGAGAACATCGGGCGGTGAGAATGAAAATATTTTCCTTTTATTGCGGTCCTCTGCGGTCCCAATTACAATCGCAATTAAGTTAATTTGAGGGTTCCGCTCCTGTTTGGGAGGTATTCCACTTGGCGCACCCAATGTTTGAGCACCCACTACTTGAGCGCCTGGTTTAGTCCACTATGGACATAGATTGATATTTTTTGCAAGCCTATTAGATGATTTTAGCAAGCCAGTAATATTAATATTAACTTGACGACACGCTTGGTGAAATGGTCAAGTAGTTGACCAAGAGGTCGCGGGATCGATATCCCCGCACAAGACGAACATTTATGTGCATTAAAAATAATGAACATTCCTGTTTGTTCCGGTCTGGGAGTTGTATGAATATTATTTAAATAAACATGTTTGTTTTAAAAATATTAAGTGAAATATGAAATGCGCGCCAATGCTCTTATTACTCTGGATGCTGAAGATTTATTTTTTACTTGTTAATAATAGGTGACGGATAGACGATGCCAGATAGCGGGTGACCAAAAATTGGGTGGTCAAAGTGGACTATCCCCTGTTTGGGCATTACGACTCTTAAGTGATTTGTAGGTGTCGCTGAAATGCTGAAACGTTAGGCATTGTTATGCTCCAATGAACACTTTATGAGAAGATGCGGTTATTGTGTACGTTTATTATTTTGAGATTGCCTATGGTTTCATCTCATCTATATGAACATGGGTTCATTTAGGGAAATTAAACCGGTTTGGTATAAAGAGTGTAGGTTTATACGAATGAAATGATGTTCAAAAATTATGCGGTAGTTTCTGTCTGCAAAAGCTGATTTCTCTATGCAACTATGTTAAACCTTTGGCTACTGATTAAGAGACATACGACCGTCGTGTCTGAATTATCATTATAGATATAATACACAATACACATATTTCCATAGTCTCCTATAAGGGAAAACACTTCTACTTACTTCTAACTAATCCTTTTGACAAAAATCTTTGCACCCACAAAAATTAAGACTGTGTGGTGAATACGTAATAAACAAAAAGTACTTCAGGCCGTACTTTGCTTTGGTGGCAAAGTGGCAGATCCGAAAAAATGTCTTGGATTTTAATGGTTGTCCTTCTTTGAACATTGCAGAAGAGCCTTTAATACTCGTTTACGACGTAAATGAATTATAGAAATTGTTTCCAGAGTTCATTCCTTCCTAGGCCTTCCCCTCTCATTTACCCAGTAATGGGATAATATGATAAGGACCTAGCAAATTTCGCATGACCTGCCTTCTGGAAAACGGCCATTAGAATCGCATAACTCGTAAAATACACAATCTAATTCCGCCGTTGCTTTTTAAAAGGAACAACAGGTTTCTACTCAATTAGTATAATCTAATTAAGCTGGTGCGCTGTGTGGCCTTTTTCGGTGTTGCCAGTTTCTCGGGTAATTACCATTGAATGCATGAAAATAACTTATCGAATATCAGTGAGCTTTTTTAGTGCAATAAATATTTATAAAGTTATGGATACAAGAGGGTAACGAATCGTAGAGTTTACTTTTTTTTGCTGCAATATTAAATTCCGACTGCACCGATTTGTTTTTAAATGAAGAAGGGTGAGTTTCTACCAAAGCTAAGATGTGTGCTGTGTTGTAAGCAGTGACGGATTAAGACTACTTGATGCCCTAAGCAATCCACCCCTGAGGGCCCCCCCTATCCATAAGTCAACTAGAATCAGTCTACAATGCCTAAAAACATTAGTTTTTTGTAAAATAAGATAACGAGATAAGATCGTACCTAAGAAGTGGTGCGACAACAATAGAAAGCATAATTTATTTATTTATTTTTTTAATTTATTTAATTATTTTATTGAAATGCGTAACTATGAGCCTTACTTGTATCATCTTTGTCCTTTTTAGGGTTCCGTTCCGTAGTTAAATGACTGAAAACAGTATATTATAGATTCTTCATGTCTGTCTGCCAGTCTGTCACACTTTTTTCCCAAACTATATGTACTATACTGTTGAAACTTGGTGAGTAGATGCATTCTGTGAACCGCATTAAAGTTTTCAATAGAAAAAGAAATAACAAAAATGGGGGTAGGCCCCATAGTTATAACTGAAACTGGAATTTTTTTTTTTCATTAAACATATACCTGTGAGTTATCTATGGATAGGTCTTTAAAAATGATATTGAGGTTTCTATCATATTTTTTTCTAAAGTGAATACCTACTTTGCGTGAGAGACCCTTCCAAATTGGAAAAACGGGTGTACTCCCCCCCTCTAACTTCTAAAATAAGAGGGATAAAACTGAAGTGAACTGAAGAAGAACGAACGATATCTAGCAAGTAGTTTTTTTATTACGTCCAAAATAGAATTTGTACGGAATCCTCAGTGCGTAAGTCCGACTCGCACTTGGCCAATTTTTTCAAAGTATTTTTATTATAAATCAATACACATATTTGTTTAATTGTGAGGAAGTTAAGTTTGTGTGTTTTTATATTTGTTTAATTGTGAGGTCGGACCTCGGGACCGACAGAACCGATTTTAAAAATTCTTTCACCGTGGTAAGCTTCGCTATCCCTGAGTGACATAGGGTACATTGAGTAAAATTTTTACCCGTGCGAAGCCAGGGCGGGCTGCTAGTTATTTAATATATTAAATATGAATAAAGCTTTCATCTGAAGATTCCGTTTTTTTGATATCATAAATTGTTACATTAAATAACGTTATTTTTTGGGTTGATCAAATGTTGTACATGAGGCACCATTTACATTCAATGTACATAAATCGGACCATCAGGATGCAACGTCTGAATAGATAGACAAAAAACCCTAAAAATACCTCTTAAAATTTCAGGCCCCTCAAAAAATCCTATATCACTTATTTGGCTCCTACATCTAGGGGGAACAACCCTTATTTGGTATTTACGCAAATTTTCAAATTATTCCTTGTTTTTTTTTTGTTTTGGTTTATGGTGACGTGAGAGTGAGACGTGATTCGTGATGCCCTATGGACGGCCTTTTTTTGTGCTTCTTCTGGTGCCCCCCCAGACGTGGTGCCCTAGGCAATTGCTTAATTTGATTAAGGGTTAATCCATCACTGGTTGTAAGTAGCCAATAGGATTTCAAGCTGTGATTGGCCAAAATCTTATTGGCTGTTTACGACATATCGCCGCTCCACAACTTTGGTGGAGTCTCACTTATAAGTTACACTCTCAAGTCAGATATTCATAATCATTTATAAAATATTAATAAAACAGTACGAGCTGTTAATACAAAATACGAGTATTATCTACTAATCACTTACTTTTAAAAATAATACTGATTTCAAGTTGAATCGATTATAAGAAGCACCAACATTATCCACTCCAATTGATCCCGACACATGTGGTAATAACTTTAACTTGGCAACACTGCCCGTTGGAAATAAAAGAAAAATATTATCATTCTCTCGAGAAGGCTCTACAAGATTGTCAGCGAGTGTTAATAGGCTATTCCCGGCCATTTCCACAGTTTATTCAAAGGGTTGGACAGTTTTATTCGCTTCGTTAACGGCCCTGGAATTTCTGCTCTGTTTATTTGATTTTTTATTTCATTATGAACGTTGGTGCTGCTTAAAAAGACAGGAAAATAGACTCTTAATTTTGCTGTTCAGATAAAATTAACGCTCTTAGACTGAAGTCTGTTTAATATCTTATAATTTTGCATTTTATCTTCGCGTTTTCGCCTTTGAAATGTGGAGGGAATGATTGGATTAAACAATCTGTTTACCGATTACTTTTCATTTACATTTTTAGATAACATGAAATAATGAATATATTTTGGCAGAAGACTGTGTAGTTGTATTGAAATTATAAAGAAGATATTGCAAACTAGAAAAACATTTAGTTTTTATCATAATTCTAGATTATTCATCTACATATACTACATTATAAAAAGAGAAATTCGTAAAGATAATCATGGTATACCATTACCCTTTGTTAGTTTAAGATTGTTCACCTACATATATTGGTCTAGTGGTTTAGGTACCGGACCGTGGATTTTTCTAAACACAGGCCAGGTTTGTCATTACCACCTCGCATTTGGCAAGCCAAAACCCATCTTTGTAACGAAAACACGATTTCGGCATTGCTTTCGTGGGACATTAATGGATATACACTTTTACATATTTAATGGCCATACTAATAGATAGAATCGTACCTCCTCGAGTTCCGCAGTGATCCTTCACCGAGTTATGTCTCAAAGGTGCTCCAATAAGGTCCTACAGGAACAAGGGTTTTATGACACCATAAATTAAGGGAATGGCCCTTCCCCGGACGAGGGACGTTATCAGTCATTCCTTATATGCCTCCACGTGATATCGAGATGATAGAATGTACAGCTGTTAGGCTGGTTACTTAGAAATATTGGATTTTTTCTAGTACATTGATAATTTTATTGGAATTATGATTATTGGCAACATTTTATAACTGCATGTACCTACTACAGCTATAAGGCTGTGGTTACTTAGAATTGTTGGAACTTTTCTAGTGCATGTTTATAATATTATTTTAATTACGATTATTGGCAACATTATATAATGGCTTATTAGCTTGCGTACTTCAAAAGTAATTTCAGTTGCAAGTTATGAGTGCGCACTCAAAATATTCAACATAGTTTGTTGAATTTAAAATTAGCTGTTATGCTGAAATTTTGTATTTAATGTTCGTATTTACTCGTACTTCTTTACTCTTTGGTAAAATCAATCCATACGTCTTTTTTACCATAAGAATTTATGTAATTATTAAAGGAGTTGTTGTAAACCTTTTCCTAAGTATTATTGATAAATTGGTTCTTAGGTTAATCTGTTTATGTAGAGGTATAAATATCTGTAATAGATATTCCGGACAGCAAGTTTTTTTACTATCTGTAATATAATAGACGTCTCCAACAAGAAAGTTTTCAAAAACGACGTTGCTATATAACTAATCTTAACCATATTATGTTTAATTCATCATACACATTACACATATTTCCCGCCAAAAATAGCCCAGTTTGACAGATGAGTGGGCGGATATTGAGATGTGCGGTGCGGATATTACGGACTCCGCGTCGATTCTCGGCACCGCCAATACGGGAATTCGCGAATGTAAATACTTCTATTTGCGATTCACGTTTCTATCCGCGTGACGGATGGAATGGCATGTCGACATGAGACAAGATAAATTGGCTTTTTGGTGCCGCTAAACTAGCTCCGCCTTTTATGGTTATGCTTTTACCGTTCCTCATTGATATGATAGCCTGAAAAATCTTTTTTTGCTGTCCTTGACGAATAATTTAATAACTGGTGAATCTTAGGCTCGTATTAATAAATCGCACTCAAGTGCGTACTTGATATGTCATTCTCATATAAAACAGCACCTCAAGTTCGCGCTCAAGTTCGATTTCAGAGTCGAGTACGATTTATTAATACGAGCCTAAGAGTCTATGTGAAAAGTTTCAATCACAAGCTCTAGATTAGTCAAGCAAGATCAAGTTCCTATAAAAAAAAATCTTAGTTAAACTAATTTATTGCATAATTCGATACGAAAATTGAGACGTCTTGAATTTTACTTCCAATTAATATTGAGAATGGGTTCTGGTAATCCAGTCAAAATAGACAAAATTAAGACTCAAGGTTGCATTAATTCCCACACAGCTGGATTTTTGTGCAGGCCTTGAATACGTCATTACAAATGATATGTCAAAATTCCCCATCGATCCCGCTTGTGCGTTGTTTTTTATTCGTGGTCAAAGGGCCCAAATTTGCGTTTTTTTCTTAAATCTCTGAAACTAAAAGAGCTATCGAAAAATGGTTCAGGAAAAGTTTATAGATCGTAAAATTGTCTACCTAAAAGATCTCTACATTTTTCTTCTACAAAGCAGCGCTGTCGAGATATTGTGACTTTAAGCCGCAGGAAAGTCGTATTTTCGAGTAGCCCACATTATGCAATTACAATAAATTGGGTTGAGTAGTTTATCTGGTGCAGGTGGCAATTAAGTATGGATTGGCTCGAAACTATTATTTACCAATTTCCAGCCCCAATTTTTAGGATTTAGTTCATTGAAGTCAAAAAAGACAAAATGACGTATCAACCTTGCATTCATTCCCAACAAGCGGGACTTTTGTGCAGGACTTGAATACGTCATTACAAATGATATGTCAAAAGTCCCCATCGATCCCGCTTGTGCGTTGTTTTTTATCTGTACTGAAAATCTTCGGATCCTATTCCTAACCTTTCTGGTAGTCAAACCTCAATGGTCCCCATAGAGACTTTTACTCCTTAGATGAAATAGGATCGATTGGCGCGAAAAAAAATTTTGGAATTTTCAGTACAAATTGCTGAAATAGGTAATTTTTTTTTCATGCCAATCGATCCTATTATAAGTTAGGATTAAAAGACTTTAGGGGACCATTTGAGGTTTGAGTACTAGAAATGTCAGGAATCGCAAAAAACTTTTCCCATACATTTTGTACTGAAAATACCAAATTTTTTTTTTCTCGCCAATCGATGCTATTTCATCTAAGGAGTAAAAGTCTCTATGGGGACCATTGAGGTTTGACTACCAGAAAGGTTAGGAATAGGATCCGAAGATTTTCAGTACAGATAAAAAACAACGCACAAGCGGGATCGATGGGGACTTTTGACATATCATTTGTAATGACGTATTCAAGTCCTGCACAAAAGTCCCGCTTGTTGGGAATGAATGCAAGCTTGATACGTCATTTTGTCTTTTTTGACTTCAATGAACTAAATCCTGAAAATTGGGGCTGGAAATTGGTAAATAATAGTTTCGAGCCAATCCATACTTAATTGCCACCTGCACCAGATAAACTACTCAACCCAATTTATTGTAATTGCATAATGTGGGCTACTCGAAAATACGACTTTCCTGCGGCTTAAAGTCACAATATCTCGACAGCGCTGCTTTGTAGAAGAAAAATGTAGAGATCTTTTAGGTAGACAATTTTACGATCTATAAACTTTTCCTGAACCATTTTTCGATAGCTCTTTTAGTTTCAGAGATTTAAGAAAAAAACGCAAATTTGGGCCCTTTGACCACGAATAAAAAACAACGCACAAGCGGGATTGATGGGGAATTTTGACATATCATTTGTAATGACGTATTCAAGGCCTGCACAAAAATCCAGCTGTGTGGGAATTAGTGCAAACTGGAATGTCTATTTAGACCGGACTATGGGATTTCATAAAATTATATAAATCAAATGAACTTTATTTATCAACGGGTCAGAACAAATATTATTTTAATTTCAAATCTTCCCATATTTGACTACTTTCCGCAACAACATACCAAAACAACTAATCAAATCTGGCGCGATCCCCATCAATAAGGTTGTCCTTTGAAAAATCCCCTGAATATTTATGAGGGGAAAATCCGGTGTCTCATATCTTGTACAATTAACGGGATAAATACGTCTCACTTATTTACGAGGATACCGTCACGTACTGTCAACAGGCTATTAATAGCATAACTTACGGCATGGTATTAGAGCTCATTTTCGCATGGCTAGAAGCATACTAAAGGAACATTAATATTAACTTAGGTAACGCTGATTGTTAGTTGGCGACACCTGCGCGGTCCCGAGCGGTGTTGCCAGATTAATGTTTTTTGTCACGTTTCGGGGAAAAGGGTTTTTTGAAGGAAAAGGTTTGTGACTAGGATTTGTAAAAATCTCTTTTTGCCTAAGTAGTGCGCATGCATATTATATGTACATGTACTGTGGGTGCAATTGTTGTGAATCTCAGAAGAAAAAGCTAAAGCAAAAGGTACTTATCAACAGGGTCAACAGGGTATTTTACCAACGACTGTTACAAGGAAATGATAATCAAAATAATCGAAGCTTGACAAATTATCATAGTAAAAATACTTAAAATGCTTAATAAGCATTTTTTATGAAGTCATAAGCAGTGAAATTCCATTAAAAAATGGCATTTTTTTATTAATCTGTCAACACTAGTTCGAGAGTTAGCCACGATTATGAAAATTCGCGCGAACACTAGCCAGGTAGTTAGTGTATGAGCAGCGCGCAACGTGCTGTTGCTCTCACAGAAGTTGACGGAAAGTTTATGTGGTAGGTACTGGCTTTTAGCCACGTGAAGTCAGCGACCTGGAGGGAAAGTTAGACGTACTTGATTGTTTTAATTTTGGTGATACATTTTTATTAAAATAAATTTCTTTGGAATGTATAAAAACAAATACACATCACTTGGGATGGAATTGAGGCAAGAAAATCGAAAAAATACAAAAAAACGTTGTTTGACCTGTTGATCACAATTAATCAACCAATCAGCAATTTTTACTTGCGCTGTCACCGTAGTGATAATTCTGTAGTGTCGTAAATATTGCCCACATTATATGTATTTCAATGTTTCTACGAGTGTGAGTATTTATATACATATTTAAAATAGGAATTCAATCAATTTCTCTTCTAGAAAAATACACACTTGTGACGACCCCACGTTGGGTGCCAATTTCACTGGCGGAATGTTTAGATGGAATCTAAAAAAATACTGTAATATTTTTAGTAAAGGATTAATGTACGATAAAGTAAAATTGCTTATAAAAATATGAACAAAATAATCAGACATTATTTCGCACACACGGAAAGTGGATCAAAATCCCTAAATCGCTGTAACAAACAAATGTTATTTTCAAAAACACGTGTACCTACAATCCAAGCAATTACCAAACCAGCGCAGCTGAAAGAAATAGAAAACTGTCCAATTACATCCACATACGTTTATTCCGTTGATATACGCGTGGACGTTTGAAAAAACCGACCAAGTTCGAGTCGGACTCGTTGATTGGTTCCGTAGCGTTAATTTTTACTATAGGTAGGACTTCGAGATTTCTGACGTTTTAAAATAAAACTACTACTCATAAGATCTCAAACCAATTTTCGATTATTAAACTTCAGTACACCCTATAGAGTTATCTTTTGAATCCTCAATATAATTTTTGAAGATTTATCTTCCTTATACGCATGTGTTTGAGGGGAATACAAAATAAGTTTCATTTCAGTACACCCGATAGAGTTATCTTTTGAAACCTAAATATAATTTTTGAAGATTTACCTTCCTTATACGTGTTATGTGTTAAACTTATTGTGTATTCTCAAGAATACACAATAAGTTTCAGTTCTAAATTATGGAAACCATTTATACAACGTATTTTTTTAGTAATAATCTCAATGCGGTAAACATAATTATTTAAAATACTTCAAAAGCAAGTTTCAAATTTCAACGTAGTTCTTATCGCTTCGGAAAAAAAATGATGACATATAAGTGGACAGACAGACAGACGAGACAAATCTCTAAAGGTTCAATTTTCGCCATTTCACTACGGAACCCTAAAAACCAATACTGAACAAAGCGAGAACAAGCTAATCCGACGCGAAAGCGGTTCATTGTGACGTAAGACCATTTTTCACCGGTATAACGAAATGTCAGCGGCAGCGGACCTTTATCATTGTCAATAAACTGCTGTATAAATCAAACAAACAACGTGACCTCCTTGTATCGGAGTTGTTACATTCAACTCATTTCGTTCTTTGATTCATGGCACGTGGTGATTTGTCATCTTATATTTGTGTGGAAGTTCTTCACGTGACATGGTTAATCCTTACTTTATTTTTTTATTTGTTTGTTTGTTTGTTCCGCTTTCCGTTTTAAGTACTAAACCGATTACTTTGTCATTTTGCAGACGTAGGGTAATTTTTATCCCGGAAAATTGATATTGATTGATTGATATATCCCGAGGAAAAACACAAACATTGTTTGCAAAACTGAAATCCCAATCGTGAGAAGCAGCGGGCGGGAAGCTAGTTGAATAAAATAAAAATAGCCAAGTTTCTTTCTTATTAAAAATCATATTTTACCTAACAGGATTATTGACCGAATAATTCTTCCCAATCCACTGATAATCAAATCTATTGATTCTAATGTCTTAACTAACTTCTAAATCAACCTATTCAAAGAAGCTAGAATCATTCACTCCTTGGCCATAAATATTGATTTGATTTTTTACAACGTTGTCTCAGATTCATTGTGTATTCTAAAGTTCAAATAACAGTCAGATAAAGTTCTAATTGTTTGTGTACAAACGAAAAAAACTAATAAACCTAACACATTTAAATCCTAGATAATCACGTCGCATTCCTCCCATCCTTCGTCTGAGGCGCTAGGTATTCGCATTCGCTTATGAGACAGAGCGGAGCACTCAATTGATTTGCATCCCGGACAAAGAGTCCGGGAATGCTGCACAATCCCGGATAGAACGGGATTAGAGCTGCCGTGGATGGTACAATGGACTTTCTTATAATGAAAGAAGCCATTCGGCATTGAAATGGATGATGAGTTTTTAGCTATTTGTGTTGTTCGTTTGTATGGCGCGGAAACGGGTTTAGTGCAAGATTGACTCTAAACCTATTATTTCAGTTCAGTTCTTTATTCAGCTATTAATTTTATATACTCAACTCGCGGCTGCCCGCGACTCCGTCAGCGTGGGCGATTAGGGCGTTTAGAGAACAAACAAACACTTCTGCTTTATTATTATTGTATTAGAGACGGACTTCTAAGCTATCCATGGATTCTCCGTGCGGGTGCCGGGTCCATTAGGAACTTTTATATGTATTTAATTTGAATAATAAGACATGTGTAAATGTTCATCAATAGTAATAACAAATATGTACGAGTATAAGTAGATTTTACGAAATTTTCTGTTAAATGTTTGTACCACACAATTATATTTCGACCTAGGAAACGAACGTTGATATACCACGCCAAGTGTTAAATAAAATAAAATGCCAGTATCGAAGCTTTTACGATAAGATCTTTAGCATAAAAATTCATTGAACTGAAGCATTAATATCAGTAAAAAGTTTATTTTGTTTTTGTGAATTCATCATTTGAATTTCGGCTAACTTTATCTTCTATTAATTGACATCAAAGGAGATTACTTTTAGGGAATAGAAATGTAACAATTTGAATTTCCTGCTTTAATCTATGTCGCGACCAATGATACAATATTTTTAAAATATTTTATAAGAGGTTTTAATCTCCTTGTCAACATCAACAGGCAATGCTTGATCAGGTAGGTACATACACTATTATACTGAATAGGAGAAACCGTGTTCTAGTTATTCCATTCAACATCACTTTATTGATCCGAATCTGTCAGTGTTCATTGCCATTGCAAACCACTACATTAAAATTGCTAAGAGAGATGTTTTGCGTTTCATTTTCATACAATGATCACGACCCTCAGTAATGAGAAATACATACGACTCAAGGAAGAAGAGGGTTAGTGGTAAGCATTGGTTATGAAATTGTGAATATACTAAAATACAGACTGCACTTCTTATAAATTCCTTAGTAAGAATAATAACACACAATCTGAGTCATTCTCTTCATCCGCAGCCTTATTAAAAGTATCAATAAAGAGTTTCCCCGCATTGGCCTCGCCACTACCCCGACAATACTTGCTTAACACAGTCTTGCAAACAATATTAAACGACAATCGCACGAGGCAATGAGTGCTTATTATTCCTCACTAGCGATCCGCCTTGGCTTTGCATGGGTGCAAATAATATAATATATATTATGCATATATTATAAACAACTGCCTCCGTGGTGAAGTGGTAAGATTGCTGTGCTCAAAACCTCGGAGGGCTTTATTTCGAATCGAACTTTGTGTTGGTTGTCCCAGTTTGGTCATTGCAGGGTTTTCTGGGCGACACCTGATTGTCCGATAAGAATGATGATTCCATGCTTCGGAAGCCGTTGGACCCGAATGTGATTCAAATAGTCTGGTTCCCCTTGTAAGGGTTACGGAGGTCAGATGACAGTCGCTTCATTATGATAACAAGGCTGGTCAATTTAGTCGCAGTGTACCCCGGGCTCCAAGGCAGTGGCTAAAGGTTGCAACCGGGGGAGGCGCTAGGATAATGATGATGATTATGCATGTATTAAACCATCCTCTTTAATTACTCCGTCTGATAAAAAAAAAAACTTCATGAAAATCGGTTGCGTTGTTTTAAAGATTTAAGCATACATAGTGACAGACAGATGAAAGCAACTTTGTTCTATACTATGTAGTGATTATTCCTTAAAGGGCGTAGTATGAGCTTCAACACAATAGCGACTCGAGTGCGGCAAACGTAAAATATCTAATTGTATTTTTCATCGTCTCTCCGGCTTATTAAACCCGATTTGCATTACTCGGATGAGGCGGTGGAAGAATGCTGCGCGCTCAAAGGAAGCTTGGACTTCACTCGGTGCTTGGCAGACAATATTTACCATAGTTTAATGTGTCATCTACTTTATTATTATTGTAAGTTTTCATAACATCATATTTTAAGACAACATCAGTGTTAGTTTCATCACCAGTAGTAAGTTTTCCTAACAACATATTATTTAAAAATACAGCAATGATAGTTTCATTGGCGCCCAACGTGGGGCTAGTATATTAGTATTTAAGTAGTTTATCCATCGTTATCTATGAACTGAAAAACCTTTAAACTGGAGAGACGCCTCTGAAGCTGATAGTAGCAGAAAATAATATGTTTTGTTGCTCCTATAAAAATTATATATTTAATGCTTTACATAATACAATGTCTCAAGAAATAAATCATAATTGTATTTTTCATCGTCGCTCCGGTTTATTAAACCCGGGCTGAGGCAATCGACCCCTGATTTGCATTGCTCGGATGAGGCCGTGGAGGAATGCTGCGCGCTCAAAGGACGCTTGGACTTCGCTCGGTGCTTGGCAGACAACATGTACCATAGTTTTATGTGTCATCTACTTCATTACTATTGTAAATTGTCATAATTACATATTTTAAAACAATAATAATGTTAATTTCATTATACGTAGTAAGTTTTCTAACAACATGTTTTATAAGTTTTATTGGCGCCCAACGTGGGGCTAGTAGTATTTAAGCAGTTTATCCATCATTATCAGCTATGGACTGGTAAACCGATAAACTAAAGAGACGCTTCTTAAGCTGACAGGAGAAGAATATATGTTTTGTTGCTTCTGCCAAAGAATATATTTATTCCTTTACATATAACAATGTCCCAAGAAACAAATTATAATTGTATTTTTCATCGTCGCTCCGGTTTACTAAACCCGGACGGAGGCAATCGACCCCTGATTTGCATTGCTCGGATGAGGCCGTGGAGGAATGCTGCGCACTCAAAGGACGCTCGGACTTTGCTTCGAGTCGCTTTGACGACGCGGCATAAGCTGGAGTCACGCGATCTTTTAAAATGTATCAACTTACTACGTGTGCAAGCCTGACCTTCTTTATTGTAACATCCACTTAAAAATTGTTCCTTACTTTTACTCATTTTACTTTAAAATGTAGCACAACTTTTGATACATTTTCTTAACAGCATTTGAAGCATCGTTAAAATGGCATCACGTTTATTTCATTGGCGCCCAACGTGGGGCTGGTATCTAGTTTATCCATCGTTATCTATGGAACAAAAATCCGAACTTTAAATACGCGTCTGACGGTGATAGCAGAAAATAAACTGTATATTATATTTTTCATCACCACTCCGTTATAGTAAACCCGGGCTGAGGCAATCGACCGCTGATTTGCATTGTTCGGATGAGGCCGTGGAGGAATGCTGCGCGCTCAAAGGACGCTCGGACTTTGCTTCGAGGCGCTTTGACGACGCGCCATAAGAAGGAGTCACGCCATCTTTTAAAATGTATCATCTAACTACGTGTGCAAGCCTGACCTTCTCTATAGTAACATCCACTTGAAAATTGTTACCTTTACTTTAAAAAGTAGCTTTTTATACATTTTCTTTACACCATTTGAAATATCGTTAAGTTTATTTCATTGGCGCCCAACGTGGGGCTTAGTATCTAGTTTATCCATCGCTATCCAAGGAACGAAAATCCGAACTTTAAATACGCATCTGACGGTGATAGCAGAAAATAAACTGTATATTGTAGTTTTCATCGCCGCTCCGGTTTATTAAACCCTAGCGGAGGCAATCGACCCCTGATTTGCATTGCTCGGATGAGGCCGTGGAGGAATGCTGCGCGCTCAAAGGACGCTCGGACTTTGCTTCGAGGCGCTTTGACGACGCGCCATAAGCTGGAGTCACGCGATCTTTTAAAATGTATCATCTTACTACGTGTGCAGACCTTCTTTTATTGTAACATCCACTTAAAAATTGTTCCTTACTTTTACTCATTTTACTTCAAAATGTAGCACAACTTTTGATATATTTTCTTAACAGCATTTGGAGCATCGTTAAAATGGCATCACGTTTATTTCATTGGCGCACAACGTGGGGCTAGTATCTAGTTTATCCATCGTTATCTATGGAACAAAAATCCGAACTTTAAATACGCATCTGACGGTGATAGCAGAAAATAAACTGTATTTTGTATTTTTCATCATCACTCCGGCTTATTAAACCCAAGTGGAGGTAATCGACCCCTGATTTGCATTGCTCGGATGAGGCCGTGGAGGAATGCTGCGCGCTCAAAGGACGCTCGGACTTTGCTTCGAGGTGCTTTGACGACGCGCCATAAGATGGAGTCACGCAATCTTTTAAAATGTATCAACTTACTACGTATGCAGACCTTCTTTTATTGTAGCATCCACTTGAAAACTGCCATTGGCTTTACTGCCTTTACATTCCAATGCAGCACATCCCAACTAATATTATAAATGCGAAAGTAACTCTGTCTGTCTGTCTGTCTGTCTGTCTGTCTGTCTGTTACGCTTTCCCGCTTCAACCTCGCAACCGATTTTGATGAAATTTGGTACAGACAATCTTTAGACCCTGAGACAGAACATAGGCTACTTTTTGACCCATTCCAACCCCCCACTTCCCCGAAATGAGGGGGTGGAAGTTTGTATGGAAAATCTAAACTACTTGAGTTAGACGCTTGAAATTTGGCATGCAGGTCCCTTAGTAAACTTGATGCTTAGTTGCAAAAGGATATTGCAAAATTCCCACGGGAACGGGAGTTAGCGGGAAAAAACATTCGTTTAATGAAAACCGACATCCACGCGGACGAAGTCGCGGGCGGCCGCTAGTTTTTTATACATTTTCTTAACACCATTTGAAACATCGTTAAAATGGCATCAGGTTTATTTCACTGGCGCACAACGTGGGGCTAGTATCTTGTTAATCCATCATTTTCCATGGAACGAAAATCTGAACTTTAAAAACGCATCTAACGGTGATAGCAGAAAATAAACTGTCTATTGTATTTTTCATCACCACTCCGGTTTATTAAACCCTAGCGGAGGCAATCGACCTCTGATTTGCATTGCTCGGATGAGGCCGTGGAGGAATGCTGCGCGCTCAAAGGACGCTCGGACTTTGCTTCGAGGCGCTTTGACGACGCGCCATAAGCTGGAGTCACGCGATCTTTTAAAATGTATTATCTTACTACGTGTGCAAGCCTGACCTTCTTTTATTGTCAAATTCACTTGAAAATTGTTACCTTTAGGTACTTTAAAATTTAGCACAACCTTTTTGAAACCATTGGAAACATCGCTAAAATGGAATCAAGTTTGTTTCATTGGCGCCCAACGTGGGGCTAGTAGAAACCAATATGCAGAGGAATATGAAATAAAGATTTGTGCATCAATCGTTGCCCAGGGAATTTTGCTCATTCTGCTTCGTTTTCGATATGTTTCAATTCATGGTAGAAAGTCGACATTTTCTTCAATCTGCAAATTATTTTAACTCCAAATTCAGAATATAAATCGCTCTAGACTTAAAATAACACAGACATGTGGTAACGTTCTTCCTTTAAATTTTCGTATTGCACACGGATATCTTATGCCAGGATTCTCTTAAATTTACCGCTCCAATATCGAGCTGGGAGGTAAAAAATCTCATATCCTTGCTATGAATCAAAAGCCGGCTAGGTGTATTACGGAGTGCATAAAATAATACGACGTACGTAAAAAAGTTACGATAACGCCATTCTAACAAATGTTATGAAATGATTTGACATCTATTCCGGAATTTACATAAAGTTGCCGTAAAAAAATAATATTCCGGACCCACGTTTTATATCCGAGAGATGAGATTTTGACGAGGTAATTGAAGAATATGTCTTGTAAAATTCAATGTACGATCTATTTAAATTAAAATCGGATCGTATTTGCTAGCAATGGGTATTAAATGGGTAATATTATTTTAAATAAAGTGATTTTAATGAAAAGAAAATTTATTTTAGAGGTTGAATTACAAATTATTATTTTCTTAAAAAGGAATCAGATGAAAGTAAAAATACTTCCATGCCTCTTGGATATGATTAAGCCCAAGTGACTTTTTTTTAAGCGAAGTAAGCTATATTAGAACATAGATTTCATTTGCATTAAATTGTTGGGGTCTATAAAACAGACCAGAGTACTAGTAGCAAAAAAGTGAAGCATTGTTTCACTTATTTTAATTAAGATCAAATGGATCAAGTTGTTGGTTTATTCTTTGTTATTTTTTGAGTTATGTTAATTAGATTGACTGACTTATCAATGCGGATACTTATATAAGAAAGCTGAAGAGTTTGATAGCGTTTGGTTGAACGCGAAAATTTTAGGAACTAATGGATTAAAGGTTGACTGGCAGAGAACGCTTTCAGCGTTAAGTCCGCCTTTTGTACCTACTTATTATGTGGTCAATAAAGTTTTATACATAAATAAATAAAATTAAATTGAAAAAATCTTTTTATGCAGGTTTCCTTGTAATAAAAGTTATAATATAATACTATGTGTGAGGAAACTGAAACCTACGGGGACGAAGTCGCGGGCCGCCATTTCGTTTATAAGACACCAGAAAGCCATAGTCAAAACATTAAGCAATGGTAAACCCTACTGATTTACAAGTTTTTACTTCAATTGTACTCATCATCATCATCCTAGCGCCTCTCCCGGTTGCATCCTCAGCCATTGCCTTGGAGCTCAGGGTACGCTGCGACTATGATCCTGAATTGACATGCCTGGTTAATCTAGTTATTACAACGGAGCGACTGTCGTCTGACCTCCGTAACCACAAGGGAAACAAGACCAGTTAGATCATAGTCGGGACCAACGGCTTAACGTGCCTTCCGAAGCCCGGAATCATCATTCTTATCGGACAATCAGGTGATTCAAGCCTGCAATGTCCTATCCAAACTGGGAAAACCAACACAAAGTGAAAGTTTGACGACCCGTTTGGTGTAATGGTCAAGATGTTGCCTATTACGCAAGAGGTCGCGGGTTCGATCCCTGCTCAGGACAAACATTTGTGTGCATGAACATGTCTGTTTGTCCTGGTCTGGGTGTTATATGTATCTATTTAAGTATATTTGTAATACCACTGTTGATTCTGATGTCTGTAACACAAGTGCTTAAGCTACTTAACACGGGGTCAGATCAATGTATGTGATGTTGTGAAATAAAGTGTTCCCCGCGGGATTCGAACCCACGCCCTCCGAGTTCGTAGTTTTTGAGCACAGCGCTCTAACCACTACACCACGGAGGCAGTTTATCACTTCAATTGTACTAGTACCAGCATATACGCTAATAAGACAGCAGATTTGTCAGCTAGCGGCAGCTAAAATACTTTCGATGTTCCCTTTTTGCTATCACTTCGCCTGTTTGTACATCGTTTTCTTGTCAAGTGCTTTGAAATAGGCCTTAAAAAAAGGGCCAACTTTTACGCCTTCATTTTGGTGAATTTATTTACATATTCAAGTCAACAACTGGTTATATACTTTTCTCGTTTTTGTGTGCGTTTTACACCAGCTTAAACTGAATATTTCAATTCGTTGGACGCGCAAACGTATGGCTAGGCGTAGATTCAAATTGTTAAGATTTGCCGTTGCCTATTTCAAAATTACCACTAAAATAAGAGCGACAGTCGCTTATTAGAGCAAGACAGCACGTTGACAGTTACTCATTTAAATCAATGGCCTCGCTCTTATTTTAATGTCAATTTCGAAGTAGGTGAGGGCAAATCTAACGATTTAATTCAATGCCCTCACCATACTGCGATCCGCTTTGAAATTGGCAGTAAAATTTGAAGCTACCGTCGCTTTTTATTGTACTGACAGCATGTAAAAACGACGTCATGTCAAACCAAATAATGCTCGTCTTTTTTGGCGTCAGGGCATATTTACAGATTTAAATCTATGTGGCTAGGTGTCGCCAGTATATTTTATGGCAAGTTTGAAATTCCCGCACGGCAGAAAGGCAGTACGGACTTTGTTGCGAACCTTTTGTTCTTGTTCCAGTTCCATTGTTTTCTTAGGAGTAAATATGTCGCATATGTGGGAATTGTTTCGTCACGTAAATAAATAAGCTAAATTAAATACGACCTTGGTTTTGCGAAATATTATTTTAAAGTACGAGTAAATTCACCTCACTTTTGTTTCGGTCGGATTGTAATTCGGCATTAAATATGCAGGAGCAATAAAACGGACCTTTTTTGGTTTTATAAGCTACTAGTTTTCCGCCCACGGCATCGTCCGAGTGTTTTAGGATATATTGCAAACAATATTTTTGTTTTTCCTCGGGAGCATAATTTTTTTCCGAGATAAAAAGTACCCTTTTAATTAATCCGGTCTTCTAACTTTCCAAGTCTGCAAAATTTCAAAACAATCGGTTTAGTAGTTACGTTATAAAAGCGAAACAAACAAATAAACAAACAAATTAAACTCACTTTACGATTTAATATATTAGAAAGGATAGTAAGGATAAAGCTTAAAATCTACATTTTAATGACAATTAATCGGACAATTAGGTAAATGTATAACTTTTTTGTATGTCATATCAAGCATCAAATTAAACAATAATAATTAAAACACTCAAAGGCTGTCAACACAATTCGTCACTTTATTGTTTCAAATGACCCGGGCGGCCATTACGTTAACTTTAACTATCAGGTGAACCGTCTGCCCCTGCCTCATAAACAAATGACCATGATGAACATAACATTAATATCCGTTATTTATTAATATTTCTCCCAGTATTCCGTCACTCACGCCACAAAAGGGAGGGGTAGTGAAAAATGGTGGACGCTCCGCAAAGTATGATATATACAATTTATAACCGGGAGGTATACGGTTGTTTTGTCAACAGAAATGTTTGTTGTAGGAATTGGGGGATTTTTCAAAATGCTTTGGTTTAGTTTTGCAGGATGTAACTGTTGGAAAAAAACTTGAGCTAAATCTATGCTTAATTTTCCATGTTTGGATATCAATCCTACTTTTTAAAATATTGGCAAACATTTAAGTACGGAAAAGTGGCGCCCACCGAGGGGTGATCAACTGTACAATATACAATTGACATACATACATAATAGCAATTAGTGAAATACAGTTAATAGAGTAAGTTGAAAATCACATTAATTATGAACATTTAGTTTTCACTTGATATAACTGGTAACTCTTCACAAAGCAATATAATAAGTATCCTAACGAAACATCAATTTGTATGTTTAAAAAGGTTTAATGGTGTAGGGGGATATGTACAAAGACATGATTTTACTTGGACCACATGTGCGCAATTTCCTCCAATACTTCAACCGAATCAAATCTAATCAAATGCCTAGTTACGGAATAAAGCATCTTTACTCCCGATATTGCATACTCCCCTTAGTCGAGGCCCCCAAACTTTTCACCGTCCGAATTACCGCGGACCCTTGCATTGCAGTAATCTCCGTCGCGGGGCAGTTTCATCACTTTAGATTTGGAATAATTTATCAAATTGCGATCGCGGAATGCACATGATGCATCTGAACTCAGCTGCGCGGTGGGATGTTTTATCTGTGGATAGGGGGCCAAGTTGTTGTGAAATTCGATTTTCGCTGTGAGTTGTTGGAGTGTGAAAATGGTTTTGTGAGTGTTATCAAAAGGTAAAATTGAAATGTAATATGCCATGTTATGTGAATAACATAACAATTCGATCTTATTTTTTTAAACAAATAAATTGCCAGATCGACAATGTTATTCGAGTGATTTAATTGAGAAGTTAAATAATTTACGCATATATATTAATTATTATTTGACATTGTGAAAACGGCGGGTAAGACCTGGTTGAGAAGAGCACAGGACCGTCGTGCATGGCGTTCATTGGAGGAGGCCTATACCCTGCAGTGGGATCACTCAAAGGGCTGATGATGATGATGATGATGATATATAAATTACCTGTCTAAAGGTTCACATCTACAATACAGTTTCGAATATGCAAAGTTTATAACAATAGTGTGAAATAGGAAATAAACTAAAGTGTTAGTCAAAAAGCAAAATTTATTCCCACTTGGCTTAGCGCACTACACCTAGTCAAATATTCCTTGCAAACATCTCACGAGGCGTTGCAAAATAGTTCTTAGCTCCATAATCTAAGGTGCATACGGATGTCTTAAGTTATCAGCCCGTATTTATGGATCCTAGGGGACAAATCGGAGGGAGAAAACGAGGGTGGCGAATTCCTAACCTATCCTAACACGGGTTTGGTATCCAGACGATGTTTTTGAGCAAGATTGATGATAAGCGTATTCAAATTTTGAATAATGGTGATCTTATTTGCGTATTTCGAATAATGCTGGCCGTCTCTTCAATTTATTTTTGGCGGGGAATTTCTGATTTGAAAAGATTTGTAAGGAAGATGTTATTTACGTTTTAAAAGCGGTTGGAATTGTCAATCCGCATTAAATAGAAAGAAGTGATAAAAGATTTTTCTCCTCAAAGGTTGGATGTTCCCTTGAAGTTGGGGTTCAAGAATATTGCCTTGCTCCCCTGAGTTGGGTAAAAGTCCCATAAAGAAGGATCTGTTGGGGCGAAGGATGGGATTAGCTTAAGGATAACATCTTTGAGGCGAGTCATAGGGAAAACGGCTGCTTAATCTCCCTCCAGTTGTGGAGGATGATGGTCCCGCTCGAGGTAACATCCAATAGGGTACTAATTTGAACAAATTAAATCTCCGTGACAAATGAGCAAGGGAATAAACGTTACGTAATCATTAATTCGGTAGCTCATACGAGTAGGAACTGAAGTATCTATTTCCGACTAAGAAAAGTAAGGATTCGCGGAAAAGTTAGCTAGCGCCGTAAAAAAATAAAAATGATTCTAGAATTTAAAAAAATATGTTTGCTGTGTTAAGATGAATATTAAATAAAACGAACTAAAGTTGTGAATAGAAGATTCTCAAATTATCACCTCTAACAGTAGTTATCATGTTCAAAACCAATACGTTTTACATTTGTCGAAATGGAGTAGCCTTTTAGTAGCCCTATTTAAACACGTATATATTTTTTAAGAAGGAATTCATGTACACGCTCGCTCGTACTTTTACATTCATTAAAGTAAGTCGCTTAAATACTCTTCTTGCTTATATTTATAATGTCTTCACTAGTCCGAGGTTCTCACTGATCCAAGTTTCATACGTTTTAGTATAAGGCATTTTTTGAGGATCAATGTTCTGGAAAAATCTCTGACGATGCGCCCCATAGCCCAAGAAATCTAAGTCCGCTTTCCTGCTCTTCAACTGAGTTCAAAAAAAGGAGGAGGTTCTCTATCGATTCGTATGTTTTTCGACTCCATTTCGCTAGCCTTCAGCATCCTTTGCGGTCACATAATTTGCTTGCATGTACAACCCAAGAACCTTGGCATGTTCGCGCACTTACTTCTTCACGAAAAGTGCATTCAAATAAGTCACCATCGTCAATATATCTTAATTAGAAAACACACGAGCAGCACCGAATGTGTTCGCCGGATTATTCAGCGGATTCAATTAGGTAATGCAATTAGTGCAGCGGAAGGTCCCGACTTAATTACGATATGCCCATCGCCTAATGAATTACCTGACACATGTTAAATTAATCAGAGTCTCTGAGGGCGTGAAGTTTTCAACGTTTTCGCACTCAACGTTAAACTGATGGAGTGATAAAAATGTCGTTACGGAAGCAATTAAATTAATTTTGAATTTTGTAGATTGGATGGTTTACTTGAGATTTTAATTTTCAAGAGATGATTTTAATGAACAAGTTTTTATTGAGTTATAATTGATGATATGTCGTAAGGACGCGTACGTAGTAATAGTTAATAATATTTACGTCGCTCGATATTTTGTTCTATGAGCGTTCTTTCAATTATTTCAAGAAATAATACATTTTTGATTACAATGGGCTTCAAATGTGTTTGCACCCACCTAATTTGAAACAATTCTAATAATTGTTTACATAGAACTTATCTAGCCTTTCTCCAGAGAAAAAAATACCAAAATACACGTGCGCCTAGAGTCCATGACAGCGCGTCAACTGCCTGTAGTTGTATCCACCTCGACAAAACACGAGACAGATTATCATACATTCTTACCACTAAGGAATTGTTGACCTAAAACCGACCTAATCTTTCTTAGACACAAAAAACAAAATACAATCGCGCCTAGATTTTATGACGGCGTGTCAGTCAAAGCGGGGGTAAGTCGATTCCTCCCTGTAATTGCGTCCACCTTTGCAAATTGAATTGGGACGGTACTTTTGTTTTTTGTTCATTTTGTTCACGTTCCGCGGGAGTCACGTGACACGGCGCGTGACCGCCGCCCCGTGATCCGGCCCTTATGGACTTTTTAACGGATTTTTTTAGTATATTCTGGGCAAATAAAGGTCTAGTCACAAGTGGATGGAAGTTATGAGGGCTGAATTTTATTAAATGTTGTGAGTGGTTTAGATGCACTTAGGAGGATATTTGCTTAGAAAAGAGGCCATGTGATGGAAATTTTAGTATCGGTTCTGCAGGTTTTTGCTTCTTTTATAATAAAAATTGGTCCTTCGAGCTGGATCTAAAAATACAGATTACAATTAGTCGACTCGCCGCCATAAAACGTGGCTGGCAAAGGGTGTTAAAGTAAATGCGTAAAACCATACGTGCTTAAAACTTACGCCCAACTATAGATCTAAAATCATTAACCTTAAAAACTGTCTTGTAATGTAACTAACTTAATTAACTTATGTAACTTACTGCCAACTGAACAAAGCGTTAAAAATGATTAGCATAATTTATTATATCACTCGGAAAAGTCACTAGCAGTACCTTCAGATTGTTCCAATCCCATTGTATTTTCCAAACGGTCAGGTCCGATAAGCGAATCACCTCACTAGATTTATAGAGGTATCAGTCAAATGACCATAAACTTGAGAGGCGAACAGAGGCCTTCCAAAATAACTTATTGAGGTAAATTGGTTTATCGCGATTTATTACTGCGTTTTGTTTAACCCATATCACCTATAAATAAAGAATGATGTATTTATAGTTGCGTTAAATTTTCTGGCGGACCAATTTATTTTCTGTATTTTCAGCTGCGTCACGTATCTATTTTTAATAATAAAATCCTGCTATATTTTTATTGTAAAACATTGGGAGTACTATTGCTTTATTCATTTTGACTAACATGAATGTAACGCAATATCATTCAACACATCTCTCTTTGTGAATAACGTAAATAGAAGCTGAGGCAATATCCTGTATCCGATGAAACAACTATTGCAAAAGACAATATAGGAAGTGTGTGTACGTACATGTAATGTAAAATTCACCGAAGTTTTAAGAAATATAGCAAGTTATTCTTGAGGATGCAAACGGTGAGAGGCGCTATACTGATAAAGACAAATATAGTATGACTAACTTGTACAAAACTTGTGAGTATATAAGATAGCAGAGAGTTATAAATAACCGTATAAAATGGTCACATATTATACCCCTAAAATCTCATTATTAATATCATCTTAACACCATTGGTGGGGGATGTTCCTGATTTGACCAGCCTGGTTATAACAATGAATCGACTGTCGTCTGACCACCCTAACCCTGGCAAGGGAAACCAGACCATATCAATACCTATGGAGATAACTTCTGTAAAATGTAGAAAAGTTTTCAGAATGAAAACAACGGCCAATCCGAAGCTGCAGTCAAACTTTTAAGCCTTCCGGTGAAACGATGCAGTCAAACTGGCAAATTAGACCTATCCTAAAAAGTTCAGGGAAAATGTCCGAATTTCAACGGAAATTTCAAACGTTGAGCCCAATTAGACTTCATGGCAAAGTTGGGAGATAAACGAATATTTGAGGATCAACAATGTAAATTAAATAAATTACATCGAACAACTTCCTGTAGATAACGAACGAAAGGTTTGAGCTTTTGTATGTACATTTGAGTGGAAAGTTGGAAACTTTTATTCCGATCCTGAACAAATCATATTTTTTTAGTTCTACATCAGAATTTGAAATATTAATCAGTTGACAAAATGGTTATACATAACCATTTTGCCAACTGCATTGTAACATGGATTTTATCACACTAATATTATTATTAATGTTAAAGTAAATTGTTTTGTTTGTATGTTTGTCTGTCAATCATACTTTATAAAACCGCGGGTAAAACACACAAACAAACGACAAAATGTACGAGACCAAAGTTTAGCAGCAATGCATTTTCTATACAAAACTAGCGGGCGCCCGCGACTTCGTCCGCGTGGATTTCGGTTTCTTTATCACCTATTTTTCCCGTTAGTGGTGGAATTTTCAAATGATCTTTAAAAGGGGATGCCTACGCCATATTATCTTTATGAATGCAAAGTCTCAGCCCGATCGTTTAATAATAATGACAAAGTTTCATACTAACGTGCATCCCCTATTTTACCCCCTTGGGGGTTGGAATTTATCAATATGATTGCTTATGCGATGCCTACGTCATAGTAGCTTTATGTATGCAAAGTCTCAGCCCGATCGGTTTAAAATTGACAAAGTTTCATACTACCGTTCATCCCCTATTTTACCCCCTTAGGGGTTGAATCAATCAAAATCCGTTCTTAGCGCACGCCTACGTCATAACATCTACCTGCATACCAAATTTCAGCCCGATCCGTCCAGTGGTTTGGGCTGTGCGTTGATAGATCACTATGTCAGTCAGTCAGTCACCTTTGAGTTTTATAGATATAGAAAATTACGCAACGTTACTTCGGCATAGTGCGTAATTGTGCGTCCATTTTAAAATACATTGTAGGGGTAGTCACGCCGAACGATTGGTCGCGTTTTTCCGCCTATTGTGTTCCCATACTAACAACTATGATCAATATTTTAGCTTTCCAAACATATTCAATCAGCATGTCTCAACTTATTCCAAAATCAAATAAAACCTCCCTTTACAATTCAGGAAACAACTTTCTGATTATGCGACCGTCCGTATCAGACAAGTTTTCTATTGACACACAATTTGAATATTTCAAGGGATCGAACTCGAGCCTTATTCATGGACGATTGTGTCGGATTCATTATTGAAATGATCTCAGTGCTGCTCCAAATAACCGTTGGAGCGTGCCGTGAGCTTAGTTTGGCTGACGAATTATTCCAGTCAAGTAATCGATTGACTGTTTAGACGGCCTTTGGGAATTTGCATCTTATATTATGTCAATATTAGGTTTAAAGTCAAATGCTATAAGATTTAAATAGGAATTACGAGCATATAAATCTGTGATAAGCTGCAAGAGTCTCTCTGTAAGAAATCAAAAAGTGAAATCAATAATAAATATTGCTTAAAAAAGAGCGCGTTAAAGTGCTCTATACTCGAAGAGGAACATAGTTATGTGGTCTACCGCCCATAGGACATTAATACCCACGAAATAAGTCAACTGTAACCTAAAATGCTACCTTATTCATGGACGATTGTGTCGGGTTCATTATTGAAATGATCTCAGTGCTGCTCCAAATAACCGTTGGAGCGTGCCGTGAGCTTAGTTTGGCTGACGAATTATTCCAGTCAAGTAATCGATTGACTGTTTAGACGGCGTTTAGTAATTTGTACCTTATATTATGTCAATATTAGGTTTAAAGTCAAATGCGCAATAAGATTTAAATAGGAATTAAGAGGATATAAATCTGTGACAAGCTGCAAGAGTCCCACTGTAAGAAATTAGGAAGTGAAATCAATAATTAATATTGCTTTATGCAGAGAGTCTTGAAGTGTTCTACATTCGAAAAAAAAAAGAGGAACATGTTTAGTAGTTTACCGCCCAATAGACAGTAATAATACCTACGAAGTAAGTCAAATTTTACCTAAAATGCTACCTTATTCGACGATGGACGATTGTGTCGGGTTCATTATTGAAATGATCTCAGTGCTGCTCCAAATAACCGTTGGAGCGTGCCGTGAGCTTAGTTTGGCTGACGAATTATTCAGTCAAGTAATCGATGGACTGTTTACATGGCGCTTGGGAATTTGCAGTCTAATGTTCAAATACACCAGTTAAATATTATATCTAAAGGTAAAACTATCGTGTTGCACTAAGGGTTCTACCATAGAAGTCTAACTTTTTGCATAATGTCAATTGTCATATAGTGGTTTGTCTTACATCAATTCGCATAATCATCAAAGAACATAACACTATCAAGAAGTAACAAGATACTATGACTATCTGTATTTTTTTATTTTACAGCAATTATACTGAGATTGTAATTATCTGCTATATGATACTTGCCGAAGTATACCAAGTATAATTCAATGTTACGTCATTTTGTTCTAAATGAAAAATACATAAAGTAATAAAATATATAAAAAATAATATGACATCGTAGCGAGGTAAATTTTTTCAGCTTCATTACATTTTCTCTTTAATTATACCACTAAAGCCTCCATTGTGTACATCCGCACTACCCTTATTCTACATAATATAATACCACAGTCTACATAAACAACTCCTAAAGCACGAGTTAGAACAAGTTCAATGGTCTTAAAGTCTAAAGGATACAACATACGAGACGTTATCACCGCTAGACATCAAATTAGCAAATTGAACGAACTTGGAATGACTGCAAAGTTCCTTACAAAACGAATTAAAGAACGTGATAAACGTCCCTGTCTTAGTACGAGCAATTTTTCGCACATAAAATGTTCCACGAAGGAAGAATGTACACTCTTGGCCATTGTTATATGAACGATAAAATTGTTTGGTAGATATCATTCAATGTTCTATAAGGGTCTAGCCACAGCTACGGCGACGAGCGACGCGACGTGTGGTGCGGTGAGGCAGGCGACGTGATTTGCGGCAATAGTCGCGCATCTCGCCGCCGATAGCTGTGGCATGCTTCATACAATTTCCTTTATTTGTTTTTTTCGCTCGCCACTTTCGCCGGCGCAAGACGCATCGCAAGTCGCACCGCTGTGGGCTGTGGCCAGGGTGTAATACTGTGTGTGTGCTAGAGCAATAATACCTAGTGAATTGCAGCTTACCCGAATATACCAACATTTTGAATGTATAAGATTGAGCTTATCTAGTACGCTTTCATTATTTTAATAAGAGCATCATGATTTATCATCATCATATTAAAATCAGTGGTGTGTTTCTTACCCAATACAAGAACCGCAAAACATAAAAATTATGTATAATAATACCCTCCGGCCGTATTCGGCCATGGCGGCCGATCTTACGATCAGCCAGGTACGCAGGATATATTATAGTGCACAAGTGAGTGCGCAAGCACAGGTGCACTCCCTATTCCTTCACTCTCATAATTCGGTGGGACAGCAATCTGACACGACCGTAGAGAGATCAGGCGCAGGACCAACGGCTTAACGTGCCTTCCGAAGCACGGAGGAGCTCGAGATGAAATTTTTCGGTCACCCATCCGATGACTGGCATCTGCGAACGTTGCTTAACTTTAGCAACCGCAGGCCGAGTGCGCTAACCACTGCGCCATCGAGCTCCACAAAATTATGTATACACATGTAAAATAAGAACGATCTTGTAAATTACTAGCGGCCGCCCGTGACTCCGTCCGCGTGGATTTCTTTTTTTCGAAATAAAAAGTAGCCTATGTTCTGTCTCAGGGTCTAAAGATTGTCTGTACCAAATTTCATCAAAATCGGTTGCGAGGTTTAAGCGGGAAAGCGTAACAGACAGACAGACAGAGTTACTTTCGCATTTATAATATTAGTTGGGATTTGCATTACGACATAAAATAGAAAGTTAATTCTTACCTCCAAATCCCGAAATACAAGTCTTGTCCGCCATGTCCGTTTGGCCTGCAAAAAAAGAAAAAAATGTTCAATTACTTTGTCCTCAAGTGTATATTCTTTTTGGTAATGAGGATAAAGATGAGCGCGTCTTGGCAGGCCTTTCTACTCGCTCGATTACTTCGGTACAAGTTTTAAAATAGTTTTTAATGCTCACAGTATCTAGGACAAACTATGGGCAAGCCCTCGTTTTGTTACGAGATGCCATTACAATGTATTATAGGATTTTCAATGTAGTTTTTTTAGATTTTAAAATAGTGTTTTGTCTCTGTAAAAAAATGTTGAAGTTACTTTTTATGCAAGTGGTGTATTAAACGCTGGTTACATTGAGTTCTAGAAATCAAGATTCTGATTAAACAGCACAAAGGCCTATTGACTTTTTAAACTATTGGTCAACAAAATACAAATTTTAAACGATGATTTATAATTACATCTGATATCCAAATGTGTTTGACCATACAATAAATTTTTACCGAAGAATTTCATTACAAGCAACGAGATTCTAAAGATTCCTTAACAGTGACCCACGTACGAATATACAGCGGTGTGGACCGCACGTTTTTACGCATTTTTACGCATTTTATACGTATTTTCCCGTAAAACTGATCATTCGTACAGATATCATAGTAGGAAGGTCGTGTTCGAATTAGTGACGTCACAACGTATATTTTGTTATCATATTAATGTACACACAAAACAAACACACGAAAATGATTATAATATTAATTATTATTAACATTGTTAAAGTCTTAATCGGCGATGTTATTCAACATAAAGGATAGTTTGACTGAATTCACAAACTTCTATAACAGAACGGCCATAAAAGTCACAGTTTTCGTTATTTACTTTAATTATAATTTGTAACCTAAGTTCCAATTGGTTCAGTAAATAAATGTATTAAAAATCCCAGTTTCATTCAGGAAGTGTTTTCTTCATCGTTCTACTTGATTGACATTACACGGATAAGATCCGTAAAATACCAATTAATTCGCATCACTAGTCAAACGTAATGCCACTTGGTCTCACATACCAACTCGCCTAAAGATGAAATCGTAAATGCTTTTGACAGCCCACCGTAAAAAAATGACAAAAGGACTCTATATGAAGATTCCTCTTTTTATTTAGGCTACCAGCCTGCTCGTAAAATGTGAAGCCCTCTAATAAAATACGCTTGGAGATTGTATTTTACTCTTTTAAGACGTGAGAGGGCTCTGGTGCGCTCTCTTTGCGATTCTGACTTCGGTGAGGAATAAAAAGTAAAGTAATTGGTAAGGACAGTACTCAAGACGTATATTCGCTCTGAAGGTATTCCGCCCTTACTGGTTAATTTGATAAATAAATAATAACATGTGATCTGACTCTATAAGAAGCCTGAGCTCTTGAGCTACGGATACCAATAACAGTGGCTGATACCACTGATGCAAGATAGTTCTTCTTTTTCTTTGTCCTAGCGTTTTCCCAGCTTAGCAAGATACTTAAAAACAATAATATGATACATATAAACATTGCACAAACAGGCTTGTATGTACATGCACACAAATGTTGTATTTTGTGATGTTTCAACTCATGTGATGATTCTGCTGGTGAGTATGGTCGCCAAAGCTCAGTGTTGGGGAAGTAATGGGGTCTTATCGGCAGGAAACGCATCAGCGGTGATCACTTACCTACCTATACCTATCTGGTGGCACCCTTGTTCGTTTGCCTCCATATAACATAAAAGAGGTCCTTGTAACTAAAGACTTACATCTTAAAAACATTTCAAAGCGCGACACAAACATAACTTAAAAATCTGTACCTGCCACAATACTACAGCTCATAAAACAGCGTTTGTGAGAAAAGGTGAAATAAACCTTGCTGTTGCAAGTCCGTGAGATATGCCGCGCGCGTGCCAGCTTGCGCCACCGATAGTGGAGGAAATTCTTGCGTCGTACTGAAGATGCTGTGAACTAAATCGACTGTGAATGGGAACTGGAGAAAGATAGAGAGCGTATCTAATAGCTATAAGAATGTGTGTTCAATGTACTGCAATTTGTCTATGATGATGATGAAAATGCACTAGATAACCATTGATATTTTGTATATCAATGTAGATAACAGAATGATTTCAAGTATTAGTAAGAAACTTACACAACGGGAGAGACGGAAAATGCAGTCAGCGCTGTGATGTGACCAAATATAGAGTACTGTACGTCACACTTTTCGCTCATCGCGTGTATCGCTGAATGAATTACAGTACAATGCCCCCCTAGGTGCTAATAATCTGTTGTACCAACATGCCGAATCTTATGCCTGCGAAATTTTGTTAGGTGACTTGTTCATAACAATATTAAGTTTAAAGCATTTAACTGTAGACTTAAACATTTTTGCAAGAAACCAACATATTAAAAATATGGTGACATACAAAATATCTTTCGGCTCATTGGAAAAACTAACATTAATCATTGCTCACTAAAAATATGCAAAAATAAATGAACAAAGAAACAATATTAGTAAAATACTGCGGTTTTTATCATAAACAACTGTAAATCAACTAAAACAAACTATTCCGGTTTCCATTGTTTCCTTTCTATGCTAACAGAAACATCTATGTGGTACGAAAATAAAATTATTTTTATTCCAACCATCCATGATTGGATCACGTTTCGCTATAGCCATACGAATGTTCGGACAAATATTTGAGCCCAAATGATAGTATTCATGCTATTTCACACATTCCGCGTGTGCGTCCCCTGGGAGGTTGTGTTTAGCGACAGCGGACCGTGTATGATGTGTGACAACGTGGATAGTAATTAACCTGGGCCCGAACTAAGCATTCTAGAACGTTCTAGTGCGTAACTCAATATAGTCCAAGCTGGAGGCGTTTTGTGACAGTCACTCGGTTTTCGTGATCTTCTTGGTACATTTTTCTTGTCTCATACAAATTTCTTCGAGTACATACTCAGTATGTACCGTGTATGATGTGTGACAATGTGGATAGTAATTAACCTGCGCACGAACTAAGCATTCTCGCATTAGAAGAAAGGGGGCTATTTGTGACAATCGCTCGGTTTCGATGCGCTTTTTAGCACTTTTTTGTTTCTTGTCTGTATTAAAATGTTACTTAAATTGCTTTACCCTCAATACAAATGATAGAATTCATGCAATTTCACACATTCCGCGTGTGCGTCCCCCGGGAGGTTGTGTTTAGCGACAGCGGACCGTGTATGATGTGTGACAACGTGGATAGTAATTAACCTGGGCCCGAACTAAGCATTCTAGAACGTTCTAGTGCGTAACTCAATATATGTATGTAGTACTAAAGTGAGTCGCTGGAGGCAATTTGTGTCAAACACTCGGTTTTCATGAGCTGTTTGGTGTCTATACTTTTTTTTTGTTTTAGGGAAGCAAACGTACAAGATCACCTGACGGTAAGTGATCACGGCTACCCATGGACATCAGCAACTGCACAAAGGTCGCAGATGCGTTACCTGCCTATAAGACCCCATACCCTCCCCGACTGAGCTCTGGCGACCTTACTCACCAGCAGAAACATAGCACAACAGTTACGAAGTTCTAATACACAGTGGTCTTCTGTTAGGTGAAGGCAGATTAACTCTTAAGTGTGTTGTATTTATTTTTTGCCAATTGTAACATAACCCATTATAGCGTTTAGGGCGAATTGTGACAGTTCATTAGGTTTTTAAGCACATTTTGACATATTTTTTGAGCCATTTTAAAGTAATGTTTCGCTTATATTTTTTTAATAAATTGATATTTAATTTTCAGTCGCACTGTTTCCTGAATTCCAGACACCACTTGAAATAGCTTAAGTTAAAATAACACACCCACTTCTGAAAACGCAGGCAGGTATTTCAAATACTCTGTCAAATAAATCTTCCCCCATTCTTGTTAAAGAAGGGGCAGGTAAGCTTTTAGATTCGTCTGATAGTAAATGAATGCAGCCGCCAAGAAAACTGCAATATTAGGGTAGATTACGATCTTCGTCGCATATTTCTGACAAAGGGAAAAACTTATAAAAGCCGTTTTCCTGTGTGGTGGAGGTATTTTTTTCATGCCACAGAAAATAAAGGACACCGTGGTAACATCCCTAACCAAAATGCTTAATTAAACATACTTCTAGATAAACTTTTATCAAATAAGGTTTTTTAATACATATGTTATATCGTGGCAAACGAACAATACCTGATGGATATCATCAACCGCAAAAGGGTCACTGATGTGTCTTCTGCCTTTAAGGCGCCATATCCTCACCAAATAAGTTCAGGCGACCTTACTCACCAGCAGAAACATAGCACAACAGTTGCGAAGAGCTACATTACATACTTCACTGGGGTCTTCTGAAAGGTGGAGGTACATCCCCAGACGAGCGGCTCATTCGAGTGGAACTTCCACTGAGCTCTGCCGCTCGTAAACTCGCGATCTGATAAAAGTACCTCCATGATAAAGTTTGATAACGGAAAAACATAAAAGATAATGCTCCTAATATCCGTTATTTAAAGGACATGGTCAATTCCTGCCTAGTGATGGCCACGAATGGCACAAAAGCACAAAATATATTAAATTAAAATATGAATTTTCATACATTTTACAATCTTGTAGAACTTGTCAGTATTTAAAAGAAATTAATTAGTAATTTAACTTCCGCTTTACACTGCTTTTGAAAAAATGCGTTCCTTTCAACGTAAATACGGATAGTCTGCTCTTGTCCTCCATAGACACAATATAATATTGTATGAAAAACAGTGACATACAATAAAATATAGCTTTAACTATAAAAAATATTTGAAATTGTATCATTTAACGTATTATTTATCACAAACAACTTATTTTAGACATAGTATTTTATTATTTTTCCCAAAATGAATATTACTTTAAGCAGAAAGGAATGAATATTAATGTAATTATTTCGACAGTTATTGTCAAATATATAAATCCGTTGCCATGGAAATAATATACAATGCGTGACAGAGTAAGCGTTAGCAAAATTACTATAAGAGAAAAAGAGACAACACTTTTTTCACGGTACACCGTTGAGTAACCTTAGTAACCAATGTATCATGTCATCAATCAAAACAATGGTACAGTAAGAGATTGATATGTTTTTTGCAATCTTTGTGTGTCTGTATAATTATAACCTCAAGTTCTTGGACTTTAGTTGCTAATGATATTGAATGTTCTGATAGTAACGAGTCTAATGCAATACGACATGTTTGTGGAAAATTAATTTGATATCTAGGCAAACGTTCCGTAGAATGTTGGCCATGTCTTTTCAGATCTACACAGGTTCCTCCTGCATATCTTTATATATGCAACGTACTATTAACATCGCACCCCTGGTAATAAAAATGAAAGGCGGATGCCGTAAACAGAGATTTCCAGCGTTTGTGATAGAGCTAATATAAAACTCAATAGCTTTAGTTTATTCGCAGTTGTAATAACATTTGATATGCTTGCTAGATCGGACTCATAACTCAATGTTCTTTCACCTGGCGGTATAAAAATGTTGTTAATAATAATCAGACTATATTATTATACGCCGTGCTAAGAGACTCATTGGTGATGACTCACTGACCGAGACTGCTTTGCAAAGCCTTGTCCATCGTAGACGTGTGGCGTCTTTATCAGTGTTTTATCGGCTGCATTTTGGTGAGTGTGCGTCGGTCTTACATGACCTTATTCCTCCAGCTCCCTTCCGCCTTCGGACAACTAGACGTGGTGAGGGCTTTAACCCTTACATTGTTAATATTCCTCCTTCTCGCACGAAGCGTTTTGCTTCATCTTTCATAATGCGAACTGCTAAGGAGTGGAACTCTCTGCCGTGTTCTGTGTTTCCCGAACGTTAGAATTTGGATGTCTTCAAGACTAGAGTGAACAGGTATATACTAGGCAAGCGTGCTCCATCTTAGGCCTCATCTACACTTTCCATCAGGTGTGATCGAGGTCAAATGCAAGCCTATATTAAATAAAAATTATAATGAGCTGTGGATAGAAAAACAGTATTTATATTTCGTACGATTTAAAAGTACTATGGGGTTCTCTTTCGCTTACCATGATACCATCATGGCATCATGGTGGAGGCAATATACCGAGCTTCTTTAAAAAATAAACCTGCAGAACCATAAAGCAACCGCTATATCAGCCACCACAGTTACTTTCGCCTGTATAATATCCCTATTAATATTGTAAATGCAAAAGTAACTGTCCGTCTGTCTGTTACGCTTTCCCACTTAAACCTCTCAACCGATTTGGTTGACATTTGACACAGACAATGTTTAGACCCTGAGATAAAGCAAAAAACCTTTTTACCTTTTATTGCAAAAAAATTGGATCTGAAATCCACGCGGACGAATTCGCGAGCCGCTTGTTTCTGTATGTAAAAGTGATTATTATTGTTAATTCTTTACCGAAAAATATGTTAAACAACTCAATTACTCTTATCGAGAACCCATAGTAACAAACTGGACACGAGACAGTTAATTGAGATGAAATGTGGTCCCCCAGGTCGCGCCTCGCCAGGTAAGCGATCAAACTTGCGTGATAGGGGGCTAATGACAACTTTAAACGCAAATAGCGACGCCTAAAAGCAATCTGTTATAGACCAGTGTACAATTATGTCAATCTAGATGAGTTGATCAGGCAAATAAGATATATCTTTGTGCACTATAGTGCACAAGTGGGTGCAAACTTTGTTATCTATCATCATTCATAAACACTAATCTTACAAATATGATTGTTTGAATGTTTGTCCGTCAATCACGCTGAAACTACTGAACGGATTTGGATGTTTTTATAGATTTTGATATGAGCTCACTTATGTGATAGGATACTTTTTATCCTAATTAATTGCTCTTGCTCGAATCTTGATTACGCGGGCAAAGCCGCGGGTATAAACTAGTAAGAAAGTAACAGTGTCAGCCGGCAGGGAAAAGCCCAAATTATTCAATTATATTAATTTATGTATCATAATCAGTCGTGCGCGAGCGCATGTTGACGAGACACGTATACAGTAATACCCCGGAGTTACGCGATAGGTGGGACCGAGCGATTACCGCGTAAGTCGAATTCGCGTAAGTCGGGGTTCAACTTTTCATACAAATACATATAAAGTTGCTTTAGTCGGGACCAGAGTTTAGAGAAAACAATAATTTAAAAGAAAATCTATTGATAAAGTGTATGTCTGACAATAAAAAGATTTACATTGTAATGAATAAAGTACCCTAAACCGAAGTAATTTTAATGTCCACGGCTTCATAAGTATTCCAACAAGTTGCCTGACAAGTGAAGTTTTTCTTTTTCTCACGAAAAATTTCCTCGTAGCATACCAGTAGTTTTTTTAATCTCCTTTTTGTAGTAGAAACGCGTTCTTCAAGGCAATCGTTTTTTATTTCCTAAAATTGGTATTCCCTCTTCAATTCAAATGAGTCCCTATGTTAAGTTTGCAATTGTCATATTGATTCACCGATTCAACAGGGTCTAGTGAAAAATATCGTTCAGTGTCTTGCTCATTCGTGAGCAATTTTGTTAATTTTACCGATTTAACCTCGTCAATTGTTAGCTCTTGTTTTCCTTTTCGGTTTAGGCTCAAATGACTCTTTTAAATGACATAATAATAAAATATTAGTAAAACGCATTGCGCACTTAAAACACTTCCACGGGAACTGAACATTGAGAGGGCAGAGCGAGGCAGCCGATGTGCGCGGCATTGAAAATGGAAAACCGCGTAACTCCGAATTCGCGTAAGTCGGGGTAGCGTAAGTCGGGGTATTACTGTATTCCGTTTGCGAAAAGACATAGGTTCTCAAACTTCTCAACATGCTTACATCCGACTGTGCCAGTTGTAAGGAACTTGTGGGTGACGGTCCGGAGTGCTCCGTTTGCAAAAATAAATTTCACTTTAAGTGTGGTGGCATCACCGAGCGCGGCTATGCACGGCTTGGCTCTGGCAGAACCTCATGGATGTGTACATCTTGCCGAGACACATCAAAGGCAGCATTGGACGTTTCTAAAATGGAGGACGCAGCGGCTGTTGGCTCTCCTAGCTGCTCCAGGTTGTCGTCTGGTCTTCCATTAGAACAAGGAATGACTTCCGCTTCAACACCTAAGCATCCTATTAGGACAGCAAAGGACGAAAAGGAAAATGCAACATACATGAGCCTTTTAAGTGACATATCCTCCAAGATATCTAACATGCAAGTTAAACTGGATGCTATGGATGTCATTCAACAGGACCTACACCAAGTCAAGTCAGACATTGCTGACTTGAAGTCAGCGGTCAACGACAGATTTGATCAGCTTGCAGTTCGGGTGGACGACATCGAGTCTAGATTGACTCTGGTGGAGACCATGAAAAGCGAAGTCGACAGTTTAAGGGACCAGTTGCATGAAGTTTTGAACGAAGGTCGTAAGAACGAGCAGTGGGTGCGGCGTTCGAATATTCAAATAAATGGGATTCCTCAGAAAAATGGTGAAAACCTGATAAAAATTGTGAAGACGCTGGCAGAACGTTGTAATTTTACGCTTGATCCGGACAGAGATATAGACTTTGTTACGAGAGTGGCAGTGAAGAATGACATTGAGGGGATAAAAATTAAACCTATTATACTAAAAATGCAGTCTAGATATAAAAAAGATGACTTCTTAACATCACTCCGCAAGCTTAACATCAACGCGAGTGACATAGGTTTTGTTGGAATTAATGGACGCATTTATTTTAACGATCATCTTTCGTCACATAACAAGCAACTGTTCAAACTGGCTAAACAAATAGCCAACGAGATGAAATACACATACTGCTGGGTTCGTAATTGTACGATCATGGTTCGTAAGTCTGAAACCTCACCAGTCATACATATAACTTCGCAAGAATGTTTAAAAAAAATTGTATAAGTACTATTTTAATTATCTTGTTATATATTTTAAGCAATATTATCAGTTTTGAGTTAATATATCGTTGTGTACTTAACTATTCACTTTTTGCATGCCAAAGTTTGAGAACGTTTGCCTCTGTGGCGATAACATTGTTTAAAGTCCAGTACTACTGCAGTGATGTGTCATCCTTTACATCGGTGCGTGCACAGCCCATTGCGGCGCCTTGTAAATGTCCAATTCATTTGTGTAGTATCGAGCGGGCAGTGTATGGTGTAGTTTATCGGAAATTGCGATGTTTCATGTTCAGGTGTATTTTTGTCTCTAATATTTTACTGTTTAAATTCGTTACCTTGCGCGAGAATCTTCTTGTTAATGTTCATTGGGCGGTAGTAGTTAAATATTTAAGAGCTTCGATCGTCTGTCAAATAATATTCCACCTGCTAATGCGTACCCGGTGTAATATTGTGTTCGAAATTGAGGTAATAATTTTTAACGGTTTGAAAATTAAATTGAGGTATAGTTTTATGTTACTAAGCGTGCACTTTTTGGGTTTTGATGCACTATTTTATTCAGTATTTTCCTATGTTATAATAACTAATGAATTCCGTAAGATACAGCATTATTATTATTTTATCTACTTTTATGGTGTATAAGTTACTAAACTGCTTTTATCAGAATGCGCGTGGATTACGAACAAAAACTAAAACGTTTTATAATAATCATGTCACATATGATTATGATGTTATTTTTTTAAGTGAAACATGGCTATTACCGGGTGTTCATGATACCGAACTCTTTGACTGCCGATATAATGTTTACCGTACAGATCGGGACTATGCAGGGCGAGGTATGACAATGGGCGGCGGCTCCTTGATTGCCGTAAAGCGGGAACTTCGCGTAGACTCACACTGCAGTGCAGTTCTTCCTAATTTTCCTGATGCCGACGTTACCCACGTTGATATATTACTACCTGACGGATCCGCAAGGAAGCGTTTGCATTTGTACTGCTGCTATTTTCCTGGCACGACAGACCAAAAGACTTCAGAGCTTTTATTTTTCGATGCTGTATCAGAGTTGCATGCCGATCAACCAAATGATGAGTTTCTGGTCGTGGGCGATTTCAATTGTAGTCATGCCATCTGGGCGCCTTCATTTAATGACTCATTTTTTATATCTAATCCATCTGTTACGGATGTCGTCTCACAGGTACACGCTTTTATGTGTTTCACGGGCTGGTCTCAGTATAACGGGATAGCAAATCATAATAACCGAAATTTAGATCTTGTTTTCTCAAGTTTCTTATCGTGTGTTACTCGCACTGAACCCCTGTCTGAACCAGAAGATAGTCATCATCCGTCATTGTTGATAGTGGCGAAATTGGGCTTAAAAGAAACATGTCTCCTGCAACCTCCTTATACTGTACGAAGATTTCATGCAGCTGATTATGAAGTTATTAAAACTGAATTGGATCAAGTTAATTGGGAAAAGCATCTATCCCCAACTGATATTGATTGTGCACTTGATAGTTTTTACACGATAGTCAATGACATAATTGCTAGGCACGTTCCTGTGAGAACTACAAATGGTAGAAGTGCTTATCCTCAGTGGTTTTCTTGCGCTTTAATTAAAATGTTAAAACAAAAAAACAAAATGCATAGGAAATGGATAACCTATGGAAGATTAGCAGATTATGACTCTTTTTCGACCTTAAGACGATCCATCAAAAAATTGCAAGCATCATGCTACAATTCTTTTATAACCAGGTGTGAAACTAATATTAAACGCTGTTCAAAATATTTTTGGTCATTTGTCAAATCCAAAAGGAGCTGTAACGGCATTCCCGATTGCATATCCTTGGATGATAAGACGGGAGATGATGGACCGTCAATTGCTTACCTGTTTAATGAATTCTTTCAATCAGTATTCGAAAACGATTCTAATGTTCCCCATAATGTGAATTCTATCAGTTCTGATATAGCTGTGATTGGTAAGGTGCTAATAACACATGATATTGTCGAAACCTATCTTAACCGAATAAATGTTAGTAAGGGCAGTGGCCCAGATGGCTTGCACCCATTTTTCATAAGGTCATGCAGTAAACAACTATCACATCCTGTCTTTTTGTTGTTTAAAACGTCCTTGTCAACCGGTGTTATGCCTATCGCCTGGAAAAAGTCCTTTGTTGTCCCTATACATAAAAGTGGTGATAAACATAACGCCAGAAATTACAGAGGTATATCTAAACTATCCGTGCTTCCTAAAGTTCTCGAGAAGATAGTTTATGATCAAGTTACACCAATTATTAATCCCGTTTTAACTTCTCGTCAGCATGGCTTTGTTTCCAAGCGTTCTACTGAGACTAACCTTTGCGAGTACCTCGACTCGGTGCTTGATTGTATGGACAGTGGCTGTCAGGTCGATGTCGTGTATACCGATTACTCGAAAGCCTTCGATAAAATATCTCACTCATTATTAATAGCTAAGCTGGAAGCTATCGGTATACACGGCGATTTGCTGAGATGGTTGTCGTCATACCTCAGAAATAGGTCTCAGGCCGTTACAATCAAAGGATATATGTCATCGTTTATCCCTATTACCTCTGGAGTTCCTCAGGGTTCTCATCTTGGACCCTTATTATTCAATATATTTATTAATGACGTAACTAATTGTTTTCGAAATTCTAATTTATTAATGTACGCTGACGATACAAAAATATTTTCTGTTATTAAATCTATTCAAGATTGTGAACTGTTACAACAGGACTTAAATCGCCTCTGCAAATATTGTGACATCAATCAACTTTATTTAAACGTCGACAAATGTTGTACTATCACGTTTTCTAGAAAAAAAACTCCAATAAAATTTAATTATAGTCTCTATAATATAGAACTAGAAAGGGTTCAAGAGGTGAGAGACTTAGGCGTCCAACTGGACAGTGGTTTGTATTTTGAGCCTCATATTAATAAGGTAACGGCTAAAGCGTATAAATTACTCGGATTTATTCTCAGACAAAGTACAGACTTCAAGAACCCAAACACATTAATTCTTCTATATAATGCTTTTGTCAGATCACAGCTTGAGTACGCATCAGTAGTGTGGAATCCAATGTATGCTAAATACATTGGTCTGTTAGAAAGTATTCAAAACAAATTTATTAAAAAACTTAAATACAGATTTAAAGAATTTAAAACTCAAAAATTGGAGTCGTTGTGTACTCGACGGGAACACAGAGATCAGATGCTCTTATATAAAATAATCCATAATTTGGTAGATTCACCATACCTATTAAACAAGTTATTTTTCAAATGCAATAGACCCAGTGCACGTCACAAGAACACATTTCTTACAAACATCTGTAATACTAATTACAAAAAAAACACTTTCCTTATTCGGGCTTGCGATAAATTTAATAAAAAATATGGACACATCGATATATTTTACGAAAAGATTGGTAGTTTTCGTCGCTTACTTAAAGAACAATAGTGAAAATTTTAATGTTTTGTTAAGTTACAGCTTTTGCAGCAGCATTTTTCTAAAGGTTTTTATTGTTATATTCTTTTGTAATAAGACCTTTCCCGATTCTCTGATTTTGTTATATTTGTGTCGTTCTTGTGGAAAGGTGTTTGTGCTCATAGTATATTCTATACTATTTTATACACCATACATTATATTGTTGGAATATCTTATGGACTATACTATCGAACATCAACACTGAAATTATAATTAACACTGCTGCTCTAATAGTCTTATTCACCTTTTTTTACAGACTGTAACAACCATAATTTGTTTTTTTTTGCTTTTGTTTTCTTCTTTCTGTCACAGTCGTTTAACCTAATTTTATAGTAGACGGAACGTATAGTGTCAGAATCAACATAAACTGTTTTAACTAATGGTGGAAAAAATTTAAGGCAAATGTGTAACATATTTATCCTAGCATAGTTGTAATACAATGATGCTGTTTTTTTCCTAAATAAATAAATAAATAAATAAATAAAAAAAAGCGTTTTGACTTAATCACTGAGTTTGGCTTAATTACATACTTGTCCCAAACCCGTGCTGTGTTCGGAAAAACTGACAAATATGGCCCGAACCGTGCTTAAAATCCCAGGATCTAGATGAAACTGCTGCGTATATAAACCACTAGACCATCGATGCATTCAAAGATAATATTGTCTGAATTTTCGTCTGGAGCTCTCTTTCCAAGTCGAATCTTCACTTCGAATTATATCCCACTTCATCCCATTTCAAATCATCTGTAACATTCACAAAGTCAATCTAAACTGCACTAAGCGAGGAAATCCCCATTGCATCGATAGCAACCGCTCATAAATCACAAACAGCTTCGGGAGCAGTGAGGAATATGAAGCGATATCTACCAATATTTATAATAATTGTTACAAACGTGACTGCGGGATCGAGATAAAGGCAGCTTACGGGATCCGGGACCACGTAGGAGGGGATTGTGCTCTCACTGTTAGCTGGGTGTTATGGTATCGAAAACAGTTACGAGAAAAAAAAATGTGCAGGCCTATTAATGCCCTACTGTAGGGCAAAGGCCATCATTGGCCATTTCTGAAATCATCAAGAGCTAATGCTCTTTCAAACAAACAAACTCTTCAGTTTTATTAGATAACTTGTAGAGATTTGATTAAATTATAATTTTTGCACAGTCTGTATAAAATAATAATTCATTGAGCATTTTATATCTTCATTTCGAGGAATTTAATAAAATTCTGCAAATAAATTTTCCAGATCATAATTTACGCTTCTCGCTTCCATTGAATTCCAATTTAATTGTATATTTTTGTGTAGTGCATAATTAAATATACCAACACCAATGAAAATTTAATCAAATAATGGTATTATCATGCAAACAAATGTTGTGTGACTCCAGATTTTAACTGGTTAGGTGTAACGGTTATAATGTTCACTGGCACATCGTGACGTCACGGGTTGGATCCCCGCTCCGTGGAAACATTTGTGTGCATGAATGTCTGTTCATACACACAAATGTTTGCTCTGGGTGTTTTATCTATATAAGTATGTGTTATAAGATTTTAGACTTTCGCGTTGCATTATATCACTAATATTATTTAACGGGACTAAACGCGATATTAATTATGTAGTATATGAATACTACTTACTGCTTGACGTTTCGGCTGCGTTACAAGTACAGCAGCCGTGGTCGCAAGCGGACTGGTGAAGCGGGGCGTCGTCTGCTCGGGCGCGGTTGAGAATGTTCTTCCTCTACCCTCAAATTGTCATTTATTAAATTGTCACCCACACTTTCACGGCACACAACACTAACAGTATCAGGCTTTGGTCGAGACGAAACAAATCGCGGTTGACACTTGCTAATCACTGGATTCCACGCTGATGCTAATTTAAACCCGTCTTCCCTGTTGAAATTTTTGTACTTCTTAATTTCAATTGCCTCTCGTACCATCCTAGAATGGTAATGGCGTTCAGTGGAGAGGATTTTCGGCTCATGTAATTCCATCCAATGATTCGGTCCCATGTCAAGTAGATGTTCGTTCAGCAACCGCAGATTTACTCGTTTGTCGATTTTTCACTGCGGCAATGTGTTCTTTGACCCGTTCAGCAATTGAAATTAAGAAGTACAAAAATTTCAACAGGGAAGACGGGTTTAAATTAGCATCAGCGTGGAATCCAGTGATTAGCAAGTGTCAACCGCGATATGTTTCGTCTCGACCAAAGCCTGATACTGTTAGTGTTGTGTGCCGTGAAAGTGTGGGTGACAATTTAATAAATGACAATTTGGGGGTAGAGGAAGAACATTCTCAACCGCGCCCGAGCAGACGACGCCCCGCTTCACCAGTCCGCTTGCGACCACGGCTGTTGTAACGCAGCCGAAACGTCAAGCAGTAAGTAGTATTCATATACTACATAATTAATATCGCGTTTAGTCCCGTTAAATAATATTAGTAAGTATGTGTTGTAATTAAATTTTAGGTCGGATATCTACAACACAATTGCTTTAAATAAGCCTACTTTAAAACGGATAAAATCGCGGCCTTATTAAAACTACATAATTTTCACGGGTTCCATGGTGATCATGATATGATATGCTTTTTAATGATTAGGGTAAGCCTATGAAAATATTATATTTTCCTTAGCTAGTAAGCACATAACTTTGATTGGTAAAGGTAATGTAGTCAAATATCTATTTATAAAATGTTTCGGGATCAGACCCGAGCTTCTGCCATTACAGCGAATATACCGGCAAGATCTTATAATAAAGAGCAAATGAGATTGGCGAAGAAAAAATCCCGGTAAAACACTCATTGTGCGATTATTTATAAGCCAATTATTTTCTTTTCCTGGAATCCCCAATGATTTCTTTTAACAAAGGGAATTTACTTTGCCCAGGGAAATCCCGAAAACTTGAACAGCGGTATTATGGACTGATAAGAATGGATACGTGAAAAACATAGTCTTCTTTGGGATTATAAATAAGTACAAATAAAGTATGTATTATTTTTGTTGTATAATAATATTATCGTCAGTGTCAGAGCTCGTGACGCCATTTTTTTTTCAAATGATATTTTTATACTCGTGAGTCACTACATTTTTCATGGTGAAGTTTTTTGTCTTTCCTATAAAATTTGATCTGTTGCAGTTCAACACTTTAGCCATTTCAAAATCGTCAATTAATGTTTCCATTCGTACTTTTAGAATAAGTATTTGAATGTTTTCATACATAATTAATAATATTTTCGTGTTTTTTTTTTGGTATATAATTTACCAAAAAAACATTTAGTTTAATGAATTATGTTGTCCTATACTGATTGATTTATATTAAGAGTTATAAATAATGCAACTCAAGGGAGAAAAACCTTACAAAGTTTTTCAACTCAAGTAGATTTTTCTTAGCCAGATTTCTCAACCTTGTTTACATTTTCAGGAAGATTTATCGTGATTCGCAAACTTATTCTAATACCATAGAGAAAATATACCCTAGAGAGAAATTCTCACGTAATTTGTTTAAAACTAATTCTGTTAAGAGAACCCTGAATGCTGCGTTCTTATTGGTCGATCGAGATATATGTTCAAGCAAAATTGAAAAGGGGATAAAACAAGCATTGGTTCAGAGTTCAGAATTGTTTCACAGTTTTGTTGAGTAATCATATTATCACCAGTAGTTTATGAGCCTAGCACGTGCAAACAAACAAACAAACTCTTCAGCTTTTTCATATTAGTATAGATTGATGCTTTTAGTCAGCCGTATAGGTAACCATCATATTGACATAAAAAACTCTATTCGAAATTTCCTCTACGTCTAATACACTTTACTTTTACAATACTTTCCCGACATATTTCCTCGGGGCCAGCTCTGATGAAGTTTTCTCAACAACTTTTTTGTGGTCATTGAATTTGTTTGCCTTCCGTCCACTCGCTACTCGGTCCAGAGTTTGATGAAAACTTATACTTTCCGAGACCGCTTTCGCCCCTGTTGTGTGACTTTAAATATTCAGAAGTTTCCCGACTCTTGTGTGTTTGCGATGAGAACTTTAAAAACTCAGTAAGATTGAATTTAAATTTTGCAATTTATAATAAATCTTTCTAAGTTTCTCGAATTGTGGTACTTGTATTTTTATTGAAATAATTTGATTGGAAAATTATTTGAAATCTTTGGGAAAGCGTAGGTTCAATTATTAAAAGCATTGCTTCTTAATAATAGTGTAATATTAATAGAAGCAGACATGCTTAAGTGAAGACTTAAAAACGGGCCGTAATATTCGTCGTTATCGTTATTTTTGCTGACAAATTTGATTTTTTTAAATAGAGTACCTACCTACCTATAGTAACACAATAAAGATGAAGAGTTTGTTTGCTTGATTTTTTTTTGTTTGAACGCGCTAATCTAACACACAAAAATATTTTTTCCAAAGTCCATTTGACGAGGAAGTTTTAATAAGGCTATAGTATACACCTATGTGTGCTTAAACCGGACACCACGCGGACGGAGGCGCGAGCGGCCGCTAGTTGTGTTGATAGCATATTTTTATTAGGTTTTTATGTTATCGGGAGGGAAACAACCCCATACCCTCCCTAACTGAGCGACCTTATAATCCAGCAGAAACATAGCACAATAGTTACGAAGTGCTATTGTTATTAAAATATCAAAGTCACCCATATTTTAAAACAACACGCATCATAACCGTATTAAATGGCAACAAATACATCAATGAACGGGTAAATAAATAAACGAGTTAATTAACAATTTGCTGGGCGTATTACAGGCTCCAATAATAATTAATGATTATTCGATAACATCATCCTTTCTTAATTAACCAGTAACGACCCCGCAAAGTCAAAATCACAATAGACAATTATTATTAATGCTATCGTGAAATATAATAAATAATATATTCATTTTCATCTACGTTCCTACTAGTCCAGTAATTTTAGCAATTTTTATCCACGATCTGCGGAATAATTCCTAGTGAGCTGAATTTTTGTATACACCTTTATTATGATATTGTAATGATGATGTGAAAAATCGACATTGATATCTTGCCGGCTAAAAAAGTTATAGGGGTCCAAACGTCACGAAAATCAGTTTTTCGCAAATATCTCGCGATCTATTGCTCAGAGGTCAATAAGTGTTTCATAAAAGTTGTTTGTCGTAAAATTGTCTACAAAAAAGGTCTCTTGCAATTTTCTGTAGAATTAACCGTTTTTGAAATAGAGACTAGAATGCACTCACATATGGTATTGTATACCGTACGCCGCATACCAAGGCATAAACCCTATTGTTTGTTTTTTTCCCTTTTTTGTTTGTGTGTTTTTTGTTAGTATGATGTTCTACATATAGGAATATAAAAGACTTGTAATACTAGTACAGTAAGTAAAATAGGAATATCAGCTATAAAAAACTAAGTGGCAATTTTTTTTGTCACTTTATAACTCAAGAACGGGCTCACCGATCCAAACCAAATTTTCAGGGTTTGTACGGACTATTTAGTAGATGTTTTATGTGAAGTTTGAACAAAATCGGTCGTTCTTTTTATACGTAGCGAAGCACGTACTGGGCCGCTAGTAATGATATAGATATGCAATGTGAATTTTAGCAATTTTGATCCACGATCTGCGGAAAAAATCCTAGTGGGCTGAATTTTTGTGTAAGCCTTTATTATGATATTGTGATGAAGATGTGAAAAATCGACATTGATATCGTGCCGGCTAAAAAAGTTATAGGGGTGCAAACGTCACTGGACATAGCATATCTATATCATTATAAGCGGCCCGGTACGTGCTTCGCTACGAAAACGCAAACTTCACATAAAACGTCTCCTAAATAGTCTGTGCAAACCCTGAAAATTTGGTTTGGATCAATGAGCCCGTTCTTGAGTTATAAAGTGACAAAAAAAATTGCCACTTAGTTTTTTATAGTTGATATTCCTATTTTCCTGACTGTACTAGTATTACAAGTCCTTTATATTTCTGTATGTAGACCATCATACTAACAAAAAAAACACAAACGAAAAAGGGAAAAAAACAAACAATAGGGTTTATGCCTTGGTATGCGCCGTACGGTATACAATACCATATGTGAGTGCGTTCTAGTCTCTATTTCAAAAACGGTTAATTGTACTGAAAAATGCAAGAGACCTTTTTTGCAGACAATTTTACGACGAACAACTTTTATGAAACCATTATTGACCGCTGAGCAATAGATCGCGAGATATTTGCGAAAAACTGATTTTCGTGACGTTTGGACCCCTATAACTTTTTTAGCCGGCACGATATAAATGTCGATTTTTCACATCATCATAACAATATCATAATAAAGGTGTATACAAAAATTCAGCTCACTAGGAATTATTCCGCAGATAAAATCTAAAATTCCTGGACTATACGTATCAAATAATAATTACTGGAAAAAGTATAATATTCGCCCTTCACGCCTTCATTTATCACGTAAAAATAAATTACGAGTCCCAGACAGAAGTTAGAATCTCATTTGTACATTTTACGAAAGAAATTGGACGTAAGATTAAAATATATGAGATTCGTGATATGCATAAATCACCGCTCATGTGGCAAGTATTCTTGTAAGGAATGGTTATTAGTAGAATAATATTTTTATTTACAGTTGTAAAGATAGGCAGAAGATTCTATAAATAATTAATAACTTTTCATTTTAAAGCGAAGTACAAGGTATTACATTGCGGCACGCCCTTTTCTTTATGTTAAATTAGTTCTCATACAGGAACGTTCGTACGTAACTCACATATTGATAAGAAACCATAGCTACAGGACACTTTGAGACACTGTACATCTACAATCTACATCTGAAAACTCTCTCTCTCTCTCTCTCTGATCATAATTCGTCCATAATTCATCCAGCATCAGAAAAGCCTTACTGAACACGTCTCGATATACCTCTATTCGAATCTGCACATCTTAAGCCCGAAACAATCCCACGTCCAAATTCTCCACTACAGATTAATCACCTAACATTTGAATTAAATCGACCACGCATAACGTATAACAAAGATACCGTACATTAATCCCACTAAGTCTGGTCACAACGTTCTATAATGGCGTCCATAAAATCGCTTAAATTCAAATCGTCGTGTTCCACCGCCGGATTGAATCGACTAAGCGCCGATGTCGTTTCGGTTCACCTCAAATTACTTGAATGGGTTTTCGATATACCGATTCGGTTGCCCTTTTAACTTAGGTGAGGGCCAGCAAATTGTAAGCCCGCCCAGTAATGGGTACACGTAGTGTCTATTAACTTGTGGATGAAGAAACTTCGCCGCCAAATGGATACTCACGTGGATCTGATAACGTTTCAGGATCAACTAATGCTTTTGATTATCGTCTTTTCTTGTATAATTTCGTTGGCGGTAGCCACTTGGTTGTCTGTGTATGTGTTGTTTTCGTAAGTTGATAGACCTGTCATTACTTTTTGTCATTGTTAAGCCATGCTACTCAATCATTTTAGTAGTTGCATATATGAGATAAGGTCTATTTGTCGAGGTACCAAAAGATAACGTTGATATATAAATATTGTTTAATGTTGCGAAGTAAGTTTCTCAGATGAATTATATTTATAGTTAAACATACCTGAGAAGGTCATGATTATTTTACGACATAAATAGGACAAAATGTCGGCCACCCATCCGAGCATTTCGGGTGTAGTCAGATGCTCAGCTTTTGCGACCGCGCCACAGGATGCTATCTGACCGCAGATAAAGGTGTAAGATACCAATAAGTCAAAGTTAGAACTCTGAAATTATTCCAATGAATCATTGATGCGAAAAACTTGCCCAACTCTGTGAAGTATGCGAGTGTTTTTAGAGAAATCAGAGATATCTTTGAATTCGGGCTCCGAGATATAATAACAGTCGAAATAAAAACTTTCCGGGAAAAAAATATTGTTGGAACCGCAGTTTACGTAGGCCTGAAAGGCAACAGAAACGACCTTTTCAATTAATTCTAAGCTAAGAATTATAACTAGGTTTATTTTTAGCTTGTGTAAACAACCAGAGGCAATAGGTATAATTTCTTTTGCATTTTGATATTTTAGTTGCTGTTTTAAAGCGTATTTAAATAGATATGTATCTATTGAGTAGCGATTACTTATGATCTAAAGTGTAGGAGGTAACATTTTAAGACAAAACCAACTTCAAAGTTCAAGGATAAAATCTTAAACTGTCTTGTTGTTTCAAGTATTTATAGGCATCTCAATTTTGAATCCCAAACATCGCTTGTACATTTAAATCCCAGCTTTTCAAAATCGAACTATCGGAATGAAATCTTTCCAAACATCCCCTTTGATTTTATGTCATTACCAGGTAATATTACCTCGTAACTGGCCTAATACCGTTTAGATTCCACGTAGGTATTTAGGTCTAGAAAGAAACGTGAGCTGAATACCTAGCGTTTAGTTCTTACGCTGTTGGCACCTTCTTTATATAAAGTTAAGTTTTATTGCATCTAAACGCTTTTACGAATTGTGAGAGCTAGGTGTTTACTGCAATAAATACTACTACTATTATAAAGGCGAAAGTTTGTAAGTATGGATGTACGGATGTTCGTTACTCTTGCACGTAAAAACTAATGAATGGATTTGAATGAAACTTTATCACAATATAGCTTATACATCAGAATAACACATAGGCTATAGCTTATACATCAGAATAACACATAGGCTAAAATTTTTGAGGTTTCTATTGTGAGGTCGTAAAAAAATTATTAGGGAAATCGAAATCCACGCGGGCGGAGTCGCGGGCGGCCGCTAGTAAGTTATATTGCAAACGTTGTCGTGTTTTTTTTTTAATCTGTTCCTGTCTTAATTGTACCTGTATCGAGATTTAGCTAACATTAGATATTAGATTAAGGTATCATTATGTAGAAGGTTATGGAAAACTACTCCATCAAAGTTGAAAAGAGTGTTGTTGTTAGTTTTATTTCACACAATAATCACGACCCTCAATAGTGAGGAATGTGACTCAAAAAAATATGATTTCGCTAAACGAAAATTTTATAACAAAAAATATATATGTATGTTTTAATTATAGCTTAAAGCTTTCTTCGAAAAATGAACTTTCCAAAACAATAATACTTTTCCAACCAGTAGTTCTTGAGATTAGCACGTTCAAACAAACACACCCCACAGCTTTTGTATTGTATTGTACAGAAATTTGTATTGTACAGAAGTAAACGAATCGTTCTCCCGACTTTCAATCACAAAAACGGTAATCCGCATCCCAAATTACATAAGTAGTGTGAAACTGCCAAGTCAGTTAGTTGTAAATGTTAAAATACGGACTCTATGTGGGTGTTAAATGTATCTATTTAAGTATATTTGTAATACCACTGTTGATTCTGATGTCAGTAACACTAGTGCTTCAGCTAGTTAAACGAAGTCAGTTCAATGTATGTGATGTTGTCAAATATTCATTTATTATTGTTTTTATTTACTATTTTTTATCTATGAACATTCCTTCAATTTTGACACAACCACTAAGCCAATACTTAACTACCAAAACGATGTATTTCCATTTGAAACCCTAATTAATAGACGTCCAGTACTCTTCATTAATTTAACTTCTGTCAAGTGGCTATCTGAAATTGTTGATGTTTTGCGCATGTTCCCGCTGTTATTTATTGGGTCCAATCATTCCTGGCCTAAAGTTAAGCTGACCGGTCCGTTTGTGCTATGATAAATAACGAGAGATTAAGTGACGCTATCTGTTTGACGTAGGATACCATTTGCTACGTCTGTGGAAGAGTGGTTAAGCTCCTAAGGAACAAGTTGGATTCAATTCCCAAAATCGGTACATTCTAAAGTCTTTCAATTTCAAATTAATTCTAACTTGGCAAAAATTACCCTTTTGAGTTATGGTGTCATTATGTTTAGGAGTAAAACACAATGATATTTATATTACTATTAGAAATCTTTCAGATTTTTCAAAGTTATCAAACTTATTTTACGTTTCTGTTAATTTAAAAAACATAGATTGATGTTCTATCAGTATTTAACTACCTAAATAATCCAAACGAATATTTGCATAGTTAAATACCTACCGTTAATTTTGGATGCAGTTAATTTAATACTGTTCTGATTCCGCAATGGAACCTCTGTGTAGCTCTTATCTATACTAATATATAAAGCTGAAGAGTTTGTTTGTTTGTATGTTTGTTTGTTTGTTTGAAAGCGCTAATCTCAGGAACTAGTGGACCGATTTGAAAAAATATTTTTGCGTTGGATAGTCCATTTGACGAGGAAGGCTTTAGGCTATTGGAAATCGAAATCCACGCGGACAGAGTCGCGGGCGGCCGCTAGTCCTAAAATACAAGTTAATCCAAGTTATGAATATCTTGTAGCTTGTTGTACAAACCTACCGTTAATAGTAAGCGTGTGTATATAATATTCAAAGTTAGTACAGGGACTAACTATTCAAATTGAAATACAAGCCCAGGAAATCCGCTACGGCTATTGCTAGGTCCACTTCATTAATTCTGGCACCGATAACTGCAAATTGTAACGAATATCATGTCTCTTGGAGTTTCATTAAAAGGAAGGAAAGTATCAGCCTATTAATGTCCCACTGCAGGGAAAAGGCCTCCATCGTTTGAAATGATGTTTTCGTTACAAAGATGGGTTTTGGCTTAATCACCACGCTTGCCGAATGCGTGTTGGTGATCACAAACTCGGGCTGTATTCAGAAAAATCAACACAAATTTTTGCCCGAACCGGGAATCGAACCCAGGACCTCGAGATCGCGGCCCGGTACTTAAACCACTAGACCATCGAGGCGAGGAGTTTCATTAACACAATAATAATAATATTTAGAAATAAACAATAATGGCATTTTATAACTGAGTTCCATATTTTTTCATCAACAAATTTCAATCTAAATTCCTGCCAATTTCCATCAAGACCACCGACTATTATTTCGCTCAGTTGGGGAAGGTACGGGACTTTTAATGGCTGGCAATGATCTCCGACACTTGTGCGGTTGTTTACGTCCATGGGCAGCGGTGATCGCTTACAATCAGGTGACCATATAGTTAATTTGCCTCCCTATCACTTAAAAAAAGCAAAGTGCAACGTAAAATTAACCAATGTAATAGTAAAATTTTGGAACGAATTATCCCGATATAATTTCATTACTTTCAAGAATCCTCGTGAAGCATTGAAAAGCGTTGCGCAGAGTGCCCAATTTGAGTCCAATGAAACCGAATATTCCTCGAAAAAATGGTGAATACCTAAAAATTCTCGTTGTACAATTTTCCACTATCCGATGAACGAAGCTTTGTCGGACGTGCAATCAATGCAGACACGCAAGAATTCTGAAAACTTTCCGGCTCAATCACGTTTATATTATAAAGAAGAAAATCATACATTCAAAAATCGGTAAACACTAAGAAAGTGTGGCGTTATTTCTATAAACCTGACGTTCATGGGTTGCTAAGGTTATTACGCGATGAGAAGTGACCGTCGCTTTACAATGCAGGGTTTATGTCAAAGCAGGTCGGTATAGCGAGGGCATATCTAACAATAGTACTAGTCCGTGAATTTCCTCCAAATATAAATATTTATATATAAATATTATATTTATATAAATATTTAATTCACGGACTAGTAAAAAAAGTGAGGACTCCGCGACACCTACATAACAGGGGATGCACCTTAAAGCAAGCCCAGCTGCGTGTTAAGCCCACGCACTTACACGCACACACTCTCCCAGTAGCAAGCCCGTCGCCATGGCAACCTGCCACTACGCTATCTGACATCTAACGTATCAAAACTTGAAATAATAAAATAATACAGCACTACTAATCCAGTCTGTAGGTATTTTTGCCCTACAAAAGGTGGAGTAAAAGCGTTTATGATGTTATGTTGTTAAGGTATGAAGGCCTAATAAAAATCCAAATTTTCGACCTTGAGAAGAAAAGGCGCGAGCCGCCATCTTGAATTGAATGTGCCAAAATTAGGTTTTTTTTAAATAATGTCTCAACAGTTAACTTTGTGGCAAAAGTGTCTATGGGAAGTAGAAAGAAGATAAAATTTCTAACATTCTTCTCATACATGTTTATTCTGTAAGTCTTATAGGTAAAAAGTTACAAGCGCCGGAATAAAATATTTCCAAAAAAAAAACGTGGCTCTGTTGACAAATGGAATAAAATATGCGAAGCGATATCTCATGCTGTAATTTCAGCAGCAAGACCTAGATCTTTTTTGTCGCCACTTTTGATCGGTATCAGTACATATTTGTACAAGAAGTTTGGATCAAAGAAACTTATCGACTTACTGTCTTCGTTGGGCTTCGCGGCGTCGTACTTTGAAACTACACTCTTCGAAAAATCTGCCGTTATTCGTCCTGATGCAGCTGGCACCTTGGTTGACCCAGATTCATTCTCTCAAGTTATTTGTGATAATGCGGATCACAATGTCAATACAATAGATGGTTTGCATACTGTTCATATTATGGGAGCTATCCAGTGCGTAACCCCTTATGATGCCGTATCACCCGATCAAAACATCCCAAGATTGTCTAATTTGCCTAAAGTAAATTGATGATTTTTGTAATTTTGTTTTTCTTCTACCAGATGTAACTTTTTACCTATAAGACTTACAGAATAAACATGTATGAGAAAAATATTAGTAATTTTGTCTTCTTTCTACTTCCCATAGACACTTTTGCCACAAAGTCAACTGTTGAGACATTATTTTAAAAAAACCTAATTTTGGCACATTCAATTCAAGATGGTGGCTCGCGCCTTTTCCTCCCAAGGTCGGAAACTTGGATTTTTATTAGGTCCCCATACCTAAACAAAATAAGGTCAAAACCGCTTTTACTCCACCTTTTGTAGAGCAAAGGCTTTTATAAGTCCCCACAGACTGGATTATACATAAAAAGTGCCCAGTAATTACCTTTCACAGGTACTCATTACATAATTTTCTGTTCTTTTTAAAACGTCACTACACTTCATTCGCCGGTGACATTGATGTAACGCTAATTTCTGCTACATGTGTGTAGCAAAAATATGACTTCACGTCTTAGAACCGCGATGCCGAGTCCCTACATTTTTACTATTCCACGAGGAAATCCAATCGTTTGAAATAATAAATATCTATTCTCCTTTGGCAATGAAAAATGGCATCAGAAAGATGGTCAATTTGTCATTTTAATGTTTCCGTGTCAGTCGGCGGCGACGAAAGACGATTTATATTGAGTGCTATTTCATTGTATGGGGAGCGTGCGACAGTCAAATACAGGAGTGTTTGTATATGCCATTACTTATGGGGTTTGCATCGAAATCGAGTTTCTCATTTTGACTGTGAGGTAAAGAAGTGATAACAAGAATATAAACAAATTGTGATTAAGGATCAAATATTCATGTAATGTAAGAATGAAAACTAAAATATCCGTCAGAAGATGTTTTTTTTTCTAGACTTCTACACTATCTTCTACATCTACCTACAATAATATCATAAAGAGGAAAGATATGTATTTTTGCATGTACCTAACGAATAAACTCAAAAATTACTGGACCGATTTGAATAATTCTTTCATTGTTGGCTTGCTACACTATCCCCGGTGAACATAAGGACATACTTTTGATTCCGGAAATGTAGGGGGGGATATTCGAAAAAGAAATAACGCGCGGGAGAAACCGCAGGCGGAAGGCTAGTAGTTTATAAATTAAATGCTATCTGTGACTTGAAACTATTGAGTTGACGTTCATTTGTTTATAGTGAACACAGCATGCATTAATTTTGTTGGTTGAATTCAGGTTCTCGGAACCCTTAGCTTAATATTGCGCGTGCTTTCATTAACAGTAATTTAATAAAGCATCAGACGTTCTAATCAATGACTCTGTATTAATATGTATAACTAATCATTACAAAGTCATTGGAAATTGGTCAAAGGACGGTCCACCAATGGTATGGATTCGCCAAAGGCTTTATTGCGATTCATATCTGCGGGGAAGGAATGCAATTTTGTAACAAATCAAAAGCCTACTGCCTGATCCCTACTGAATATTATAAATGCGAAAGTAACTGTGTCTGTCTGTTACGCTTTCCCGCTTAAACCTCTCAAACAATTTTGATGAAATTTGACACAGACAATCTTTGGACCCTGAGAAAGGCTACCTTTGATTGCAAAAAAAGGGATCTGAAATAGAAAAATCTGAAATTGAAATATAAAACAATAAATAATAATGAGTACCGACATTATATCTATATCTATACTAATATATAAAGCTGAAGAGTTTGTTTGTATGTTTGTTTGTTTGTTTGTATGTTTGTTTGTTTGAACGCGCTAATCTCAGGAACTACTGGTCCGATTTGAAAATTTCTTTTTGTGTTGGAAAGTCCACTTGACGAGGAAGGCTTTAGGCTATTGGAAATCGAAATCCACGCGGACGGAGTCGCGGGCGGCCGCTAGTTATTAATAAACGCCTCGATGGTCTAGTGGTTGAACTTCCGGACCGTGGTCTCAAGGTCCTGGGTTCGATTTCTGGGTCGGGGAAAAATTGTCTCGATTTTTCTGAACACAGCCTGGCGTGGTGATCAAGTCACATCCATCTTTTTAACGAAAACATACTTTCAAATGACGGGAGCCTTAATTTGCTCTGCAGTGGGACACTAATAGGCTCATTATTAGTGTCCCACTGCAGAGCTTTACCTTTATTAATATAATCATAACAGAGTCATTGGAAATTGGTCAAAAGCCACCGCCAAAGGCTTTATTGAGATTCATATCCACACCGCTTTGTATACGTGGTAGTGAAATATCTGCGGGGGAAGGAATGCAATTTTGTAACATATCAGAAGCATACCGCATGAGCCGGGTCCGGGCACGTTCGGAATATAATAAGCGTGATAATGGTATGCATACGAACAACCACCAGCTGGTGGACTTTGACCCTTAATCCTGAGGAATAAAGAGCAGATTTGGTTGTAGAATCTGGATAGTATGTTATTCTAAAGGATGGCATCATCAAATCAAGGTAGATGTGGAACGATTGTGAAACGGAATAATGTTCAGGCTTAGTAGTTAATAATCGTGACGCGCTTATTGTCCTTAATCAGAACGGACTATGAAAATTTTGAAATTAAATAGTAAAATTCTCAATTAGAAATAAAATTCTGCCATCATGATACGGACTTGCTTTGGATCAGGTTCACACAACCCTTTTAGCTAGGTATTGCGACATTGCGTATACGAGTATATTTCACTGACAGTAATTAAAATTTAATTAACCTAGCGACGTCCTAACCAATGATATAAGGGAGTTCGCTTAGCTAATAATCGTTATACGCTCATTATCTTTAAAACAGGTCAGACAATCAAGATTTTTTAATTTTACAGAATTTTTTGACACTTAATTACAACGGCAACATGTTTTAAACGATCAGAACATGAACTAACTCCAAGTTCTACGGTAACTTTATAAATCTAGAAAAGCTTCTCTCTTTTTTGTGCCATTTACAATTTTTTATTAAAAGTGTCTTAATTTTCTTTGCTCGACGAAAATTAGAAGGACGCAGCCTTGTCACCCATTTGAGCAAATTCTTCTTCAAGAATTCAGAAAAGGCCATAATGTAAGCGATAAGAAAAAGCAATATTCGCAATTCATAGCGACATCTATTGAGGGAATCTACACGAATGACCGGAGGAATAACATCCCAAATAAACGCAAAAGTATGAAAAAGATGCGATGACAAAAAAGAGAATGTAATACATGACATTACCGATCGATTTATTGTATTCTGGTAGACAACGGTGCGGGTTTTGCTGGGGAGATAAGAGTAATATTATTCTATGAGGCCACTGAAATTCCCACATCATAAAATTGGACCCGCCGATGCTATAAAGGCGATCATTTATTTTTACGACATCGATCCTTAGGTTAATAATTGTGTCACCATAATTTTTTCGAATTCCGATACACTTAGGGACGAGATGGAACATAAAACTTCGGACACTTGTAGTTTTATTACTTTCTCTGGCATAGTATATCTTTTACGGCGTAGGCGAGGATGTTCCTTCTATTTCACTTATACTCGTAACTTTAATAATAGTTATTGCTTTCATGATATTTTATATCCGCTACATCTACTCGTTCTTGAGGTTTTGCACTAAAAGGTTTAATTTGTTTTATATTTGACAAGTGGTGAGTTTCACTGATTATTTAGTTTACTTTTAAATATCTATTTTCCCATAATATTATCACTGTAATTACCGTGATACTAATTATGTTTCACTTTCTCATTTGATCGATTTAATATTGACGGCCCGCTGGTTTAGTGGTCAGAGACCCTGGCTCTGAAACCAAGGGTTGCGGCTTTGAATCCTGCTAGGGGCAAGTGTTTGTGTGATGAACATCGGCATTTGTACTCGAGTCATGGATGTTTATAACAGTATTTAAGTATGTATATGCTTCCATGTAGCTTTGAAGTTAGTTTGGGACTAGGCCATTGGTGTGTTAATCCAAGGAATTTATCTATTTATTTATTTCAAAAAAAAAAAATTGTTAATGTCATCATAGTATCAACGCTAGACCACTGCTGGACAAAGACATTCCAAAGAACATTACGTTTTATTTCGTTGATCCAAAAATGTTTGTACACAAAAGTCCACCAGTGTCGGGATAGACCACTATCATAACTATCATAACACAGGTACCTACGGCTGAAATTAGTCCAATATCTAAAAATCTTTGTAACTGCACAGCTGACTTGTCACACTGCCAGAAGATAATTCACTTAGAGAATTTCGCTGCCAAACTATAAAGTTTAAGTTGAATCTAAGTCTGGATCTGATTTAAGCACCAATCATTGGCCAAAGGTAGGTTTCCGGCAGTATAAACTTCTGAGTTCAATTGAATTAAAATGAATTATTAATAAGCGTGTTCTAGATTTAAGTCTAGATTCGACTATTTTTAATTTTGGTTTCTTTCCAGCGATAATTTTGAGGACGAATTGCAGTTTTGCTTATTTTTATGAGGTTGCTTCTAAAACGACTCATTAAGTATAACTATTTGAGTTAAAAATATAACTTAAAGAAACTTAAATATGAATAATTTAGTAAGATAAAAATGCCTCCGCAGTGTAGTGGTTAGAGCGCTGGGCTCAAAAACCGCGGAGGTCGTGGGTTCGTATCCTTCGGGGAACTCTGCTGCTTTGTGTAGGTTTTCTCAGTTTGGTTAGGACATTGCAGGACAATCAGATGATGAACATCTGATTGTCTGATAAGAACGATGATCCCGTGCTTCGGAAGGCAGGTAAAGCTGTTGGTTACGACCTACCTACAACCAACCTACTTCCATTGTTTGAGATGTAACAATAAATAAAGAATTTAAGTCTTTGTGATTGTGGGACACAAAATGAGAATTGGGGCACAAGAAGAGATTCAATACAGTTTGCGGAAACATGAACTTTCTAACGGTCAGCTCTAATCTTTGCCTCGGGTTACTAAAGTAGTTAAGTAGTAAACTGTTGCGAATTGTCTTTGCGATAATTGAAGCATATTCAAGACACTGTTGACTATAAACTTGGCATTAACTCGAGTTCGCTTTACGACTACACACTAATCTTCGCCACTTTAATGTCCAGGATCAGAGTTGCAAATGACTTTAAGTCCTATCATTGTAACAGAGGGACGGACAGATTTTATCAATTGGTTTTGGTTGTGATAGCAACAACGCACAAAACTGGATGCCAACTTATTTAATTCCATTCAATAATTTAATATTGTGTTCCAAAAGTAAAGTATCATCCTAGTTCAGTCCCAATGCAGGGCAAAAGCCTTTGGGTTTTAGCTTAATCACCACGCTTGCGAAATGCGGGTTGGTGATCACAAACCCTGGTTGTGTTCGGAAAAACCAACACTAATTTGCCTGACTCAGGAATCAATCCAGAATCTCCAGATCACAGGCTGGCACTTTAACCACTAGACTATCGAGGCGTTACTATAATTTTAACAAAATCATAAACCTTACAGATCACAAATCAAAATTTTGTACCATTTGATCTAAATTAGATGAGTACATCTGCCAGATTGTATATCTGACTAAATACTATTAGTGTTTGTAAAAAAAAAGAATTAACTTAACATAATTACATATGCGCCACACGTTGTATTTTCAATCGGACTGAATGTTTCCCCTCCACCTATTTTAATAACTAGGCACATTACTACCTGCTGCCCATAACTGTTAGTTTTTAGTACGGTCTGTAGTCCTATACGAGATGCCCACTTAGCGTTTAATGAGCCCTTATACAGAACAAAGTTACAAGTGCACCTTAATTAAAAAATAGTATGGGCGTACACGCCTTTGTCTCAAATTATGAATAACGTTTAGCTTGTATTCATTTAGCTAGACGGTTGGTAGCCCTGTGTAGGGTTACCATAACAACGTAGTTCATTGGATAATAAGATAATAGGGTTAAAGTAGTTTGCTTTCAAAAATAAATGCCCTACAATGTCCTATAGCCCCTCAACCTCGAGAGTTTGCGATATTTTCACTACACACACTTTTAATTATTTATTTTTTAAATCTATTTTTAATCAGCTGTAGTTGTAGTTCAATAACAAAAGTGATCTTTCGTAATATTGACAGTTTTAATGTATAAATATAAAATTATGGACTGAAATATTATCTTAAATTGTGATAATGATATTAAATTTTTTTTAGGTTTTTTTCCATTTGGGCTTTCCATATGTCATATGGTCACCCTACCCCTGTATAATGTGAAGTAATTGACGTAACGAGTGCTCTTGTAACGGCAGTACTTGATGCTCTAATTAAACTGTCGTCCTGTAACAGCGTAACGTAACACGAGTGTAACGTAACATGAGTGTAACGTAACATGCGCGCAACGTAACAGCTCGCGGACTTGGGGTTGCGCCCGCCTTACGCCGTAGTGATGGGTTGATTGGTTTTTTAATCGATGGAACGCTTTAGAGCCGCTTTTTTTGTGTGTGTTCTGCGCGTTGTAAAAGTAATAAGAATTGACCTTCGTTGGTCTGGATTTCTTTATGTTATCATCGAAATGATAAAATTTAAACCCCAAATAGGGTCTGAAGCAAAAACTTTTAATGTTAATTGGTTTATTCAAGATTTGACTAGTACATATTGCCACCAAACTGATACTTGTGATGCGGTACAACTTACACATGTAATTGCATTAAGCAATGTTTGATAAAATTTTAACTTCTTTACTTAAATAATAAAGCTGAAGAGTTTGTTTGTCTGTTTGAACGCGCAAATCTCAGGAACTACTGTTGCGATTTGAAAAAATATTTTTGTTTTGGCTAGTCCATTTGTCGAGGAAGGCTTTAGGCTATTGAGTAACACTATGTGTGCGGAAACCGAAATCCACGCGGACAAGTCGCAGGCGGCCGCTATACAAAATAAATATGGTAGTGTTTTCAGAGTAAGACAGGATTTATTTAAATTTATAAGTCGAGAATCGGCTGCAAATCTTTTTTTTTCCCGGCGCATCACTACTGGAACCGTTAATTAAGGTTATTAATCCGAAGGCACGGCTACCTTGTTTCCCTTAATTGGTCGCAATTTTATTTCGACCGTCGGAAGCCAAGCTTCAGCTTTCATAATTGAATTTATATATCAAAAGTATCTTGCACTTATAATTAGATGAGAAATTCTTCGTGTTACAAGCCTCTGAATTTATTTTACGAGTGGCATTAGAGCGGTTGCAGACGAGCGTTTTTGTATCAAAATGAAAAGGTTTACAAGAAGAAAATTAAAAATAATATTTGGCTAACCCCTTAAATTATTGAGTGAGAAATAATTAATGTTTAGTTCTTGTCGAAAATCCCCTTAAGTTATTCACTCAGGTCACTCATTGCTATGGTGGCTATCAAATAAAAATGATTAATTTTCTATTCTGCAAGCACAGCTCAATACTCTTACATGTTACACTTGCATAGTGAAGGGAAAAATAAATAATATTGTCGAAAAACAAATATTATACCGTAATTTTACTCTACATGTAAGTATTTAAATACGTAAATTTACGAATATATCCATCATTTATGAAGTCGTTCGTTTTGATTTTTTTCTAGCGGTTTAAAACACGCGAGTAAAACGCACAGTCTGCGTATATATTCTAACAAACATCATTCCAAGCCGGTGTTTTGAGGAAAACGTTTCGTTACACAAAGGTGTTGTCGGTGGCTGAATACTTTATTAATTTTTATGGCGTCTTATCTTGAGAATTTTCCTTCAGTAATAGTTAAGAAGACTTTAATTTTTTTAAATTCATCTAGAGAGCTTTAGAGAAAAAAAATGGGGCGACTTTTCTGTAAATATAGTGTTTGGGTGATTAGTTAATTTTAAATAAGTCAATATCACAAATTAGGTTATCTATGAAGTGATGCTTAAAATCTTTAACAGATTTTGTACAAAGTATTTTTTTTCATTAACGCATACTTTCATAATGTGCTTTAGTGAGTCCGAATGATAACATTTTGCTACCTTTAAAACACACTAATTCGGAGTGAAAAAGTACACTCCGTCCCGAAATAAAGTTGAATTTCAACACCCCGTTGACATCCACATCCAAATATAACAAAAAAAGATTTTCCTTAATTTAAAACCGTTCAAATTCTAACTTCAATTGTAGCATAGGTAATTACGAGGAGATTTGATAGAAAGGCTCGCGGCTACAGGTAAACATCGCGTAGCATTTTTGCTCCCCTTAATTGAATAACGGCTCTGCTGGTTCAGCGATGTCGGGAATATACATAATTGTATTACCCACCCCTGGCCACTTGGTATGCAATACTTTAAATTGTCTTATTGTTTTGCCCAACACTACGGTATAGATGCTCTGCGGTTTTTCTGTGAAGGTGGTTTTTGTGATGCGGTAATTTGAAAGTTAACTGCAATATTTCTATTTGGTAAAGATCGATGACTATTCATACATAGACAACTTCAAAGTTTTCGCCTGTTGGGGACAACATGTTAGACAATTTCTACAATGTGTAAGTTAAAATAACATTTAAATATATGCTGGACATACGAGTAAGTCACACAGCGCCATCTTAGCCCAAAGCTCAGCATAAGTAATAATTGCAACGACAAAAACGTACGAATGTCGCCGAATCATCAACCACTGTTCTAGAAACATTGACTTTGAAAGTTACCTATATAATTTACACAATAACTAAAATGACACACCAAAGTTACAACCTAATTTGCCCCCATCAAACACAGTGTAAAAAGACTAACGTCAGTACAACCGTTGCAGGCAGCGATACAATTTCTAGCTTTTGAACTTTAAAGTCATCCAAATCATCCAAAATAACAACGTGATTTGTCCCCATCAAGCAAACACATTGTAAAACGACTATCGCCAGTACAACCGTTGCAGGCGGCGGTTACAGATAGGAAGGGCATCACGAGGGCTCGCCAGTCACCGCCGCCATGTTGAATAATGGATGCGCACCGGCCGGCTTAGTGTCAATGAGATCACGCCCGCCGCTTCAGTATTGGATTATGACGTATAAATGACAAAGAGTCGGACCGTACCGCTTGGGTTTTTCGATGGTTTTGCACGCGTAGAGTGTTGTCATTGTCAGTCAATTTCCGCAGAATGCCAACGAAGGACCATTTGTTTTTCTTACAAAATATCATAAAGAGGAGACCTACAATACCTTATTATATCCCTTTTGTTTTGGCGCGTTTCATAAAAAGCGTCTAAGACACATTCCAGAGATGTGCAGCAGCGTCTATTTGTGTTTTATCTTTCAACATATTGCTGTCATCAACCCACCTGTCCGGTGTAACTAGTAAACTGCTAGAAATTGCTCCAATCACTTTTCTAGAAACAGACTGACTGAGAGTAGAATTTCTAGCTTTTGAACTTTTTGAAATCATCCAAAGTAACAACCTGGTTGGTTTCTATCAACCAAATACATGGTAATGCGACCATCGCTAGTACAACCGTTGCAGGCGGCGGCTACAGATAGGAAGGACATCACGAGGGCTCGGCAGTCACCGCCGCCATGTTGAATAATGGATGCGCACCGGCCGGCTTAGTGTCAATGAGATCACGCCCGCCGCTTCAGTATTGGATTATGACGTATAAATGACGAGAACTAGGACCGTGCCGCTTCGTTTTTCGATGGTTTTGCGTGCGTAAAGTGTTGCCAGTCAGTTTATGCAGAATGCCGACGAAGGAACATTTGTTACACAGTGTTTTTACACATCTTAAAGAGTAAACCTAGAATACCATACAACTCTCTTGTTATCAGTCGGTTCATTAGAAGCGACTATCGACTAAAACACATTCCGGGAATGAGCTGCTGCGTTTATTTGTGTTTTATCTTTCACTTTAACGATACTGCGGTCACCAACTCGCCTATCCAGCGTGCTTAAGTCAGTTTTCAAGAAACAAAGTGTCTTTTTAATAAAGACTCAACTTTCATTACCACTTAAATAACAAGATATAACATTCTTATTTGTCCCTATCAAGCAAACACAGTGTTAAACGACTATCGCTGGTACAACCGTTGCAGGCAGCGGTTACAGATAGGAAGGGCATCACGAGGGCTCGCCAGTCACCGCCGCCATGTTGAATAATGGATGCGCACCGGCCGGCTTAGTGTCAATGAGATCACGCCCGCCGCTTCAGTATTGGATTATGACGTATAAATGACAAAGATTCTGTACGTACCGCTTGACCGCTTGGTTTTTCGCTGGTTTTGCGTGCGAAGAATGTTGCCAGTCAGTTTATGCAGAATCCTGACGAAGGACCATTTGTTACACAGTGTCTTTACACATCTTAAAGAGTAAACCTGGAATATGAGCAGCGGCGTTCATTTGTGTTTTATCTTTTACGATACTGCGGTCACTAACCCGTTGATCCGGTGTCATAAAGCTAGAAATTCATAAAGCTAGAAATCGCTTCAATAACTTTTCTAGAAACAGACTAACTTTAAAAATAACGACGTAATTTGTCTTCATCAAGCAGACGCATTGTAAAACGACTATCGCTAGTACGACCGTTGCAGGGAGCGGTTACAGATAGGAAGGGCATCACGAGGGCTCGCCAGTCACCGTCGCCATGTTGAATAATGGATGCGCACCGGCCGGCTTAGTGTCAATGAGATCACGCCCGCCGCTTCAGTATTGGATTATGACGTATAAATGACAAAGATTCTGCCCGTACCGCTTAACCGCTTGGTTTTTCGCTGGTTTTGCGTGCGAAGAGTGTTGCCAGTCAGTTTATGCAGAATCCTGACGAAGGACCATTTGTTACACAGTGTCTTTACACATCTTAAAGAGTAAACCTGGAATATGAGCAGCGGCGTTCATTTGTGTTTTATCTTTTAAGATACTGCGGTCACTAACCCGTTGATCCGGTGTCATGAGAAGATATATGAGTAGTCATAAAGCTAGAAATCGCTTCAATAACTTTTCTAGAAACAGACTAACTTTAAAAATAACGACGTAATTTGTCCCCATCAAGCAAACACAGTGTTAAACGACTATCGCTGGTACAACCGTTGCAGGCGGCGGCTACAGATAGGAAGGGCATCACGAGGGCTCGCCAGTCACCGCCACCATGTTGAATAATGGATGCGCACCGGCCGGCTTAGTGTCAATGAGATCACGCCCGCCGCTTCAGTATTGGATTATGACGTATAAATGACGAAAACTCGGACCGTGCCGCTTCGTTTTTCGATGCTTATGCGTGCGTTGAGTGTTGCCAGTCAGTTTACACAGAATGCCTACGAAGGACCATTTGTTGTTCTTACACATCTTAAAGAGTAGACCTAGAATAATCATATTTTGACGACCCGCTTGGTGTAATGGTCAAGTTGTTGCCTATTACGCAAGAGGTCGCGGGTTCGATCCCCGCTCAGGACAAACATTTGTGTGCATGAACATGTATGTTTGTCCTGGTCTGGATGTTATATGTATCTATTTAAGTATATTTGTAATACCACTGTTGATTCTGATGTCTGTAACACAAGTGCTTAAGCTACTTAACACGGGATCAGATCAATGTATGTGATGTTGTGAAATATTTATTTATTTATTTATTTGATCATGGAGATTGGTCAAGTCCATCGAGTTCGTCCATACAGGATACATGCAACTAAGTCGGAACTATAGAGCAAACATAGGTAAATAAATGCATATGTGCTCTACAATTATAAGCTTTCTCTATAAAATGTCTATTCCTTATAAGTGGCCTCATGCTTCTCCACCGATTGAAAACTTATTTAGCTTTCGCTGCCGTTTTCTCATTATAACCATTAATGTCATAAATACATTCCCACTGCTTTGTGTTACCACAATTACTATTACAATACCTACTTTCCTCAATAAATCATGAATTCATGGGACAATGTGGATTGTAGGCGGTGCGTTTTTTCTATGCGGATAATTGGATGTAGTTTCTGATGATTAATTACTATGCAAGAACACGTGCACGCAACTAAGGGCTGTTATGTTAAAATTTTAATGAGTTGGGCGCTTATCTAATTTAAGAAAGTTAAGTTAATCTGCCGCTATAAATACGTCAGTTGTTTCAAATACTACAGTACTGAACAAATTACTACTAACGGTCTACTAACGTTCTCGGTAGCTTAATTGGTTAGAGCACTGGAAGAGGTGCTGGATTCAATCCCCGCCTAAGCTCCGATGATTTTTTCTGTTTTCAAGAATAAAAATTACTGAACTAACTAAGTATCAACGATGATTCGAAAACAAGCAAAATTTTTCAAATGTTAGTCAAAGACGCCAATTTGACATCTCCTATAAATCCCCGATATCTATCTATTACCTTGCTATCTAACAGAAAACTAAAGCTTATTGATGTTCAGAATGTTAATTTGATTCAAGTAAGATGTTAAAGTCACTTGTAAGTAATAAAGTCTCAAAGCCATGGAAAAAAACAAAAATAAAACGAGCCTGTATAAATCACCTCATTCTAAAACTAGGACTTCAGTCAGAATACTCAACCGGCAAGATTAAGATACCGCTGTAACAAAACAAAATTTTGTCCGACAAATAACAAGCTTTGACTAAAGCCCACCTTTGTGATAACAGCCACTCGTACAATCTTCAGAAGAAACATTTCGGACTTTGCAGTTTTTCCGCCCTTATGTCAAGGGCATAAGCGCTACTATTCAAGTGCAAGTGTTTACCTTGACGCGCGGCTGACCGTACATTTCTCGTTTCATTATTTATTTTGCTGATCCGCCGTGTGACGTGTCCAGGGGCAACTCATTTCCACGGACCTGCTGAGGTGTCTCAGTGGGCGGAGAGGGGTACTCCGACGTGGCGCGTCCCCGGGTGGTGGATAGGGGAACGGCCTCATATTGAAGGTTACCGGCCTGCCGGCGCGAACCAAACCCTCGTTGGGGTGGGCTCGATGGGCGTCCCGGACTTATTCTGGGTAGCGGCCAACGGGCGTGATAGGGGGGGAATGGAGCGCCCCGTGTCTTGTCACGAGGCACATGGTGTGTGACGTTTTTTGTCACGGGCTCAGTGGACGTCCCGGATCTCTTCCGGTAGCGGTCACCGGGCGTGGTTGAAGAGCTGCTGGCCTTTCTCTGGTACCCCTCTGATCTAGCAGAGGGGACATAGATGATGGGCGGCAATGTCTCGGGGAGGTCTCGCCTCTTGGCGTTTAGTGTGGTGCCTTGGCAGAAATGTCAGGCGGGGGGGAATTGCCGTTCTCCCCGGAGTATACCGTTATCAATACTGTTGCCTCAGCGACCTCACTGGGTGGCTCCAGCGGGGTACGTCGTGACAGTATTGGCCGGGGGGCTTGCCTTAATTGGCCGGCCCGAGGGAAGGAAAACCCAATAAAACCCGACAGCGAAGTCGTTAAAACCTGTGTATACCGGGCGACCTACACAGTAGATAGCCTTACCCAGGTACAGGGGGCACTGCCTGGGTGGACTTTCCTTTCCCCCATTCTCGTGGGAACCAATATGAGCCTAATCAATAAAACAAACCAAAAAGACGTGAAGTGCGGGAGATCCGCGGTGGCAGGTGCGAAAGAAAAGCAGGGATTGTCTGCTGACAATATGTCGACAGATAATCAAGAAGCGGAGCAATGCGAGTTAGACGTACGAACTGTACGGAAGGTCGGAGTTGGGCCGGAGTCGGAGTTGGAAGTTGTGTCGCCTTCTGAGGCGGTGCAGTTGTGCCAACCCGCGTCGGTAGCGTCGATAGTGTCGACGCAGCTTGAGGAGCAAGATGCGCTGGAAGTGGGTACTCCAATGCTCACCCCTGCATCGGCCGTTATGGGCGTGGATGGACGGTATCCACGTAGGAGCTGTTCTCGTAAGAGGCCTCCCTCAAAATTTTGGGAAGATGTGGAGGAGTCAGACACCGATGTAACGGTGCTGACCCCCAAAGTGTCGACAGCTCGTAGAGGCAAGGCACGCGCATCAGGAGTCTCACGCACAGCGGCAATGCTGCGTGAAACGGAGGCGGTTGATGAGTTGGCCCAGTCTAAGAAAGCCGCCACTAAAAAGGCGGCCAAGAAGGTAGGGGCTGCGGTCAAGAAGGCAGGGTCTGCGACCAACACCGCCGACGTCGAGCTCGAGCTCGACCCGCGAAGGCCGGACGAAGTGACGTCGGCCGAGATGAAGGCCTTAGCAGGCCAGAGGGTGGCAAGGGTGTTCCGCCTTGCCGCCACGGCCGGCAATCTGAAAGGGGAATATGTCAAGGAGCTCAATGATTGCGCGGCCTGGCTCAAAGAGGCGCTGGACGTTGTGTTCTCCGGAAAGGAGAACGAAAAGATCCGGCGCCTCGAGGCCGCAAACAAGCAATTGCGAGAGGAGGTGGAGGCGCTGAAGACCGAGATTAGGTCATACAGCAGGGAGTTCTCACAGAGGAACTCCCCTCCACCTCAACCTGAGGCGGAAACAGAGGCGGTCCCCGAGGCGAGCTCACTAAGGAGTATGCTGGACGAGCTCCGCAGGTCTTTGATGGAGACCTGCAGCAATATGATCGCGGCCCGCATAGAGGGCCAGGCACTGCCTCCTGGCGCCGGCGCGCGTCCTCCTCTGGCGGCGACGGCCAAAAAGGCGGGTTCTGCCCCGCCCAAGGCCAAGCCGCAGCCCTCGGCTCCCGGCCCCTCTAAGGCCGACCCCTCTAGTGCCGGTCCATCTTGGGCCTCGGTAGCTGGCGGCAGCAAGTCGTCGGCACCAACCGCTCCCATCACGTTGGCGCCGGCGGCCAACATGCCGAAACAGGCCCAGCCTAAGAAGGCGGCCAAGAAAAAGTCGACGGCTCCCCAAACCGGAACAGCTGCACCGTTGGCAACAGTCCAGCCCCAGTCTGAGGAGGGCTGGACTGTAGTTGCCACGAAGAAGAAGAAGGGGAAGAAAGCCAAGAAGCCTACCCCTCAACCCAAGAAGAAAACGGGACCGAAGTTGCCGAAGCCGCCAAAAACACTGGCGGTGGTGCTGACTTTAAAGCCGGAGGCGGTGGAGAAGGGGGCTACCTACCAACAGGCCCTCTCTAAAGCAAAGGCCGGTGTCAGTTTGACTGAAATTGGCATCGGCCCCGGAAAGTTCCGCAGGTCCATGACGGGGGCCTGCGTAATGGAACTTCCCAAGGAGGCCACCGCCTCCCAGGCCGACCTCCTCGCCGCAAAAATCGGCGAGGTGTTAGGCGAGGAGGCGATTGTCCGCCGCCCGACCAAGACCGGAGACGTCAGGGTCTCCGGCTTGGACGACTCGGTCTCGGCGGACGAATTGAAGGGTGCCCTGGCAACTAAAGCCGGGTGCAGCCCCGATTGCTTTAGGGTGGGAGCAATAGCGGCGGGGTCCATGCGAATGGGCTCCGTCGTGGTCTCCTGCCCGGTGGAGGTGATCCCAAAAATAGCAGAGGGTCGCCTCACGGTCGGGTGGTGCTCCGCGTCAGTGCGGGCACTGGAGCAGCGGCCAATGCGCTGCCACCGGTGCCTGGAGAAGGGGCACACGGCGGCGCTCTGCCCCTCTAAAAAGGACCGCAGTGGCCTATGTTACCGCTGCGGCAAGGAGGGGCATCAAGGAAAGACGTGCACGGCGCCGTTTAAGTGCGCCGTGTGCGCCGACAGGGGCCTCTCCTCGGCCCACAGAATGGCGGGCCCAAACTGTGCCTCGCCGCCCGTGAAGGGCCGCGCCGCACCCGCCTTGAGCCCCGCGCCGTCGTCGCTGCTGACCACCGTCACCGTCGCCGCCGCCGCAACACAAGAAGTCACCCCGATGGAAACCTCAAATGCTTAGAAGGTCCATCGGGGAAATAGTACAGGCCAACGTCAACCACTCCGCCGCGTCGCAGGATCTCCTACTGCAGACAATGGCGGAGTGGGGGGCGGACCTAGCCCTCGTCGCAGAGCCTCACCATATCCCGGTTTCGCCCCGGTGGTTTGGCTCTGCTGACGGGACGGCGGCGGTAGTAGGGGTGGCCTCCAATACGGCACCCCCCCTGGTCTTACGAGAAAGAGGCCAGGGCTACGTGGCGGTCGGGTGGGGCGGCGTTGTGGTAGTCGCCAACTACTTTTCTCCCAACCGCACTCGGGCGGAATTCCAGTCTTTCTTGAGTGCGGTTGAGGGGGTTGTGCTGCGGGCGGCTCCCCACCCGGTTCTGTTTGGGGGGGACTTAAACGCCAAACACACGGCGTGGGGGTGTCGGGCGAGTACTCCAGTTGGGAGGGACCTGCTGTCCTGGGCAGAAAGCCTGGGACTGCAGGTCCTTAATAGGGGGAACACCGCGACGTGTGTGAGGTGGAATGGGGACTCCATAGTGGATGTAACCCTGGCCACCTCACAACTGGCGGCGCGGGTTGACGGCTGGCGGGTGGTGACCGACGCGGAGTCGTTGTCGGACCACCGCTACATTCGGTTCGGCGTCTCCGTGGGTGGTCCCGGAGCCCCTGTCCGACTGGGCCCCGAGGCGGGAGCTCCCTCGGCGTTCGTGAGGTGGTCGCTCCCGCAGCTCCGCCCTGAAGTCGCCAAAGAGGCGGCCATCGTCAGATCTTGGGCGGAGCCACCCGCCGACGTGGTGGGGGATGCGGATGGCATGGCGGAGCTCTTTGCAGACGACATGAAAGTCGTCTGCCAGGCCGCCATGCCAAAGTCGAGGCCGCACCCCCGGAGGAAGGCGTTGTATTGGTGGACGCAGGAGGTGTCGGACCTGCGCTCCACCAGCCTAGCCGCCCGCACCGCCCTCCAGCGGTGTCGGAGGCGCAGACGTCGTGAGCCCGGCGAGGAAGAACAGCTCCGCCGGGCCTACAGAGAAGCACAGAGGGCCCTGCGCAAGGAAATAAGCAGGGCCAAAGGGGTCGCCGCGGAGGAGTACCTCGCCATCCTCGAGCGCGACCCCTGGGGGCAGCCATACCGTGCGGTGCGGGGGAAGTTCGCCAACGCGGCTCCCCCCACCTCCGCTATGGAGCCCGAGTTGTTGGGAAGAGTCCTGGAAACCCTGTTCCCGAATCCGGGACCCTTCACCCCCCCAGAAATGTCGGCTGGGGGGGATAGTCCAGCGTCGTGGGCAGACGGGCCCTCGGTCTCGGACGAGGAGTTCGAGGCCGGGAAGTTTCGGCTCCGGCTGAAAAAGAAAGCGCCGGGGCCGGACGGGGTACCGTCCAAGGTTCTGGCCCTTGCGACGGGACCCCTGGAGGAGCGGTTTCGAGCGGTGCTTGACACTTGCATCGCCACGAACCGCTTCCCAAGCCGGTGGAAGGCGGGGCGGCTCGTCTTGCTCCGTAAGAGCAACCGCCCCGCCGACAGCCCGTCCGGCTATCGGCCGATCGTGCTCCTGGACGAGGCGGGGAAATTCTTCGAGAAAATCCTCGCCTCCCGGATCCAGGAGCACTTGGGGGGCCCGGGGCCGAACTTGGCAGAGTGCCAGTACGGCTTCCGGGCCGGAAGGTCCACCATGGACGCGGTTGGCCGCCTGAAAGAATGGACCGAAGCGGCCACAGCACGGCGGGAGGTTGTTGTCGCGGTGTCTCTTGACATCGCGAACGCATTCAACAGCCTCCCCTACGAGTGCATAGAGGCGGCGCTCGATTATCACCGGGTGCCCCTCTACCTCCGCGCCATCGTCAGCGACTACCTGAGAAATCGGGTAGTCCTGTACGAGGATGTGGAGGGCCGCGTCCAGCGGTGGCCCATGGCGGCGGGCGTACCCCAGGGTTCCGTTCTCGGTCCTCTCCTCTGGAACCTGGGGTACGACTGGGTCCTGCGCGGATCCCTCTCGCCGTGCACGGATGTCGTCTGCTTTGCGGACGACACCCTTGTCGCGGTGAGAGCGAGGACTTGGGACGGTGCGGTCCAACTCGCGTCGGACGACACAACATCCGTTGTCCGGCGTATCCGCAGGCTGGGGTTGCGCGTGGCCTTGGAAAAAACCAAGGCCATGCCCTTCCGCGCCCCACGTCGCAGGATCCCTCAGGGGCTCCACGTCCGAGTGGAGGGGGTCGATGTTCCGGTCGAGGCGCATTTCAAGTACCTCGGCCTGACACTCGACCCCCGCTGGAGTTTCGAGGAGCACTTCAAGCTCCTCGCTCCAAGGCTGTGCGCCGCCGCGGCAGCCCTCGGACGGGTCCTCCCAAATGTGGGGGGACCAGGGTGGAAGTGCCGTCGCCTGTACCATATGGTGGTCAGGTCGATGGCACTCTACGGAGCCCCTGTGTGGGCGGAGAGCCTCTCCCCCTCGCTCAAGGCCCTCTTGCGCCAACCGCAGAGGGTCATCGCGACCCGGGCCGTGCGAGCGTATCGCACGGTCAGTCACGGGGCCGCCTGCGTTCTGGCAGGCACCACCCCGTGGGAATTCGATGCCGTGGTTCTGTCCCACGTGCATCGAATTCGGGTCGCGGCACGACTGCGAGGGGAGCGGCCCAGCTTGGAGGAGGTGGCGCTGGGTCGTGCCCAGGCTAGGGAGGAGGCCCTAGCCGCTTGGGCGGAGGCTCTCCGAGCCCCGAGTGCCGGCCACCGGACGATCGACGCGATTCGTCCGGTGTTGAGGGAGTGGGTGGAGCGCCGGCACGGCTGCCTCACCTACCGCCTGGTGCAGGTACTGACCGGACATGGGTGCTTCGGTCACTACCTGTACCGTGTCGCCCGTCGGGAGGAGTTGCCGCTGTGCCATCACTGCGGCGCTCCCGACGACACGGCTGAGCACACCCTCGAGGAGTGCCCGGCCTGGCGACACGAGCGCCGCGAACTAATCGCGGCGCTAGGCGGTGGGCACCTCTCGCTGCCGACCTTGGTGCAAGCCATGGTCGCCAGTCGACGAGCGTGGGAGGCGGCCGCCTCCTTCTGCGAACAAGTCATCTCGCAGAAGGAGGCAAAGGAGCGCGAGCGGGAGGAGGATCCTTCTTCCGCTCCGCTCCGGCGTAGACGGCCGGGCCGGAGGAGGCGCGCTCACGTGCGTCCCCTCTAGGCCTGTGTAGGGTGACCTGCGCGGGGGGGTAGCTCCCCAACCCGCGCACTGCACAAGGTCACCTGAGCCATGTCTGGGGACCATCTAGTTTCTCGGGTGGTCCTCCCTAGGCGCCAGCCCCGGCCTACCGCATCAGGTCGGGGCGCTCGAAGGACGGGTCGAACATAAGCCGCCCATTGGCGGCTGGCAGCGATCCGTCCTTTTGCGAGCGAAAGGGGAAACCGATGGGGTTTAGTGGGTAGTGGGCGCAGTTTTTCTCATGCGCCCGAGTCCCACACACGGCCGCAGGCTACGCTGGCCTGCGGTGTCATGGTGCGTCAATGCATTCCCCATCGCAAAAAAAAAAAAAAAAAAAAAAAAGGGGCAACTCATTTGAGATAAGCGACCGCTGAGACGAGGTAGTCCACTCTATCCACCCAGTTTAAGGACGCACAATCGTGGTGCCGTATACATTGTCACGGTTAGTGAGGTTCAACTCCTGCTTGCAAACACATAGATAGGAGCCAATACACTTTTGAAACTTGCACTTTGAGCACCTGGCCTAATCCGCTTCGAGTAATAGGCAGAAATATGAAAAAGCCTGCTAAAATATCAAATGTCTACCAAAAAAATCAATAAGCCTGTCAAATAACAATTCCTTCCATACCATACCGAAAAGTACAAAAGATGATTAAAAACATCAAAAGAGTAGAGGTCAGAGCCACTCTGAACACCAAAACTTTTGGTATGCAAAAAATATCCATAAATTTGCCAAAAATATAGATAGGTGCTCAAGGTGTGTGCTCAGTGCGGGTGGTCTAAAACTAGGTGTCCAAAGTGGAACACCACGCCTAGCCCGCCTCTGTTGACTTGTTCCTATCAGTTTTACTTGGAACCAGTTGTTTCTCTTATTCAGTTTTTTATTATTTACAACGTGAGCGAATAAAAATGTCGCTTGGTAATTTTTCCTTATTCCTCTACGTCGAGAAATGCTTTTTAGTTTTGTGTTATAACCCTTTATGCTTACGGTTAAGTAATAGGTAATACGGTTAAAATCAAATGAAATCATACTTTATTTACATAAAAAGAGCTATACAGAGATGTTAAAATATTATTATTTATTATATAAAGGACCAGCTTGTTTAGCCATTGTTAGCAGGAAATTACTATTAGTAAATTTTATTTTATTACTAGCGGCCGCCCGCGACTCCGTCCGCGTGGATTCGGGTAAACCTCAAAAATTGTAGCCTACCTATGTGTTATTCTGATGTATAAGCTATATTGTGGTAAAGTTTCATTCAAATCCATTCAGTAGTTTTTACGTGAAAGAGTAACAAACATCCATACATCCATACATCCATACATCCACACATACAAACTTTCGCCTTTATAATAGTAGTAGGATGTTTCACCTGATAGTAAGTAATTGAGTGACGCTTGCAAGCATAGGTAGGGTTTGTAATAAATACCTATAAGCGTCACTTGTACTCATAGTACTCAAATGGTTCATGGGTTAGACAAGAGCCTGATGAAGCCGTTTAGAGTAACATAGCTCTTGTGTGCCACTTTAAAACCTTCTCTAGATATTCTCAATTAAAATAATTAAAGATATCAACTTTTGTAATAATTGTTTTACAAAGTTCTTATAACTGTAAGATTGCAAAACATTATCTTAACGCGTCTTCGACGCCAGCACATAAAGTAAATTGTCTAGGATTGGAGGCTTTTAAATCAAATTAACATCAAACACTGTCTCAGGGGCGCAATTAACAAAAGATATTAAGTGGAAATTAATACAAGTTCACTTTACAACTACAAAGCTCGTCACAGCTCGAGGTCGACTGAAACTTGGCTTAGCGTGGTTTTACAACATTAAAATGTCACTCGTACAATCCAACTTCCTCGGGAGATTTTCCTTATGACCCCTGTCTTAAGTGTTAGATTCGCGTGGCTAGTGACGTTGACGACTGCAAGTTAAGTTTGCGAATGTGAACAAGTACAGCTAACTGTCATTGTCATGCCTGGCTTTTGTACTGGGAGCGGGACTAAGTTAATCCTCGCTCATGTCGGGTCGCAATTGACTTACTCAACCCAATTTACGTTCAAACCTAAAGTAAATAAAGAAAGAAACCGGCGAAGAAATAAGCCTTTGTTGTAAGGAAGGATGAAAAAGGAGATTTTTTTGGAATCTGCGGGCTTTTTTTTATGGCAAAGAGTTTTGATATTCTTCGAGCGTCGCCTTGGACGCTTGTACGAACATATTATTATCGTGATCTAACCTCGGCACAAAAACCTTACCGCAAAAACAGATCAGGTTTAAATATTGAGCGTCTTTTGTTTTCTGGTAAAACTTTTCTTTGCATCATAATCGCGCCAACTCGATGAAATAAATGATTGTAAATGTTATTAACAACGTGAATTTGGAATCAAAGCTTTTATTTTATTAATAATACCGACCTGCAGAATAGGACACCCGTCCTAACCTATCGTACATTTTGTAAAACATACGAGTCAACGATTCCTATATGATGCCTCTTTATACAGCTGACATCTACAGTTTCTACTAGCATGTCTAGCAATACAAAATGAAGAAAACTTAGTTTTCTTTTACGAGTCTATGACTTTTATTATCAGCAAAGAGACACTTATTTACAACAACAGTTCGTGAAATTTAAATAGAAAATATTTGAATTAAATCAAGAAACTAAACTTTACAACTAAATAAATAAAAGACGGACCCAACAAGCGTCGTGAAAAAAAATATAGATAACCTTTTCTTTTAATTTCTTTTTAAATTGACAGCGCGAGCGGTCATAAAAAGGTTTTACTTAGATAAAAAAATAATTAAAAATTAAATATTGCGTTGCTTACAAGAGCGTTTCCTCCCTTAGAATTTGACTGAACAAGATACCTAAGTAATTGAATTCAAAAGATTTTACCTACAACCCTATGTTGAACTATCACCTCACCATAGATTTTTCATACCGAGCGAAATTAGAGAAGAAACATCGCCTATAATAAAAAGGGTCCGCAATATTTATACAGGGAGCATTATATAACGGCAGCATTGGAATAACAAATGCCCACCGTTGGGAGCAACAATAGCCCGAATATATCACTGGCGCCAGGGCCGGACTGCGTGCTAGACTTAGATAACAGGCTTAAGACTGACTGTGTCGCTTGTTTGTTGTCGGTTTAAAAATGTGAAATAGTAATAATATTTACTTTTGGCATGAGAGGAAGAAAATGTTTATGCTACCATCACAATTATGTGTATTTTTTTTAAATTCATGGTGTACGTACGTACTATATTTGCCAAAATAGGTATGAGTACCTAAAAAGTTACTCTAGTAAGCAAAGAAATCTCAGATTTTTATCGTATACAATTAAATGAAGAACTTCGAGGATAAAAATAATTTTATTAATATCCAGGTGTAACAAGCCCTACGTTCGATTTTTTTAAGAACAAGAGGATCACCTGATTGAAAATGATCACCGTACAAGCGTCGCAGATGCTTTCCCTGCCTTAAAAAACTCATCTCACCAGCCAAAACATAGCACATGAAATACGAAGAGCCAAAACATAGCACATAAGTTCCGAAGTGCTACTTCGTTGTGGTCTTCTGTAAGGTGGAGGAATATCCTCAGACCAGCGACTCATTTGAGTGGAAGTTTCACAAAGCTCTACCTCTCTTTAAGATAGATAGTTAGATTTTCTAGACTTTCAGCACTACTTAAATCCTTATTCCGTCCCTGCCGGAGTAGGTAGCAGGTTCACTGTTTCCGAAATAGATGCCGCACTCTGTAACTCTATGAAAGCTTCCATTAAGTTAGGATTTCATAAAAGTTTCACTGGAATTTATTAAAGAGAAATTCAGGGCAACATTAGTAACTTTTCCGGGAAAAGTATTTTTTGACGGTATTCACAGTTGACGTACTTTAAAAAGTTTGATAAGTGTTTATTATTGTTTTTTTAGAAACTTGCCTGTTAAAAAAAAAATGATTAATTAATTCCTTCTGCAGAAAATTACAAGTCGAAAACATTAGAACGGGTCTAAACGCGAGATTTTATGTGAGTACTTGCGGACTTACTTTTTGACGTTTCGACTGCGATGCTCCAGCCGTGGTCACAAGTGAACAGATGTTGTCTTATTAAAATGCAACGCAAAAGCTACCAACCCTTACATATGTATATTGCAAACCAGACCATTTTGGATCATAGTCAGGACCGACGGCTTAACGTGCCTTCCGAAGCACCGAATCATCATTCTTATCGTATAACACAATCAGGCGATTCAAGCCTGCAATGTCCCAACCAAACTGGAAAAACCAACACAAAGTGCAAATGTTCCCCGCGGGATTCGAACCCAAGTCCTCTGAGGTTTTGAGCACAGCGCTCTAACCACTACACCGCGGAGGCAGTTAATGCTGCTATGGTAACATAAGTTATTAATTGGTTGCCTATCTGACCGACTGACATAAATTGGCTGGATAATCAGTATAAAAGGATTAAAGCTCCGATGACGTCGAAGTTTTCCAAGCTTCATCAAAGGCATAAAGACCAGAAAGGCGTATGCGACATCTCGTTAAAATTTTAATCCGTTCCATATAAATCTGATTGTAAATGCGCCGGCACACGGCTCGTTACGCACAAACAGACGAATATTCGCTGTTACCGGGACATTTTGATAGGAAACTTTGTTTTCCGAACTTATTTTATTTGGCGCTTTTATGCCCGTTCCGTTTCTATAGAGATGGGGGGTTGTCACGTGGAATTTATAGGTACCTGTCGTTTTTCGTCGTGTTTTTCTCGCATAATGGAAAACCCAGTTGCAGTTTGTAATCTGGGTACGAATTCACTCCCGTTGTTGATGATTTTAGTAAAATACACACATACATTGTATACGCAATATAAACGCTTGCGAACCAAGAAAGTGACCATTGCTAAGTATATGGAGTTAAATTCCAAACAAAAAACCACGTTTTAACCAGTTAACTTAGTTACGAACATAAAATCATTGAATAAGAATGTTTATAATAAACCATTCATGAAATTGTATTAATATTTATCCCTCGTGGACCATAAACATTGTACAATATACAATCTTAAAAGTTGTCACGTAAATATTCCTACCCTTGAGATGTATCAAATACGGAAAACTGACCACAGTTACACAATTATTTATAGGCAAAGAAACTCGCGCGGCAACCTATTTTGGGCCTCAACCCATTACATTTGGCGCGGGTCGCAATCTCGCCAATACCCGCTAATAGGGTACACGCTGGCCTAAAAAGGCAATTTGAGGGTATCACTGCCACGAATTATGGCGGCTCGGAGGACCACTTCGACACAATGATACTTATTATACGAATAAGTTGTAGGAGTTTTTGGTTGGGAATATGTATTTAAATAGTCTAAGTTACTTCGTACTTTTGACTAATTTTATCGGTAGACTAGTGGGAAATGACGCTGTTGCGCAGAATCTCAGTTAAACAGTGAATCCAAACCTCTTGAAGAAACTAGCACACTAGTAGATTGGTGCTAGTAATGTATAAGATTGCTCATACTCATAATTTAGTATTCCTAGACACTTTGTATAAAATACCTACCTAACCTTGAGGTCTATCTTTTACCCACGAATGTCCAGTTACACAATCATTTATAGGCAAAGAAACTCGCGCAGCAACCTATTTTGGGCCTCAACCCATTACATTTGGCGCGGGTCGCAATCTCGCCAATACCCGCTAATAGGGTACACGCTGGCCTAAAAAGGCAATTTGAGGGTATCACTGCCACGAATTATGGCGGCTCGGAGGACCACTTCGATACAATGATACTCATTATAGTGCGAGCATGTAAGTTTTTGTAGTTTTTTGGTTGGGAACATTTAATAATCTGAAGAAGTTGACTGTTAAACGAAGACGTCGCGGATTTGGCCCCACATTGTGCAGACTATCAAGGTGTCCGCAGAGGCGGCCTTACCCATTGCGAGGCCCCGGGCGACAGGTCTTTGCGAGGCCCTTTGCCCTACGGAAAATCTACCTATGTGATGTGAAAGTTGGTCTGTTTTATTGATAGGTATTCATTATGTTATTATTATTATTTATAGGTACTCTTTTGAGATCACGGGTCCACAGGGACCCTTTGAAGCATGCGTGCTTTTTTTGTACAATTTGATCTAATGCGATTGGTAGGTCTGCCAGGTTCTATCTCTGACCAAATACAGATCAAGTCAAAGACAGAAACTGGCAAATGTAAGGACTATTACAAAACAAAAGGAAGCAAAATCTAGGGTTATTGTGAACAGTTTGATGGTTTGGTTAACTGGGCTATGGGTTGAGACAACGGACGTATGCAATGCAAAATGTCTCAATGTTTTACTCCTTGCCAAAAAAAGCTACCACTCTAAGCGGCCACTACACCGGCGTGGTTGGCTAAGGGTGCCGAGAGGTGTGCACCGGTTTCTTTAAGATTAAATTTATTAAGAAAAAGGATTAGGGAAGAGCTATAGCTCTTGCGCTCCTCTCTGGCCGGCTATTTAAGCAAGCCAGAGGTGAGGGGAAGATGGGTAAAGTACAAGCTGCCCTGTGGAGACTGACTGCATTGATGAAAGTTGTAATTCCTCAAGGAGGAGCTCCAACTACCAACAACGGACGATGGGGCCATCAAAACCCTACGCTCTCTATTACTCTTATGTAGGAAAATTGGGATTCACGTTGCAACATGCGTGGGGCCAAAGCCAACAGCGCAGAGGCTTTTTGGTACCATTTGATGTCAATTGAAATGTGTAGGTACATCTACCAGGTACTACCTCTGAAAAAATACAGATCTATTCAAAGACAGCACCTGGCAAATGTAAAAACTGTTTCCAAATTAAAAGAAAAAAATAATCCAGGTCTATTGTGTGTAGTTTGATGGTTTGGTCAACTGGGCTATTGGATGAGACAACGGACGTCTGCCAGCCAAAATGTATCAAGTTTTCTCACTCCACGCGGCCACTAGGATCGCGGGCAGCAAGGGAGTAAAATCGGCGTGATTGGCTAAGGGTGCCGAGAGGAACGCACCTGTTTTTGGATCGCGTTCCCCGCTATTATCTACGCAGATTGAGCACTTCCACCCATCAAGCATATAGCTCTTGCGCTCCACTCTGAGGGCCAATTAAGGCGAGCCAGAGGAGGGGAGGAGATGGTAAAGTTCCCCCGGGAGATCTCGGGTCCGTGGTGCCGCCACACACCAACAACTCGCCCCAAGCTGCCTTTGACTGATTGCATTGATGGAAGTTGTAATTCCTCAAGGAGGAGCTCTAACTTCCACCAACGGGTGATATTATTATACATTGATATGGTGATATTAATATACAAAGTTTTACAAAATGAACAAATACAGAAATGTTAGTCCAGTAAAAATAGACAAAATTGTGATGCAAGTTTGCATTAATTTCCTACTTACAAGCCGGATTTTTGTGCAGAATATGTTACCATGGTGGACATTTGAAATAAGACTCCAGTTTAAAGCATTGATTTTTCAATGTATGTTCGCAACCATGAAAGACCTTATATGAACGGAAAATCGAAACGCAACCGTTATAATATAACGTACTGATCCCGTGGGGCCTCGCACCTGGTGGGGCCCCGCGCTTGGAGGGGCCTTTCAATTGGAGGGGCCTTGCAATTGGAGGGGCCCCGCGCTTGGACGGGCCTCGCGCTAGGTGGGACCCCGCGCTTGGAGGGGCCTCGCGCTTGGAGGGGGATCGGACCCTCCGGGCGCGAGGCCCCTTCAAGCGCGAGGCCCCGGGCGGTTGCCCGGTTCGCCCCCCCCTAAGGCCGCCTCTGGGTGTCCGATCAATGTATTTTTTTATGTTGAAGGAAGGAAAAGGAACAAGTGGCTCACCTGATGGGAAGTGATTAACGGACAAATGGACATCAACAACTGCACAAAAAGTCGCAGATGCGTTGCCTGCCTTTAAAATCCCCTAACCCTCCCCAACTGAACTCTGGTAACCTTACTCACCAAAAGAACAGCGCAACAGTTACGAAGTGCTGTTTCACTATGATATTCGAAAAGGTGTTGGTACTTGTCCAGACGAGCGGCTCTTTCGAGTAGAAGATCCACTCAGCTTTTCCTCTCTTGACGATGTTGTAAGATCATTTATTTATCTTGTGAAATAAACATGTGAGAGCGAATCTAGCACCAAATACATACATACCTCTGAGTTAACATTTTATCAAAATTTTCTTGATAAAGTAAGTATTAAACAAGCCATGTTTACAAAACTTAATATAAACTTCTATGTGCACAATATGGAAGCTGATACTCAGTAAATATTTATCCGCTGCAATGGCCAGGCATATCCCTGAGACCAGACGTCAATGTTCGGGTTAAACCGAGGCATAGTATAGCGAGAATGTGAGAGTAAAGAAATGAAGGTTGACTTGATATATTTTAACGTAATCAATACAAATCTATTACGACAAATGCCTCATCAAGATACTGAAAATCAAACAAGTAGGTACTCATATAATGTAAGTATGTTAAATAAACAGACACTTAAATTTTATTGGTCCTGCTAAGTGAAAATTAGAATTATTAACAAAATAAATCAAATTAATTATAAAACGTTACAAAATGTATCAAAGTATTGTGCTGGATAAAATAACAAAAAATTTAGAAACAAAACAATTATATAAATTTTGCTAGTTTTCACTCGCCGCCGCTTTGCCCGTTTTAAAAAGTATCCTATCACCTAAATCAGACCATACTCTACACATAAATATAACATTATCAAAATCTGTAGTTTCAGCGTGATTGACGGACGAACATCCAAACAAACATTCTTTCTCATTTTAATAATATTTGTATGAAGTATGATATAATTAATTTATAACATTTTTCTTTCTCTTCTACAGTTACTTCACTGCCAACCAGTGTACCAGCTATGACGTCTCGTCTGCAACGGAAGCTTCTACGCGACGAAGGCGCCTGAACTCATTGAATCTCATGCACAATTTGACGATCAACCCATTAAGGGTTAACCTTTTGTGAAAATGCACCGACGGGTCGGTCAGACCATGTAATGATGCAATGAAAAGATACGGTGAAAGCGAGAGTGCAGGGTTTTATATGACGCTCAGGTGGTATTTATTTTTTGTCACGACATTTTGTTAATAGATGGAAATGTTTATACAATATCATAAACATTTTGTATTATAATAGTAATGATATTATAATTTTATAAGATGTATAAAGAAGCTTATATAATGTTCTAAAATCTAAAATAATTAGGGATGTAATAATATTGTTATGCCCTGACTGGGTGCATGCGTTACTGTTTTCTTTGGAAATTTGTGACTGTGTAAATGAAATAAAATAATAAATAAAGAGAGAAATACCTACATAAGCATATTTTTCATTTTCTTGGGCTGACATGAGTATACAAGGTTGATTTTTGTAATCCGAAGAGCGGATACTTTAACCATTGTTGTTACAAGCAAACACTGAAGGCAAAAAAAAACTGAAAATCACACAGAATTATAGAGTGCATGCGCGCAGTTTTAATGTGCCGCTCAGGTGGTATTTACTTTTCGCGGTGATATTTTGTTAAGACTTAGAGGTATTCCTTCATTTTCTTGACAAAACAGTGTTGCAAAAGCAGGAAAATACAAACATAGTATTATCACCTCAAAGAAATCTATAATTTATTGAACTTGACAGTTACATAACTAAATTGTTTGTCATGTAGCTGTTATTAATCATGGTTTTGCAGCCCATTGATAGATGTAGGCCTTCTTCTAGATCGGGGCTCATGTGCTAATCGCATTACGAAAGTTGAAATTTTCACTATGCTTGACTTCCCTTATTTTTTATACCGTAATGTGCTGTTTATGTTCTGTCATCATATATCAATGTCTGTCATACATTGATTTGTCCTGCTAAAGTTAACCTTATAGGTTAGGAGTATGTATTTATGACCTGAGACTTATTTCTCTGTTTCTTTCTGCAGATACAAGTGTCAATAAAGTTCCATATTTTTTAATACATTATACAAAACGAGAAAATTCGAATAGCTAATACATTTTATTGTGTAAGTCTTCACATTTTACTCATACGATTATCGCACATACAAAGAGTCATCCAACGACAATCCTTGTATTATTCTTGCTCAAATGTCGCGATAGAGGCCCCCTATCAGTTTCCGCTACATCAACTGTTACTGCTATGGCATGTTTTGTTTTTGATGGGATGACCCGTTGGCAGTAGATTCTTACTCTTAATGGGTAGGATCATGTAATGGCCCGTTGTCTATTAAGTAAACTTGCTGGCTTTCATGATTTCTCCGTGTGCTTGAGTTTGGATAGTACGAGTATTTTTATATGAAATTAGCATCTACTAAATAGTCCGAACAAACCCTAAAAAAATGTTTGGATAGCCCGTTATTGAGTAATTAAGTGACAACGAAAAATAAAATCGAAAATTTTATAGAAACTAATTAATTATTTTTTTTTACTAGGAAGCAATGTTTTTACGTAACTTTTGCGTATTATTTTCTTATTTTAATTTAATTTCAGTACATAATATACACCTTCCCTGGAATTATTTTTTTATGTTCAAAGTAAGTCAAAGTTGTAAATCCGGTTTTTGGTTAAATCCAGACTAACGTACCTACACTAATTCACTTTTATTTTTATAGATTATTATGTAATTAATACACTTTTAATTAACATTCAATTCAGGTAAAACATCAGGCTTATTTCAGTACTAAATACTCGTAATAATCTGTTTAATTTATATTGAAACCAGAAATTCACTGGATAACAAAAACTATCAATTTCAGTGTTTCAGTTGTTTGTGGTAATCAGCCGTGAATTATTTTCTGAATAATATGAAAATAATGACTAACAATATTAAACAGTAAATATTCGAAATTCCTGATGTAGTACCTACATAAGTTTTTTATGGTATCAGGCAAACGAACAAGACGGTCACCTGAGGGGAAATGATCACCGCTGCCCGTGAACATTAACAAACCCTTCCCACCTGAGTTCTTAGGCGACTTTACCTACTCATCAGCAGAAACATAGCACAATAGTAGCTTGTTAATAAATGTGTGAACAAGCTTAGTATTCTGTATCACTTCGTTACGAGCCGTGTTAAATTATTGTTTGGCTGTAAAACTTTGGTAATAATGTCGGTTTGGCACAATTTTGCGGCCGCACATGTGGCGAAATTTGAATCTGGCGCGGTGCAGCGAATCACTAAACACATCAAGTTACATGCGAAATATGCCTTGGTTTTTATTTGTATTTATGCCTCGAAGGTCTAGTGGTTAAAGTACTGGCCCGTGGTCTTATGGTCCTGGGTTCCATTCGCGGGCCGTGCAAATTTCTTTCGGTTTTTCTGAACGGAGCCCGGGTTTGTGATCCCCTATTCGCATTTGGCAAGCATGGTGATTAAGCCAAAACCCATCTTTGTAACGAAATCATGAGTCCAAATTATGGAGGCCTTTGCCTTGCAGTGGTAGTGCATATTAATAGGCTTACTTGACATTACCTTGTTTGTATTTATAGTGTTGTTCTATGTGTAAATCTAAATTTAAGCCGAAACATGGTTCTTCTCCCCCTTGAATCCCATTCGTAATTATTACTGAAGGTAATCATCAACACAAAGACTTTCTAGTTAATCGTAACAGAGTGGTTTTCCATTTCACATCATAAAGCCATCAAGCTCTATTTTTTTGTAAATACAATATGGAATATAAATTTATTAAGTTAGTTATGCCTCGACCTAACGATAGGAACTAATTTTAACTTGATGCCTAGTTAGAAAACTTATAACAAAGAAACTACCGTAATCAGTGAAAATAACTTTTTCTATTGTGAGCTTTTCAAAAGGTAAGTTGAAGTTAATGGTAGCCTTAGGGTAGCCGCCATGTTTGAAATGTTTAAGGGCATTATTATAGTAGAACTAGCGGCCGCCCGCGACTCCGTCCGCGTGGATTTAGGTTTCCGCACACATAGCTTAGCGTTATGTTGTAGCATAAAGCCTTCCTCGACAAATGGTCTGAAATAATTGTTCATTGTTCAATTCGACCATGAAGTTTCTGAGATTAGCACGTTCAAACAAACAAACAAACTCTTCAGCATTATTAAATTAGTACAGATTAGTAACATGAGTAATATAGTGATTCTCTATAAAAACTTCATTGAGCCAAGATTCACGTACCACACAACAAAAACCACTTATTAAGGATAAAATGGCAAAAATAGCTATGAATCAGTAAATCAAGCATTAAGGGGCTTAAATAATGCTTAACGTCAATTAGTATACTCGTATGACAAAAAGTTTTACAATTTTGAAGTTCAGAAGTTTAATAAAATAAATTACGTGATCATAATGTCTGTTTTATCATGAAAAAAATCAAAACAATGCATATCTGTTTTAATTACAATTAAATAATTTTGTTAGCATTAATTAAACATTAGCAACACGATATTTCCTTAATGTAATGTAGGTACATGTCTATTACTAAATGAATGAATCTTAAACGCAAAAGTTGCACGTAAAATACAAAAAGCCCAAAACGAATATTTATCCCAACTAATATTATAAATGCGAAAGTAACTCTGTCTGTCTGTCTATCTGTCTGTCTGTCTGTCTGTCTGTCTGTCTGTTACGCTTTCCCGCTTAAACCTCGCAACCGATTTTGATGAAATTTGGTACAGACAATCTTTAGACCCTGAGACAGAACATAGGCTACTTTTCATTTCGAAAAAAAGAAATCCGCGCGGACGGAGTCGCGGGCGGCCGCTAGTTTCTTATAAAAACAAAGCATCACTGCTCGACAAAAATTAAGAGAGGTAAGTATGGATTAGCAGGGAAAGTTTCCAATATACGTTTTTGATATAAATTAACATGGTTGCTTCATTCATCTTTGCTATGTGCCCGAGGGGAACATGCGGGATTCCTTTCAAATTTAATTAGCAAGTTAGATTTTCAGCTGTTATTGTTGTTGCAAGGTCGGTTTACATCGGCAAGCCAATTTGAATTCTATACCGATGAGAATACGACCTTTGTTCCTGTAAATCGAATGTAAGGTAGTATAAGGATACGTTAAGGAATTCATTATAATATATAGGATAACATCTTGATCTACATAAGGTTGAGGAACATAAAAGAAAAGGTATACGAAAATTGGGTACCTATATAGCAAATTCGTTTAAGTTCACGAAGAAATGGACCGATGAAAAGGTGATAAGATTAAAATAAAAATTAAGTGTCGATTTGTTGTAAATATTAAATCCCACAAAGAGAACCCTGGCTGCCCAACAACAGGCGGTGGTGCGTGATTACAAACATATTATAAAATCGGGATAAGCCAAGTTTAATGAACATTTAAATTCAGGCACGTGACATGGTTATAAAAACGGGAAACTCAAAATTTTCCTTCATTTTTGTACCATTGATTGTACGTTTATCACAAATACATCTCGAACGTACGAAAAGTCGAACGTATCCACAAATGGGGCTTGGGCTTTCCCTATGGATGGTTAAGGAGACCGTGTCTTAGTATAGAAACACACTAATCGGATAAAACGCGACCAAAGTTCGGCGGGATTATGCCCGCAATGTTTTTTAAATGGAAGATGACACACTATGCCAAAGTTACGTTGCGTAATTTTGTATAGAAAATTAACTTCGTCCGAATCTTGGTCGCGTTTTAACGTGGTCCCAGTGCGGATAAGTGGTTATACGACTCCTAATGTAGCCGGGACTTTCCTTCTCTATATAATATATTGTATTTTTCATATAAGTATGCAAATGAATGCATGTCCGAATAGCTAAATAAAGTCCATGCATTTTAAGCTGAAATATTAAAAGTCAAAAATGTTTGTTAAACATTTTTACAAATACTCGGCAGCAGTAGGAAAAATCATGTTTTGATTTAGAAAATTCATATAATCCGGCTGACTGAAACGATGTAATCCGATTATGTGAGCGGAAATCTTTATGAAGGTTTGTTTGTATTTTTTTCGTACCTGACTAAGTGAAAACAAATTGGCGAACAATTTGTTTTTATATATTTGTATTTATTCAAACGTATAAAGCCATGCTGGCGTTTAGTTGTTGCCTGAATTTAAAAGCTCCAAGTGAACATCGATTTTAATAACTGAAATTATTTGAACAATAAATTGCAAAGTAATAAACTACATTTATTTGCTTTTAGTTTTGTGTTTATTCAAATGTAAATTTTAAACTGCAGTGAAGCTGTTGCTTGCATTGACCAGCTAAGCAATTAAAGTGAAAACTATGTATCTTATACTCATAACTTTGTGTTTTCACTGAAACTTCTCCTAAAACTTCTTCTAAAATCATCAAATGGAAGCTGAATTTTGACCCTTTCATTGAAGAATTATGAGAAAAGACATAAAAATTATGTGTACATATAACACCTGTCTAATTATAAATACTTTAAGCTTTTTTTTTAACAAAAGATTGTTTAACACTGGTCTGCCTTAAGGGAAATAAAAAATATTCCTACACCGCAAAAACATTCCTTTGAGCCAAATTCCACGTTTCACATCGCAAAACATTGTAGTCTAGATTTAATTAAGACGCACTTAACACCTACCCAGCACCTACCGAACTCAAAGTTCAAACTACAAACACGCACGGAACTCAAAGTGAATTCGCCGTGAATTCTTTAACTTCAACTTATAGATATGTCGTAGTCATCTGGATGGACTAGCTATTTTATTGAATGACTATAGCGTTCATGGAATGATCACGTTTATTTGAATGGTTGATAGGACATAGATTGTCGTCGATGACGGTCTGTGTGGAGAGTCCTAAGAGAGGCTTTTGTCCAGCTATGAACAATAATTAAAAAAATTCAAGGTTTACAACAACCTATGTCAATCTTATAAGTATTTCCTCCCAAAGGTTGTAGATAAGTAAGTGTTTTTTTAAAGCCTTCTAAAATCCCTGGTTGACATAAAACAAACTTCCTATTTGTCCGGCAACCGACAATGGCAACAGTCAGCACGAATTGTCATCCTGTTTTTTAGCGGGAAGTCAATACCCACCTGTCAATTGACTGACTGTACCTACGTCCACTCGTACGTTTTAGGGACCATGTTATTTTGGCAATCATCTAACTAATTCGACTGAGTTGGACGTTGAGAGACGCTCATCATTAGTAAGTCATTTCAATGAAATGCAACTATTAATAAATGATTAAAAAATGTCATCAATCAATGAGCGGGATAGACATTTAATCAAATAGCAGATTCATTCAAATGACTGCGACAGATATAACTTTAAAGCGGTAAGTTCTAATTAAGTAGCAATGTTTTCAAAGGGAACCACTTGCTTTGACCTGGCACCGTAGGGTCTTAATTACTGGATCTTATCATAATAAGCCTCGTGGTTTCCTAATTGGTGTGAATTGAAAGCGAGTAATCTCAGGCTGTAGATTTTACCGCGTCTCTGTATGAGCTGACGCGACAGATTTTTTTGACATTTTGGGGAGTTAGCTTACAGCAAGGTTAAAATAAATTGAGAGTACTTCAAGGTAGACATAGTCTAGTCCAAAAATTGTCGAGGTTCTCAGACCAAGATTGAGGGTATGATTAAATAACTGAGCCAATTAGTGGAAATAATGGTTTCTCCGTTATCTAACAAACACAAACGTGAGTCAAGATATTTAGTGAGTTTCGTACGAAAACAAATAATCAATTCAAGTATTGTTGTTGCTGTTTGTTTGACAATTTTATTTCAACATTTTTATGTACACATTGTTTCTGTATTGCAATCTTGTTCAAAACTGTAAATCTTTGTACTTTTTTTTATAATTTTGTAATGTTTAGTGTGTCTAAAACAAATAAAGAAAATAAAATAAATTCTTTGATATGATAATAATTCTGTAAAATGTTGGTAATATAGTACAGTAGAGTCCACAGTGGCTTTTTCTTTAGTTTTGTACAAAAGTTGATATGAATCGCATTATTTAATTTCAGTGTCAGTAATGTAATTATTCGGTTTATGTTGGTAATGTGTAGGTAACAATTATGCAAACTTATCTGCTGAGTTGTTTACTTTGTATATAAAGCCTTTTCGAAAGCTCAGTGGTTCGTTGGTTTGTGTTTTCAATTAGTATACATATTGTTTTAGAAAATCAACAAATCCATAACAGGTTAAACTGGCTAGCAACATATAAGCCAGTAAGTTCAAATCTATACCAATGAAATGAAATCGTAGAAACTACTGGTTTGAATCGATAAATGGTTTTTGTGTTGGATTTGTCCAGGAAGGCTTTAAGCTATTATATAACACTCACTATGTGCGCAAAAACGGAATTCTAGTCTAGTTTAATAATGTAATATTCAGAATAGGTAAGTAAAATGAAATATTCTTACATGTTTGAATAGAACTGAAAACTTCATGTTTTAAACGTAATTTAAGTTGACTAAGTGGGATTCACTTCTTGAATACTTTAACTTACCAACAAACTTGAGTTCTGGCTATTAAAACTATAGGGTTAACAGGAGTTAAATTATTTCATTGTAACGATCTTAGAATAAAAGATACTTGCCAATTTTTTATGGTTAAAAGGTCGACCTGTCTTGCCATTATAAATATTGCATTTTAAGCGTTAAGTGTCAACGGGCCCGTTGCTCTAGTGGTCAGAGACCCTACAAAACCAAGAGTCGCGGGTTCGAATCCCGCTAGGGGCAAACATTTCTGTGATGAACATAATATCGGCATTTATACTGGAGTCATTGATGTTAATAAAAATATTTAAGTATGTCTATTGTCTAACCATTCCCTAGCTTCCATAGTACAGGCTTCGAACTGAGTTACGGGCCAGGCAATTGGTGAGTAAGTCCAAAGAATTTATTTGTTTATTTAATTATTGTCTGATTAAGCGGAGCGGCCTACAATGTCAAAATCTTTTCCCTAACAAATGTTTACAAGGACAAAAAAAGTTATTTTTGCCCGTTCCCGTCGAAAAGTCTGGTTTGAATACTTCCACTTTCTTTTAAATACTCTTAGGGTACCGTCTTTCCTAATGAAATTTACGGTCACGGTCGAAACATCTCAATTTCGGGTGCGGACCCTCGCCGGGCTTTTCATCTGGCGGATTAATTTTAAATTAGATTAGATTAACATCTACGAAATCTGTCATCGCTTTCATTGTCATTTTTATTCAATCAACCTGTAACTTGACGAGACGAAGGTTGAATTTGCGATTTGCTAGAATCGATTTCTTTTTCTGTTGGAGGGATACATGTTTTTGTAATCTATGGTTTACGATGTAAGATTGTTTTTACCAATATTACAAAGAGGAAAACTTTGCTTTTTAAGGTTCCGTAGCCAAATGGCAAAAAAACGGAACCCTTATAGATTCGTCATATCTATCTGTCTGTCTGTCACAGCCACTTTTTTCCGAAACTATAAGTACCTACTATACTGTTGAAACTTGGTGAGAGGATGTATTCTGTGAACCGCAACAAGGCTTTCACAAGAAAATAGAAAAAAAATTGGGGGTCCCCATAGTTATAACTGAAAGTGGAAATTTTTTTTTTCATTGAACATAATACGTGTGGGGTATCTATGGATAGGTCTTAAAAATTATATTTTATTGTATCACTATTTTTGCGGAACCCAAAATCCACGCGGACAAAGTCACGGGCGGTCGCTATAGTGCTTTTATAAAGAAATGAAAAGGCTTTACGATTATGCAATTTTGCTCTCGATCAATACCTTTTAGAACATAATCCTTAGCTTAAATAATAAAATGTTTTAAGGACTATAAAGTGACTGCTATAAAATAATATTGCCCAATTAAAAGGGACTTGAAAGATGTAAAATTTTGTTTGTTACAAGATTTTATCCGGATTATGACTTTTATCTGTTCATTTCATATTTTTGAAGGATTTTAGTGTTGCTTTGAAGAGTGGTTCTTTTATATTTCGTGATTATGGTTACGCAGTACTCAAAATTCCAATGAAATTTAAGTATCAAATGTTTGGATTTCCTAGTAGTATTACAATATCATCCTGCAAACATCGTCCTGTCAAAAAAATGTAATCTGGCAGGACTGTTTTTAGGGTTTTCCCGGCAATTATTCGATTTTTTCAGTCGCCTTAAGAACCATCCTTGAACTTCAACGAACATTTTAAAAAAGAATTGGCCAAATTGGTCCAGGCGTTGTTGAGTTATACGCTTACCAACACATTTTGCGATTCATTTTTATATTATAGATTATAAATGTGAAAGTTTGTTTGTTTGTCTGTCAATCACGATGAAACTACTGGACTGGCTGGCTTAGGTGATAGGGTATCTAAGATATCTTTTTATCCCGACTAAATGCTCCCATGAGATAAACCAAAATCCGCGTGAACGAAGTCGCGGGCGGCCGCTAGTATACCATAATGAAAATTTTCAAAAGGTGGATTTTAATGCCTCATACCGTTTTTTAGTATTCAACCATTTCTGTACTGGTATATTCATATTATTCATGACATTACAGATACGATGATTTCTTATCATTTTAAAATGTGATTCCATTTTTTGGTTTAGGTTTTTTAGCTTTACCATCTATTATTTTGCTAACCCTACACAATCCGACGCGGATTACAAACCGATGAAAAATTTCACGTGCTCGATAGAAAATCGCAAATTGAATAGAAATGCAGTTCCAAATGGACTGATGGGAGCTTTGTACTAGCTGAACTCCGTGCTTTGTCTGTTATTGCTTTGTACGAACGTACGGTTCGGGGTAACAGAAATTATGTTTTGGAATTACTTGCTTTCGTGGATAGTGTTCAATTGTTGTGATATTGGAGTTTGGAAGACAATTAAGTCCTGATATTTTCGTCATTGTTTTTCAATGTCCTGAGAGGATTCTGCTGCCAATATTTGACTAAGCTACTTAAACCCAGTACTGATCCAATTCGATTACTTTGATTGATTTTCTTCGGATATTCTAAAGATAGTTGATTTGATGCAATCAAATATATATTTTATCTCAATGTTCAATCATAAAGTAGCCAATATAAACATAGCATATCGTCGGCTTACTTCAAGAACTCATTTATTATAACTTTTGTGACTTTGTGAATGTTTGCTAAATGTAGTTTAAAAAAAATGTAAATTTCAAACGATAAAAAAATCATGATTTCTTAAATACAGGTAAATATTTTTGAATATTCGTCGTATTCTTTTATTTGATAAAACTTGTCCTCAGATAATTTGTAAGCTAACCATCGTCGTGCAAGAAAAGTTAAAGGCTTAGTGAGTAGCCTTTATCCCGCGCGTATCTCCGTAGGCGGACTAAAATGTCGTGGAATCACGGTTGGAAGGCTTAAGTGTTCTTTTTTAAAGGAGAGAATGCTTAACGCACCTAATCCTTGTCCAGAGGTCAGACAAGACCGTTTGTTGAGGTCACACTGATCTGAATGGCCAGTGCCATACTTAAAACACGACCTCATAGGCTTTACCCATTACGCCATGATACTACCCTTGATAAAAAAAAGTTTAATGTTTTATTTAAAGACACATTAAGTAAAACATTAACGAAAATTGCAACATGACCAAGTATGCAAAAAAGACATTTTATAAAACTTTTTCAAAAACTTGAATTCACGCGTGTTAGTGAACATATCGATGCGGTTTAACTAATATTTACCTTCTTTTGTTGGTAAACAATAAGAAACCAAACCTTGAACCGTAAGAAACACCTCATACGAACAAAACTAGTGTAAAAATAAACATTCACCTTTATCCCGCGTGTATCTCGACGAGCGAGCGATTGTCACGCGACTTATCGCCGGCTTAGCCCCGCTATCGGCGCGCCAGATTAATTCGCGACGATAAGTACATAACTGTCTCATGAACCTAAAAACATGTCAATAGGAGATAAACAAATACACATACCATTAACACTTAAATGCAGAATTTACTACGTCAATTACAACACTGACCAACTATGCATAAAAAAACATTTTAAAAACTTTTAACAAATACTTGCATACACGCGTGTAAGTTAACTATTCATCGATGCGGTTCAACTTTAATATTTACCTTCTTTAGTTGGTTCACAAAAAAAGACAAACCTTGAACCGTCAGAAACACCTCATCCGAACAAAACTAGTGTAAAAATAAACATTCACCTTTATCCCGCATGTATCTCGACGAGAGAGCGACTGTCACGCGACTTATCGCCGGCTTAGCCCCGCTATCGGCGCGCCAGATAAATTGGTGTTGAGAGTACATGAGAAACTGTCTCAATAACCAAAAAGTATTTTAATAGAAGATGAACAATTCCAAAAGCCGCACCTACATAAACATTTAAATACGTCAATTATAACACTCACCAAGCAACCATAAAAACCATATTTAAAAACTTGTGTTCACCAAGTAAATAAATTAGTATCGATGCGGTACATCTCACTTCCTTTGTAGCATAATCATCTAATATAAAGAAAAGAAACGTACCTTGAACCGTCAGAAACACCTCATACGAACAAAACTAGTGTAAAAATAAACATTCACCTTTATCCCGCGTGTATCTCGACGAGCGAGCGACTGTCACGCGACTTATCGCCGGCTTAGCCCCGCTATCGGCGTGACAGATAAATTCGCGACGATAAGTAAATAACTGTCTCATGAACCTTAAAACATGTCAATAGAAGATAAACAAATACAAAAACCATTAACACTTAAATGCAGAATTTACTACGTCAATTACAGCACTGACCAAGTGTGCATAAATAAAACCTTTAAAAACTTCTAACAAAAAATTGCATACACGCGTGTAAGTTAACTATTCATCGATGCGGTTTAACTTTAATATTTACCTTCCTTTGTTGATCAGCAAAAAAGAAACAAATCTTGAACCGTTCAGAAACACCTCATACGAACAAAACTAGTGTAAAAGTAAACATTCACCTTTATCCCGCGTGTATCTCGACGAGCGAGCGACTGTCACGCGACTCATCGCCGGCTTAGCCCCGCTATCGGTGCGCCAGATAAATTCGCGACGATAAGTACATAACTGTCTCATGAACCTAAAAACCTGTTAATAGAAGATAAACAAATCCAAAGACGTGCTTAAACATTTGAATGCAGAATTCGATATTATCTCTATTACAACACTAACCAATCAACCATAAAAACATATTTAAAAACTTAAAAAAGTTGTAATCACGCTCGTACCTACTACATATTTATTTATCTTCCTTGACTGCATAATAATATTAATCTAATATAAAGAAAATATAAAATAAACAAAGTTTGAACCGGCAGGAACACCTCATACGAACAAAACTAGTGTATAAATAAACATTCACCTTTATCCCGCGTGTATCTCGACGAGCGAGCGACTGTCACGCGACTTATCGCCGGCTTAGCCCCGCTATCGGCGCGCCAGATAAATTCGCGACGATAAGTACATGAGGAGCTGTCTCATGAACCTACAAACCTGATAATAGAAGATAAACAAATTCAAAAGCGTGCTTAAACATTTGAATGCAGAATTCGATATAATCTCTATTACAACACTAACCAAGCAACCATAAAAAACATATTAAAAACTTTAAAAAGTTGCGATCACGCGCGTACCTACAATTATATATTTATCTTCCTTGACTGCATATTAATATTCATCTAATATAAACAAAATATAAAATAAACAAAGCTTGAACCGTCAGGAACACCTCATACGAACAAAACTAGTGTAAAAATAAACATTCACCTTTATCCCGCGTGTATCTCGACGAGCGAGCGACTGTCACGCGACTTATCGACGGCTTAGCCCCGCTATCGGCGCGCCAGATAAATTCGTGACGATACGAGTAAGTACAAGAGGAACTGTCTCATGAACCTACAAACCTGATAATAGAAGATAAACAAAACCAAAAGCGTGCTTAAGCATTTGAATGCAGAATTCGATAGTATCTCTATTACAACACTAACCAAACAACCATAAAACAACAAAAATAACAAATGCTACTAACATAGCATAAGTAATTTGACTAACAACCCTGTATGGATCATTGTCTGAAATAAATAAATATTATTATTATTATAAAAACATATTTAAAAACTTAAAAAAGTTGTAATCACGCTCGTACCTACATATTTATTTATCTTCCTTGACTGCATATTAATATTCATCTAGTATAAATAAAATATAAAATAAACAAAGCTTGAACCGTCAGAAATACCTCATACGAACAAAACTAGTGTAAAAATAAACATTCACCTTTATCCCGCATGTATCTCGACGAGCGAGCGACTGTCACGCGACTTATCGCCGGCTTAGCCCCGCTATCGGCGCGCCAGATAAATTCGCGACGATAAGCGCGTGTGGAACTGCCTTAATGTCTTGCGACGTCGCGTGAGTACGTGTAGTCTGGCTTTTAATAAAATATTAAGGCGTTTATACGCCTTACATTTTCTTCCGACATTTTTTCTCTGTTTTAAGATTATTTCGAAGCGATGTTCACCGTGAAGGATGCTTTTTTATGAGATACCGGCTGACATGTACGAGTATGAAAAATTACCTTGAGCTATGAATATACTGATGCTTATTTTGTAGACATCGGCTTAACCGTGGGAGTCACTATGTGAAGTCTTACTTTAAGGAATAGAACCCCACCTTTACTTTACGCGACAAATTGCAATACGTATCTCACCACGATAATTGAGTTCCATAGCACGGCTCTACTGTGTTTCTTTGTACTTTGCGGAGCTTGATGGCGCAGTTGTTAGCTACTTTTAGCAACTTTTGCAGAAGCTGGTCATCGGATGGATGACCAAAATTTTACATCTCGAGCCTCCGTGCTTCGGACGGGACGTTAGGTCGTTGGTACAGCGCCTGAGCTTTTTACGATTGGGTCAGATTTTGCTGTCCCACCGAAATATGAGGGTGAAGGAATTGTTGCACTTGTGAACTTTAATATCCTGCGTACTTGGCTGATTGTAAGATCGGCCGCCATAGCCGAAATCGGCTGGAAGGGGTGTTGGTACATTGTAAGTTTTTTCTAAAATAGTTCAGTATTCAGAGTCGGTCTACGATTGCACAATCACGTATGCACTATCATTCTTATTTGAATCCTGCATAGTGCTAATGGGTCACAAAAGATTATCCACTGTAAACCAAGCTATCCAAGTAGGAATTTATTATAACCAACCCTGTTTTCTTTTATATTATGATAACCTAACATAATAAGTATTTATTAACCAAATCAAATACCACAAACACTGTTCTTAACGGAGAAATATTCTCATCGTCCATCACAGCCACAATTTCCAGTGGAGACCGCAACTCTTTCTTATTGGCTATTTTAATCCGACCCTTGGAAGCGGAAATTTATCACTGCTGTATTAAATAAGGGTAATAATGGCGTAACAAATGTGTTGTCGGCGGGGTACACGACAACCGTTGCGGGGTAAGTAGGTGTACGCTGAGAAATAACTGTTCTTTTCAAACAGATTGCCGGAGATGTACAACGAACGCGGAGATTTGTTGGAGCATTGTTCGGGCCATTGTTGTTTGTTGTTCCGCTAATGAGGATTGGTCGGGTGGGAACGAATTTAATTTTATCGACCATCTGGACTGAGAAATGACTTGGTACAATGTGGTAGTAGAAATACTATAGAGTTAATGTCCCTCATTACCTGCAGAAAATTATATTGAAGAAAATATAAAGTGTGAGGGATTTAATAAATTAGTCTTTTGAAACTTGGTTGACTTATGACAAGTATACAAGCTTTTACGCTTTTTTATCCCATATACTCATTTGATTGGGATAAAAAGTATCCTATCATATAAGTCAGCCCATACCCTGTCTGTTTACCAAATTTTATCAAAATCCGGTCAGTGTTTTCAACGTTTTTGACTGACAAACATCCAAACAAAGAATTTTTCACAGTTAGAAGTGTGGTAATGATTGTTCTGTTAAATTTATTTATATGCAGATTTGAAATTCACTCAACGAAGTTAAGTAAATATAACGATATTGCACCTATGCGAGTCAAGTAACAAAGTTAAGTAAATAACACAAGTTAACAAAACCAAAAGAAGACGTTTAAATCAGTTTCATGTTCAAAGAACATCGTCAATACAGGAGCTTATATTACCTACATGTCTTCAAACGTTAACGTGGAAAATAAAAGGAATTCCCCTCGACTTTTCGTATCGCATCGGCTTAGAGTGTCACCTAATACGTATCAATAGCAAGAAACAAACAACTCAGGAGGCCATGTAGCGGAAGAGATAAAGGCTCCGTTCTTCGTAAGTGAGGAATAAAGGCGGTGCCCTCCTCGTCTATTTAAAAACAAAAGGTTTTTGTCTACAGTTAATGATGTGCGATCGGCCAGTTATGAGTTAGGGGACGTGTGGGATTTAGAATTGGAAATAGGACACTACTCATTTAGAATATTGGGTGGCTTTAGATAGACCTTACATTATATTTTATATCTGAGAGATAGGCAATTTTGAGTATTCCATTTCCTTTTTCCAATTTATTAAAGGACACTTAGTCAGGCAGTTGTATTCAACGTGCTGACTTTTGAGTTTCCCTAAACTTCAAAGTATAAAAGAAACAGACTTCAACATCATCAACATTCATGGAAGTTCTAAGTGCTCCTCTGATCATCAAAGCTGTTAAGTTTAAGTAAACAACGTTCAATTAAATCTTCCTCTATATAAGCAACTTATAGTTTCAAACCAATAGTGTTTAATGCGCTAGAATTTGCTAAAGAGCCTCAAAAAGCCTTTGAAACTTAAATAATAATTCTATCACCGCAATAAAAGTGGCAAATCCATTATCGTGAAATTCTTCAAACAAGAGCAAGCGACGGAATCCGAAAACTTGATTATGTCACAAACAACCGAATGTCCTTTATAAGGTGCACTCCCGTTCCTAATAAACAAATAGCGGAAAATTATAGCCAGGGGATCACTCAAAGGAATGAAATTCATTTTATTGCGGGGACTGAGGCTTTCATTCAAATACAATTTGGCTAATGTAATTGCTGCGAGGTGATTCCATTTCAGGAGTATCGTTGAAAAGAAATACTCACTTTCTGGTTAAAAATTTCACACAAAAAATATGAGCCGCCCTCTCGCATTACATAAATCAAACGTTGCTTGAGTTTGGGAGATTGCGGGGAAATCAACTCGGTTCAGGCTCGTAGAGGTCTTGTGAGATGTTTATCCGTCTGTATGGGATGTTTAGAGATCCGTATTTCAAAAGAATGACCGAAAGTGCACCAGAGCAAATTTTAGAGCTTCAAGTCTGTAAAGTCTTCTGTTTCTATCAATTTAATTTTCTGCATTACTTCCGAGAAAGTCTAGGGATTGGCATTTATTCTCAAACCAGTTTTAGACACTTCATGAGCGCACCAGTTTATATGGATTAAACGCTTCTGAGAATTTTTTTAGGACAAAGAGTTCCTTACTTCAAAAGAAAAACTCGGAGAGGTCCTTCCTTTTGCAGAGAAGATCAAAAGAGTGTACCAGTATAGTTTTCAGAACCTACATTCCGCAACGCTTTGTCAAGTCCTCTAGCATAGTTTTGTGCTTTTCTACCAACAAAGTGGACATAAACAAACACATAATATTCCTGAATTCTCTCCTCGTAACCCACTTTAAAGACGCAGAGTCAAATTCCATTCTACAAGAGCAGTTAGCGGCAAACGGTTTTGTGTTCCGTATTGCATAAAATAATTACATTAAGCAGAGCGCAAATTCAGACGCACTCGTACTATTCCAGCGTTCTATCTAAAATTGTAATGAAGACATAGAGAAGGAGCGATTATTTCGTTGTGCCCTAAAATAACAGCAGTAAAGGCGTAAATTGCATTACTAAGTGTCGAGTCGTTAGAGGTTGAGTGAGAATATACCTGCGGTACGTGAAGTTAATTTATTAATATGTAGGTAAATATGCGTGTTTGTCCAATACATTTTTGAAATCTATTTATTTATTTATATATTTATTTAAACTTTATTGCACGAAATAGATTTTGTACAAAAGGCGGACTTAATGCCTCATGGCATTCTCTACCAGTCAACCTTAGGGCAAAACAGAGAGTGAATAGTAGGCAGTGCTATTAAAAGAAACTATAAAAATAAAAATTACACTTATTAACTAGTTAACATACAACATACTACATAAAAAAATACACACATAACTTTATATACAAAGATATATACTTTATAATAAAATACATATACTATACATATACTACATTATAAAGAAAAGAAGTATAAATGATGAATGATGTGATGCCAGATTAAGTACGGGAAACGGTGGACGATGATGAAATCTACTACTCATTGAGAATCTGGCAAGGATTATAAAGATGGTGAATGGTTTTTATAGATGATTTTAATCATGGTTTCAATTGTCAAATCCATTATTTAGATAATGAATCCTCTTCCTTGACTCATATTCCTCAGTAGTGATATTTAAAAAAAAACACCATTAATCTGATTATTATCTAGAAGTCTAGAGAATTAATGCTATCGAACGTAAATCTCAAACTTAAGAACTAAATTATTCCTAGTACTTTACGCCCTAAGTATTTCAATTACGTAAGTCGTTAATTTTATTTTGTCTTATCTGTCGTCTGTCAAAATAATTTTAATGACTTTACCCAGACTTAATAAACTGAGCCAGACTTACTAAATCTGTTATTCATCGATTCAGGGGGACGTCGAGGTGGGCAAAGCTCTATTATTCGCTTTCTAAATCAGTTAAGGGGTATACATGAGGTCTGCTAGCTCCAATTTATTATTTCAAGTATTATTACTACAAAGAGGACGACTAAGTCACCATTGATATTACAACGAGACGCATCATCTGGGGTTGAAACAAGAAACAAATATTTTTCAAATATGGCTTTGCTGCTGTTTTTTGTATTTATTTCCCACAAAATAAACACAATTCATAATTTTATATGCCTAATTAGGATAGGTCGTTCAACATACTGCCGTTACTAACGTGCCGTCTGTGTAGTGTTGTGACTATGGAAAAACTCTTCAGACTTATTATGCAGATGTAGAAGTCACAACAGCTGCTGTCGACTTCATTTTATTATCTAATTAGATTTTATCAAAACCAAAACTTTCCCGACTAAAACTTATTTAAAAATTAGGCTCTAATGCAACTTGTGCATGTTAATAAATGTGTTTAACTTTAATACAAAAGCTAGTAGACGTCAGACAATCGCCGTGGCTAATTCCGTCGCATTTGCCAGAACCCTTAAAAAGATTTAACGGTCTGCTTCTTGCCTTCTATTCCATTTAGTTCATGGAGGTTATATATTTGCAGTGATCAGTTAAATAAATTAAACACAAATTACTACCAAGATTAATTTAATTGGAATCCATTGGCTTTTCAGTAAGCTGAAAAGAAAACTTAGTAGTTGGAATTAGTTGACATTTGGGGAGGTTTTAAGTGAATTGTTTGGGGCTTTTGTTTGGTTCTAGTTCATTTTAATAGGTATAATATATCACAACAAGTAAGATTAGTTTGCTTGAAGTGTAATTTGTTTAAAATGAAGTTTTATAATGTTTGTCTTAAAATTTACATTTAAAGGGTTTACAGTGAGGCAATACTCAAGCTTAGGTGTTTGACCATTTTTAATAAAGAATACATAAGAGATAAATAGGTACTCGGGACCATGATCCATGGTATACGAGTATAAGCCTTTCTTGCACACTTTTTTAGGATTCTAACAATTTTTTTTTATATTATAGGGCAGCAAACGAGTATACGTTTTGCCTGATGGTAAGCAATCAACGCCGCCCATGGACATTTGCAACACCAGAGGAGTCACAAATGCGTTGCCGGCCTTTTAGAAGGGAGTACGTTCTTCTTGAAGGTGATTTTAATAAATTCACTGAAGTAATATGTCAAAAACAGATTATGGCTGTCCGAATCGTGATAAATCGATTCATCCCACTCAAATGCGGCGGGAATCATGTGAACATGTTAACAACAACTGCTGTGACGTCATAAATTCACAAGATGACCGACGCCATATTAATTTTCACTGCCAACATTATGGAAGCGTTATTATTACAACTATGATGTGTTACAGTGTTTTAGTGTTATGATTTGTTTCATTGAGTATTATTATAATGAAACTTAATGATTTATACGTCATAAATCATAAAATAAACTGAAAACTGAAAGTTGGGCTTTCAGTTTTCAGTTTGGTAGGTAGACTAAATAAAGCTTATACTAAGGGTTTCGGAACATACCTAGTTAAAACTTTCATTGATTTTGAAGTATTATTTAATATTTATCCCATTGTCTACTTTATTGAAATGCACATTTAGTAAACACTTAATAAGTAAAACATACTTAAGAAAAATTGTCTAATAAGACCTAGTACTTATGTTTTGTACTTTGACAATACTGGAAAAGTAGTTTAAACCTTTTATAGTATTACTGAATCCTTTTGACTATTCTAGTACACAATGTCGGAAAACGACGCTCATAATACCATCAGATGGACCGTCTCTCTTGCCTTCCTTTTGAATTAAAATACAAACTGCACAGAATTCATATATTCCGGCGAGTTAACTGTCATAATGGTAGCATCGTAAGCTTTGAAAACGTTTGTAATTGGACAAGAGTCGCCAGAGCGAATGCTGAGAGCAATGAAACGTATTCGGATCGCAATCCAGATCCACTGGAGTAACTGAATTAAGGAATACTGATCCTTGGTTGCTTGACAAATATAAACAGGCAAGGTTGTGAAGTTATGGTAGCTTTTATCTATCCTTACTAATATTATAAACCAGAAGAGTTTCGTTGTTTGAATGTGCGTCGGCTGTAAATTTGGTTTTTTAACTACCTACGTGAAATGTGTAATGTAAATCAACCACAATTGAATGTATAACATAATTGACATAAATAGTTAGGTAGGTATAACTTTAAACTTTCGCGTTGCATTATAATTATTTAACATTACAACGGGACTAAACGCGATATTATTTTTATAAGTACAGCCGTGGTCACAAGCGAACTCAGTGTTCGCTTGTGACCACGGCTGCAGCATCGCAGCCGAAACGTCAAGCAGTAAGTACTCAGGTACTTATAAAAATAATATCGCGTTTAGTCCCGTTGTAATGTTAAATAGTTAGGTAGGTACATTTCGATAAAATATCAAGAATATAAACAATCAGATATTTTTATATGAAGTAACCTTAAATAGTTCCAGTAAACCGATAAGAAAACAAGTTGCATTTAGTATCAAGCATAACATAAATCATACTGCACCATAAAGTGTTATTTCGACCTGTTGAATCTCTAACGCCTATCAAAATGGATTAGCAAAGGCACACATTGATCACTTTGAATTGAGTTTCGCTCAGGCGACCCGATAACGTTGAGGGCGTGACGCCATACATTGCGAACACGAAAGTTCCATTTAACCATGGATATGGACTTCGGTGTTAGCTAGCGTTGGAATGGGGTTATAAGCTGAAAATGTCGTTATGATCGGTGGGGTTAAGGTCCCCTTATGACCGAATATGAAGGTCAAGTGTTCAGAGTTTGTTCAACATTGTAAAATACTGTTTATCGTAGTGCTTCCAAAAAATATTAATATTTTAATTTTATTATTTCATCGTGTACATGATTTAAAATGATTTTATTAGTTTAGAACAACAAAGTTGATGACGCAGATATTGATAATGATAAAGCATTTCGTGACGCCTTCATAACGATAATTGTCTCAACTACAGAAGCCACTTATCACCAGTAATTTAACTGCATTATGGTCTGCACTTGATCTCCACAAAAGCTACAATCTCAACTCAGAGGCTGACTGACTGACTGACATAGTGATCTATCAACGCACACCCCAAACCACTAAACGAATTAGGCTGAAATAAGGTATGCAGGTATATAAATAAATAAATAAATAAATAAATAAATCTTTATTAATTTCTTCACAATTAAGTTTACAAATTAATTTACATAACAATCGATAATACATTTTTGAACAGTATTACTTAATGTGAAGACTGGTGCTTGATATGGGTTGAGACAACCTGTAATACAAGACACCAGGTCTCCTATATGTTATGACGAAAGCATCCGCTTACTAGGATTTTGATCAATTCATCCCCAAGTCAATTCTAAACCGATCGGTCTGAGACAATGCATGCATAAAGTTAATATGACAAACGCATCCCCTAAGAAAGGATTTTGATAAATTCCACATCTAAGGGGATGAAAAAGGGAGTGAACGTTTGCATTAACTAAAACCGACGTAGCAAAGTCTCAGGTGTTAATATAAATACCTACATACATCCTGATCTAATGTTCATACGTCGAGTATGATGTATGAACAATGGGAACACGAAAGTTCCATTTAACACGTGAACCGGACACATACTCCGGTGTTAACTAGACTTGTCACGAAATGGCATCATTAGGTACAAAGGCACATAATTGAAAGGGGTCGAATGCAACCGAGCAAAGTTGATTCCCTCGTGAATGAGTGTATTAGCTGTTTATATATGGCGATAGTTAGTTTTCGTGCACGATGGTAATCATTTTAGTACTGGCTTGCGCATTTTACAGCTAGAATCAAAAGATGGAAACGAAAATGTTAGGGTTTGTAATAAAAGTCTGGGGAACTACTACGTTATAAGAAATTGTGTATTTAAATAAATATTATCATTACCTCCATAGTCACACGTGCATCAATCAATTTCTCATAAATATTGACTCTACAACATAACAGCAACTCTAAATTATTAAACGTCATAATCATAATAATATTATCAAGCCCTGTCATCATCAAGTTTAATCATTTCTATTACAACCGATTCACTGAATTTCAGTCTAAATTCTATAATTAAATGTTAAGCCTCAGATCGGAATTGATTCTAATTAAAATGTTTTGAGTTTGAAATGCTCGCGTCACAATGACGGATGAAATATACGCGTATAGTCTAAGGGAGGTGAGCTCGCGAATTTCAACGATTCAATACCTTTTCAAATATCGTGACGCTTCGTTGGTTTTAAACTCGGGTACCGATGATTTCGAGGTTCAAGGTTCGATTCGTGGGTGGAGCAAAATTTTAGTCAGTTATTGTGAACACGGCTCAGGACTATGATCACGTGTGATTTATCCTGTCTTAGCAAAGATAACTTAATGATTTCAAACACTAGAGGCATTTGACCTGCAGTGGGACAATATTATTATTATCCCATAAAATAATATTGTCCCAAGCTAAGTGTCGAAACACACCAGGCTGAAAATACGCGACCGATATGCGGCGGCAGGCAATAATTTTTCTATAACAAAATAACGCGACGTAATTTTAGCATGGTGTTCCATTCACCATTTTAAATACACTGCAGGTGTAGTCGCTCCGAGCTTCAGTAGCGCTTTTTCCGCCTAGTGTGGGTCTATACTTATACTATTACTATATTTATAAACGTTAAGTCACTACGCGAAATATTATCACACCGCCATTATCAATAGTTTCACTGCCGCACTAATTATCGACATTTCCTTACACTGCTAGTAACAAAAAACTGCACAAGCGATGTAAGAGTCCCAATAACATAGCCTATTTGACCTAATTCACTCCATAATCTCGGTCAAACCAACACCGCGTTCAACACAATGACGTCACAAGTCCGCATCGCGAATTCGAAGCGCGTCACCGGTGAATTAGTGGGACGCTGGCCGCAGGAGTAGGCAGTGACAGAGGAAATTACATCTGTAATCAGATTATTACTGCAAATGCTGACAAGTGAAACGCGATCTAACCGTGGCGGTGGTGGAATTTGTTTCCATGCCGAGCTGGTACTAAATCAAAATCATATTGAAAATGTTTTAAAATTTGGAAATGCACTAAGTATAAGATTCATAAAATTAATATAATATATTAATTACTAATATTATAATGAAAATGAAGTTTTCATGTTTGTTTGTTTGAACGCGCTGATATCAGGAACTACTGGTTCGAATTGGAAAAATATTTTTGTGTTGAATAGTACATTTGTCGAAGAAGGTTATAAGCTACAGTATAACACTATGTGTGCCGCCTTGTATCAAAATCAATAAGATTTTTCAAGCTGTAAATAGATTGTTAAACAAACTTTCTTATTTACATACTTTTTAGGGCAAAATATTCACAGACTACGTCTACAAGTCAGGCTTAACGATAAAAATCTAGTTATGATGCAGAAAAAGACCTGTGCTAAAAAAGGGTAACGATTTCTAAGTTAAGTTCCAAAGGGGAATGTTAACATTTACTCGCAAGAACGACGTACGGTCAGCAAAAAGCAAAAACTTGTGGACTAAAGAATTATTCATAAGAATTCCATGACATTGAATAAAATATAGTTTGGCGACTTGATTTATAGGGCTCAAAGTTTTTTATTAAGTTAAAATCAAAATGGAGGCCCAAATACTCGTTTGTTCGAGTCACATCGGAGTTTTAGTAAGGGGTAAAGAAAATTCAGCTTTTATGAATTGTGTAATTTGGACCTTGCGAATTTTACTACACTGAAATGTATATTGTGGATAAGAGAACGCATTTAGTTAGTGCACTCGGAGAAACAGGAATGTGGATTCGAATCCCGAGTTATAACTGAGACAAGATGGATCTGTCTAGTTTATTTAAATACGAGCGGCCGCCCGCGACTTCGTCCGCGTGGATTTTGTTTTATCCCATGGGAGCATTAAATCGGGATATAAAGTATACCATCATCTAAGTCATCTCATACCCTGCATGTATACACATTTCATCAAAATTCGTTCAGTAGTTTCAGCGTGATTGACGGACATACATCCATTCAAACAAACAAACACAAAAATAGTTACAAACGCAAAACATATTTATGATAAACAAGGAGAAGAAAAAAATACGCAGTAAGTTACATTTTAAGCGTCCTTATACATAGTTGGATAACTTCGAACGGCTTCATCAAGTATTATGCTGGCAGTTTGTCAACGAGGATTTGAAAAGTCGGGAATAAAATCTAGCTCGGAAAGGTTATTCGTTAATCTGAGTTTGCTGTGGATAGTTTGTTAGACTTATAATATTTTAAGTGTTTATGCCATGGTAGAACTGGGGTCAGTTTTCAGACGCCCTACATTAAGCAATTATAAAAAAAATGCAACTTCTTCTCTTCGACTTAAAACACACTAGGCAGAAAAAGATCAGCGTGGGTACGCCTGCAATGTATTTTAAATGGAAAACACACTATGCCGAAATTACGTCGCGTAATTTTGTATAGACAAGCTTTGGTCAAGTAATTTCAGCCTTCACTAAGTCTAACAACGATCCCTTCAACCCTTTAACATCCAAACGTTTTCTTACTTACACTGACAATTTCTCACGTAAACTTTTCGCCAGCAAAAAACAGGTTGATGCAAAACCGCGCCAAGACTCCACCACTAATGAGCGAAGCGCTAATTTCTTTTAAAGTCTCTATTATGCGCTTATCTCCGTCTGGCGCAGTCTGATTCTCTCTATCTACGGACGCCGGCACCTGTAATGAGATGGTCCACTTTGAGCTCCCAAATTTTGGGCTCAAGCTTGAGCGCTTGGCCTAGTCTATTTTGAGAATCGATTGATGATGTTTGGCAGGAATGTTTACTATTTTTGCAGGCCATTAATATAAATTAAAAAACAATATTACAAAATCACACACTGACTGACTTGATCTGACTCCGTGGTTAGTAGCTTAATAACTTGTGTTACAAAATTCAGAGTCAAATGATATTAATTTGGTGAATTAAACATAATATCCAAACCAGTGCAACAAAAATGTTTGAACTGTGTGGAGATCGAACTTTCGACCTCTTGGTCTAAGTGCACAAACACACTAAGCGGAAAAAACGCGACCGAAGTTCGGACGAAGTTCATTTTCTACACGGTATTAAACGACATAATTTCAGCACAGCGTGTCTTTCTCCACTTAATACACATTGCGGGCGTAATCCCGCTGAACTTCGGTCGCAATTAGATTTTTTTTTAATCATTCCACCAGTGGGTCGTCGGGTATGAGTAGGTTATTTTTGAGCAACCGCAAATTGAGCACCTGCCTTAGTTCATATTAAGCGCAGATTTTTATTTTTGGCAGGAATGTTGTCCATATTTGACAAGCCATTAATATGAATAGGTGCTCAAAGTAGACTAGGCCAGGTGCGCAAAATTTGGGTGCCCTAAGTGGAATACCTCGCTGTAATTAACCGTCGCTCTCCAATTTATAGCGGGGAAATTATCTTTGTTGACCCACGCGGCGTCGAGGTGCTTAATTTTTTCGCTCCCTGTAAGCCGTTTTCATAAACGTCTCCCTGAGGCAATATTTATCCATTTGGTAATGGAACGTTGTGTAAACAAGGCCAGTGGTTTTTAAGCCGCTTTGTATGCGTCGTCGATTGTTGATGGTTCGAATGTCTGTGCGCTGTTATGGGTTCTCCGATGTTCGTGTTTACTACGAATTGTTGGATAGCAATGAATCATTTGCTAGTGAGTTCTGAGTGGCGTTTGCCAAGGGATTAGGTACACAGCAATACTCTTAACTGTATTTCAGAAGCCCTTATAAGAGATAGCTCAGCTTTCGTTACTATGATAATGGAAACCAAAAGAGACTGAATTCAACAAGGTATGGATTTATCAACATACCTACAGAAATCGACTATAAATTACTAGCCATAATGCTGTTGGCGCACCACGCAAACACTCTACTTTTCTTTCAAATAAAATTAGTGCTGGATCCAATACACATACTTTAAAAATCAAAACATCTCATTCTAAGCCTGAATGGTGTTGTTGACTGATTGAAACAGCAGTACCCCATTAGCGGTTGAACACGCAGCTAAAACGGGAATCTATTACCGTTGACACGTATCAAGTCATAATGCAATCCTCGCTTAGCGCATGTTCGACGCGACTGCACTCCGCTGCGGTCGCCTCGGGACTCTTGACATGAATTAAAAATGCACACTGCATTCATTGTTAGGAAGGAGTGGTTAATGTTGCATAACGTTATCCAAAATACTTCAGATATCTTTTTAATTTGATAATTTATGCCCGAAAATCCACGTTGTGAATTATTCGTCCTCATTCTGTTGGTTGATGGTGACCGAGGGAACAGCAATCTACTTTTCTTTCCAATAAAATTGGTGCACGGTTTTTTTTATGTCAGAGGCGGAAAACGAGCTAACTCGTCGCCTGATGGTTAGCAATCACCGCCACCCATGGACATCCGCGACACCAGAGGAAATATTGTAAAAATATCTCATCCCAAGCCTAAATAGCCTTGTTAGCTTACTGAAAAAAAAAAAAGTATCAGTATCCCATTAGCGGTCGAACAATATTGAACATGCAACTAAAATGGGAATCTATTACCGTTGACACGTATCAAGTCATAATGCAATCCTCGCTTAGCGCATGTTCGACGCGACAGCACTCCGCTGCGGTCGCCTCGGGACTCTTGACATGAATTAAAAATGCACGCTGCATTCGTTGTTATAAAGGAGTGGTTAATATTGCATAACGTTATCCAAAATACTTAAGATATCTTTTTAATTTGATAATTTATGCCCGCTGGCGACATTGCTAGCGCGATGCAGAAATTTCGTCATCATGATGTTGGTTGGTGGTGAGCTGACACTCGACTTTTTTTTCAATCAAATTGGTGCTAGTTCCAGTATATATCATAAAAACAGCTCATTGTAGCGGGATAACTGCTCTGTCAGCTGATTGAAACAGCAGTATCTCATTAGCGGTTGAACAATATTGAACACGCAAATAAAACAGGAATCTATTACCGTTGACACGTATCAAGTCATAATGCAATCCTCGCTTAGCGCATGTTCGACGGCGACTGCACTCCGCTGCGGTCGCCTCGGGACTCTTGACATGAATTAAAAATGCACGCTGCATTCATTGCTAGGAAGGAGTGGTTAATGTTGCATAACGTTATCCAAAATACTTCAGATATCTTTTTAATTTTATAATTTAACCTCGCTTGCTTGCACGATGCAGAAATCCACGGCATTAGCATTTCGTCATCATTCTGTTTGTAGTGAGTTAATAGGTTAAGAAAGTGGTGCCGGTTCCAGGATATTTTATAAAAACGTCTCATCCTATGCCTAAATAGTCTTGTCAGCTGATTGAAACAACAGTATCCCATTAGCGCTTGAACACGCAACCAAATCGGGAATCTATTACCGTTGACACGTATCAAGTCATAATGCAATCCTCGCTTAGCGCATGTTCGACGCGACAGCACTCCGCTGCGGTCGCCTCGGGACTCTTGACATGAATTAAAAATGCACGCTGCATTAGTGCACGAATGGCGGACGTCCCACGGCGCAGATGCCGAATGGAACTTGCGTCATTGCCTGGTTTTACTTCAAGTTATTACTTGGAGGCCGATATGGTTTATCTATGCTTGTACATCTATACTTATATATAAAGCTGAAGAGTTTGTTTGTTTGAACGCGCTAATCTCAGGAACTACTGGACCGATTTCAAACAATATTTTTGTGTTGGATAGTCCATTTGACGAGGAAGGCTTTAGGCTATTGGAAAACGAAACACACGCGGACCCAGTCGCTAGCGGCCGCTAGTATAATAAATAATATGATCTATGCTATGATATCTCTATTACGGAGTTGCTTTGTTTGTTGTCTGACAAACATAAATCACCAACTTTTCGTTCGAATTATTCATATTACTACCAGAACGTTTTTCAATGTTACCACTTCTTTATCTTTAGACGGACATTCACCATTACAGTTACAAGAAAACGTTGCTACACAACTTACCATAACTTTTTGAGATACTTTGACCCGCTTTCACAGATATTGGAAAACAGTAAAAGTCAACAAAAATAAATACTGAGACAAATATTTCTGCATTTTTTTTGTTGTCAAATTCCACCCTTCATTACCTTATATGAAATGTCAAAGCTTCAGGCAAAAACAAAGCAGAACTTTACAAAACCTGTCGAGTCAGACAAAAAATCCAGCTATATTCATTTCCATTGCCGAATAAAACTTGTGTCACCTTCACGCGGTGTATTGGTCTGGCAAAAAACAGATAAAAAATTATTGCAGCGCCGTCCGTTGGGGTAAAAGAATATCTCAGTGAAACTGGACCGGACCAACAATAGTACGTGACAAATAACTTGGCCTGAAGTTATTTGTAATATGTGTACAATGCATGGTTTACATATTCTATTGCAGCTCCTTTGTGTTATCTTAACGAACAATGTTAACAAACAATTGCTGAACAGAGGCCATCGGCAAAGTTAGCGAAAGAAATAAATATAAAATGGTTTGGAAAAAAAAAGTTTTATTTGTCATATTTTTTCACTGACTTGTCACTTTTCCATTTGTTTCCTATACCCGTACTGTTTATATTTTAAGTTGTTTTTGTATTATAGTTTCTTTACGTTACTTCTACCTATGTACTGCGTCGCCTATAGATATATGTTATTTCTTGGGTAAATAGTGGAGTGCCGTAAGGTTTAAACCTCGGAATCCAGGGCCAGTCAATGAATCTGAATAAAAACCTTGAAAATATGTTTTTAATAGTATATAGAAAAATGTTAAAAAAAAATTTTTTCGCGCTCTCAATTTTTTTTTATAAACAATTAATAATTTTTTGGAGTTTTTGGTAGCTCTAAGGCAAATTATTTGCATATTATATCCACGTTCAAGACGAACAGGGGCCTTGGTTAAACGAAGATATTTATTTAAATATAACTAGCGGCCGCCCGCGACTTCGTCCGCGTGGATATCGATTTTCATTATACGAATGTTTTTTCCCGCTAACTCCCGTTCCCGTGGGAATTTTGCAATATCCTTTCTTAAGCAGTTTAGATTTTTCATACAAACTTCCACCCCCCCCCTTTCAGGGAAGTGAGGGGTTGGAATGGGTCAAAAAGTAGTCTATGTTACTCTCCATGCCTTCAACTATCTCCACTTAAAAAATTACGTCAATTCGTCGCTCCGTTTTGCCGTGAAATAATTAATTTTATGTGTAATAAATTATATGTGCAGAGTAACATTTTGAACATATTATATATTGTTAGTCTTTTTCGCCTGAAATACAGGATCTCCTAGTTCAGGCATTTATGTTAATTTTACCTAGTTTAAGAATGTATTTTCCATTTTATGTATAATTGTGCAACATTATGATTTGAATAAAATTTTATTTATTTATTTATTTATTTATAACTTCAATGTTAATTATTAGATTATCTTAAAAAAATACGGCAAAACGGAGCAACGAATTGACGTGATTTTTTAAGTGGAGATAGTTGAAGGCATGGAGAGTAACATTTTTGACCCCTTCCAACCCCCCACTTACCTGAAATGGGGGGGTGGAAGTTTATATGAAAAATCTAAACTACTTAAGTTAGACGCTTGAAATTTTGCATGCATGTCCCTTAGTAAACTTAATGCTTAGTTGCAAAAGGATATTTCAAAATTCTCACGGGAACGGGAGTTAGCGGGAAAAAACATTCGTATAATGAAAACCGATATCCACGCGGACGAAGTCGCGGGCGGCCGTTAGTTATATTTTAATAAATATCTTCGTTTAACCAAGGCCCCTGTACGTCTTGAACGTGGATATATGCAAATAATTTGCCTTAGAGCTAACAAAAACTCCAAAAAATTAATAATTGTTTATAAAAAAAAAATTGAGAGCGCAAAAAAATTTTTTTTAACATTTTTCTATATACTTTTAAAAACATATTTTCAAGATTTTTATTCAGATTCATTGACTGGCCCTGGATTCCGAGGTTTGACCATTTTTAAGCCTCACGGCACTCCACTAAAAGGAAACTAGGAGTTTAGTTAGTAGTGGGATTTCCCCGAGCCCCACCTACGGTTGCAAACCTGGCTAGCCTGCAGCTATAGGTCGTGAATGCGTCCTCTTTCGTAAAAAAATCCAGTGCAACCATTATAGTAGATAACTAACTTCACTCTGGCCGATATATTTGGCACGTACAACGTTAGTAGTTCCAAGAATTATTTCGACATACATTTTCCTGCAATACAGGCTATGTTACAACTGAATTCGCGTGCTCTCCATTTTATATATTTTTCGCTGGCAGCCTTAAAAAAATCGTGTACGAATATAAAACACTGAAATAGGTTGCGCGGTGAATAGTGAAATAGTTCACAGAAGGTGAGTATTTTAAAAATCCTTTTCACAGAATTAGTAATAGGTATAGTGAGGTGTTGTATGTGTAGATATTTGGGCTTTGAAGCTACTCGTAAATGAGGTTAGAAAAACGGCAGTTTGAAGCTATCCAAAGTCTAAAAAGGTTCTTTTTTAAAGACAAATGCGACCTAGTTACAGTCACATAAGAGTAAGTTATTTAAAAGCACAGGACAGATTCTTTTAAATTGCTGTGCAAAAGACAAAATAAAGTCGCAATTACGAAAATAAATTCCCAGCCTGATCAAACAACACAACAATAATAAAGTGGACCTTATGATTGTTCTAATTAAATTTAAAATTGTACAACATAATATTTTATTGTTAAATACTTCAGTGCGCACTGTTTCATTAAGGCCGCGTATTTCTCTAGTCTACAGAATGTCCGCAATGCCTTGCCTTTTATTGCCCGGTACTATAGATATAAATCCTAAGATATGCCCTCGTATACTTCAAAATGCTATGAAATTGGCAGAAAAATTTAAGCGATAGTCGCTTCTTATCGTATCGACAGCATGTTGAAACGTAGGTCACGTAAAAAAAATAATGCCACAGTTTTATGCTTTCGGGGCATTTCTAAAGATTTAAATCCTTGTCCTGTACTAACTACTGTCTCCGAATTGAACATTCTTTTCGTCCAAGCAACAATTTATTGAAACACTACCTCCTTTTATTAATTTTAAGGAATTTAAGGGGGAAAGTTACTGGTTTCGCTGACTTATTTATTATATGGAGTAATTTTACTCGAGATATTATTTTATTGTTTATTTTAATGCATTTTAAATACAAAATTAGGCGACGCAATATTGGCATAGCGTCATATTCCATTAAAAATTGGCCAAGTGCGAGTCGGACTCCCGCACTGAGGGTTCCGTACAAATTCTATTTTTGACGTATTAAAAAAAACTTCTGAATAGATTTCGTTCGAACCAATTTTCGTTGGTAGTTTTTATGGTAATGTACATTATATATTCATTTCAGATTTATCATCTCTTACTTTAGAAGTTAGAGGGGGGGGGACACACTTTTTTCCACTTTGGAAGAGTCTGTCACGCAAAGTATACACTTAAGAAAAAAATGAGCTTAGAAACCTTAATATAATTTTTAAAGACCTATCCATAGATACCCCACACGTATATGTTCAATGAAAAAAAAAATTTTCAGTTTCAGTTCTAACTATGGGGACCCCCCATTTTTTTATTTTTTTTTCTATTTTCGCGTAAAATCCTTGTTGCGGTTCACAGAATACATCTACTCACCAAGTTTCAATAGTATAGTACTTATAGTTTCGGAAAAAAGTGGCTGTGACAGACTGGCGGACAGACAGACAGACAGACAGACAGACAGACAGACAGACATGACGAATCTATAAGGGTTCCGTTTTTTTGCCATTTTGGCTACGGAACCCTAAAAATTGAACGTTTTAAAAATTGCCTTTTTTCCGCCTAGTGTGTTTACTATGTCTAAAAGTAAGGTTTTATTGTAGGTGTAGGTATATTGTATTGGAGATTACGCCCACGTTAACTGCTGTCAAAACTGGAAAATTAGTTTTTAATGAACGTTGATCTAGGATATACAATGAAGGCCCCAGGCGTCAGACACGGGGGTATCTGACGACCGCTAAAGGGGCCGCGACGGCGTTGCGCGTGTCCACGCGCGCTGTTTTGCAGTTCCTGCGGGGGGGTCCAGCCCCGGCCTCCCCCCGTCGCCAACCGATTGGAGCTTGCCACAATGAGCTAGCTGAGTCAGGGAACCGCGGAGAATGCTTATGGCCTTAGGCCTTTAGCCAGCCCGCCAGTTTCCCCGGCTCCCAAGGCAATGGAGGGACACCGTCAGGTTTTTAGCAGGTAGTTGGGTCTCCTTTCTAGACCTGGAGTCCTGCATAACCCGCCGACCACCCCCGTGGTTAACGGGTATGCGTCAAAGCATTTTCCTGACGATAAAAAAAAAAAAAAAAAAAAAAAAAAAGGATATACAATGAAGGGATAATACAACCTTCCTTACAAATAATTCGTGTACCTACAAAAAAAAATGATGTATTTGTCAGCCTTTGTTTTAATTTTACAGTATCGCAGTATTACTTTTCGAAAACAACATTCTAATCCCATCCCTTAAAATGAAATTGAAAAGAACGCAGCCACAAATAATCAACCAATCAAATCATAATCTCGCTAGTTATATCACGGCTTTGACAATACATCTACTCTCAGATGAATGGATATCAATAGATGAAGGAAATAATTTGACAGTTATGCTATTCCATCCAATCACGTGTATGCTATCCTATTCTCCATATTATGAATCACGTGCGATAAAGCAAGACAGCAGACACATGTACTCGGCCTAACTGTCAAGTGGGATGTGGAAACTGATTTTCTCTCCCAAATTCTCTTAGACTTAGGTGTAAACTTAGGTGATTTTTTGACGTTTTGGGTGCTACACTCAAACGTGACTTATGCCGTATACAGAAAGAAAGCTGGAAACTTATAAGCGCTTATAAGCGCTTGTCAGCGCTGGTCCGTTACACAGAAAGAAGCAGGTTGAAGCAGGGAAAATGTTTATTAATTTTAAATAACAGCGCCCACCCCAGCGCTGACCAGTGCGTGTTGAAGCTTGTCGGTACTTGTTGGCGCGTGTTCATACATTTTCCTACGCGGGTTACAATCGCTGGCAAGCGCTTATAATTTTCCAGCTTTCTTTCTGTATACGACCATAGGGAGCATCCACGATATTTATTATTCTGAGCATCAGCTAGTACTGGATAACAAAGCGGCATCAACATTAATCATTCACTGTCGACAGTTTTCCGCGAGTTCCGACATGACATTCCAGTTCAAAATTATTGCCGTCGAAAACATTTTGCACCCGATTCGGGGGTTCGCGTTTTGTTTTGAATTTCTATCGTTTAGAATCGGCACAAAGTTTAATTTGAATCGATTTTGCTATCGAGTCGGGATGGCTTGTGCGGAACGCAGACTTTTTTAAATGTGTTCGATTTTAGTTGGAGATAGTGTTGTCTGGTGTTCAGTCGCAAAGCAATAGAAAGATTATTGTGGATTTAGAATTGTACTTCATTCAGTGAAGTTAGGAATTCGAGGTGTTGCATTGGCGGCCATATAGGCACTTTTTGAGACATGCAATAAACGGTCATCTTATTTCTAGTCAATAAGCCCCACGAGCTGTTCAAATGATTTCCAGTAGGGTCTTTATTTCTTTAGAATACAGTCGATTTTTCTCTGAACCGTCAACTACGACCAGGATCTAGGAGAAACGGACTATAGTTTATACATTTTTACTCGCCCCTATCTCGAAGAATAAACATTCCATCCCACTGCGCAACTATGATATATAAATGTGGAACATATGTCTCTCCGTCGTTTATCCAATACAATGGTTGATGTGTGGATTTGTTTGCGTGTCGGGACCGACATGAACAGACCGCCAAGGAGCGTGTGCAGACGGTGCCTTAGAATAGGGACATGGATATACCTAGTTCTGGAATGGATAGGGATAAACAGTATTTTAAGGGGAATTATTGAACTTTGATTACGTGATTTCAACACGTGACGTGATTAAGATCTCTTGAATACATTGCATTGTGTATTTTTACAGCTTAATCTAGGTTTGAAATCGGTTCCATTTAGGGTCGTGGAATGTTATTAATTTGAGAAAACCCTGGGCGTTAGCGTAAGTCTGTTTATTTCATTTCCAACCCCAAACGCATATTATTATGGCAAATAGTACATTCCATTATTTTCAATTAACGCGAATGAAGCAATATTGGGAAATAGAAACGAAGACTGACGTTATTTGAATAACTTTTCCAGCTTGGTGGAGTGGTCAAGAAGTTGAATATTAGAGGTCGCGGGTTCGATCCTGCATAGGACAAACACTTGTGTGCATGCACATGTCTATTTGTCATGGTCTGGATGTTATCTGTATCCATCTATCCATAATACATAAAGATCGTTTCACTTTTTTTTTCAAACCACTGTTGATTCTGATATTTGTAAAACAAATGCTTTAAGGTACTTATCATAGCTCGTTATAATCGTACGTTAATAAATATCAATCAACCCTATTTTGGGAAGCTCAACTGAGTCTAGGCACACCTGGTATTTTTTTAGATGGAAATGCATTAGCATAGTTGTAGCTACTGACTCGGATTTGCATTATGAAGCAACTCCAATTTTTACCCATAACTTACACTTCGTCACATTTGAACAAAAAACTCAAGTAACCAGTACAATTACGAATTTTTATTTCAAAAACGATATCCAGCTGCTCTACATCCTTGTGTGTGAGCATCGTGTCCGGTAATTGATGACACGCAATAACTCATCGTTTGTGTGAGTCTCACGCTCCGAACTTGCAGATGACGGTATCACAGGCCCCGTACATTTGCCGCGGTATCGTTCGACCCGGGTATCGTTCGACCCGGGGTATCGTTCGACCCGGGGTACTGGTCGACCCGCGCGAGTATTACCGAAGACCCCTAGCTATCGTGTTGTTCGCGCGACAAATATGTTTTTTATGCTTTTGATAAGATTTTGTGTTTTTTGCTTTAGCAAAGGAACACACTAGGCTAAAATTGCGGGACCGAAGTTCGGCGGCAATGCATTTTCTATACAAAATTTCGGTATAGACTCCTATTTAAAAGTACTTGTATGTCATATTATCAGTAACACGACGGAACGAAAATTCGGTCGCGTTTTAACGTGTTTCTACACTAAGAGTGTTTCTATTCATGGCCTTTCTTGAGAATTAAAGTTTTCTAGAATACCGAAAGATAATTACGAAGCAAATTACGTGCCTGTGGTAATTCTTGATTTTTGGTGACGTAACTTTTATAACGACAATCTAACATTTTAATAACCAGGCTGGTCAATTCAGGATCATAGTCGCAATGTACCCTGGGCTCCGAGGCAATGGCAAAGGCAATGGCCAAGAACTTTTATAACGATAACATTGTTTTATAACCAGCCTGGTCAATTCTGGATCATAGTCACAACGTACTCTGGGCTCCAAAGCAATGGCTAAGGATGCAACCGGGAGAGGCGCTAGGATGATGATGATAATAACTCTGTTTTGTGACTGTAGCGCCGTATCTGCGAGACTCTTGCGTTAAATCGACTCTAGTCTTTCCCTTTGTGTGGATCGCGGGGTATCATCACATCATAAACATTTGGCGATGAATATTTATCATTTAGACGTCTCTGTGTGTGTCACTACAAGAACACTGTGTTGGACACTGATAGATGCGCAATGTAATACACACTATGTGTACAATTAATGCTTCAACGTATACTATAATCGACATTGTCTAGTTCCTAAATAGTAATATTTGTAATGATTTCGTTTTTTTTTTATTAACAAGTCCTAGAGATAGTGTTATACAAGTTTGCGACGAAATTTACAGCCTTTCTGGATAAATGCACTATCCAACTATTTTTTTTATCAATAAAAACTAGTAGATCCTGACATTATCGCACTCAAACAAACAAATAAACTTTTCAGATTTATTATAAGAGATGTCATTGATGTGATGACGTCTCATTGTATCGATAAAACTAGACATTATTTTAGTTAAACACAGACAAGTTTGATGAATCTTTAATCAAAACATGTTAAGTTTTCCGTCTTATTGTAACTACAGACAAAACTACACATTACACGATATAGGCTTACAGAACTCATTTACTCGTTAATATTCAACTTTACTAACGTATCATTGTCCGTTCAAGCCTTACCAATGCGTGTAAAAGTATCAATAGGATTTCATATCCAATTATGAGTTTCATATTATTTCAGTGCTTGCCGTATCAATTGTAACAAAGCTTATTATTTGAAATATGTCCGCTGATAATATTTAATATGCATCAATTAAGTAAGCTCTGGTAGTAGTATTAATTGGGAAATACGACAATACGACGGGAACATTTTGCATGGATATTTTATTTTGGTGTTTATTTGTGTGAAGTTTTTTGGACTTACATTCGAATTTTTTACTGTTTTCATTGTAATGCCTGTTGGTTTATTCAAAATTTTATTAAAATTCCTTTAGTACACGCATTAAATAGATATTTACGTATTTTTGAGAAGAATGATTATGTTACCTGATTAATTAATAAGCGTAAAGTTACTTAATTTTTAAACACAGATAAGTTTGATGTGGCTAAGTAAGTGTGTGTAAGTAATGCTATTGCACTACCTACCTACAGGGCCCATGGTGATCCTTGTTAATGTTAACCCTACCTATCTTAAACCTGTAAATCCTTCATTATGGAGCAATAAACGATTTCATTCCCCGCCTGAGAAATTTTAGATAGACAGATGAATTTTACTTTGTTTATAATTGAATAAATTAAAATTACAACGAACTTCATACAACCGTACAACAGTATATTTTGAACAGATACGCTCATAACAAACTACTCGCAATCTGTTAAATATGTAAATACGTACACTATATAATAACAAACCGCAGTGTCTAATAAGAGCAAACATAATCTGTTTCAAAATTAATTCCTCCATGTTAATCATATCTCTGATGCGGGTGGTCGGCTGTTACGCATTGTACGTAAGTAATTAATTTCGCCGCCGTGAGTGTTATATTGCCGGCTTCGAAAATAAACGACGATACATACCATGTGGACATAATTTCGACTGAAATAATAGTGGTAATCCGCTTTGAGCATCTAATTTTGTGCACACGTAACATTAGCACTTGGCCTGGTCCAATTCAAGCTCCTATTCAGATTAAGGGCTTGACAAAAATATACTTCATTTTAGGTATACTTACCAAAAATATTGATTGGTGTGACCAACACATCGATTATAATATCCCCAATCTAAGCGTAAAGCTTGTACTATGAATGCTAGGAAACAAACACTTTATTAAACTGATCTTCACACAAAAATTTGCCTTTAGCGAGATTCGATCCCGCAACCCTTGGTTTTGTAGCTGGCGTCACTGACCATAAAACCAATGCACCTGTCGTAAAAGTGGGCTAGGTGAGATTTTCATAATGCGCGTGCTCAAAACTTGGGTGCTTAAAAATTGGATGCGCAAAGTGGACTGCCTCAAATAATATGACTAAACGTTGACCGTCGCATTTACGTAATGCATCCAGTGACTCTCCGCTTATTTGATATTTACGGGTGAATGAAACGGCTTAATTACGCGAATGTTGGAAGATTTGGTGACGCATTTCAACTGTTTTATTAAAGGGGGAATGTTTGTTTTCATTTCACTGTTAATTTTTGGATTGGAGATTTAATTTTAATGTAAGTAAATTAATATGAACGGAAGTGGCTGTATTTGGCCATATAAGAAACCTGTAATACTTGGTACAATTGTGTTTCAAAATTTTAAGGATTGTGGGTCTTCGGTAGTCCTTTAGTGCTTTTTATTACTTTACTAGCGGCCCGCCCCGGCTTCGCCCGTGGTACTTGTCCACTATTTAATGGATGATATTATACATAAAAACCTTCCTCATGAGTTACTCTATATATTAAAAAAAAACCGCATCAAAATCCGTTGCGTAGTTTTAAAGATTTAAGCGTTCATAGGGACATACAACATACAACATGACAGAAAAAGCGACTTTGTTTTATACTATGTAGTGATTTAGTAGTAATAGTTTGGCGTAACGTTAGAGCAACATAATACGTATTTTCTCACAAAGTTAGCATAAGTCCTCGTCTCATCAATATACCAGTTAATTCGAAAGTCTTGATCTGGATCCGTATAAGCATAAAGTAAAGAGGCATATTATTGTCGAATGTTTCTTACACATAACATCGTGCTCAATGTCACTAGCTAGTATCGTAAGTGGCGTGATCGGACATAACTTAACGATAAAACTTAAACATTATTAAGTATAAAATGTGGTTTAAGACAGCTACCTACTACAATTGGAATAAAACAGGAAGATAGCTGATACCCATTTTCAATTTACAAGAAATTCTACCAAATTTATCAGCGTATATTACGGAGTCATATACACCGATAAATGTACCTATGTTTGTGTAATATTTACTCTGTGCTGTGACATTCATAATTCAATCGCAGGAAATTGCACGTAGCATGAGATCAAGGACTTCACAGAACGGAGTTAAATGAGTTTATGCATTCGGGTGAAGCGATGCGTTTGCGACCGGCCGCCCACGTCACAACGCATACAGGGAGTATCGGATACATTGGTCGAAGTGAAGTTGATCCTGATGCATTTTATAGGAACCTAGCTTTCCGCCCGCGGCTTCGCCCGCGTTGAATTCGGTAATATTGCAAACAAGATTTTTGTTTTCCCTCGGGAATAACATTTTTCCGGGATAAAAAGTACCCTATTATTTATTCCGGACTTCTAACTTTACGTATGCAGAATTTCAAAGCAATAGGTTCAGTAGTTACGGCGTGAAAGAGGAACAAACAAACTCACTTTCCGATTTATAATATTAAGTAAGTATACCAAATGTCGGTTCCTGAAATTCGAAACCTGAGTCACACCAAGCGACATTGCCAAGTCCACATGCAAATTCCATAATTATAACAAAACACATTTCTACCGGACCACATTCAAATGTAGCGTTTCGTTATAATAAATGAATCAACATTCATTTAGTTGAAGTGAGGCGTAGCGGAGACGTGTGGGCCGCCCGCCCAGCGAAAGCGAACGTCACCGACGTCTGAGTAAAGGGATGTTCATATTGTGTCTTCTTCTTCCTAGCGTTTATCCCTTTTCTAAGCGGGCTTTGACCATGATCCAGGATTTGGCGAGTCTGGTTATTACAGTGAAGTGACTGCCATCCGACCTTCGTAACCCATAGAGGGGAACCAGACAGATTGGAACATGTAACCAACCACATTCAGAAGTAACTAAACCAAAGTCAGAAAGTATCTGAATGTGCAGGTTTCCTCACGGTGTTTATCCATCATGTAAGTAACAATCTGCTCGGAGGTAGGTATACTTTATGAATGAAAATACTACGAGAGATATTAATTGTTGATATTAATAATGATTAAATTCTTACAAGAATTTGATACCAGATATCATTCTAAGTCTCAGTATAACCAGCCCTTTACATAAACAGCTGAATAAAACCAAAATGGCGGCTACACGGCGCGCGCGCATCCGACAACTGATCGCTACGGCCTATTGCCGCGGGAAATTGCTGCGTGGAAAAGCCACCCAGGAGTGAAGGAAATATACGAGTTATGCTTTTAATTAATTATTATAAGAAGGTCATTGATGCGGGAGACAATCTTTTACTAATTTACACTAATCCAATGAAGCTAAAGAGTTGGTTTGTTTCTTTGAACGCGCTCATTAGGAACGTTGGATAGTGCATTAGTCCAGGAAGGCTTAAAGCCGTAGTATAATATAACATTATGTGTGCGGAAATCTTATTCCACGAGGACGGAGTCGCGGGCGGCCCCTAGTAAATAAACGATTGCGTAAAAGAGTCAAGGAATTGGAGCTTTTCTTCGAAGTTTTCCATTTTGCTTTTTTTCTAGGTGTGAACAAAATAATGCGCGCATTTATTATGACATGTTAATGGGTAATAATCAGACGTCGATTTTACAGATCCGATTTTGAATCGTCTGTACGTTTGTGTTTTGATGCAAAAAAAAGATTAATTTGTATCTTGTCGAAGGCTAACTGTTTTAGAGCAACACCAATCAAGAATATGCATGTCAAAAAAACGAATCGTCGTCACCGAGTGTGGCTTCCAGAAAGTAGTTCGACAGAAACGGAGTCGGGTGCGAAGCTTGTTAATTTTGTTTACGTTTAGGGTTGCCATGAGTTTTGGTTTCCACTATTTACATTTAAATTATGGTTCAAATACCAAAACTAAGACAAAATTGTATTCTTGCGCAAACCGTCGGTCACACCATAAATTAGAACAAATTATAATTTAGTTAAACGGAAAAATACGGCAAATTAGACCAGACTAATAAAAACTACTTTTACATAAATAAAGGTACTGTGGATTATAAGCATAACATTGTTGTTGATACTTTAGGAAGATATTCTATCGGCGTTGGGGTATATTTTTTTGTAAATGTCGGAAAAAAACAGGAATTAATGGCCAAAGCGAATATCTCAGCACCGAGGTATGATACATCTGTATATATGTGTGCGTGTATAAAACATATTGTTTTGTCCCATTTCATCACATTTCATGGCCACCCCATCCCTTGGCCGGAAGCGGGTTGGCGGGTGACACGCGACCCGCGTTCTACATTTGAACTATCTGAACTACGCTGTATTACTTTGAACTTGATAAGAGCTTAAGTTATTTTTGGACACCACTTCGCGATCTTTTTAGATTTTTTTTCCGAATCTCCTAATTTACCGCAGTGCAATGAATCACCGAAGTGAATGTCAAGCACTGCAGCATAAAATGTATGCGTGTCATCATCATCTTCCTAGCCTAAGTCCCGGGCGATTTCTCGGCAATTACCCGCTCGCTTCCCGGTCCGCTTTCCTACTCCTTCTACTCCTCTTTGCACGGTCTTTGGTGTATGTGTATGTACATGACCGTGTATGAAACATAATATTGTCCAATTCCAACATTAACCTGGCGACCCTATCCAATGAATGGCCAAAGTGAATCTCTAGCACTGAGGCATAATAATGGACATGCATGTGCACGTGTGTACATGCGTCTATCAAACTGTGTTCCTGTTTTGTCTCATTTCACCATATTTGCTGGACACCCTCTCCCTTGGTAGGAATCGGGTCGGCGAGCGACATGCGACCCGCGTTCTACATTTGAACTATCTGAACTCCGCTGTATTACTTTGAACTATGTTTGATAACAGCTTAATTTATTTTCGCGCTCTTGCAAATCGAATCTGGATGGAGTTTCCTTGTGAATTCGTACTCGTAGTTGTAGAGTGGATTGTGCAAGCTTTCTAGTTGGAGGAAGCTTGTAGTTTTCTAAGAGATTGAATTTTGCTAACCTGAAGTAGAATATTGTGTTTCTAATAACACACTTTAATATAATGATGGAGGAACTTATGAAACTGAATATATACCTTGCTAATAAATGCCTTGGACTAACACACCAATTGCCTAGCCCCAAACTAAGCTCGAAGCTTGTACTATGGAAGCTAGGGAACGGATAGACATACTTAAATACTTTTATAAACATCCATGACTCGAGTACAAATGCCGATGTTCATCACACAAACATTTGCCCCTAGCGGGATTCGAAACCGCGACCCTTGGTTTTGTAGCCAGGGTCTCTAGCCACTCGACCAACGGGCCTGTCGTGTCTTATTTAACGGGACTTAACGCGATATTAATTATGTAGTATATGTATACTACTTACTGCTTGACGTTAAGTCCCGTTAAATAATACTAGTGTCATAATGCAACGCGAAAGTCTAAAATCTTAAATAAGTGTCTTGTTTTGTTATAATATCACTTGATTGTGAATTATGTAAGTATAAGCTTAACATGCTATTATTAACCTGCAAGAGGTAAAGTATAAAAAAAATTAAATCAATAAAATTAATAAATGAATTATATGACATACTGATAATTGTTGTTTCATTGTTAAAGTGACATCGGGCTGACCCAGAATTAGCACTCAGATGTCGCCTTTTACACATGCTAAGATAATGAAGCTATATAATTTAATTCTACACCGATAGTAGGTGCTCTTGTGTTGAGCACTATAATCTTCGCATGTTCTAGATTATTGTTTGTAATATTAACTAACATTAACCTGCAGTTGCCTAGAATAGGATCAATGAAGGCGTTATCCCGAACAATGTAACGTGGTGTTGACATTGCGGCATATTGTCTTGTCGCCTGCACAATACGTTTCAATCGCTGGATTAAGTTCGGAAACACAATAAGTGTCGCATTGGACTTAGATAATAAGGTTATATTGAGGAATTTTCACTTGCAAATTTAGGAAGAGAAGCAGGAGGATAGTTTGCGTAATTATTGTACCTACGAGCCCTAACAATAGATGCGTTTTCGGCAATTCAGTAAGACAATTTTGGATCTCAAACTTTTTACCATATAACAAGGCAGTGTTAGACTATGATATCTTGGCCAATGCACCTGTCATGTGGTTAATTAAATGTGTTTTGGTTCTAGTTTTCTCCTGAATAGCTAAAAGACTCTGGCAAGATCAACTGCTTGCTGTGATTTCGGGGAAAAAAGAGGCTTCAAGCTGACCCACAATTTGAACAACGATGCTACAGAATGGGGAAAATTAATTGAATACCACAATAATCCTAACATGTTCTAGTATATTATTATTTGTAATAGTGACGTTAGCCTCAATGAAGGTGTTATCGCGAACAATGTAACGTGGTGTTGACATTGCGGCATATTGTCTTGTCGCTTGCACAATACGTTTCAATCGCTAGATTAAGTTCGGAAACACAATAAGTGTCGCATTGGACTTAGATAATTTGGTAATATAGAAGAGTTTTTACTTCTTATTTTAGGGGACAGAGCAGGAGGATAGATTTTGTTATTATTATACCTACGAACCCTCACAATAGCTACGTTTTCGACAATTGAGTAAGAGCATTTTGGCTACAAACTTTTGACCATCTAGCAAGGCAGTGCGAGACAGAGATATCGTGGACAATGAACCTGTTATGGGTTTAAATGGGTATTTATTTGTAGCTTTTGTCTGTAATCTATAAAATAAATTTAACTTATGTGAAAAACCCAGGATCAACTGCTTACTGTACTTTCGGGGTCAAAAGAGGCTTCTAACTGTCCCACAATTTGAACAAAGATGTCCTCAAGCTACAGATAACAAGATAATGGATGTTCTAGAACATGATTATTATTTCAAATAATTAATTTGTAATATTGACGTTGGCCTCAATGAAGGCGTTATCGCGAACAATATAACATGGTGTTGACATTGCGGCATATTGTCTTATCGCTTGCACAATACGTTTCAATCACTGGATTAGGTTCGGAAACACAATTGACTCACTGCACTTTATAATCGGGAATAGAGACTAGCCAGAGTTTATAAATAAATATTTCACAACATCACATACATTGATCTGACCCCGTGTTAAGTAGCTTAAGCACTTGTGTTACAGACATTAGAATCAACAGTGGTATTACAAATATACTTAAATAGATACATAAGAGACAGTTTAATACTTTTGTATTTTTGCTTTACTCCACTATCTTAGGGGGGACAGTGCGTTTGACAGAGTCAGTTCTTTCACATGCGTCATCACATGTCATGGAAGGAATAAATAGGAATAAAAGTATCCAAACACCTAAATTAGCCTATACTAAATCCGTTCAGTAGTTTGAGTGTGATTGACGGACAAACAGACTTTCACATTTATAATATTGGTATGATTATAATATATGATAGGAAAGATAACACAACCATGTAAATTTGTACAAAACCAATTTACTAATACATACGAGTAAAAGCATTTTTGTTTAATGATATTTCCAACAACAGCAAAACAAAGCCCAATCGCAACAATTAAACGTACCGTTCGAAAACAAACATAATATTAATTGACTCGCAACTCGCAGCCGATGTTATAAAACTTGTCAGCATTTTTAAATTGGCAAATATTCAGCAATTACAACATTTATTTGTTTAAAAACTTGAATGCAAATAAAGCGGACTGTTTGCCGAGTTGATTGCTTCTATGCTATGATGCATTTTTTTGGACATATGTATGTAAATTTTTCAACAAGCCTTTTCGATTCGACGGATGTGTCCAATTCGCTTGCGGAATCGACGTGGAATTGGAAAAATCGCTCTCGGTGCATGGATTTTAGTGTTGATGACGATTTACATTTCGTTTTTTTCTCTTGAGTTCCTGTACGTATATTGATTGTTAAAAAAACCACAATACAGTGCAAAACAAAATCTTTGCTGATGCACTGGCTCATTCATAACAAATTCTGTTATAGATTTTCTTTGCTTTTTTAAGTATAAGGGAACGCCTCGAATGTCTAGACGTTTTAAGTACCGGGCCGTGGGTTAAGGTCCTAGGTTCATTCCCGAGTCGGGAAAATTTGTGTCGGTTTTTCCGAACGCAGCCCAGTTTTGTGATCACCAATCTGCATTTGGCAAGCGTTATGATTTTTGTATTTTTGTAACGGAAACATGATTTCAACGGACGGAGGCCTTTGCCGTGCAGTTGGACATTAACAAGCTGAAAGGTTAGTTTTTAAATTACATTTTTATACTGGTTTTAAATACCTCTTTGAAACTTTAAATATGACACAATCATTTAACTTATTATGTTTGGCGTTAGCAACAGCAATAATACAATGTGGTAGAATGGGAGCATTTAATTGGGATAAAAAGTATCCTGTCACCTCAGTCGATCCCATACCCTGCCTGTATATTAAATATTTTCATGAAAATCAGTTTTGTAGTTTTAGCGTGATTTACGAAAAAACATCTAAAAAAACAAACTTTATGACCGTGATTTGAGGCCAATGAAATTAAAAATAAATAAATTATCGTATCATTACGAAAGAGAAAAACATGCTCAATTTCCCATTAAGATAACTTACAGATACAATCCCGTATGCAATTCATGGCCGACCTCCGAAAGCAGAAGTACGTAATTAATTCCCGTACACTTTTTACATTGTTTCGTTGCCAATTTATTTCATAAAGCGAACAACGAATAGAGCTTAATTAAACTTTTAATTGAAATTGTAACAAAGACTTGTTATGGTTGTATTCAACCTTAAGGTTGTGGTTTGGGAGTTGCTAGCGTCAATCTTATTTAAAAATGAGTATTACGTTTTCCTTCACGTATTTCTAGACTTACTAAGATTTTGTTTAAAAGTTTATAATGATCTTATGATAATTTTTGTTATAAAATCAACAATCAGGGGAAGTTTTAAATTCAAAAATGTGTTCCGAATATCTGAAAATATTGTGATTCATTAATTTGAACTATTTTTATATTTACCGGTTACATAATTAAATCGTTTATTTTTAAAGGTAACAGATTAAAGGTTCTGAAGATGCTTCAAGATTTCTAGAAATATTAGAGTGAATACCTTTCAGTGAACATTTTATTACGATCTTTTTAACTAAAAAAACACTGAATATTTAATTAACAATCAATATTTAATAAAGACAGGCGCTAGTTATCCTAGATCAGCCACCTAAGTAGGGCATGACTTTAACACTGAGCTTTAACATATTCAGGGCTCATTAAAATCTAGGCATAAATTCATAATTACGGCGGTTAGAGCTATTTCAAAGTTATGTTAAGCCTTTTAGCCACGGATAAGCTCCGATTTGGAACCTAAGTTTTATTTAATTACGGTATTTTTAAGCATTATATTACTGAATACTCCCTATTCAGTACTAACAGGGTCTCGTTGTACTTATATCGATAGCATGTTATATAAGGCACAGTTAGTCAGTTAAGACCTTCTGAATCTGAATTAATCTCGAGCTCCTCCGTGCTTCGGAAGGCACATTAAGCCGTTGGTCCTGCGCCTGATCTCTCTACGGTCGTGTCAGATTGCTGTCCCACCGAATTATGAGAGTGAAGGAATAGGGAGTGCACCTGTGCTTGCGCACTCACTTGTGCACTATAATATATACTGCGTACCTAGCTGATCGTAAGATCGGCCGCCATGGCCGAAGGGTATTATGTTTTACCTACAAAGGTCACAATATTTAAAATAGTCCATGTCACCTTAGATGCTTCCGGTGACAGTTTGCCTTAAAGGAAAGTCCACACTAAAGTAGTAGATCCTACGAAAAATCATAAAAAAACACCTTGTAGAACTCTTATCGCCTTGAAATAAATTTTAATTTCCTATAAGAATTAAACGCCAGGAGTCATCTAGCAGAAATGGACTCTAATTGTTATTGTTGTTTTTACAATAGCTTCAAGAAACAAGCAAACTGTATTCTAATGTTCTTTATGGTTGTGAAGCGTGGACCTTAAAAGAAGACCTCCGAAAAAAATTGGAAGTGTTTGAGATGTGGGCGTACCGTAGAATGCTATGCATAAATTGGACACAACATATTACCAACGTTGAGGTACTGAAGCGCATGGGCAAAAAGGTGGAACTAGTTCGGACCATTAAAATAAGAAACGTCGCATATCTTGGTCACATCCTGAGAAATCCACAGTATCATCTTCTCCAGACCATCATGATGGTGAAGATTGCCGGAAAGCGCAGAGTAGGAGGACGCAAAATGTCATGGCTTAAAAACATCCGCCAGTGGACCGGCATTAAAACAGTTGAACAGTTGTTCAGACTTGCCATGGACAAGGCTAGATTTAAGGAGCTGTCGGCCAACCTTCACTGATGAAGCGGCACCTAAAGAAGAAGATTCTAATGTTCACTTGTTTATTGAAGGCCATGGCAAATATCCTTCTCCTTAACAAATATCGATCCAAATTTAACAGCGCTGTGAGATGATACGAAGGCATTATTACCCGAAAAGGGATCCGTATGGCTCATAAAATTCAACTTGCCTGAATCTGAGAAATAATCAAAGCATTATTATGTCATAAATCTTTATCACCGCTCTTGCGACGTATATCGGGAGAATAGAAACACACGACGCAGAAAAAACGCGACCGAAGTTTAACGTGACCACGACGGCAATGTAAAATGTAAAATGGAAGATAGTTTTGTTAAGACACCCATTGGCGAAATTACGTCGCCTAATTTTGTATAGTAAATGCATTGCCGCCGAACTTCGGTAGCGTATTTTCAGCCAGATCAGAGAATCAGTGTGTTGTAGGAACACACCAGGCTGAAAATACGCGACGTTATTTCGGAATAGTGTGTCATCTTCCATTTAAAATACATTGACGGCGTAGTCACGCCCAACTTCGGTCGCGTTTTTTCCTCCTAGTGTGTTTCGATACTAAGAGTATGTGAATATTTGGTAAGTTTTCTATCTCTTTTTATGGGGTTACATGAACAAGGTTATTATTATGCTTGCTCTTTCTAGTTATTTACGATGTCGTATCGTGACTATTATATTGCTATTGTATTAATTCGTCGTGACATGTTAATGGAATTTAGATAATCAACAATTTTATTATATACCCAAACCCATGGATTGAGTTGTAGATTTTTGCTTTAGGCATGTGTGTGACTTTCATGCATTACCACAAATTAAAGGATTATAATAACTTTGAAGTTAGCACAAATGTAATAGGAGCGTGTTGTTCCACATTCATCCCATGACGTTTCATCCCAATTATCCCAATTCTTTATTCATCCTAAATCTAAATAAATAAATGTCTAAGACTAACACACCAATTGCCTAGCCCCAAACTAAGCTCGAAAATTGTTCCAGCTCGATGTTAGGGAATGGATAGACATACTACACTTTTATAAACATGCATGCCCCGAGCAAAAATGCCGATGTTCATCACAGCAACATTTGCACCTAGCGAGATTCGTAGCAGGGGTCTCTGACCACTAGAACAACGGGCTTGTCATAATTATGAATTTATTCATTTACAAACACACTCAACTCAAACGTTAATAGGTTATATTATCCACCGGTTCTAAACATTTTAAATAACATGTAATAGTTGTTTTAAAAGCACCATGTAACATAATCCAAAGACTAACTGCACTACCGTGATCCCGCACAATGGTGTGCTCCATCGCTCATGCTGTCAGCTCTCTTTGTGCTAAAATTCAATTTGAAAGCTTTATCACATTCTTCGAGTAAATAGTGGACGGGATCTTTTCACTATAACGTCCTGTGAATACGTGATATTGAAACATTTTGAGAAAGATTGAGCGACTATGGGGAGGATTGGGTGTTCGAAAACTGCTTTGTCGCTGATGTAAATATATTTTCGGAAAGATAATTCCTGATTTTAGTTCAACTAGATATGAATGTGTAACCATGATCCAATCTATCTGGTTCCCCTCTAAAGGTAACGAAGGCATGATGGCAGCCGCTTCACTGTAATAACCAGACTCGCCAAATCCTGGATCATGGTCAAAGCAGACCCCACACAGAAACGGGATAAACGCTAGGAAGAAGAATAAATAATTTAAACAAATTCATTGTATTAAAACATTAACTTCCTAGTTCTGCACTTATATGATGCTTTTAAAATGATGCTAGGAAACGGACAATAAGTACTAGAAACGAGTTCAATTGCTGATATTCATCACCCAATAAAATCTTCTAATGGGTATCGTACTTGCAACCTTTGGCCTTTTTAGTTTTAACTAGCTTTAACTAGTAATTAGGACATCGAAATCCATTCGGACCTTTCGGCGTGATTGACGATTATCAATATTCCTGTTTTATCCCATGAAAAAATTTAATCGGGATATAAATCCTATCATCTAAGTCAGCCCATATACCCTGCCTGTATACCCAGCAAATTTTTTCATTCACTGTGATAAACACATCGTCACAATATTATCTGTGCCCATGGTAAAGTTGGTGACTAAAGCCACCAAATGTATCAAATCAAATAAGATTTACATCACACAAAACAAAATACGATCATGTTTGGATATGATTAAATTCACATTGCACAACGACTCCAGAATCCACCAAACAAGGTGAGATAACTCAGGTATTTAATCTTCTACTCGTATAAGCGAAAATTGCACTGCGATCTCGAAGATTTACACCTTCACTCTCGATGCACAGAACAAATCGACGGCAATATACTACGCTGCGGATTTTAGCAGCTAGTGAGAATCTGCAGTGTGCGAGGCGACAGGGATTTTTATATCTGGTGTGAAACGTATTTTGGAGAGGGTTTTGTTTTGGAATATTTTGATGGTTTATTGAGTAGCAGGCCTTATGTAATTGAAAAGCAATTTGTGCATTTTTTATCTTTTTTTCTTGATATTATACTAACATCATAAATGTGTAAGTTTGTTAGTGTGGATGTTTGTCTGTCACTCACGTTGAAAGTACTCAACAGCTGACTTTAGTAAAAGGATATTTTTAATCCCAATTAAATGCTCCCATGGGATAAAATCCAAAGTCAACAACTTTGTTTGATAACGCAGGCAAAGTCGCGGGTAAAAACTAGTATTCAATAAAACTAACATTTTCAAATACTTTGGCTAACGTTTCATTGCATTAAATTAACTTTAATTTATCACCTAGTATTAGTGTTTCATTTATTACCATTTTAGTTAAGTATTACACAACGGAACAAGTAGATTGTTCATTTGATGGTAAGCGCAACGTCTGCTCATGACAGTTTGAATACCAACTAAATCAATACAACAGAACTGTGCTGCTCTATCTCCGTTACATTAGGCGACAGTTAATTATGTATCTCAAATACGGTGGACATGTTAATCTGCTCAGCTCCACTTAATTTGTAATTAGGCTTGACATAATTGTAATATTTTAATTTATAAAAAAAAGACGCAACTGCTGAGTTTTTTGCGGCGTCTCTTCTGCAGGCCATTCACGACGAAGCGCTGGTAGGGCGAAAATGTTTTAACGTGCGAAATAATTTCTTAAGTGAACCAACTTGCTCAATAAATTATTTAGCTTCATTTTGAGTGAATGAACTGTCAAAATCCTTAGCAACAACACATCGATATAAACTTTAAACGTGTTACATGTGACTATGTATTTAATAACGTCTTCAATATTAGCGGTCGGCGACTGCCCTCAAAAGACGCCAGTAAATTAGGTTTCACCGTGCCAAAGTGGACTGGGGTGCCAAAATTTGTGTCAAGCGGTAGCTTGTATCGTCAAACCACGGTCCAGAATATCGCACCTCATTTTCCGCCACTTAGACCCACATTGATATTTATTACTACCAAGTATATGCTTACCTTCGTCCGTGCAAATAAACACCCTAACACAATACATTTACAAATGATAGTCAAATGACGGATGATTGCAAGTTACGTCTTTAAGAAGTGTGACGGCTTCCTTTGAAGGCCCAGTTTTGATGAGTAGCGCCAAAGAGCTGTGTTTTTAAGAGTCTTTAATACCTACGTATGGAAAAGTTCCAAAGGTTTTTAATATTCCAATGGCGTACGTACTTTTGAGTGACTCGACTCCGCTCCAGTTGTTGGGACGTGGAAATTTCCCGCCCAAGACGGCTCTGCCGAATTGATGAGGACCAGTCGGAATTATAAAATATTCCTTTTTGTACGAAGTTTTTTCTTGTAGGGTTTAGGGAGTTATACTCGTGTCTTTGTTATGAAAATATTATTGCTTAAAAAACTCTTAACCAGCCAATATTTATTTCTAGGATATTTTTACTTTACCACTGCGTATTATAAAAATATTAATTTTTAATGTAGTTTCGACATGCTTTACTGTTTGATGCCATCTTCGCCCACAATTGGAAACATTACGCCTTGGAAATAGTAACGGCAGTTGCTTTAAAATTCTACCAAGAACCTCTTAGTTTCAGTTCTTAATAAGATGTGACCACGAATGAATATTCATATTTTACCAATATCATAGAATTTGCAGTCCACAGCAAAACAATACATGTAAGTTATACTTATAAATCATAATCAAAATTGGACCGCTAATGTTAGGTAGGTTCACTAAAAAATATTTGGAGATTCTTCGTTTACGTAATTTTGTAGTGTCGCAGTGTAACTTAATTACTAGTATAATATATCAAGTGCTTGTAGCTACATCGAGCACTTTTCGAGGGGACAACCGGTGCAATATATCTCCATTATCCATTGTTTTCTTATGTCCCTAGACGGGGAACAAACACGACTTTTTAGTGGGATACATGGTGGTTCTCTTTGGTCTCTCACAATGGGTATTTGAGCTAGTTTGTGTTGTAATCTAAGACGTTGGTATACAAAACAAAAAACTGATGTGTTTTAATTAAACCTTTAGACAATATCGGTTACACAGGGACTAATAGCCCCAATATAACTAGTCTTAGGTTTTAAACTCAGACAGGTTTGAATATTTGAATGCCAACTTCTATTTTATATATAATACTAGCGGCCGCCCGCGACTCCGTCCGCGTGGATTTCGATTTCCAATATCCTATGTGTTATTCTGATGTATAAGCTATATTGTGGTAAAGTTTCATTCAAATCCATTCATACATACATCCATACATACAAACTTTCGCCTTAATAATAGTAGTAGGATTATATCTTTTAACTCATCAAGTTTTTGAACAATTATTTTCTAAAAGTTATGTTAAAATTGCACCATTATTAATTCAGGGAACCTTATCTAGTGTAAAAGTACTTTAAGTATATTTAGTTTAGTAATTAGTCATAATCGCAATGTTTCCAGTAACTGCCACGAATGGGATTCGAAGTCACTACGGACAATATGCTTTGTTTGTAAGGTATACACGCCGTATGTCTCCATTAGTCACTTCTCAGATCACAAGGCGTTCGGCAAACATCTCAGTTCCTTGCTCGGCTTTTGGAACTCAATTACGTTGGCTATTACTCCCACTAGTCTAGTGGTGCTTGCAAGTATATATAAGGGTGTGAATTGTGTATTTTAGACCGACTTCAAAAAAGGATTGTTTTCTGTTCACCGTCATGCAGTCACCGAGTCGCCTACTTAGTTTGTGATTATAATTATGCTTAAAACATCATCATGGAGAGGCCTTCAAATTTACATCCAGCAGCCAATTTCGGTAGGCCATTAATGACAATTCCATGATATAATATAATAAAACAAAGTTGGTAAAGTTCTCTTAACAAATATGTCCATTCAAGAATTTGTTTTTATCTAATTTTCAGAAAGCAGCGTAACTTCACAAAAGCAAGCTCATATTTGATATCAATGCGTTTGAATTTGAGTGAATTTGAATTCAGTACTTCCTATTGAAAGGGCTTCAATTTCAAAATACAATATTTTCACCGCAAGCGAATATTTCCAATTTGTATAACCTATTCCACCCGTAACGGCATACCTGTTCATCTACCAACAAATCAATACTTCAGTTAAAATCGTGTACACTCGTCACAATAGTAATCCCATATGGCTGCGAAAGCCCGTTGCGACGGCTCGCTAAGTCTACATACATATTCAGTTTCAAAGCCACGTACAACAAAACATTTACAGTGTTCCACAGTCATACCAGACCGGCCATGTTTCCCATAGGTTTCCGCCATCGATCGGATATTGCCATTGAACCCCCATAATAGTGGTGGCTGTTACAACAAAACAAATGCATTTTACCTTTTTTCAACGTTCACCATTTAAACAAAATCCGCTTATCATCAACGTAATAGGGGTCAGAATCGGTTGACGAGAGCTTTCGACGCGACTTAAATGTAGTTGCCCAGTGTCCGTCTACGTTGGCTAGTCTTTATTGCAACGGAATAAGGACGATTGTTGCACGGCTTTTTTGTTTGCATGACAGTCTATTTTGACAATGAATGAGTTGTTTCCAATGTGGATGTATTTAAGGATTGTCGGTATTTTAAAGCTGGACAGGTTTATCGAGATATTTTCGTTGAAGAGCCTTTAACAAGTTGCACGAATTTTTAGCTTCAGCTGAATAATAATTGTTGTCAATGCGAATATTTGGAGTGCCTACTTTGGAATGATTAAAGAATAATTTTGGTCTAAAAGCAATGCAATGTTCTGCTTATTACTTGCACGTATTTCCAGACATTTTTTTTTTGATATAAGGTTGAATTTTAAAATGTGTTGGCAAAATAATCCTACATACATTTCAATGGCGCAACGGTTTAATTTCCATTCAATATTTCTATTTCAATACTACGAGTGGTAACGTCTTGTTTCGCAATAAGTATAAAACAGTCCCGCCTAGCTTGTATTTCGATTGAATAATGTTACTGTTCCGATATTTAAATAAAGTAATGCAAGTTGGCCGAGAAAGCAATAACAAACTTGATCGGTACGCAAGTTGCCGCTTAGAACTTTGCCTCGGCCGAAGCCAAGTAAATCAGTTTTTGTTCACACTTTAACTTCGTATTTATATTTCATCAAAATATTTATTTTGCTTAATGTTGGCTAATATTTTAAGGACCGATTCGAATTCGAACGAAGTTATTCTAAAACACTTGTGTAATGAGTTTTAAAACCATATTACTATTGCTATGAAATATACCACAAAAAATATGACATAAAAACAAGCTTGTAACAAGACTAGTAAGTACATACCTACAATATAACATAGCGCCACATTTAAACAAACTTCCTTAAAGCATACCACAGACGCGGTTATAAAAATACTTCTGTTATTCCTCTCCTTTTATAATAAAATGCTGCTCCATCTAATGTTTTCTGAACAAGCGATCTCCGACATGTTATCTTAGTGTGTGAATTAAATTAATGGCTTCAAATGTTGAGGAAGGAATATGATTTCATACGATTCTAGGATATACGCAAGGGAGGATAGAATTTATGTTGGTATTCGTTCGTGGAATTTAACAATGTTGTTTTGAAATAACAAATAATTGTGAGTTAACGTATTTTCATGCTAAATAATTTCTAAAACAAATGTATGCTTTGAAAGGTCAGTTGGTCGAGTGGTAAGAGACCCTGACTACAAAACTTACGATCGCGGGTTCGAATACCGCTAGAGGAGCTAGATAGCTAGAAGCTTTAAGCGTTACAGACATCAGAATCAACAGTGGTATTACAAATATACTTCAATAGATACATTTAACACCCAGACCAGGACAAAAACACAAGTGTTTGTTCTGTGCGGGGATCGTACCCGCGACCACTTGGTCTAATAGTCAACTTCTTGACTGCTACACTTATTGGGGTCGTCGAAACCTATATAGCTGTTTTATTATGACAATGACTCGATAAAATTGGATTCTATCAGACTTAACCAAATATATACATACATACACCTAAGCCTACATAATAAGCTGAGGGTGTTTCTAAATAAAACATTATACCCAAAACGTATCCATTATTCATATGACATTTAACATTCACTGTCCTTCATTCTACATAAGACCTAAAAGGGAGCCATAATACAAAAAGGAGACGCAAGATCTAGGGCTTACATAATATAGGGCAGTCAATATCTTTTACAGTTTAATATGATTTATGAGGGTCAGTGAAAACTTTACCGAACTCAATAATGCTATGAGCTATTGTGATAACGAAAGAATTTGAATTCAAAAGTTATTTTGAATGCGTCTTAGTCAATTTAAGTTAAGAAAAACTTTCTACAATTGCTGTATTTCCCAATTTATGGCAAGACTCGTCATGCTATATTTTTATATGCACCAAGACATGATTTTCTATACGATTTATCTAACATATTATAGATTTTTAATAAATCGTTCCAAATAGTGATGGGAATGATGATAGTGCGTTTACATATCTATACTTATAATAAATCTGTAGAGAGGTCAATTCTGTACATTAAATTTATTTGCAAAATAACTATCAGGGGGTGATAAGTGATCGATACTGATGCCAAAAATGCAATCAGTAAAATTTTTGTCTGTCTGTCTGTCTGTCTGTCTGTCTGTCTGTATGTTCCTTATAGAAACAAAAACTACTGGACGGATTTTGACGAAACTTGGTAAAATTATTCTTTATACTTCTGGGCATATTATAGGATACTTTTCATCACGCTACAATAAATTGGAGCAGAGTAGTGAAGAGAAATATTGAAAAATTGGCCAAGTGCGAGTCGGACTCCCGCACTGAGGGTTCCGTACAAATTCTATTTTTGACGTATTAAAAAAACTACTGAACAGATTTCGTTCGAACCAATTTTCGTTGGTAGTTTTTATGGTAATGTACATTATATATTTATTTCAATTTTATCATCCTCTTATTTTAGAAGTTAGAGGGGGGGGACACACTTTTTTCCACTTTGGAAGGGTCTGTCACGCAAAGTATTCACTTTAGAAAAAAGTGATATTAGAAACCTTAACATAATTTTTAAAGAGCTATCCATAGATACCCCACACGTATATGTTCAATGAAAAAAAATATTTCAAGTTTCAGTTCTGACTATGGGGACACCCCGCTTTTTTTATTTTTTTTCTATTTTCGTGTGAAAACCTTGTTGCGGTTCACAGAATACATCTACTCACCAAGTTTCAACAGTATAGGACTTATTGTTTCGGAAAAAAGTGGCTGTGACAGACTGGCGGACAGACAGACAGACAGACAGACAGACATGACGAATCTATAAGGGTTCCGTTTTTTTGCCATTTTGGCTACGGAACCCTAATAAACGGGAGAATTTACTCCATTTTTTAAGCTTCTGTCGCGTGTGCAGCTTTAATGGTTATAGTTACATAAAAATCATGTATGACGGAAATATTGTTCATAAAATTACCTAAAAAATATCCCTTGACAGTATATGTCTATCTTTCATGGTTGACTCACAATAACACGTGTAACTCCTGATCCAGATTGGTTTGAACGCGCTAATCTCAGTAACAACTGGTTCGAATTGACAAAATCGTTTGTCGTGTTATTTGTCGAGGAAGACTTTAAGCTATCTATAGTAACACTGTGTACGGAAACGAAACCCATGCGGACGGAGTCGCTGGCGGCCGCTAGTTATAACATAAAATAGCATAAAACCTAGCCGTTAATTGTATGTTTTCCTTTGTAAGGGTTAAAGAAGTTAGACGACAGTCACTCCATTATTATAACGAGTCTGGTCAATTAAGGATCATGGCCACAGCGTACCATGGGCTCCAAGGCAATGGCCAAGGATGCAATCGGGATAAGCGCTAAGATGATGATGGCTCATTGTAAGGTCAAACATTTGACTTGGATTTCATAAAATTTTAGATAGATTAAATTCAAGGCCTGTAAAAGACATTTTGTTAGAAAATCTTTTATGATGTTTGGATAATAAAGCTATTTTTACAGCCAGGAACATCCTACAGGGCGTGGTGATGAAAGTGCACCATAAAAATATAGACTACGAACTCAAACTAAGATTTTGCGAACTCCAAACGTACGATTTAAAATTCTTGTCTGGCCCGGATTTTCACCCCAGTTATCCGGATGCAGTAATTATTATAAGTTCACTCCGCTAAGGTGTCAATTATATTTTATTTGGTAACAAGTGGCTATCTCCCTTTCAAAACTTCATAGCATTTAGTTATTTACAAGAAAACATTGCATGTAATTTAATTTATTACTTTACGTCCAGGTACCGTAGGTATCTTTTCTTTACCACAGAAGCAACCTTAGCACTTCCCATATTTCTTTTCCCGCAGAAGTTTCAAACCTCAAATGCCTCGAACACGGAGCCACAAAATATTTACACAGAGACTTATCTAGGTTGTAAAAATGCGATGTCTAGATGGTTGCTCGCTAGGCATATTGCTGGCAAGCGGCCAGATCAAATGCATAGGAGAGGGACACTAGAATTCTAGTTCAGGCTACGTGTGATTTATAAGGCAGGTTATGTACACTTTGATTTCGAAAGTAATCAACCAATTTAATGTAATAAATTAAATAAATGACGGAGGTCAGACGACATTGTAATAACCCGTTCATGGTCTCTCCATTGTTCCATGGCCAATTTAGCCGGGATAAGCGCTTCAACCGCGATAAGCGCTAAATGATGATGATTAAGAAGTCAGAAAGTTTGATAGTAGAAAAAGTAAATTTAGAAACACGGATGTAAAATCATGCTAGAATGAGCCGCTGTGGTTTTGCAATATTACTATAAGAGCAAGTGAAGCTATAACTTTGATAGAGACGACTAAAGAATTAAGGTATAATAAACATAGAAAAAAATCTAACATTACACAATTTGAATGACACCAAATAAAGACCTTCTAAAAATAAATTTAACCGCGAATCATTTATCTTTTCGCCATCCAAATCGTAAAACAGTTCATTCAACCACAGTAGACACATCGCATAAAAACTCCAAACTTTCAATTTTCACTTCCAAATTTTCCACAGTCGGCTCGCATAAATTGGTAACTAAAATAATATTTCCATACATAGCCGTCGCGACGGCTTGCAATAAAATGTTCGCTGTTTACACTTAGCTACTATCCCCCTAGGGGAGACTAGACAGATAATTTACCGGGTACCGATTCCCTTTTGCTTTTAGAACGGCGTCTATTGCAGTTTGTTTGTCATGTTTTCGAGGGAATTTCTAGCGGGGTCGAGGTTGGAATTATCTGTTTTCACTTTATGACTCATTAAATTCGTCTCAATGATGTGGTTTGTGTTTTAAAATTGAGAGAGTGTTAGTTACACTATAAATGATTATTTCTACACTTGAAGGAATTTTTCCCATAATTTATGAATATAGTATCGTTATATTTTATTAAAATTCATTTCAATGTTCTGTTGAGGAGTAAAACCTCCGTGGACTGGCCGCATGATGCCACAATTAAAAAGAAAATAATGAAGAGCGCGACGCGCGTTCTATTTTCAAATTGCGCGCGTCAACTGTTTTCTCTGTTGAAAGTTTTATTATTATTCCCTCCTAATCGCCAACCTGAACGCATATTTTTTGGTACATTTTTGTTTACTACAAAGTTTGACTCGAATGAAGATTTTTATTGTCAAAGTCAAGGGTCGCAGATTCGAATTCCGCTCTGGGAAAATGATTCGCGGGCGGCAGTTAGTTATATTATCTATAAAATGAATTGACCAATATACAAGTACCGTCATTGATGTAATCGGAAAGGCGTCATTATTAGTCAGTGTAATTGGACTGTAATTAGGGCTCATTCGGATAGCTAATCAATTCGACATACCAAGCTGCAGCTGCGACGGTTCAGTGCTAATGCATAATGACATTGTCTGAAACTGACTTGATTAAATGTATTGCTCATTATAAAGATGATCAAAATTGACTGTTTTCCCTTGTAAGGGTTAAGGAGGTAAGACGACTGTCGCTCCATTGGTATAACCAGGCTGGTCAATTCAGGATCATGGTCGTAGCGTACCCTGAGGTCTGAGATAAGCGATAGGATGATGATGACTCATTATAAAGTCAAGAGAATGGGTTGGATTTCATAAACTTCTCGATACACTTAATTCAAGGCCTGTACATAAAAAAGGTTAGTGACTACAGTCTAAAAAAATATTTGATGTGCTCTAAGACGTTATATGCGTATGTTATTTATTTAATGTATAACTGACACCTAACAAATTGCACCTTATGACCATTCCAAAAGCTTAAATAACATTTTCAAAACTCTAGATTTTTCTACAAAAGGCAAATGTCTAATTTGTACCGCATCAGTGGCTGGTATTTCTCATAACAAAACTTGGCCACTCAAACCCGCTAACTTAAAACCGGTTTCGTCAAAATAATCTCATTGGCGATCGCTAAAATCTTGGCTGAAAGTCAAATGCCAGCTATTCCACTCTCAGCGAGACGAAGGAACAGGCATTTTCGGAAAGTTCCGATGCTCATATTTTTATAAGGTTCGTTCGTTTAGAAGTTTTGATGGCGTTGTATGGAAGTTGTAAAGTTAGTTTTTGTGTTAATTAACTGGATTTACTTTTTTCTTTTTACAATGTTTGTAGATTGATATTAACTGACTATAAAAAGTAACGTATTAAAATCAGCCGCGACTTCGTCCGCACACATAGTGTTATACTATAGCTTAAAGCCTTCCTCGTCAAATGGATTATCCAACACAAAAATAATGTTTCATATGAACCAGGAGTTCCGGAGAATAGCGCGTTCAAACAGACATACTCTTCAGCTTTATTATATCAGTGTAGATTAGATATTGTGACTTATGAATTCAAAGTCTATCTGTTATAACTTACGCTACCCACTAGCATACTGAACGAAAATAATTACATTTCTTCAGCCCAAAAGTTGGCCAGCAGAAGTCAAACTTAGCCTTTGTGCAGGTAGCCTTGGATTCTATTTCAAGAGGCACAGACGTGACTGTAATCTCCGATTGAGGCTTTTTGTGAGTCTTTGATAAGAAAGAAACATTATATAAGCCTCGCATTTTCATTAGTAGTATGAAAAAGCGTGGCACATTATCCGAGAGCCGATATTCTGGGAATGGTGAATTAGTATTCTTGGGACAAGACTTACAAGTATCGAATTGAAGTTGTAATTGAATTAGGTTCAGTTATGTATGTTAATTCAAAAATAAGTTTCATTAGCTGACTTTTGATATAAGCTTTGCTATTTTAAAGGAATAATATGCATTGCCCTGTTATGTCATCATTATCCAAGCACTTCTTCTGGCCGCATCCTCGGCCATTGCCTCGGCATTCAGCGTCTTCTTCTTGCGACTCCTAACTAACTGGACCTAACTTGCAACTATTCAAGATCATTCTATTTGTAAGATATATGTTATATCTAGACTTTGAAAAGAGAAAAGATATGCTATTTTAATTGTAAATAATAAATAAATTAATTAATTGTTTGCAAGAACACACCAATTGCCCAGCCCCAAACTAAGCTCGAAGCTTGTACTTACTATGGATAATTAACGGATCGACATACCTAAATACTTTTATAAACATCTATGACTCGAGTACTAATGCCAATGTTCATCACACAAATATTTGCCCCTAGCGGGTTTCGAACCCGCGATTCTTGGTTTTGTGGCCAGGGTCTCTGACCACTAGACCAACGGGCCCGTCAAAGTAAATGTTTCATATTTAACCTATTTATCTTTATACATATCAACCATAAATTAATACGAATGATATAGTGTCTTCATGTGCATCGAACCATTAACACGGCACTTAAATACTTCTAATAACACAATCATCAGCTTTCCAATAAACATTATTTACTCCGCCATGTTCCCGAAGTAATCTGGCGCCTGTGGCATAGTAATTTCAGGTCGAGGATTATTGCCTAGGTCGTAAGTTGTAGCCGCTGTGGGTTACGGCGTGCGGTCATAATTGCTAAGTCATAGTATTATTGCCGGTCTTAGGGTAATCAGTGAAAGTTATTATTATGAACGCTTGTTACGGACGCAATGCTTCAGAACGTAGATCTCGATAGTCTGGTGGAGTAAGTACTGGGCGTGCCTTCAATGTCCTAGGTTCTATGTCCGAGTTAGGAAAATTATGTGTGGATTTTTCCGAACATAGCCAAGTTCGTGATAGATACTTGGTATCGCTACTGTTGCAAATAATAAAATAATTTTAATTGAGAGTCTAGTTTTGCTGTTATCCCAACTAATATTATAAATGCGAAAGTAACTCTGTCTGTCTGTCTGTCTGTCTGTCTGTGACGCTTTCCCGCTTAAACCTCGCAACTGATTTTGATGAAATTTGGTACGGACAATCTTTAGACCCTGAGACAGAACATAGGCTACTTTTTATTTCGAAAAAAAGAAATCCACGCGGACGGAGTCGCGGGCGGCCGCTAGTAACTTATAAAATCTATACTTCTATAATTAACCTTTTGCTTTTGGTTTCTTTGTTGTTTCAACGCGCTAATCTCAAGAATAGCGGCCGCTAGTAAAATACAAATTAGAATTCCAATAGTCAACAGAACATTTTTATTAATGTTTCGTAGTTTGAAGACATTCATATTTTATGCTACGAAAATCGTAGCGTATACTTTCTCAACGCGCGAAGTAGCGTTTAATGAAAACGAAATAATTTTAACTACCTAAGTTTCGTTTACTTTACAAGTTTAGCTTACAATGATGATCACTATTATAAAGTTTTATTTAACGCATTACATGAAATACTAGCGGCCGCCCGCGACGTCGTCCGCGTGGATTTGATTTTCTTCATCGCCCATTTTAACCCTATATGGGTGGATTTTATATGTATCCTTTCGTATTGGATGCCTACGTAACAGTAGCTTCAAATCATGCATGAAAATAATCAGCCCGATCTGCTTAAAATTGACAAAGTTTCATACCAACTTTCATCCCCTATTTTATCCCCTTGGGGATAGAATTTTCAAAATCCTTTTTTAGTGGATGCCCATGTCATAACATCTACTTGCATGCCAATTATCGTTTTTATCATCAGCATAAATTTTACGAGAATAGCTATCAAAAATAAACTTGCAATATCTGAAAGTGTCACTCACTATCGAAGTGTGTCAGCCGTGTTGGCTCCGTGCCGCATTGTCCATTGATATGGGCAGTTATTGTATAGTCAATATGCCGTCCTAGTGCCAAATTCCATGCCCAATATTTGATCGGTTCAAATAAAAGTGATACGGAAAATATGGTTGCGTGGCATAAGTTTTGTGGGCGATGCAGTGGTTGCGTTTGAGTTTATAGTAACTAAGATAAAATAACGTGAAAACAAAAATAAACTCATTTACTATACGCTTAATACAAGCTATGAGATTTGTTTGCAACTAGGCAATTATTGTTTTGAAGTAAGAATTAATTATTTTATTTCACGAGGTTTGCCTTGATAAACATTGATGACCTTACTAATCGGCCTTACGCGACTTCATTCGCATATATTGTAGATCATTTTTTTTCGCAAAAAAAGGTAGTTCATGTTCTTTTTCAGGGTGTTAAGATTGCTTGGGCTTAATATCATCAAAATTGATTGAGAGGTTTAAGCGGGAAAGCGCTACATACAGACAGACAGCGTTACTTTCGCATTGATACAAAATGTGTGCCTTACATCATCATCATGATGCATGTTATTAAATCTACTTCCCCAAATGTGGGGATAAGGATTGGTCTATCGGAAAGACCTTTAGTAGTTTCTTACAAGAAAAGTCCTAAAAATAATAAACGATATTTTCATACATACATACATACCTACCTAATTTACTTTGGAACCCGGAACCAAACCTACAACCTCACGCAGTCATTACCAGAATTACCGATATACCTACTCTCAGATTAATTTACCGACTGTACATGGAGTGTGGAACCTCCAGTCTGCGGCTTGGCGAGGCGACGACCGTTCTTTGTGGTCCAATTAAAATTTCGTATGAGGACTTTTCAGATTCGACGTCATCGTTAAGCGGTGTTTTAACAGGATTGGAGTTTCTACTTATTATATAATGTTTATTAAAAGGGGAGGTAAGAGTGAAGTATATCTCAGTAGCATGCTTGATTTCCGCATTGTTTTAAAAATATGTCGACAAAGATTCATGAAGTGTGGTGGAAATATATTTGGTTCCTAAATCATCACGGGAATCATAGGAGGAAATCTTAAGAAACGCAGAGTTGCTACTATCATAGCTAGTGGTGAGGAATCATAGACAATCAGTTTTGACTTTAATTCACACTAAACTAGTTAAATGAGACCTCAATTTATGTCCATAGTAGGACAATCAACGCCTCTTTACCTACACCTACAGATTCATCCTCCTTGCGTTTATCCCGTTTTTATGCGGGTTCGGCTTTGACCATGATCTAGGATTGGCGAGACTGGTTTCTTACAAAGGAACCAGACAGATTTGATCATGGTTACACATTCCGATCTAACTAAACTAAAGTCAGAAACTATCTGAATGTGCAGGTTTCCTCGCAGTGTATCTGAATGTGTAGGTTTTTACCCTCACAGCCGAGCTAACAGCACACTAAGATTTTCAAATAATCTAGAGGCGTGGGGCTGGATCCGGGCCTTACCTTTAGATTGATTTCAAGAAATACATCATCAAACTACGAGTATACCAATCTACCTCATACTGTCAATAAACTTGGCAATACAAAACCACTGACCTCCCAACCCAAATTAGTCTGTCAAATATACGGCTAAGTACATTGCCGCAGCTGACACTTCATTAGTCAGCCGGTCCCATAGTGCAATTAGTTAATCAATGATTTGGTAAGTTACGTGGGTAATTATGCCGCGTGATTGGCCGGCGTCATATGCTCCGGTTAGTTACAGCCGCTGGTTGGAATTGACTAGATTAGAATTGTTACTAATTTATCTAATCGAAAAAAAACTTCAGTACTAGACCATTGCAATCCAATACTACAATATGGAGCCGTTTGATCGTTGTCACCACTCTGGGTAAGGGGCTTGGTGACCGCAGTATTTATACTTAATATAATAAAGCTGAATTGTATCCGTTCCCTAGCTTCCATAATACAAGCTTCGAGCTTAGTTTGGGACTAACAAACCATTTGCTTAGCCCCAAACTAAGCGCGAAGCTTGTATTATGGAAGCTAGGGAACGGATAGACATACTTAAATACTTTTATAAACATCCATGACTCGAGCCGATGTTAATCACACAAACATTTGCCCCTAGCGGGATTTGAATCCGCGACCCTTGTGGTTTTGTAGTAAGGGTCTCTGACCACTAGACAAACGGGCCCGTCACTTCACTTAAGGATTCTTTACTTAAAGATTGATTAAAAGAAATACATTATCAAACTACGAGTATACCAATCTACCCCATACTGTCAATAAACTTGACAATACAAAACCACTGACCTCCCAACCCAAATTAGTCTGTCAAATATACGGCTAAGTACATTGCCGCAGCTGACACTTCATTAGTCAGCCGGTCCCATAGTGCAATTAGTTAATCAATGATTTGGTAAGTTACGTGGGTAATTATGCCGCGTGATTGGCCGGCGTCATATGCTCCGGTTAGTTACAGCCGCTGGTTAGAATTGTCTAGTTTGAAAATGTTACTAATTTGTGTAATCGAAAAAAAAAACATCAGTACTATACCATCGCAATCCAACAACGACCCACTTGGTGTCATGGTCAAGAGGTCGCGGGTTAGATTCCCGCACAGGAAAAAAAATTGTGAGCATGAACATGTCAGTTTGTCCTGGTCTGGGTGTTATATGTATCTATTTATTTAAGAATATTTGTAATACCACTGTTGATTCTGATGTCTGTAACACAAGTGCTTAGGCTACTTAACACGGATTCAGATCAATGTATGTGATATAGTGAAATATTTATTTATTATTGAATACTGGTCTATATCGACCGTAATGACCATTTTCACCATGCTAAGCACAGGGGTTTGGTGACCTCAGTATCTATCACTACATAGTATAAAACAAAGTCGCTTTTTCTGTCATGTGTCATGTTGTATGTCCCTATGAACGCTTAAATCTTTAAAACTACGCAACGGATTTTGATGCGGTTTTTTTTAATAGATAGAGTAACTCATGAGGAAGGTTTTTATGTATAATATCATACATTAAATAGTGGACAAGTACCACGGGCGAAGCCGGGGCGGGCCGCTAGTACTTAATATAATAAAGCTGATGCGTTATGTTTTTGTTTGTTTAAACGCGCTAAGCTCAGGAACTACAGGTTCGAATTTGAAAAAATATTTTTGTGTTGAATAGTCCATTCGTCGAGGATGGCTTTAAGCTATAATATAACACTAAGTGTGAGGAAACCGAAATCCAAGTCGCGGGCGGCCGCTCATTAATGATAAAACACAGGGGAATGGGCTAATGCAATATTACTTACTACCTAAGAATACCTAGGCACTGCACGACAATTACAACTGTATGAAGATCGCACCTGTGGCTGCAGCCAGTATGTAATAGTTGTATAATTTTTAAACCGAATTGTCAATCAAAATTTTACCACGAAAAAAATACTTCTCACAGTAATGTCCAAGCTTGCTTAGTCTGAGGCTAAGTGGAGTTGAATATCTAATCGGTTGGCGAGAAACACACCATTCAACAACAAAACAATGGAAAATTAAACGAATCAGTATTCAAAGCACATAGTTTTGCGTACGGGCAAATCCATACATAACTCGTACTGGTATGTATGCACTTTAGTGCGTTTGTAATAATAATAATAAATAATGATAAATTCTTTGGACTAACACACCAATTGCCTAGTTGCCTAGCCCCAACCTAAGCTCGAAGCTTGTACTATGGATGCTAGGAAACGGATAGACATAGGTACTTAAATACTTTTATAAACATCCATGACTCGAGAACAAATGCCGATGTTCATCGCACAAACATTTGCCCCTAGCCGGATTTGAACCCACGACCCTTGGTTTTGTAGCAAGGGTCTCTAGCCACTCGACCAACGGGCCTGTCTTATTATAATAACGAGTAAAAAACCGGCCAAGAGCGTGTCGGACACGCCCATGAAAGGGTTCCGTAGCTGAAAGATGGCCCGACCGCCTAAGACACCATTTAGTAAGGGCAACTGCACGTCATAAGTTGGTCGAGTTGTATAAAAATTATATACTATGTAAGATACAGAGTTCGCTATAGTTTTAGTTGAAAGTACTTACTTGGAGGTATACAGGACATTTTTTTCAGAATTATTGTAATAGTATTTCAAAAGTTAAGGGGGGAGGGACGCTCTAATTTTAACTTTGTATTAATATATCTCGAGACTGGGGTGTTTGATCCACATGGTTTCAAGGCAAGTTTTATTGTATTTAAAAATACCTTTTTAACGATACCCCACATGTTGGGGTAAGTCGATTTTTTTTTTTCGAATTTACTTTTCGCTGTATGGGAGGGGGGGTAAAAATAATTATTTTTCGATTATTTTAAAAACCAATTCTTGAATTATCACTATACATCTCTCCACCAATTTTCGTGGCAATCGGTTCAGAAACGGCGGAGAACGAGCCAGGACAGACAGACAGACATGACGAAACTATAAGGGTTCCGTTTTTTGCCATTTGGCTACGGAACCCTAAAAAGTGCCGTAAGACATTAAGTAATAATCTATATTGATATTAAAAGCAAATATTCTATCCTAAATATAAGTGTAATTTATATGAGGAAGCAATATTACTACAATCTCCCCTATTTCTGAGACTTAGTTGTTCTATTTTAGTGTTCAGTACATAAGATCCTTATTACCGCCTACAATAATATTTAAAATCACAATTAAACTCACGTAATACTATTAAAGCTATAAACACTTATGCAATACCCGTTCTTACATACTCTTTCGGAATAATAAATTGGAGTAAATCTGACCTTAAATCACTACAACGGATAATCAACACCTCGATGACCAAATTTCGTAAACACCATCCCCGGTCATGTGTGCAGCGACTAACCTTACCCAGAAAAGAAGGAGGCAGAGGACTCATAGATATTACCAACTTACACAATAGACAGATCACGACGCTCAGGATGTACTTTCAACAGAAAGCCGAGTCATCAGATATACACAAGGCAATAGTTCAGAACGACACCAAATGTACACCTTTAAACTTACAGGATTATAGCACTCAACGTTCAGAAAACATTACAGATGAGCCAAGTAAAATAGCAATATGGAGTTCGAAATCCCTACATGGAAGACACCGACACGACTTAAGCCAAACCAACGTCGACAAAGCCGCGTCGAACGCTTGGCTGACTCATGGCGAGCTCTTCCCGGAGACCGAGGGCTTCATAATGGCTATACAGGACCAGGTCATCGAAACCAGAAATTATCAGAAATATATAACTAAAACCCGAACAACAGATACTTGTCGTAAATGTAACAGCTCGCCGGAAACTATACAACACATCACAGGTGCATGCAGGGCCATAGTCCAAACGGACTACAAACATCGACATGACCAGGTTGCTAACATCATTCACCAGAAACTTGCCATCATGTACCAGCTCAAGCCATCTCCAGCCACAGCTTACTACAAATACCTACCGGAGTCCGTATTAGAAAACCAAAGATACCGAATGTACTTTGACAGAGCCATTCTCACAGATAAGACTACCCATTACAACCGCCCGGATATCACCGTAGTAGACAAAACCAACAAAACTGCACTTCTAATTGACATAGCTATCCCAAATACACATAATCTCCAACATACAATAGCAGGAAAATTAACGAAATATACTGAATTGAAGGACGAAATAACTCGAATTTGGAAATTAAGAAACGTCACCATAGTTCCGATAGTTTTGTCTACTACAGGTGTTATCCCAAAACAATTACACAACTCTCTACAAATTTTGAACCTACCACCGTCCACTTATATACAAATGCAAAAAGCTGTTATACTAAACACATGTAGAATTGTTCGGAAATTTCTTCAGACAGACACACAATCACAACACACACACCCACCACCACAACAGACGCCCAGACCAAACCGCAATTCTAATACACCACCCGCCAATACTGGAATGCACTTGGCTTAGGCCCGTGTATTACCAGAACACCAGTACTTCACCGTGGTACTGAGCAGAGGAATACCATCAAATAATAATAATAATAATAAACGTTTATTTCACACCATAATCTTTACAATAGCGCATTACAATATTTAGAACCTCCTCCTTTTTTGAAGTCGGTTAAAAATACACTTAAAGTTAAAGATCTGATTATGGCGGGCTGATACCTGAACTAGGTTAGACCTGTATCTCAAGTTATCAGCCCTCCACCTCTTGAAATACATATTTTATTGTTTATTTGCATACACTGTTATTTCCTTTATTACTAAACTTAATACTATTATTTTTGCACATATTGTTTTGATATTATAACAAGTATAGTAGGTACAAAACGTTTCGTAAAACTAATTTATCAGTTATATTTAAACACATACACTTTTTTTTTTAATAATTATTTTTATGAGGGTAACTTGAATTACTTGAGTGACAGAGAAAGATAATTGGCGCTGAGTGTTGTGAGAGCGGGTGAGATAGTGAGGGACTTCGCCGTTCGAGTGAACAGACAGTGCAAGTGTTGGGGTGTGGTACAAGTCAAAAGTGGACGCATTCAAATGTTATTTTTTAAAATATTTTCCGTTTGGCTATAATTGAGAATTTGCAATATATTATACAATGTTTTTTTTTTTTTACAAACAACAATACTAAAAATAGAATTTTCGCTTGGTTCATCCGGGAAAAGGAAGAGAAATCCTCTAAGTGATAAGCGAAATCTATTACAGTTATTAATAATAGGAAGTAGTTATAAAATACTAGCGGCCGCCCGCGACTCCGTCTGCGTGGAATTCCAATAGCCTTCCTCGTCGAACGGACTATCCAACACAAAAAGATTTTTTCTAATTGAACCAGTAGTTCCAGAGATCAACGCGTTCAAACAAACAAACAAACTCATCAGCTTTATATATTAGTATAGATATTATAGATTTTTATGTAAGGTAAGCGAATGTGCAAGAGAGTCACATGATGGTAAGTGGTAAGTGATCACCGCTGCCTATGAATATCAAAAACGCCATTAGGATCGCTGATGCGTTGACTGCCGTGTTAAACCAATATATCCATAAGTTCAGCCTCTCAATGGGCTGAGTGGAGAGACCTAGGAGAGGATTATGGCCAGAAGTGGACAGCGATGGGCTGATGATAATCCACAGTAGTAAAAGAATCAGCCAATTTATGTCCCACTGCAGGGCAAAAGCCTTCATTATTTGAAATGATGTTTTCGTTACAAAGATGATCCATAATAGTTATTTAAAAAGAGCTCGGTAGCTTAGTAGTAAAAACACCACGTGCATGTGTGAATTCTGACGAACAGATTTGTATTATCAAATATATAAAAATGCGAAGATACTGTGAAGGATAACTCCGATTGCACACTATGTTTCTGAGTGAAATGGGAAAGGCAATGGTTAACCACTCCATAATTACATATTTCCAAGAGAGTCACTTTGTGTTTACTTTTCATAAAAGTTAATCACGACATGCAGTAACGAGTAAGCATATTTGTTTATTATTAGATTGTCCGTGCGTTTGTAAATTCATATAAAGCAATACCGAATTGTTAGAATGAAATAAAAATACATCATAGAATTTAACAACACATTTCACAGTAGCGGAACGGGAAAAATGCACGAATGTCATCAAAAATCAACATTCGTTCGGTGCAATCATCTGCAACCAACTGATTTTAGTGTGCTCTGATTGCACTTATGGACAAAATAAAAGGATCGCGCAATGAAAATAAAAAGAATGACGAAGTTATAAATTGTAATAAGAAAAATGCTTTTTTCTCGCTCATGAAATATATGGTTAAAAATATGTACAAAATATGTTCCCTTTGCGACGGCTGTGCATTTAAATGAGTTCATTTTAATATGTTTATAACTAAGATTTTATGTTTTGACGTTGTATAATCTACCATTTTATCATTTTGCAACGTCCATACATTTTACGAAGTTGTTTTGATTACTTAGAAATGGAATATTCCATACATACATTACATATAATAGGTATTTTGTTTGATTCAATTCCCGCTTTTTCTAAAGCAATGCTTTTTCATTATATTGGCTAGCTTCCAAAAACATACATAAGTTTAGATCGGTCAGTATTAGTGGGAGAGCCATTATGCTTGAAATATTGGTTTGAAACAGAAAAATTGAATAGTTAAAAGGTAACATAAGTTTCATAACATATATATTACGTTTCTAATATAAACACAAATAGGAATATTTTTGTAGGGTTTGTTGTTGTTGTTGTTCAGTGCCACATTTTCTTTAACATGACAAGCGCATGGGTGCAGCTTCGCAGCCAAAACGAAACTCGTCAAGTAGTAAGTACTCTGATACTTATAAAAATAATATCGCGTTTTGTCCCGATGTAATGTTTACTAATGACAATGCAACGCGAAATTTAAAAGTTATTTCTTAAACATTCTCTTGAAGACTCCCAATTGCCCTAATTCCAGAAGCTGGATTTAAAGCCCGTCTTAGCTCCAATTCTACAGACGCAAACGCTACGTGCTTGTCAAGCGAAATAGCCCAAAAACAAAGACAAAAGACCTAGCAACTCATTACATCGATTAGGTACCTAACACGGAATAAAACCACCCTGAATTTAATCGTCACGAAACAATTTTCATTAGCGGGCCCGTAACGTGACTGCATTATAAAGGGGCCGGGGCACGCGTACTCCCTCTTTTGAAATAAAAACTTTTCTATTATGCCCCGAAAGATTTCGTATTCACGACGTCAAAGTACGATTTTTGAGTGGCATATTTCCGAATGCTTTTAGCCCCGATGGAATGCGATGCGTGTAAATTAAAAAAGTTTTAGAGTAACTATTTTATGTTTTGCCCTTTTTTACAAGGCCCCTCGTGAGTACAAGCAAGGTTCTGACTTATTTTACGACTATTTTTAACTTTGCAAGGCTAGTGCATAAGTGAGCGCCAAAGCACAGGTGCACGCCCTATTTCTTTACGCTCATAGCTCGGTAGCCTAGAGAAGAAATATACTGCAATGTTACATTATACTATGTAGGCTTATAATATTACATGCGAATAGGAATCGTAAGATTTAAAAGTTAAAAAGTATTCTACCACTGGCAGAGCAATTTCTATCAAAAACACTAAAATAGCGCAAACTAAATAGTAAATAATCATTATTTCCTTGGACTAACAAACCAATTGCCTAGCCCCAAACTAAGTTCTAACTTGTACTATGAATCCTAGGGAACGGGAAATAAACATTCATGACTCCAGTACAAATGCCGATGGTCTGTGATGATTGCCCCTGATTCGAACCCACACACACACATTTGCCGCTAGCAGGATACGAACCCGCGTTCCCCTTCGGTTTAGTAGTCAGGGTCTCTGACCATAAGACCAACGATCCTGTCATGTGTTATGGACACTTTTTATATTGAAGCATTTTCATCCTTTACAAAACGAATTATCCTTCACAAAATTAATCCATTTCTTTTCCTAATCCTCTTTTCAGACACTAACATTCAAATGAATCCTTCTCGTGGTTACGTGCTTTCCATTGATTGGGAGGTCAAATAGGTTTAATTGTCCAATCGCTTCAATGAAGATTCATTATAATGTTCATTTAGATCGAGTGCTTGTGTTAGATGAAATTCTAATTAAAAAGTCTAGGCTACTATTCTTATACAGAAGTAAAGTTGAGATAGCTTGAATGTTTTTACTGGGATAACGATTTATGCTCGTAGATTAAGTATCCGGTAAATAACTATTTTAATAACAAAAGTTCCTTATCAGGATTATAATTATGTAATTATTAAATAAAAAGGAATTGGAATACTATTTTCCTAAGTTATCAATAAGGACAAGTTCTCCCAACAAAACAAGAGGTTTTTTAGTGTTCATTAATTTATAAATACATATAAGTTGTTACTATTATACATGTAAAAAAACACATAATCATCCGAACATAATGACCAGTCCCGTTTTGAAGTGGTTAATATTATAGTATAGAATGCGTTCAATTTTAAAATACAAGTACGTGAAAGAACCACATATGTAAGTACATCAAATATTTCCACGAAGTAGGAAACGTTAACAGTGAATGTTTATTCGGTACTCATAATGGATGAAGTTAAGCTCTAAATGATAGCTTCACGAGAGTTTGTTCCCGGCAAAATCCTAAATAGTTAACTAGCAACAATCCATGCAACCGAAACCGAGCTGAAGTTAGCACAGCATAAATAACAATGAATAGAATTAGAGCAACTCAACAAGTTAGATTGCGGTTTGGACCGGGGCATTGAGTTCAAGAACTAGAATATCTATTGTTGGAACGCGTATAAGGCATTTGTATCTATTAGTGTTTTAAGAAGTTTGTGGAGAAGGCAATGACAAACCACTCCAATTGCCAAGAGAGTTGTCCTGTGTTTCATTTCATACAATGATCACGACCCTCAGTAATGAGGAATACGACTCAAGGAGGAGGAGGACTGTTTTAAGGAATCTATCTTTATGTCAAGTTACCTGATTGTCTGAAAATAATTATCAATCCGCGCTTCGTAAGGCATGTTAAGCAGTAGCTTCTCGATTATGATTTAAACAATGTCTGATTCAAAACAATTTTACCAGACTGATGGAATCAGGATTATCATCAGAGCGTACCCTGGGGTCCAAATGATGTATCTGGGATGAACCCAAGGATATAATTAGAATTAGAGCAACTCAACAAGTTAGATTGCGGTTTGGACCGGGACATTGAGTTCAAGAACTAGAATATCTATTGTTGGAACGCGTATAAGGCATTTGTATCTATAAGTGTTTTCGAGGAGCTCGATGGCGCAGTGGTAAGCGCATTCGGCCTGCGGTTGCTACAGTTAAGCAACGTTCGCCGATGCCAATTAACGGATGGGTTACCGAAAATTTTTAAGCTCGATCTCCTCCGTGCTTCGGAAGGCACATTAAGCTGGCTGATCTCTCTACGATCGTGTCAGATAGCTGACCCACCGAATTATGAGAGTGAAGGAATAATACACTCACTTGTGTACTATAATGGAATACTTGCGTAAGTGGCTGATCGTAGGTCGGCCGCCAGGGTTAAATACGGAGGGGTATTTATTAGTGCTTTAATAAAACTATCATTATATCAAGTCACCTGTTTGCCTGAAAATAATGATCAATCCGACCTTCGAATGGCACGCTAAGCAGTAGATTCCTGACTAAAATTCAAAGAATCTCTGATTTTTTTTGCAAGGGTCACAGAAGTAATGTGTTCGCTCCAACGTAATAACTAGGCTAGTCTAGTCAGGATCATAGTCGTAGCATACCTTAGGGTCTACTATAGATGTATCTGGTATAAACATCAGGATGAAAAAGAATAAGATCAACTCAACAAGTAAGACTCGATTAAAAACTATTGTTGCAAGACGTACAAGTAATTAAAATCATATTTGTATGTAAGATGGAAGACTTTTGCGTTGTGTTAAATAGTTTTATTCCTGAACTACTTTTACTTCTACATAGTTAAGTCCCGCCACTAAACTTTGTAATGTCAAATGGACATAATTTCCCACATTAAAACGAGTATAATTGGTTAATACCCTCAGCTATTAGAACTAGATGTAAATAGCCAAACTTAATAAGTGCTTTGAATAGGTCTTGAATGAATAATAAACAGTTAAGTCTTCATAATTATGCAGGGTACATTAAAGTAATCATGAATGGAATTGAACAATGTTCTACTCCAAACTTTCTCAACAGAGTTCAAATCGGAGAAATGCTAAGGCGAGCCCCACTGTAACCTACCTCTAAGCTTAATTTACTTTGTAGATAATGACGTGAATCCTAGAATTCATTTAGTTTTCCAGGTCAGACACAATTTGTGATAGTTTCAGTTCATTTAAGGTTTGTGATCACAGAACTGCATTTGGCATGCGTGGTGATTGAGCAATAATGTCCTGCAGTGGGGCATTAATAGACAGATAGATAATTCCTAATCATATTTTTAAATAAATAAAACTATAGTTTACGACCGATGTTTGCCTTGGTAATACTTGAAATTATATTTCTTAGTGCCTGTTTCTTTTAAATAACTTTTATCACCTCTTCACTATGCTAAAACACTTCTTTAAAACGTTAGCTAAGATTAAACACAGTTACAAATAGCTCACAACTAAGTCATCTAACGCAAGTCCTATTGAGAAATTGTCTTAATTATCGCCGTTCCCAAGTCGCTAACCGTGGCCAATGTTACTTGTTGAACCAGTGTTCAAATTGGTTCAATATAAATAGGACAGTTCCTATTTCGGATCAGAGATACATCGATATCCTTGGAAGTGGGTATATAAGCGTGTGTGGCCAACTTAAGCTAATTGTTATCTAAATGATTGGTTTTATTCGATTTATTTGGGTCACCAACAACATACTGTCATAGACCAAAAATGAAATTTTATCTCACGAGCCGTTTTTAAGCGTGACTTATTTTGTGGCTAGTTAGTTGTTTTAATAATTTCAATCATATTTATTACTTCTTCACTTCTTCTTTGTCACTTCTTCATTATCCTTAAACACTTCTTCAAAACGTTACCCAAGATTGAACAGTTACAAATAGCTCACAACTAGCTCAGTCATCTAACGCAAGTCCGATTGTCTTAATTATCCCCGTTTCCAAGCAGCGCAAGTTGCTAACCTGGGCACTGTTAGTTGTTACTTGTTGAATACTGTCCTTTTTCTGTTCAGTTATATCAGTACCTTTGGAATGAAGAACATAAGCGTGTATGGCCCAGTTTAGCTATTTGTTATCATAATGTTTGTTTCTATTCGATTTGTTAGGTTCACTAACAACATCTTGTCATGTACCAAAAATAGGATTCTATGTTGCGAACATATTTTTAGTCTGACTTATTTTGTGGCAAGATAGTTATTAATAACCTCAGTCATATTTTATTTACTTTTGCCACATCTTTTTTATCCTTAAGCACTTCCTCATAACACATATACGACCCGCTTGGTGTAATGGTCAAGATGTTGCCTATTACGGCAGAGGTCGCGGGTTCGATCCCCGCACAGGACAAACATTTGTGTGCATGAACATGTCTGTTTGTTCTGGTCTGGGTGTTATATGTATCTATTTAAGTATATTTGTAATACCTCTGTTGATTCTGATATCTGTAACACAAGTGCTTAAGCTACTTACTACGGGGTCAGATCAATGTATGTGATGTTGTGAAATATTTATTATTTATTATTATTACATATTTTTTATCCTAAAACACTTCCTCATACATAACGTTAGCTAAGATTAAACACAGTTACAAATAGCTTACAAACTAACTTACTGATCTAATGTAGGTTCTATTGAGAATTGTCTTAAATTATCCGTTCCGAAGCGCAAGTTACTAAACGTGGTCACTGCTACTTATTAAATACTGTCCTATTTCAGTTCAGTTATATCGGTACCCTTGGATGTAGTAAAGTAAGTAAGTAAGTCATCAAGTTTACCGACGCTAATGTACCCTAGCGTCGGTAAACTTGATGACTTACTTAAGAGGTTAATTGTTATCTGATTTATTAATCATTGTTGTTCTTTTAAAAAATAAGCCTGTACAAAGATCTGCAACAGTTTCTAGAATGAAGCAGTTACGTTATTATTTTACACTTACACCTGTTCTCATTTTCTATAAAATTACTACGCCACGACACGCTTTAATTTTCGTCCTTTAATGATTGATTTGTACATATTTTTAAAAAACAAGACGGTATTTTTTCGATTATAATAATAGTAAAAAAGAAGGCAAATGTTGCCCATAGAACACAGTGCGTGTAAGAAAATCTTTCTTGGGGTTGTCTACTCTTTACGCAGTGGTAATACCTCAATGGTCCGTACCCGGTAACATTTTAAATAAAAGAGGCATGCTACTAACCTGACTACACCTGCTCGATTTCGTGCGAATGTACTGGTTGTCTGAAGATGCAGCCCGAAGATCCTTTGCCTGTCGTCCAGACTGGGCAAATCACACACACACACACTTTCACTTTGTAATCTACACTTCTACACTTAATATAATAAAGAGGAAAGATTTCTATTTTTGTATGTAACGAATAAATATTGAATACCGATTTGAATAATAATTTCACTGTTGGCTAGCTACACTATCCCCGGTAAACATACCCACTTTTGACCGCGGAAATGTGGAGGATAGGGGAGATATTTGAAGGAATAAATTATGCGCGGGTGAAACCGCAGGCGGAAGGCTAGTAAGAAATAGGACTTTCGCGTTTCATTATTTTTTAACGTTAAGTAGCACATTTAAATACTTCTAGCAACCGCCCGCGACTTCGCGTGTTTATACTATAGCTTATATCTTTCCTCGACAATTCGACTTTCCATCACAAAACTATTATTTTTTATTCGAACCAGAAGTTCTAAACATAAGCGCGTTCTAACAAATAAAAAAACAAAGGATCCCTTCAAATTGATTGTAATCTTAGTACAGATATAGTAAAAAGATTAGTACCACTTTCACTTTGTATAACAAAAAAATTAGTTGATCTTTTATACGAAAATATTACGAGAACACAATAAACGCACAGCACTCACGACGAAATCGCGTAATTTTAAATTAAAATACAGCTCAGGATAATACCGACGATGCATTCCGAGCTGTGGTCAAACGCATACTACCTTATGTCAAAGAAAACGAAGCTAAGTGGAGTGGGGCCTACCCCCACTACGTAGCAAGAAATGTAAGGAGTTTTTAAAAGTACCCTCGGAGTTGATGATATCTTTAATATTGTACATTTTGTTGATTGCTATAGACTAAAATTTCTTTAAAATTAAATCTTATTCTGAACAAAACAGTAAACATTTTATGCGATTTGAAAAGGAGTATTGGATTTTTTTAAAGGATTTTATTTTACCACCGTTTTAAGTACCAGTGTTTACACTCTCATAGATTTTTTTCCATTAAATTGTAGTGACAAACTGTTTCAATTTTTTTTCATAATAACTACTTATAATATTTTTTACGAATATAAAAATGTTGTAAATGCTATTATACGTCATAAGCTTACTTTCTTTTTTTTTTGAAGGGCATGCGGTCCGCACGCTAGCACCACCACTAGTTTTTCTGTAATTGGGATTAATTAAAGTTTTACGATAAAATAACTCCTTGTAGTGTAGTTAGTTTCTTTTAAGTATGGGATTATGCTTATATCACATTTCAGACAACGTCCCAATCTTTTCTGATGACGCCCGGGTAAAACATGTCTAATAGACGAACATCAGATTTCCTTACTGCTTAAACCTTTTGAGAATTTTACGGTCTTACTATTAAGTATTGTGTAAACTGTAGTCTCGTTTTAAACGGCTCCTATTATTATCTTTGATTTATGCGCGGTAATTACGTTTCTGGGGTTCATGTTAACAACTAATTTGGATTATAACATGCGAAGGTTAAAGGCTTAATAAACCATATGGTCTCACGTGACGAGAACTATTTTCTTGAGCGAAGAAATGAAATTAAGTTTGAAAATTTGCAACACTTAAGAGGTTTACAGCTGTAGGTAGGTTCAGAAATAGAACTGGGTTTAAAGCGGAATAAATTATATAGAAAATAATTATCTTAACGTTAGGTAAAAAACGGGACCAAATTTGGTGTGACTACACCTGCAATGTTTTTTAAATGGAAGATGCCGAAATTACGCATTGCAAAATGGAATGCCGCCGCACTTCAGTTGCGTAATTTCAGCCTAGGGTGTTCCAACACTTGTGAATGAAGTTAATAATCACTTATCATCATCATCATCCACACTTAGACGAAGCCAAGTCCAAGATGGGGTTCATCTTTTGACGACCTGCTTACTGTAATGGTCAAGAAGTTGACAAATTGACCAAGAGGTCGCGGGTTCGATCCCCGCACAGGACAAATATTTGTGTGCATGAACAATATGAACATGTCTGTTTGTCCTGGTCTGGGTGTGATATGTTTATATTTAAGTATATTTGTAATACCATTGCTGATTCTGGTATCTGTAAGTCAAGTCATGAGCTAGGTACTTATCACATCGGCAGATCAAGGTATGTGTGGTTGTGTGATATTTATTCATATTTGGATGATTCACTGTCAACAGAAAACATGGGATTAAACGTACAAGCTTACACAAACCAATTCGGCGAATCAACATGTTATATTTCAAATGAATTGTAATTAAATTATGATTGAAAATAGTATTCATTTTAGCGAATTGGCTTTTGATTGGTTTAGGTTTAACCGTTCTGCTAATCGGATCATTCAATTTAAATGGATTCCGACCGCTTTTATTTATTTGAACAAACGAATTTAATAATTCATTATTTGGCAATGTGTGTACTGAGCATATTTTAATAAGCAAAATTAGGTACGCAATGATAGATAAAATAATAATTAAATTCCTGAATTATGACGTTGTTTGGGTGCTGATCGGTTAGGTGGGATTCAATCTATTTAATTTAATAAGAATAGTTTGACCTTAAAGAAACATAGAATCATGTTATTGTAGCATTGCTTTTTGACGATTCATAAGTCCTTTTACGAGTATGAAGCCAAATTGAGTAAATAATATTTTGGTATTGAGTTAAGTAAGTTTTTTGTGGTTTAAGCCTGAAAATCATTTATAGACAATAAATTCTTGAATTCTTGAGTATGGAGGGACATCCCTGTCGCTTGCAAAAGTAATACGTGATTGGCTAAGCGTAGATTGCCAGGGACTGTATTTTTTTCCTGTGCTTTGTATAAAATAGCTTTTATTACATCTAGATCAGTCAGTATTGGGTAGATTGAAGATCGTGGCAATAGGACTGCGGTATCCCAGACAATGTTTACTTTAACCAACTTCTCCTCCGGGACTTTGGAACAAAAACAAGACTCTGTTGTTTCAAACCCATTTATTATACATAGCTGCGTTTAATATTCAATTTGTTATTGTGATTTTTGGAAGTTCAGAAGGGCGGAAAATTTTCTGTTTTTAACATGAAAGGTTGATACATCAACTTGATGTTTTTGTTTGTGAATATGGAATATTATTGTTTATGTAGTAGGCGTTTCCTTAATATGTACCGAATTTTGAACTGACATTCCTAAAATGAATTATTATACTGTGTTCACCTCGGTGTAAAAATTCGAATTTTAATCTTACCGCGAAATTTTTTCACCAAAATGATTGAGTTAGTAGGTAGGTAGGTATATAAAACAAACAAAAGTGTAGTGTCAAAAATATTTTTGGTAAACAAAAAATATTTAATTATCAAGCCCAAAGTATAAATATCAAAAACATTATGAGATTTAAACAGACTAATAAAACCTCTACAAGCCCATCCTAATTGAAACGTCTCGATACAAAACTATTCGATAGCACTTGACCCCGTAACCATCTATTTAATGTCAACCCTGGGTTTACTTACCCTTGAATGCTCAGTTTCTATTTACTGTCGACCGTGGGTAAATTTACCCTTGAATGTTCGTACCCTGCACGCTATATAGATATTAATTGAAGAACATAGAATTTGTCTGGCTCGGAATAGCGGATTAATAAAACTCAGTCCCGATTGGAGGAATTCCCTTTGTGATTTTGTGAGATGCGTGTGTCATAGTGACGTTGAGGTGTCGAGATATTATCGATAGTGGTGTACTAGTTAAAATGTCGATAAGAATAAGGTACTATGTGGTGTCTAAGATGCTTGAACTACAGTAGCATTCCAATATTTTTTACAATACTAAAGATATGTGTTTCTTTTGACGTTTTATGTTAAACAACAGCACAATGCTAATCGATACTAATATAGTATGTTATGGCTAGTATTTATAAAAAAGGATTAAGATAGACGTTGCTTGCTAAGACATACTCGTAAATCATTATAAGTAACTTTTAATTGCTGCTACTTTTTATAAGGAGCCTCAATGAAACTAGAACTGTCTATACTGTTAACTTAAATTTAAAATCGAATAATCAGTTGAGTTTTAAGTAAAATATCGAGGATACTATTTTTTATATATACTGTTATAAAGACTAAGTGAATTTGAACTCGAATAATGAATGAGAGTTAAATATTTCAAATTCGATACCCAAGCATCGATACAAAACTATCGACAATTCGGCATCACTATGTCTGTGTCAAATAAATCGAAGTCACGGTTCGTATTCTAAGCGTGTGGGTTATTATTACCGACGTCTCTTTGTTACCTTTCAAAGAAATTCCGAATGATTAAGTATTTTGGGCAGGACTAATGAAATAACTAGGCTTTTGTGTCAGGGACTGATTAATGTGGAAGAATTTAGTCATGCTTGCGTTTTATTTAGTGTATGTGGTTTATGAGTTCTAGCTTCGATTCTAGGCTATTTATTATTATTTATTTATTAATCAAACAGCGGCTTAAAACATAACTACAATAAAGTTTGATTTAAAATAGTACTTTATCTGAGAATCTTGTTAAGATGCAAATTTCCATGGGCAACGGTGAATGCCATCACCATCTTGCTTGTTTTTTATCCTCCTGCATATAAAAAAATATGACACAAATGTTTGGTTCCCGTGCAATATTTTAACCTGGTGCCTCTTGCACAGTTTTTTCTGGTATTATTACACTTTATTGAGTATTTTTAAAAAAATAAGTTTTTTGTTAGACCAATCACCATATAAAAAAATAAATTGGAAAACAGGCAATTTTTATACGTACAACAAATAATTTCATTGTTAGACCATCACTTAATACAAATACAAATTAAGTAACAGGCATTTTTTAAACGATTGCATAGCGTGATGTACATTCATAAGTGTTAATATATTTCTTTAGACTCACCATCCCACCTCATTTCTCACACGCTCGTTCATCAGTCAAAAACATTTGCACATTAAAATTAAAGCTGTATTTCGCCACCTCGTACACCGTACATACGTGTAAACCTGCACATTAAAAGACAAGCCTTTGACTCAACTGGCAGCTGTGCCAAGCTCTCTTGAATGCTCTGTTTTTATTTTTATTGGCAATTAAACAATTAACCCTTTGAGGTACAAAGGGCCCAATTCTGTACTCCCCTGTGAGACGAAATTTTATACTCGTACTCGCATTGTGGTAAATTTTAGAGCAATTGTTCGATTAGTGAAAGGTTCGTTGAATACCGCCATTTGTATTTTTAAATGAGGAAGTTCACAGCTGGGTACTAAGTGTGGGCTAAATTAGGTCTAATTTTAGAGTTTGTTTTTCGGTTGGGTGGATTTGAATGACGTTTGTTGGTTCATTTAGATGGTTGAATTGGGGCTAAATAGATTGTATTTGTTGTGTAATTTAAAATTACATGATAATAAAAGTTACTTCTACAGGATTAAAAAAACTTAAACTTGAGTACAGTAAAAATAAAATATTGAAAATTGAGTCAAGAGGGGATAAAAGCTCCCGCAACTTTCAAGAATTTAAATAAAACTTATGGGTCATTTTTTACGATTTATTTAATAAAAATCTCTTTTGACTTGAACACGATCACTAAATTACAGACAGTTAAAGAAATATTGTATTTTATGTAACACTGAGATTATTCATGCTGTAGGTGTCAGATCAGACGAACGGCTTGGAGCCATAGTGAACTGATATACCGAGCAAAATGAAGCAATTCTCATGCAGAAATGGCGATTGATAGCGTATCTTCCATGAATGGAATCAAAAGGCTCAGAATTGTTTTTTTATTATAATGTCTATTTAAATTATTTGGCAATAGCATTAGTTTATAAATATTATTAATATCAAGGGTGTATGTTATCTGGCTGAAATTATTTTTGAAACAAATTAACCATTGAATTGTTTCATTCAAAAATAACTTCATTAAATTATTTTTAATTACGTTAAAATGTGGCGGTTTTTAAATCATCTATACTTGTTATTTTTGGTAATTATTACTTAGATTCAAGATATTTCACGAAAAACGTATGCTTTTAAGTCAACCATTTTACATCATTATCTTAATGAAATACGGAGCTTTGCATTTTTTTGAGTTATGGTTCTGACCCCGGCTATAAAAGGGCTAAAAATTTCCCCCAAGTGTCATATTTAGAGTACAATTTATTAAGAGACTTTATTCCAAGGTGGGGTCGAAACGTCATAATTTATACACCACTTAATTTCAATGGAAATAACTTTCAATAAAAAAGTCGCCACCTTATTGCATATTTTTAGATACAGGTAGTAGTTTTAGATACTTGGTATTGATAGTAACGTTTTACAATAAAAGATAGCGCTAGTGGTTGTTTATATCGTATTGCATAATTTTAAGAAAAAATAAGTTTCACATCATTATTACTAAGCGGTTCGCAAAAAATTCAGTAAGGCATTACTTATTAGCTTGAAAACATTTTTAACACCAAAAGTTGTTTCCTCAAGCCTTTGTTTTCGTGCATGGTTTTACTCGTGCAATCAAATGTTAAGTTACTGAATATTTTGCAATGCAATGGATCGTGAAATAGACCATTTATGTTCTCCTGTTCGTTATAGGAAGTCATTTCATTTAATTCTAACGGAGGAAAAAATAATGCTTCATTTTGCTCGTAACAAAACCAAAGATTCGCTGACTGATTCGAAATTGAATGGTACAATATATTTACATAATTTCATTTGGATCATTTTAGGCGTGTTAAACAAAAATAGCTGAATTATTTCATGTACAGACACATTTATAAATAAGTTGTGCTTTATGCATGCGCATTTTTGCAAGGAATAGGAAACAATGCCGTAATTTAGGGCAGTTCAAATAGGCTATAAGCAATGAAATAAATTATAAATTGTTATTGTCACTATTTTTTGTGTAGTTGCATTTTTTATTTATGAATTCATTCGGCTTACATTTTTAAAATGAGCTTGTACATGTTAAAGTATTAAATAAAAAAAAATGCAGGAATACGCATGCATGAAATACCAAAATGGGGTCCAGTTCTTTATAAAACAGTTACTTACATTATAACAATTTCAGTACAGAATGATACCTAAAGCAAATGTGAAAGTGACTATAATGTACCTATGTACATAAAATAATAACGTAAAGAGAGTGCACCATGGTTTTGTAGATATTTACATAATATACAATCTATACACTAAAACGTTTTAACAATTACGTCATTTCGAGGAAATAATTTTATTCTTTTTTGAAACAAACTTTTTACAACTAATACGTATTGAAAATAAATTTGGACCTTTAATACATGTTATACATTTGAATATCGAAATTATTTGTAATAAAAAAGTGCCTTAATACACATATTCGTACTGGCAACAAATGCATTTCCACCAAAGAGATTATAGAACGAATATGAAAAAGAAAAAATGTTGGGGCGCACGAATTCGGAGGGTGACGTAACTTATTTATTCAAACAATGGCCGATAAGATTCCGAATTCGAAATTCGAAATATCGTAATCTACGCATGCAGTTCCCCCTTAAACGAGTATGACGCGGTTCTTTAACTAATACGTCGGAGTGAATACAATAAAACAATCACAATTTATAACAGTACTCTTGTCTTAGTTCATAAATGCATTCATGCATCTTGAATTAATCAACTCTGTCGACTAATTGGACATACCTACTCGCAGTTTGCGTTGTGAATTAATTTGGTTTGCAGTACAGTTTTATTTAAATATTCTTAACTAAAGACTTAAATCTTAATAACTTTATTAAGTTAGGAGGAAAAAAGAGAAATGCCTCTCGTAGTCTGAGGTCAACGTGAATAGACTAAAATAGTTTTAAAGTAATGAACTTTTTTAAGTTTGAGTTCGTTAAATACATATTTATTATATTTCATAATGTATCACGATAGTGATTGTTTCTTTTGTTTTATATTTTTTATTTGAAAGTCACTTTTTTAAATTAAGACTCTAAAAATTCAAAAATAATGAGATCTAAGCAAGATTTTCTCTGAATCGCGATATTTAAACGTTAATAATACGCCAGTTAATGTTCCAGCGATATTAAGGCACATTTTTATTATAAACCAATCATTGATAAATAATTTAAATTGCACTGTTAAAAGCTAGTCTTCTGAGGGAGTAAACAACTCTCCCTACCACTATTTAAGCCTCATGAAACAAAAGCTGTTTGTTTTACCGATAACAATTGCCCTTAAAATCCAACCACGGTAGCAAACAAGGCGTGTTTGTGCACTTCAATTTAATTACAATGGAGCAACAAAAAATACAGAAGAAAAACTAAATATTCAGTACCTAGTATCAACACACCTGATTAGAAAAAGTCAATATCGAACATCAAAAATTACCGATTAAAGTAGAAAGAGAACGGACATTTAGTAGCTAAAATGGCAGTTTCATTAATCATGTACAAAATCTGATTAAACTGTTTCAGCCTTTTCATGTACCTATTAACTACTAAAAATTGATAAGTATAACAACGCAGTTATAACGTTTCTATGAAACGATTGTCATAACAATACAAATAATTAATTAGGCTTTTCTATCACTTCCCCGTATACTCGCATCATAAATATTCGTCCGTCACTATGTACATACACTTCCACCTTCGTCTTTGAGACTCACTGAGGTGCATTCTAACTGTATCTACTGTTCGTTAGTACCGGAATGTATCAGTAATGTTCGTTCAAGAGACACTGCCAGACACTGTTACGTTTATCTTTGGCCCCCTGCGTTGAGGAGTCCCTCGGAGGAGTTCGAAGCGGGGATGGCGAGGGGGATGCCCCCCTCAGCTCTGTGCTAGGGAATCCAACGGCACCACCAATTTTCCGTTGGAGTAGCTGCAACAAACGGAAAAATTCTATCAGCCAATACCCTCAAAATCAACAACTACCACAACCAAAAGTATGCATGTGTAAATATTAAGTAGTATTAGTAGTTAATAGTACATAAATAAATATTAATGTAATAATAATAACCTGTATGGTATAGTAGATGTTCTGGATTTAGCTCTGCTTGGCCTACAGGCTTCATCTGCAACCAAGACATTTAAACTTAAACCATCTAAGTTTACCGAGTATCTTTCGTAACAAGTCAACGTTTGTCTTGGCGAATTAATCGGAAACTTTCCGCTCATATCGCATCGGAGGCTTAATTAAGTGGTAGCGCATGCTATTGTCTCGGCTCTTGCGGAACAATACTTATCTCAAGTCGAAGTTTGCAGAAGTAATATCTGCAATACCTTAATGAGAGAACTTTGTATCGACTTTCTTAATCGCTCCTGACCCGATCGCGTCGCACCGTCGCTATCGACTCCCCTACTTTCTCCCCTTACTCGCACTATATAAACAGTTGTGTTTCGTTTATCATGATATGTGTTATGATCCGAAGTTTATCCAGTAATAAAATACGAAAACTAAAACAAAACAGGATCTAGATATCCTCAAAGAGGCAACATCAATTTTTATGGACGCGCCATTGCCAATTGTGGTGAGTAAATAAAGAAAAAAATTACTGGTAGAAAGTCTAGGTTCGGTTATTAGATTAAATAAATAAAGAATAGGTATTGGTACTTTCTGCCAGCAGGTGACATGACCAAGTATTGGGACCCTTACCATAGTGCGGCTAACACCGTTGTGAGAGGCACGCATCGCAATTGACGGGCTCTGCCCTCCGCTTGCCCTGAGAGCCCTGCGAGCCGGACTTACGCCGGAAAGTGTACCTAACGAGCAGACCTGCAATGCAAAATGCCGCACCGTTAACAAAACAAAGGGACAAACTAAAAAGAAAACAACAAACATTGAGCAACGCGCGCGCGTCCATCTGAAAATCGCCTATGGGCGGACGAAAGCGGGCGAAAATAAAAAGGGGTGATACTCCCAGGGTTTTCACGACTTGATACCGCTCGAATTCATTCAGTTTTATGTGAGAATGGGACTTTATACATCGTGCAGTTTCCCAGTGAAAAAAATATATTCTGTTTTCTGTGTGATGACAGTTTATGAATGGTAAAATGTATGATAGTTTTAGTCAAATATTTTTGCTTGAGCTAAATACAGAAGTTATGAAGTAGATTTCTGTAGAAGCAGCGCTTATAAGTTCGTAGCATGCCTTAAATAAATACGTACTATATTCATATTTGCGATATAATTATATGTCAATACGATATTAATTATAACTAGGATGTGCATAACTTACCAGTTAGACCAGCTTTGTTGATGCTGTTTGAGCTAGAAAATCCTGATATTTTCTTCCAAGCTTTCTTATTCCAAAAGCCGGTTGTTTTAGCATCACCGCAGCTTGAGCTCCTCGGGGACGGAACGTCTCTAGGGCAGCGTATGCCGCATTCCTCAGCACCGAGGATACGGACCCCGGCTCCTCGAGTGCCATAGGCAACAGCCGGCAAATGCGGCACCGAACCTGTCGGCTTCCGTCGTAAGCTACCCACATAGCTCGCGCCACTACTACTGCCACTGAAACCGCTATCTAAATCTGGAGGATTACAGCTAGCCGGCGATAGCAACTCGTCCGTCGGACCCACTCGGAGCAATTCTTCTATATTGTCTCTATCTTCGGCTCGTTCCGAATCCGGGGATTCGCATTCCGGCATTAACATAGCTTCTACACTAAGATTTAGTTCGCCCAAAATTCGTTTATGTCTCGACTCGACGCGACGTACTTCTTCCTCGACGACGCTCCGGTCGAGCGAGACGAGGGATTGCCGCGGCGCATATCGATGTTTCGGGCAAGTCCTCGAGCCGTCTGTTATTTCTTCGTAAATATTTTCTTCGGTGCCGTACCGCGTGACGTAGTTATGACGCGCGGTCCGATCTCTCGGTATTCCGCCTCGGCCGCGCTGGCGGTTCGCCTTTCTCGACGACGAGGGCATCGATAAGTGATGGTCGTAGTATGCATACGAGTAGTCGACGGGTTCGAAGCGTTCCATCGTTGCGGCAATGTTACTCCTGTTCCAAGTCTGCGGCGGTGGCTCCCTCGACAAGTTGACGGCTGCTAATCTTGCAGGTAAGATTTCGTCTAAGTCCCGCGCACACCTTTCGTCTAGTGATTGGGCGCCATCATCTTCTTCCCTCCTGTGTTTTCTATGCGGCCGCCTCGCCGTCTGCGAGCGAGGGTGGGGATGATCGCAGTCGGATCCACGGCCGTGACTAAAATCGGGGGTGTGGCTGCGATTGTAATCTATAGGCCGATGTTTACAGTCGAGCGTGTGGTGATAGTCCGGCGTATGTCGGAGGCTGTAACTAGAATTGCCTTCGAAGTCCGACCGGTCGTAGGAGGGGCTGTCGTCGTTGCTGGCGCTGGGGTGTGGGCAGTCGGCGGCGATGCCGGACTCGGAGGAGGGGTAGTGAACGTCGGCGGTGGTGAGGACTCGGTCGTCGGGGCGCGCGGGCTCGGAGGCGGCGTGGCGGTGCAGGGGCCGCGGGCGCGCCTCCCGGCAGCTCGCGAAGGTGCGCTGGAGCGCGGGGTAGCGCCCGCACCGGGCGTCGAACACCGCCTCCCCCGCCTCGTCGGGGCTGGGCGGCGCGCTGCGTGATTCCATTGCTCATCCTCTCATGTCCAATTTGAACCTGCAAAAGAAAACATGTTTTAATTATATGATGATAAACGAAGTGGAGCAGGCACCTTATTAAGTAATACTTAGTACACAAAGTCATCCTAGCCAACATACGGCTATGTTGGCCAGGATGACTACGAATCACTGAAAGTCACATTTCTTTAATTTCAATATTACGTCTCGTCATTGCTTTATAAAACTCGAGATGTTCTTATCTCCCTTAACTTATATTGCAGTATTCGAGAACAACCAAGGAAGATGTATAAACGGCACCATAATTTCATAAAATTGATTTCAGACGATAAATTAGAAAATAATTTTGTTGTTGACCAGTATTTTTTTCTTACGATACAAGATTAATGTATATTTGTTACACGAAAAAGTATTAATAATAACAAAAGCAAGTCGATACAATGTAACCGTTCCTTTCAGCTTATCCTAGTATTATTCGACCGGAGAAACCTAACAAAAGTCCCATACAGGCTTACAAAAGATAAGATTTCTGGAGCCCGCATTTGCTTCTATTAGTTTTATCGGTTATTAGGGTCGGGATTAGGCCTAGAAGAAACCATAATTACGATGTTACTAAGTTTTATATAGTCTGAAGCTCTAGGTATTACTTTGTTGCTGACTAGGCTTTGATTAGGAGTAAGTACTATTTAATTAAACACTTTCCTCTTTATTTACTTTGTTAGAAGGGAGTGATATTGTCTTATTATGTAGCTGATATTGACTGACAATACACGTTATACGAACAAACTGTCACAGCTACTAGCTATACGTTAATTATTATTGACGTCTATATTTTTACGTATATCAAAACTGGAATCGACCCATATAAGTAAAAATCTAGCATGTAAATAAATCTTGTTCAAGTTTTTATTTCGATAAATATAACAAGTCTTTCGATTAACGATTCGATAACTCCACTTTAAATCACGATACATTGACTACTCGCATGAAAATATTTTACATTTAATAAAGGTCCCCGCCGGAGAGGGCAATGAATCCGAAATTACATGCTGTGATAAGGGTAGGGTAAGCAGCGATCAGTGCGGCGGCCGACGTCGATATATCATAATCAGTCGCGTAATAAATTGAGGACGAGCTGTTGTTTGTGTTCAGAGTATGCTGTGTTGTTTTAGGTACGTCTTTTGTAGTGATTCTCACGCTTGTGCGATAGATTTAACAGACTTTAACACGTTAAAAAGGTGTCAAATATTTCCATGTTTTAAGCGTAGGTATCAGGGTATATAGGTGGAATCTGTAGGCCAAAGATGTGATATAGTTTTGACATAATCTTATTGGCTTGTATAAAAGCAATACAACTTGTATAGAAAATCAGCAGTGGGATTTACGAAAAAAAATATCGGCTCGGCCGTATCTTACCGTGCCATTGTCAGATAATATCAGTCACCTAATCACTCCTTAATATGCCGCCATGGTCGTATTTGAAAAGCTACGAAAAGAACAATTTTAGTTCTACGAGTATTTGCTTTATCCTTTTTAGTAAAAAGTTATTTCATCCTTGGGTGGAAATTCAAACCAAGATATTGCACGTGTTTAGTAAAGACCACAAAATCGGATGCAATATCAAACCTCTGCAATGCTACATAGAATGCAAGATATCCTATCATGCTGTAGAGTAAACACCGTTTATCTTAATTACAGCAATAATGGAAGTGAAATATTTTGTATCATTTAAATTAACTGTCTATAGAGCGATAGCCTAATTGAAAGAGCTTGTTCTCAGAGCTATTTTTAGCTCTTTACGATAAAGCACAGCGACAATTTGCATTTAACATTGGTTAATTTTACATATTAAGACTATAAATATTGGCTTAAGCACTTCTGTATGGGTGGGCAGAAGTTTCAACCACTTGTGACAAGGGTGAGCTTGCGGAATATTCCATTTATACGAACAAACATACAAAAAAAATTATTATAATAATAATAACCTCTGATACATTATTGCTGTTTGGCTAACAAATAAATGTGCCATTGACCAAGTCTTTATATAAGGCGCAAAAGATGCAGACACACAAAGAAAAAACAGAAAAAAATAATAGACTTTGGTATACTCGTATTAGGGCAGATTCAATAATGAATAAGGATGTTAATCTTTATGTTAGGGGCTAAAAGTGCCTGTGATGAGCGTTTGCGTTTCTTTTGTGTCTAGCTGGATAAGATTTTATTAGTATTCAGATTGTACTTTCCGGTAATTTAATCGATTTTGTATACAAACATTTAATTTATTTTCACACTAAAATAAAAATTCGTTACTATCTTTTGAATCAGTTGGTTTTGACTTATCTCATATTTATGCGGGATAAATACAGTGACGATTTAAATCTTTTACGTCTTTACCTAAGCTTTTATCTAAAAAGCTTCGGAATATAAGCGTAACGAGAAAAATCGTGCCCTATATATCGGATAATGAACTCTTAAATCCATTGGATAAATTCTCAGAGGACATTAACGTAAATATAATATTTTATCAAATCTCCCTAGTTTCACTTACAAAGTAAACTTAACGTTAAAAAAAACATCAAACAAAGTAAATGAACACGAAAAACCGAAAGTAATCTCATCGTTTAGTCTGATAGAATTTTCTTCCACTTTTATTCCGATTCCCCTTGAAGTTATAGAGGGAATGCCAGACCAATTTATTACGATAAAGTTAAGGGCGTGCCGACAGCAAACTAGCGCCGGCAATCGTTTTTCTTTAATTATACAAAAATTAAGATACTCAGCTTGACCCGCTTGGTAGTCATGATGTTGCGTCGTATCCCTATTATACAATAGGTCGCGGGTTCGATTCCCGCACAGGACAAACATTTGTGTGCATGAACGAACTAATGTCTGTTTGTCCTGGTCTGGGTGTCATATGTATTTATTTGAGTATAGTTGTAATACCGCTGTTGATTCGGATGTCTGTAACACAACTGCTTAAGCTACTTTAAACGGAGTCAGATCAATGTTGTGAAATATTTATATTTATTTATTTATACAAAACGCTCTGTAGTGCATGCACTAAAAAAACATTTATGATATATAATATAACTACTTATTGATAAACAATGCAATAAAAGTCACTTTTTTTAAATCATAAATGTTATTCTTTAGTGCCCTACAGGGCGTTTTTCTATCTAAACATCTTCTATTTTTTTTTAATTAAAAAAAATACTATTGTCGGCGCTAGTGTGCTGTCTGCACGCCCTTAAGTGTCCGTGAACTACTGTCACAAGGGCACCCTACTGTTTCCCCGTTGCCATGGCAACGCCTCTTATCGCCGCATCCTTGCATCTAAATCATCATCTGTTGGGATTGTTGGAAGCGGATCGTAAACCCCGGTGACCGGTGGATCGTAATTTGTGCCTCGTGGTCGCTCGTTTTTGGTCATCCCGGGTAGTTTCGACACGTCGTGTCTCTATTATTGAGGATCAGGGTTGTGAAATGAGGACTAAAATAAATTATAGGAGTACGTATTTGGAAATTATGACACCGAAGATATCTTAGACAAAGATTTTAGACTTTCGCGTTGCATTATAACATAAATATTATTAATGCGCGTCGAGCAGACGACGCCCCGCATCACCAGTCCGCTTGGGACCACGGTTTTTGTAACGCAGCCGAAACGTCAAGCAGTAAGTAGTATACATATACTACATAATTAATATCGCATTAAGTCCCGTTATATGAATATCTTAGACACACTCATGTGCGATTAGTTGCTGATTTATAACAGATATTTCACTTTGAAGAACAGCATAATTATTTAAGGACTAAAATAAATTATTTGAGTAGGTATTATACGGACATTATCAAATCGAAAATATCCCAGAATACTTTCTCATGAGCGATTAGTTGCTGAGGAAACAATAGAAAATACGATTTTTAGTAGACTTGTTGCTGTATACATAGAACAGTATAATATAGGTAATACTACAGTTGATAAGCTGCTACTAATATTTAGTAATTTTTTCTTCTTATTCGAGATACTAAACTTCTTTAAAAAAATTCAACCACAACTTCTGATACTATTAATGGATCTTAAGAAATACCAAAGAGATACATTAACAACAGTCTGTACAGTACAATGTTGATTCCACATTTGATAATATTTTGATTCCTTGACTTCGTCCTTAATGTCGTGTATTTCTGTTCCTACCTTTGAACCGTGAAGAAAACAGCCCTACACAATCTGTACGAGTATTAAGTTGTATTACGTCTCCTTGTCCTTACCTCGCAATTTTGAGCCCCTTTGATTATTTCGAGAATGCGTGAGGTCGTTTGTCCTTGGCAAATGTCTGTATAAATAAATGTCTTTATACGTATAAAATGTCTTTATACGTATAAAATGTCTTTATACGTATAAAATTTCTTTATACATAAAACATGTTTTTAAACGTTTGCTTTTATGTCGTATACAAACCACCTCGATGGTCTGGTGGTTTAAGTACCGCACCGTGGACTCGAGGTCCTTGATTCGATTAACGCGTCGGACAATTTATGTCGGTGTTTAACGCAGCCCGGGTTTGTGATCATCAACCTGCTTTTGGCAAGCGTGATTATTAAGCCAAATTCCAACTTTGTGGCGAAAACATGATTTGATGATGGAAGCCTTTGCCCTGTAAATCTTGCTATTTATTATTTATATATTATTTATTTATAACATATATTTAGATGGGTAACATGTTTTGATACGTTTAACATGTGGCATTACTATGAAAGCATCTAAAGTACGAGTTTTGCTTTGGGAAAATTTGAGAGATCTCGGAAGCTTACTTCAGAAATCCTCTTTATGAAGAGAAGATTTTGCTGTCAGTTTACATAGCCATCGAAATAAGTGAAACATAAAATTACATAAGGAATTTTATAGGAAATTTTTTAAGTGTAAATAGAATATGTACCTGGTCTATTATCATCTGGAACTATTATTGTCATAGAAGCCTTTGTTTTAGAATTTGCATTTCATTTTCGGTCTTTTATTAGGCCAATCTTCATAATTATTAAACAGCATAGATAGCATTATTCAAAGCTTCTGTAAAATGTTTAACATAGAATGTAAAGCTTACAAATAATTTCAAATGTTCTACATAAATTACTACAGATAGGAAATAGGCCATAGTGATATTTTGAGGAGCTCGATGGCGCAATGGGCTGCGATTGGTAAAGTTAAGCAACTTCCGCAGAGGCCGGTCATCGAATGGGTGGCCGAAAATTTTCATTTCTAGCTACTTCATGCTTCGGAAGCCACGTCAAGCCGTGGTCACGATACTGATCTCTCTATGGTCGTGGCTGAACTATGGAAGTGAAGAAATACACCCGCAGTTGCGCACTCACTTGTGCACTTTTTTATACTATAGGGCAGATGGATTGCCTGATGGTAAGCAATCTGCTCCGCCCATAGAAACTCGCAACACTAGAGGTCAAAAGTGCGTTGCCGGCCTTTACTTTTCTATAATACGCTCTTTTCTTTTCGTCTTAGCCGAAAACGGCAGGAAGGCTATTATTATTACGTCATATTGACAATAACCCTGCCACATACACATAAACATATAGATTCACCACACACATGGATTACAACTTTCCTTCTCAATTGGAACCGCCGCTTATTGAAACCGGGGTATTTGCTTAGGGGACAAATGGTGGGGTAGAAAAAGAAAACTCCGCAAATTGTCTAATAAAAAATGAAATTCCCGTTGCAGTGTCATACGCGGGTGATATAGGCCCAATTACACTCCCCTGCTCTTTTCCCCTTTGTACATGGATAGCATACGAATGTATCTCACCAGACACAAAAATCTAACACCTTATTTCAATGTTAATAAGGATGATATTCGTAAAACATTTTTCATGTGACGAAATGTATTAGACTAAAGACACAAAAAACTAACACCTTATGTCGATGTTAACAAGGATCATATTTGTGTGAGTTCTTGCATCTGACGAGGGTAGAAATCATGAAACATTTTTAATAGCGGCATAATTGCAAAGACATTCATTGTTATTTAACTATTTTATGAGTTGTAATATGAGGGGTGTTGAAACTATTGGGATCAGCTGTTCGGAAGGAGGAGTAATAAGTTATTGTTCATTTGGAGATGACGACGGAACAAAATATGCATTGATTTTCTCATTGGAGGGGGAATCGCAATTACGTTTTCGTCGTGTTTCTATTACACTAAAGCAGCACTACTTGCATCCAAATTACAGTAGGTTAAAAACTTTTGTCGTGTGAACGAAATAATGACATTAATTTTACGAAATCTTTAAGTTCTCATTTTCTTTATTACTTTAATCTTCCCGCGCGAAAATAGCATACCTTACCTACATAAAAATGTAATCATCATATAAAAACACAAGACTGCCTTCATTACTAAATTGAAAGCAATTCACTTAAGCACCACGGACGACGTTACGACAAAATTAATTTCACGCGACCACAACTTAAAGAATTTACTATCTACCCGTCGATTCATCTGAGTAATCCACTTTGAGCACCCAATTTTTGAGGATCCGTAAGTAGAGCACAGGTGCTCTTTCCTTGCCTTGTCCTCTTGTGCACGATTGGGGCTAGCCACAGTAAGCCAGCTGAGTCGGGAAACTTAAATGCTTATGGCCTTAGGCCTTAAGCTAACCCCCCAGCTTCTTCAGCTCCCAAGGCAATAAAGGGAAACCATCAGGATTTCGCAGGTATTGGGGATTCTTGCTGAGACCCGGAGTCCTGCATAATGGGTACGTGAAAACACATTTTCCAGACGAGAAAAAATACCAGTTGTGCACCTATTCAAATAATGGAATGGCCTGCTTAAATTATCAATCGATGCTTCAAGTTTAGTTTTCTTCGACCTGACTTGCTCGGGTACGAAGGAAACCACGGGAGTTAGTGGGTAGTGGGGCATAAAGTTCTGAGCCCCACATACGGCTGCCAGTTTTGCTAACATGTACCCTAAGGCGCATAAAAGCGTTCTCCTGCGAAATAAAAAGTATGGTGCTCATGTTGTGGGTGCTCAAAGTGGTTTACCTCACTTAAAGAATTCACTATCTACCGGTCAATCCATCATGTGGCGATAAAATTATAAGCGTTTACATTTTCTATGCACCCCTCGCGTCTACGTACATTATAAATAATAGCTTTTTTGTGGCCGCAAACATGTGGTCTGTCAGGACGTAATTTGTTATGAAAAAGTAGTTTGGTTTGTCCCTATGAAGTAAAAGAGAAGATGTCCCATCAAATAGTCTTGTGTCGATCATATTAATTTAAAGGCTTTATTGTTTTTTGCTAGAACGGCGAGCTAATAAAATAATTCGCTTCTGTACAGTCAAATTTAAACGATGAGTTGGTCTTAAAACTTCATGACCGAGTTATTTGATAGATTGACCTACCTTTGGAAAACTGTGAATCATAACAATAAAACAAAAGTCATATCTTTCAAACGGAATCTTAGAGAAACTTAAAGAAAATTGGAATAATATTCGGTAAGATGTGAATCTTCCGTTATATAATGAAACAAAACTTTTAAGCGAACGAATCAATTGTGACTTTTATTACTTTCATTACTCTAAAATATTATCGAAATACTTTCAACAGAAAAGAACAGCTGTTATTTTTTTTTTTATGGCAGAGGCGGCAAACGAGCTAGCGGGTCGCCTGATGGTAAGCAATCACCGCCGCCCATGGACAAACATCCGCGACACCAGAGGTATCGTTGATGCGTTGCCGGCCTTTCAAAAGAGAGTACGCTCGTTTCTTGAAGGTCCTCATGTCGTAGCAGTCAGGAAATACTGCAGCAGTGAGATTGTTCCACAAAACTGTCGTTCGAGGCAAAAAGTTTCGGGAAAAACGCACAGTGGAGGACCGCCATCCATCAAGATGGTGAGGATGGAATTTGAGTCGATTGCGTGTAGTTCGATGTAAGAACTCAGCTGCTGGCAGTAACTCAAACAACTCTGTTATTTATTTAAACTACAATATCACAAACTAGTAGCATGACTTGGCAAAAAGTCGCGACGATTTTAAGTAGGTACTTGGTAGGTGACGACATTTGCTACAAATATTGGCAAAGACTCGAATTAACTAGGATTGAGCTTGAATAATTCCGGCAATTAATTCGCTCCCGTTCTGTCGATCAATACTGCAAAAACAACAATGCCAGCTTGTTAATTTGAAAGTGTATTTTTAGCGGCTTTCACGAATTCATTGCTATTTACCTTCGTCCAATACCTTTTTTCTATTCAGCTCTAAATATCAGTATATCCCGCTATAGTTCTATTTTATTATATTAAGAATAGCTCGGGAGCCTAGCACGCAACTCTGGCTGATCAAAACTCTATGTACGTAATTCGAACCAGCTGTACGGTAAAGGAAAACATCATAAGAAAAGCTGCAAGTTAGTGTGTTAAATGGAGAAGGCTATGGAAAACCACAACTCTCAGAGAGGCTGAGCTTTGTGGAACTTCCACTCGAATTAGCCGATCGTCTGGAAAAGTACCTCCACCTTCTAGAGATCAAGGTGAAGTAGCACTTCGTAATTGTTGTACTATGTCCCTGCTGGTGAGTAAGGTCGCCAGAGCTCAGTTGGGGAGGGTATTGGGTTTTTTAAGGCAACGCATCTGCGAACCTTGTACGGTAGTGTTGATGTCCATGGGCAGCGGTGATCAACTCCTCTATTTGCCTCCCAATTACATAAAAAAATTCTATTAAAATTGCCAAACAGTTGTTTTATGTTTCCTTTCATACAATCACGTCGACAAGAGCACCGCTCTATTTGCGAGAAAGATAGTTCTACTATGTCAGAAAATCTCATCTAAAACCACGATAGTCATTACTACGGTTTAATTCACGCGTGGCCTATATCCAACTGTGGCTGTAGGCGTTAACCGGCCTACTGTAAGTAGGCCTTACGTTTTACTACTTCGGGCGTCGGAGTATCGCCATTAATTCATTTACGGCGGGTCTGCCTATTCTCTCGAATGCTCGGTGAATTATAGGCGCATCATTGTCGACCAATTCAGATAAGGAGGGTGGGTAATGGATCTTATATCATCGGAAGGCCTTTTTTCTGTGTTCGTAAATGTGGAGAACTGTTATGATACAACTAGCGACAGCCTGCGATTTCGTCACCGTAGATTCCGGTGTCCTCACACATGGTGTTATATAGTAGCTTAGAGTCTTCCTGGACAAAATATTAATCTTAAATATATTTTAATTTAGAGATGCAAAGGCTTCAGAGGATAAAATTTGGCTCATAGACCGAGATATTTATGGGTTCCAAATTATAAGGCAGTGATTGTAACGTACTATCAAGCAAAACATGATTTGAAAATTTTAAGTGGGTACACCTATATTATATTCGCACACTTTAAAAAACAACGGAACCCTAAAAAAGAAGACAAGAAAAATATAAAGATAAAAGCTAAAATACCTCTTCATCGTTCAGAAACTGAACATCAAATCCTGTTGTTACGAATTCCCTGAGATGCGGCGTCGTTAAAATTCAACATAAAGCTAAGATCACATTAGGAACGAATAGGCCTCACTTCGTCTTAACAATTATGCCCCAGTATAAAGTTGCTTTATTGCCGGTATAAAGGTGAAGAGTTAGGATTTCTCGTCACGTGATATTCTAAGTGATACTGAGTACATGACACCCGTATATTATTAAAGAGATCTTTGACTGTATTTTATCTTTTATTATTTTGAGAAGGTGTTTTGGTTTAGTAATAATACGGGTGCTGTTTTGCAAAAAGACCCTAATGTTATGCCTACTCGTATGGCGAAAGATTGACCTATACTATCTTTCATAACATACTATGTATCTAAAATAATCTACCCGTGATTTATTTGGGGCTTTACTATCGAACCTTATTGTTTGTTATTATGTGTAATACATAAAATTTAATACTTATTTTTAACCAAAAAGCGCCTACAGCTGGACCCAAGAAACTCCATTGCAATACGAGATACGGACGAATTTCGCTATATTATCCAGAACATCGGTCTACTTTTATAGTAATTCATCGCGCCTACGTTTCGCGGTATACATCTACAACCCAAAGACCTTCCTTATCTTGATGTCATAACATTTTTATTACAACTTTAATAAAATGAACAGGTGCAAACCAACTCTTATTGTTCACCATTTCCTCTACTTTAGTACCCGTGTAACCTCAATTTGGAAGGGGTGAATTATTTCCCCCTTGTTTGTGAAGGGAAATTGAGTGAGCAATCTTTGTTATTAGAAATACCCCATTTGCGCTTATAAATGTCTGCATTTGTTTATTTTGTTTCATGTTCGCATGAACTTGATCTCGCATGAATATAAAATGGGCCGAAACTTTGTGTAATGTGTATAAATTTACATACAAAAAGTTGTTTTTGGTTTCCTTCCGCGTAAAGTTACCCTATGATGTTTTTATCGTGTACATAATTTTTAATAGATATGCATATGTTATGGGTGAAGTTTATGTTTTTATTTGAAGATTCTACGAATTAATTTTACGCGTGGGAAATGTGTAGTTGTAACATCAACAACCCACAATGTTTTAAACATAAAATATTTATGTTGTATATGTACTTACTTACAGGTAGGTAGAAATATTTATTTGTATCTTCTGACTTTATTGTTCCTTTGTTTATGTTTTGGCGTTTTAACTTTCGTAAATTGATATGGCTCTTACCGCCTTTTTAACGTTTTACTCGTCCCATAATATAATATAAAACAAAATCCGATCCCTTAACCAAATAAAACGGAGTAGGTACTCAATCATATTACTTAATTTGAAAGCAAAGTTATCTTCTAAATGCTATCCATAACCTCATTCATAACTTACCATAAAAAGGACCATGTGTTACACTCGTAACCATGTCGAAGAAACGCCGGTAATTTCCCCGACATATTTGTGCAGATGAAAGGCCCGTAAAGCCTAATTCCATCGTTCACCTACGAAAATATTTTCCCTTCCGTATAAAATGATCTCGGCACAAATCCTTAAAAATGTTCTATCGGGGATCGGGCAATTTGGAACTCGTAGCGCGCTCACGTCGCCCCGACCTGACGAAAAGACGAAAATCACGATCGTAAACTGAACTTACGAGTTTATAATGGAACATGTCCGTTTCGGTGCGTGAAATACGGCTACACGACTATACGGAGCGAGTATTGGACCGGTAAATTATCTAGACTTTAACAATCGATTTGATTCCGACGAAAACATGGTAAGCGTTTGACCGTCGTTAAATCGGACGTTTAGTGTCGCTATGCGATGTTGGATGGTCGAACTTACAAGTGAAATGTATCAGCCGATTAATTTCCCACTGCAGGGCGAAAAAAAGGCCTCCAATATTCGAATGGGTTACGGCTTAATCAGCACGCTTGCCAAATGCGTATTGGTGATATCAAACCCGTGCTCAGACAAACCGGCACACATTTTTGCCTGGCCCGAGAATTGAACCCAGGACCTCGAAACCAAGGCCCGGTTCTTAAGCCACAACACCATCGAGGCGTTAAGGGGAATGTAATGATAGGTATTCTTTTAGAAATTTACGAGATCTGTAGCGAATATTGATAGGAAAAAAAACTAGCATGAAGTAGTAACTTTTAGTAATGCTATGTCTGTGCGAAAACGGGATGACTCGGTAGTAGGTATGATAAAATGCGTAAGCATACCAATTCATGCACCCATAATTCACGGTACCTGTATTCTGTACCACCTATTACTTTTATCACATAGTTAATAAAGTGCATACCAATTCCTCAAGAACTACAAAAACCTCATTCCTCAACAGATCTCCGAACATTCGGCCGTCTCAAATTACCTCTTATAAATTGAGACGCCGCGCGCCGCGAGTCCGTCAACATCTTGTTATTATGTTTAACTGTGTATCCAATAAAACACCACTAAAATTCAGGGGTATTTTCTAAGTGAAAATTTGCCGTCAGCTTGGGAAACGAGCAGGCGAATTGGCTACCAGCCTATAAAATGTAATGTCACATTCATTTGCAATTCAAGAGTCCTCAAGCTGTATTATGCCTAATAAAATTTACATATTTAAATTAAACGGCGAAATAACAAGACACTGAAACCATCGCTGCTTAGATTACCCCGGACATTCCTGTGCGTTTCGTTACCTAAAGATTATGGTGTTAATTAAAATAATAAATAATGTTTGTTATTTATAACAGAGTGGTCTTTTTGCAATAGTGTCTAAAAGAAAATGGGCGTCGGAGTCTGCAAGGTTCTGTGTGAAAGGTGACAATCGTTTTTGTATGGAGAGTTAGGCCCACACAAAATTTTAGCGTTTATTTACGAAATGGGTATCAATTTATTCCTTATAATCTCCAGATTATAGTGGTGACATTACTTTTTCATATTTTAACCGGAATCGTTAGAAATAAGATGTGAAAATATATATTAACCTCATAAACTAATCTGTCATTTTGCTTTCCTGACGTTCAACGCCTGAACCGTAAGGACTTACACATAAGGACGATTTTCCAGTATGTTTTTCCTATGTATCTGAAGTAAAAGCAATTTATTATGACTAGTGACCGCCTGTGACTCTGTCCGCGTGGAATAAGGCTTTCGCACACATAGTCTTAAACTGTAGCTTAACATTTTTTAGTTTAAGCCTGCCTCGACTAATGGATAATCCAATGCAAAAATATTTTTTCAATTCGTACCAGCTGTTCCTGATAGAAGCGTGTTAAAACAAACAAACAAACAAACTACAGCTTTTTTATACTATATAGTAAAACCATTAATGACAGTTGGCAGACGGGAGGTTTCTGACATTTGTATTCAGTTTTTAAATAAAATCAAAATCCGGCAATAGACTAGCACTTGCGTTCCGTTATACGGATTTTTTGTATTTTTTATTCGAATTATTTTATTTCATTAATTAAATGATTAAAAGTCACTACCAATCACCGCCTCAGATAAAAATAGACATGAAAACCGTTCCAAAACTAAATTGCGTCTCCTTTATGTTCGATTTCAAGTGTTTTATTTTAATTATATTGATAAAAACCTTTTTTCCTTCAGTTATCTGTATGTCAGCCATTGTTTACTAATCTTTGGACAGATAGTTCACGGATATAATCAAAATAAGGCTTTTTATTTTGGTTTTATGACTCCGGTTTCGTTTGAAATTCACTTCAATTGCAAAATTCATAAAAAAACACATACATTTTTTACGTAGTTCTCTTTCTCTTAAACGTTACCGGTTGTTAGTGGGCCCAAAAAAAACTGTGTCCTTTAAATTCATTGTTATTTAAATAACATAGTTTTACTAGCTCTTTGAGCAGTATTATGTATAATCGAATCATAAGATAAATAATAAGAGCAGTCATTCTGTTATTTTGACAATTGACGAATGGTGGTCAAAAGTCGGTCTTTCTGTGACTTTAAATGTGGTGTGATTTTATTATTAAGACCCAGAATGATGCGACGTTTAGAATTTTTAATATTGCAGTTATAATCAATTTAAATAAATACGCCCTTAAAAAACCTAATTACGTAGAAAGACGAATTTCACCTCCGAAATATACACGTTTCCAACAAAATATGAGGACTATGTAAATTTCGGCAAGACAAATTATCAACAACGCTCAGACTTACTTGTGATGACACGGCTTTGGTGCTCTTGAAAAATGCGAGCGCAAAAACAGATATATTTTATACCCATCTGAGTGTTACATGTATAAGATAATAATAATAAATATTTCACAACATCACATACATTGATCTGACCCCGTGTTAAGTAGCTTAAGCACTTGTGTTACAGACATCAGAATCAACAGCGGTATTACAAATATACTTAAATAGATACACATAACACCCAGACCAAAGATGATGATGATGAAGATAAATAGATGACTTTCGGGAAAACGTGAAAAAAGTAAGATGAAGAGTGAGAACATTATTTAGTGAATTTAATTATATAATAAATATTTTCCCACAAAAAACGCTACAAAATTGAGTCATGGATGTTTATAAAAAGTATTTAAGTATGCCTATCTGTTCCCTAGCATCAATAGTACAAGCTTCGAGCTTAGTTTCGAGCTAGGCAATTGGTGTGTAGGTCCAAGGCATTTATTTATTTTATAGTTACGGAAGCCCTTTTCTGTCGATACAATATTTATGTACTAACAGACGGATATTTTACGGATTTTTGACGACCCACTTGGTGCAATGGTCAAGATGTTGCCTATTACTCAAGAGGTCGCGGGTTCGATCCCCGCACAGGACAAACATTTGTGTGCATGAACATGTCTGTTTGACTTGGTCTGGGTGTTATATGTATCTATTTAAGTATATTTGTTATACCACTGTTGATTCTGATGTCTGAAACACAAGTGCTTAAGCTACTTAACACGGGGTCAGAATGTATGTGATGTGAAATATTTATTATTTACTATTATTATTTATATTTTATTTACTTTTCGCATTCACACCATTACTACTTATCCACAAAGAGTATTTATCCCATTCATATGACGTTCGTGCCAGACCTTCGACGCGATTGCTTGCAATATGATAATGTTGGCAGAACCGATACAGATATGTTTGACGTGAACACATTCGATGACGTGTGATAACCGAGGCGTAAGGTTTTAATGGTGACATGGAAGTGTGGATGATTAAAAATGATCTGAAATTGTATAAAAACAAGTTTTTTTAATATTGATTGTTTTTTCGAGTGCTTATGTAAATCTTGGTGAAGGCACTTCTTTTGGATAGATGGTCCAAAGATTATTTCGCTATATCCTGTAAATTAAAAGGGATATCTCTCGACACCCTCCAATTAGGAAGTTTACGTAGCTTTAAAGACATGAAACGTATAGATATGGGACGCTTGTGGAGTAATTGATATCCATGAGCAATGGCAAATATTATAACAATAATGCCCCTAACTCAATGAAAACAATTAGGTCTGTGAGACTGAGAACCCAGTTAAGTGCATAAACATTTGACGGATCTAATTTGAATACGTTTCGGTAAACACAAACATACCTGTTTTAGGTGTAATACTAAAAACAGAGAATTCGAATTGAAACCCTTAATACTTATAGACATTAAAGCCAAAACGACCAGTCCATAGCTATTACAAAATGGTGTGCACGTATGCCTTTATCACTGCGCCCATTCCATTGCCATTCCTAACCTAACCTAACCTAGGTTTATTTAGTACGATACGAAGTACCTACACAACAATATTTCAAAGCGGACCCAGTAAATGGTGGTATTAACTAATACAATGGCTCTTACAATTACAGTTATTACGAGGTGCGGACATTTGAATTAATCAGGACGTGATTAGGCTAAAAGGTGCGTTGGTGGGATAGTCGGTTGTATTCATTTTGTAATTTTGATATGTTTTAGAGTGTATCACTCGCCGATTAGGTACGGGAAGGCTAACAAATGGCTCATACTGGCTCTTCCGGTAAAGGTAAAACAAACGGGTTCACTACACCATTTAGAAAAACGTTTCGAAGAATAATAAAATTAACTACAACTTCGAAATTGTAAATTTTTTTGATAGTCCAATTGGCGAGCAACACTAGCTATTGTACAGAACTACGTGTACTAAAACCGAAATCCACAAGGATGGAGTCGCGGGCGACCACTAGATTATTTGTAAGTGTCAAACTAAGTGAGTTTTCCTAAATAACTATGGGCAGGTGAATAAAGGAACATATTTTAATCTAAAATAATAATTTAAAAGCCCGGAAACAGGAGCTGTGGCCTGATTTATGAGCGACGATGAACCTGTCGGTAAATAGGTCCCACGGGTCTGATATTTAAGGCGAAGGTCGATCACCTTAATTTATTTGTTGGTTATTATTTTACCTAAAAGCAGTTTTTTTATTTTTCAGAGTGTGAACTCACTCTTCAGAAGTTTACTGTATTATCACATAAATAACAACAATTTCTTAAATTATAGCAGCATATTTAGATCACTCTTGTATTGACTTAAAATTAACGCAGTTGTCTATGAACGGAACAACTAGACAGCCCACAATTGAATGATATTGTAAATCATCTTTATATCCGATATTCTCATTGCATAATATTCGGTACACCTAAACGCTAGTCCCATTTTATCAAATAAATTGTGTATTTATATAATTCGGAATTAAACAAAACATTACTTGTACATTATCACAATAAGTAAATTTTGTATTTGAACAATTTAGCCGGCTGGTAATAATATTATGTATTAATGATTCATATTGGCTCTAACAAAATAATGTTTTTCTAGTATTATATTATTATGGTTGGTATTTAATTTGACACGGAAAAACATTTCACAAGATGAATATCTTCGCCTTAAATAATATCATTGTCCCTTTACGATATTATTAATTAGGCAGGAATTTTTTTATCGATTTACGGCTTCGGTTTTACAACTCGACCGTTTTGGCCTCCATATTATTTAAGTGTCGTCATAAATTCTTTTTAAACAAACAGAGTGTGCGTAGTATTCTAATTTCAATAATATAATGTATTCGTAATTAGTTTAATCTCAAATCAGGTTTGTATTAGTGAATGTAAGGCGAAATGCGGGAGCCACTTAATGCTAGGGATGCCATTTCATTTCTAGTAATTTTATGAGTATCGGCACAGATAACATAAAAGAAGTATCGGTCTGTTGGCTTCCCTCATATGGAGAGGAAAAAACCATCTTGTCGCTCATCAATGAAATTCTGGAGAGGGAGAGGCACTGATGTCCATGCGACCAAAATCCAATTTTTAAAACTGTATTTATTTAATTTTATTGTATTTGGAGTGGTTTACATTTAAAATCGTTCAGACCTAACAAGTTTGCCTTACAAGATTGACAGACGACCTCTTCTATGAGATATGAAATATCTTTACTAATTTAATAAAGCTAAAGTTTGTTCGTTTGCTTGAGCGCACTTATCTCAGGAACTACTGGTTCGAATCGAAAAAATATTTTGTTCTTGAAAGTCCATGTGACGAGGACGGCTTCAAGCTGTAGAGTAAGTCTATGTTTACGGAAACCGAATTCCATGCGGATGGAGTCGCTGGTGGCCGCTAATGAAGTAATATGATGCTAGAATCTAATAGAACTTTTCTGGTGCAAGGTGATAACGATGATAATAAAATCAAAAATAAATGAAAAAATATATAATATTATGCCTAAACTGGCAACCCTATCAACTTTACGAGGGAGTGACCAGTGACGTACGATTTCACATTGCAAGTCACCTGAACTAATGAACCCACTCGGCCGGGCTCGGGGACCTTTGTAAATAATTGAATCAATCTGACACATTGAAAATTAACAGCTTCAAAGGATGTCAAAGTTGACATTTGTTAGTTCTACAATCTAAAATGTTGCTTATCAGTCGCATGTTGTTTGGAATTAATAAAAAAACATTATTTCACGTACTTTTGATAGTGAGTGAACTTTCTCATTTCACCTTTAAACGTTGTATTTTCGCTAACATTTCACACGGTTACAAACAACAGTTTGTACAATCGTCACACGTCAAGGTTAACACTTATAATACAAAAATAACCCTTATGTCCTTTACATTAGAGCGTTATAAAGTCCAATTTGTTTCATCTAAGTCGTTTTCTGTACAACCAGACAAATATTTCGGACGCAGACGTTGTCGGGCACCACCTCCCATTTGCTTAGATACAATCTAAAGACCATAAATCCTACACTGGACAAGGGAACGATCGCTATCTGCGACGGAATACGAAAAAAGGATACTCCGCAATCTGTAAATGTAGTGCAAGTCATGGAAACAATCAAATGAGAGCGTGTAGTGTGTTTGTGTATAAACTACACGCGAATTAGGGATATGATTCTTAATGATTTCCTACATTGGGATCCGTTATTCGATTTATTACACTCTAGCCTTCCACCCGCGCGTAATTTCTCTTTTCAAATATCCCGCCCCTTCCTCCCACATTCCGGAATCAAAAGTACCCTGGGTTCACCATAGTGTAGCTAGCCAACAGTGAAAGAATTATTAAACAGACATGTTAGAGCTCACAAATGTGTGTCCTATGCGGGGATCGAACACGCGACTTCTTGGTCTAATTATCAACATCTTGACCATTAGACCAAGCGGGACGTTATATATGTAACTACATATTATAATGTCACGTCGCCGTTTTCCCACGGGTAGGGCATGTAACTTAGTTTATAATTACTTTGCTTGTGCGATACAGTTCTCAAAACCATCATCGATACTTTGGAAGACTATTTGTAGCAAGCAAGTGTTTGATATTTGCCGATCAATTTACAAGTACTTACACATATTTAAGACAATTTTACCAACAAAATGGAAGATTTGACGGTCTAGTAGTTTAAGTACCAGGTCTCGAGGCCCTGGGTTCGATTTCTGGGTCGGACAAAATTTGTGCCGATTTTTCTGAACACAGCCTGAGTTAGTAATAACCAACCCGCATTTAAAAAGCGTGGTGATTAAGCCAAAAATATGATTTCAAAATTAAATGATGGAGGCCTTTTCCCTGCAGTGGGACATTAACATTTACCAACATTTACTCGTGACTGCATCCTAATGCATTATTTACACTACATAAAGTCAGTAATCCAACCCTTTCATGTCCAACAACATCTACTTTATAATATCATCTGAATATTAAAATGGATACCCGTAATCTATTTATCTTTAACCTTTTAGTCCATTACACCGGTCCGGATTTTAACATAAAATACATAAGCAAACCCAACAACACCCGTGGTCTTGGGAAGCGTTTCAAATATTCAAAATTATGCTAAAATTATAATTTGATGATGTAAGCCATTTGAATACGAAATTATAATCTTTTTTTTTTTAGATATTTTTAGGGTTCCGTAGCCAAAATGGCAAAAAAACGGAACCCTTATAGATTCGTCATGTCTGTCTGTCTGTCTGTCTGTCTGTCTGTCCGCCAGTCTGTCACAGCCACTTTTTTCCGAAACTATAAGTACTATACTGACGAAACTTGGTGAGTGGATGTATTCTGTGAACCGCAACAAGGTTTTTATACGAAAATAGAAAAAAAATAAAAATAGTGGGGGGTCCCCATAGTCAGAACTGAAACTGAAAATATTTTTTTTCATTGAACATATACGTGTGGGGTATCTATGGATAGGTCTTTAAAAATTATATTAAGGTTTCTAATATCACTTTTTTCTAAAGTGAATACTTTGCGTGACAGACCCTTCCAAAGTGGAAAAAAGTGTGTCCCCCCCCCTCTAACTTCTAAAATAAGAGGATGATAAAACTGAAATTAACATTAATGTACATTACCATAAAAACTACCAACGAAAATTGGTTCGAACGAAATCCATTCAGTAGTTTTTTTAATACGTCAAAAATAGAATTTGTACGGAACCCTCAGTGCGGGAGTCCGACTCGCACTTGGCCAATTTTTATTATAAAGTGTAGGCGTGTATTGTAAAAACATGTAGGTAAGATTATGTTTTGTTGTATCAACCTGAATAAGATATTGAAAATGTACATAATATCAATAATATAATTTAACACATTTATGTATGAATGTCTCTCTTAAATGTATGAAGTTTTGGCTTTGTAGACCTGAGAGAGTTTAATAACTTATCTTTATTATATTTTCATAAAACTTTATTTGACACATCAAAACGTTTCAGGTTTCATGCAGACAAACCACGAGCTCAAGTTAGGTTCTATAAGTCATTACTTACAAATATTGTCAATATCCTTATGGTCATTAATAACGCACGATTTATCACTCTACAAGCTAAGTAATAACACCCAATACACACCTAAACCATTATCACTAACGGAACCAATAACTATTAGTGTTTGTCCAACCACAATAACTTAACTCTAATAATGACATTGTTTTATTGTTTGCCTAATTTCTTAATGCGACATCCTTTCATTATTGTGAAAGCCTTCATTTTCAACAGAGTGTGTTGATTATAATAGAGTTTGTATGAACCGGGGCGAAGTCACCTGATGTATGGTGTTTTAATGAACAGAATGGTGACTGGTTTTATGTTAAGTTAGTTGAAGAGTTGTCAGATATAAATTATTTATTTATTGTTACCGCGAGGAACAATTTCGTTGATTTCTATAAATTCAATTATTAATTAAATTTGCTAATAGCAGTTTCTAAAGAAGATAAAAAGAACTTCCATTCTAGCACTTATTACTAACTAAAACAGCCTTTACAAACAAATAATTCATCGGCCAGTCACAGATTCGTAGGAAACAAGAATGACAAAATGAAATAGACGTATTTTTTGTGTTTTATTTAAGAATATTTTCATCCATACTAATATAATAAAGCTGAAGAGTTTGTCTGTTTGTTTGAACGTGCTAATCTCGGGAACTACTGGGTTGAAAGGAAAATATATTTGTTGGATAGTACATTTATTATGACGAGGAAGGCTATAGTATAACACTATGGTTGCGGAAACCAAAATCGACGCGGACGGAGTCGCGGGCGGCCGCACACTAGCAAATTTTCTATAAAACCCTTCTACACATTTAGTCTTTGTCCGAAGCGCAACCTGGCTCATGTAACGTCCATTAACTGCGTATACCGACCGTCATCCACCAGGAGGTTGCAAGTCACCAAACTAATGAACGTTAGTTTTTACGAGGTAATCCACTTTGACCACCCGATTTTTGAGCTCACGCAACGTGTGCACGTGATCGAGTCCTTTTAATGAGCACCGATTGATATTTTGGCAGGCTTATTTAAATTTTTAGCAAGCCAATTATTTCAATAGCAGCTCAAAGTAGACCAGGTCAGGTATTTTATTTTATGTCGCCAAGAGGGTCACCCGATGGTAAGTAATTACCGCGGCCCATCAACATCAACCGCTCCAGAGTCGCAGATGCATTTCCTGCCTTTAGGACTCCATACCCTCCCTAACTGAGCTCTGGCGACCTTACCAGCAGAAACATAGCACAGTAGTTACGTAGTGTTATTTCCCTATCCTCTTCTGTACGGTGGACGTACTTCTACAGACGAGCGGCTCATACGAGCGGAAGTTCCACTTAGATCTACCTCTCTCATATTTAGTTTTAGCACCGATTGATACTTGACAGGACTGTTTTATTTTCTTGGCTAGTCCTTATTATGAATAGGAGCCCAAAGTGGATCAGGTGAGATGCTCAAGTTGCGGGTGTCTGAAAATTGGGTGCTCAAAGTGGAATACCTCGTTTATAGGTTATCGGAGAGCGTAATGAACCGCCAAAACACTGCTAACGGTGTGTTTGTTTATCATCAATCTGTTCCGATGAGAAATAACGCCCGGATAAAACTGGTTTCTGATAAGAGTAGAGTACCAATTAATATCGCACAGAGCAAAGACCTCTATTGAAATCATGTCATCCTTACAATGGCGGGTATTGGTTTAGTTATTAGAGATTAATAATAGTGGATCGAGGAGTCGAAAATACGACGTGAAATTTTCCTTACCCGGAAATTGAACTAACAGAGCCTTATAAATAATATTATCTTATTATATAAGATCAAGTAAACGAACCTTCGCAAAAGTGACAAACTCTGAAATAACAACTTCCCTTAATCCAAAATTAGACATTATCTAAGTTATGAACAATTTGATAATGTACCAAGAAAGTGTGTGAAGTGTTTTTTCCAGTCAATATTATGATACGAAATCGATTTTTTTATCCATTTTAAAGTAATTTTATTTCACGTTTCTAGAAATAATCAAGTAACAACGGTACCGACAATACGCCATCGATTTTTCAGAACAAACAAAAAAGCTATTCATCTTTATTATATTAGTAAAGATTAGAATTAATAGAGTAGAAAGTTTCTAAATCAACATTGAAACGCGTCGACTGCACCACAATTCTATTTATTTCTTCTCAAACCGTAAATGCAGTGCAAACTTAACTATTCTCCCGTTTTAGAAGCAATCGTTTGTCTCCCGAGCGTGTCCATCTGCCTGTCTGTCTGTTACCGGCCATAACTTTGTTACGATGACAGTAGTCACATAAAAGACTTTGTCTCATGTCTCATTAACGATGGTTTGCGAAAGCAAATATTCGGAAACATCATTTATAAATGTAAAATTAGATACATATTTAAATTACTTTAGTTAAGAGCCCTTGATAATGTAGATACCGTGAAAATTCTTTTATACATAGCATCTTTGATACAGCAGTTACGCATATATTATTCCTAACGTTTATCCTGGTTATATTCATTGTCGACCTCTGGGTACGCTGCGACTAAGATCCTACTTTGACCGGCCTAGTTGCTACTTTACACAAGTTACGCTATATTACGCATATTTCTTGCTAGCGTTTATCCTGGTTACATTCATTGTCGACCTCTGGGTACGCTGCGACTAAGATCCTGCTTTGACCAGCCTGGTTACTATTTTACACAAGTTACATAAACATCTATCAACTCATCAGAATAATGGAATCAATGTTATCTTCCAAAATACCATTAAAACGATTTGAAAGCACCGCAATTCTATTTATTTCTTCTCAAACCGTAAATGCAGTGCAAACTTAACTAGGTATCCTCCCGTTTTAGAAGCAATCGTTTGTCTCCCGAGCGTGTCCATCTGCCTGTCTGTCTGTCACCGGCCATAACTTTGTTACGTTGACAGTAGTCGCATAAAAGGCGAGGCCGACTTTGTCTTGTTAGCTCGAGAATTAAAACAGAAATGGGTAAAAATGAGTCGGACACATTGTGACAGTGTGTTTTTGTAGGACAATGTTGATTAAATATTCTTCTGATATAGCTCTAATAAGTATTTCATTGAATACAAAATTTGGCAAGATAAGCTTATTTTCTATGTCCAGCTGTGGACTGCGATAGGCTGATAATGATGATGATGATGATGATGAAGCATTTGTATACGAAATTTAATTCAGATTTTATTAAATATGTTTAGCTGTTGTAGTGTTTCTAACTAAATTATGTAAGGACTTACATACGTGAGGTGAAATGTTCATTTTAAGAATAAGATTAGATATCCTCTAAATTCCTTAGCAAATATGTATATTTAGAAACTTAGCTTACAACTGATTTTTGAAAGCCTTTATGGAGAAAAATAGGGAAGGCGTACTTGTTTTTAATTGTTTTTAATAACAAAACAAATGATGAGACATAACATTTACAATGAAAATTCGATAAAAAAAATTAAAGGTAGGACTATATTTCCGCTAACTCGGTGAATACCGTTATTCAAATCACTTATGGAAATTATTAACCAAAAAAAACGAGTTTGATAATAAAGAAATATTAATATAGAATAACAATTTCCGCGTCGCAAATTAATATCATAGGTCAACCTTTTCACAGTGAATCAATGAACAGTAATAAATTGTGGTCGTTAGTAATGTTACGATTGAAACGGTAATATAAATCAATATATAGAAATGCATTGAATAATTGATTATTGGGATATTAATTGGATATTAAATAAATCATTGTTATTAGAAGCGGTATCCTGATACATTGTTATCGCGGTATCAGATTAAATGTATGGGTCAAGTTGGCTTGGTTGGTTGGTTAGTTTTGATGAATTCTCTTTTGTAGTAACTTATATTTTAGTTAATTTTATTGCATACTCGCATGAGTCGCTCGTCTGAACCAAGACCAAAGGTAGATCTTAATGACAATAATTGTTTCATGTCAGGGAGAATCGTTACATTACTATAATTATCTATACTAATACAATAAAGCTAAAGAGTCTGTTTGTTTGTTTGAACGCGCTAATCACAGGCTGCACTCAGTACTGGTCCGATTTCAAAAAATATTTTTAGGCTATAATTTAAGAATGTGTGTGAGGAAACCGCACCGCAATCCACGCGAACGGAGTCGCGGACGGCCGCTAGTAACAATAACATAATATTAACCGATTTATCGATTGGTGTAAGATCTTCAAAACAAATTGTTTCCATTACTTTATCAGCCTATAGTATGTTTCCTGATGTCTCCAAATAGTCGAAACATTTAATTCACCTTCTTAGTAATTCACCCGACACAATTACCATATGTTTAGCTTAGGTACTCCTCATGTCGACTGTACGGCAGTATTAGAACAACAAATTAACCAGAATTTATTGTTGCGTGGGAACTATCTCCCATCCAACCAGGTCAAGTAGAATTCATGCATTAATGCATTAACAAGCATGTGTAATTGAAAAGTTAATTTGTATTACAAACTGCTACTATATTTCGGCATTTATACAGAATTTAGCTACCGTGCCCTTTCTACGAACATATAGTAGGCGATTTATTATTTTGATTTAGAAGAGAGGCAAAATGGTAAGTGACCACCGCCACCAATAGACATCAAAACCCCATGTCCACCAATCACGCTGAAACCACTGAACGGATTTTGATGCAATTTTGTGTACAGGCAGGGTAAGGGCTGACTTAAGTGATATCATCATCGTCATCAGCCTATCGCAGTCGTAGGCATATGCCTCTCCTAGGGCTCTCCATTTAGCCCGATCCTCCTTAGGTGATATGAACCTTTTTATCCCGATTAAAAGCTCCCATGGTATTAAAAATGAATCTCTCGAAACGGGCAAAGCCGCGGAGAAATACTAGTTCATAAATAAATCTTAATGAAATGTTCTTTGGTTCAATGTATTAACAAGCCTGTGTAATTGAAAAGTTAATTTGTATTACAAACAGCTACCGCACTATGCGTCGGCATTATTCGGTTATTCAATTATTCCATTCGCTATAGCCGGCATTCGGGAAGTGGACGAATCATCAATCATTTTCTCATCCACTTTATGTCAACTTCAAATTTTGATAGTAGTGTGATGGATGGACGTTCTCTCCCTGTCAAAGTATCGCGTCCTAAGAATTATGTGCCGTTTTAGATTCGGTTTGGGAACAAATGAGCTTTTCGTTTATCGGACAACGTTTGAAATTGATGGTCTGCACACGCATTATTTTCTCCTTTTTGGAGTAATAAAGTGGCCTGAAGGTGTTTACTGTGTACTTATGGACACTTGTGATACGTATACATGTCGATAACGATGGCGATTCGACAAATTCAAATTGTATGGACCTTGCCAATTTGAGGTCTGGAGACTCTGCTCACCGACAGAAACACCGTAGACTTGTGCAAAACGAACCATTATAATTATGTATTAGATAAACTACAATCTCAATATTTTTTTTTAAAACAAACACATATAAAACAACAAAAATCAACAAAGTAACTAACCACAATTGGCAATTAAAGTATTTCAACCACAATCACAAATTCAAATCAAACTCTATAAGTTGCAGTCTGTGGTTTATGATTTAAAAATGGAACACTGACGCCGCCATGCGCCATCGCCATCTCGGAACGGAAAAACGAATAAACATTTCTGCAACTGGAAATACTTAAGGCGGGATTGTTTGACAACCGTGCATTGTGCATTGTTGCCGCTTCTTCAAATATAATAATAGTTTCCGTTCGAAAAAGTCCTTTACAGAGTTACTAGTAGAAGTTGGAGATAAAATTAAGCCTTGGAATTTGATTGCGTACGAACAGGTGCACTCTCTCTTTTTGTTTTTGTCTATGAAGACATGCCAACCCATCGTAGCCACTTAACAATAATAATCACTCATAGATATAATTACTTAACAACATTTTAAAGGCTGCTAATTCCCCAATAAGTTGACTGAGTAAACTCTAAACGAGATCAAAATCTAATTTAAATTAAAATAGGTGCACTCTCTTTCCTTATCATCAACATCAGCCTAATCCAGTCCACAACTAAACGGAGGCCTCCGCCAATTGACGGGTGATGCCCAAAGTAACCACATGAACAGGAGGGTGTGTGTCTGTAGTACGGTTACCGATTCGTTAGGTCGGCCGCCATGGCCGAATACGGCCGGAGGGTATTATTGTTAGGTGATCGTTAGTATACTATAAAGGGGCCCCTTAAACCTACACGCTGGGTCGAAAGTCCCAGGCGCCGACTGACGTTCCTCTCTGTTCCACGCGATGGACCCGGCACCCGCACGGAGAATCCATGGATAGCTAAGAAGTTCGATGTCCAATCAAAAACAAGGGAACCGGTTTCTCCTTGTACGAAGGAAACCGCAGGAGTTTTGTCACCCATGTGATGACTGGCCGCTGCGAAACTTGCTTAACTTAGCGCGGCGCGAGTGCGCTAACCAAGCGCCATCGAGCATCCAATAGTCTGTATTACACAAAAGCATTTCTACGCTAAACATCTCTGACTCACAGTGACTGCATTAACTATTTTCAATATGTATTCAATGAGGTCCATTTCCATGCGTTTAACAATAGGTTATTATTATTAGGGATGGATTAAAATAGCTATTGTGTATGATATCCCATCCGTGCGTGGTCTTGTGAGCAAGTATTGTTAAGTAATGGTTTCTCGAATACGAGTATCATCGTTATAAAATGATTCTTAAGCATTCACATTGTCATTTTAAACTGGTTTGGTTTACGGAGCGTGAAGTTTATTGAAAAAAAAGCGAAGTTGTCGCGTGTTGTTGCGTTTTCCTTAATTTCTTAATGATAATGTTTGTGCAAAATTAGCTACCATTTTGTAAAATGTGGACTCCGTCATCATATATTTAGATGTTTCGGATTATTCTGTCTGTTTTTCAGTCTGTCCACTTGTTTTTAATTAAGTTAATAGTGAAAATAGTACAAAAATGAGTCAAATAATCATTAATTTATGTAGTTTATTCGTGTGTATGTATCGTTGTTGCTTTGGCATTTTAAGTGTATCTTACAGACACTTGATAGGTACTCAAATAATTAATATTGGAAATGGTATTAAACAGGTTGCCACAACATAAATATTAATTAAATTAATTCATCATTATTTCCTGCTGTACGGGCAATAAAATAAATTAATTACTATAAAACAATATGTCTGTCCCCAATCAATATTTATTCTCCAAATGAAATAGTGATATCGATTCCCACAATTCATTCCCGTATCGATGTAACCAATGAATGCAACATTGTATCGCAGTTAAACTTTTACAATGACTTGTTACTATCTCTTTATGCCAGTTGTCATAGATTAAATCGTTACATATGACCTCGCTATACTAAGAGCCTCTCGGACGCATGCCCTGTAATATGAAGTAACGGTCGCTTAACATCGCTTAGTTACCTTAGTAACCATACGTACGCCACGTCAATCAAAATAATGCCGCAGTTTTCTGGTTTCTGGGCATAACTATCACAATAAAAGAAATAATGAAATCCAAACTAGTCGTTACTAAGATAAGCGCGTTCAAACTAACAAACACATCTTTAATATATTACTAGCAGACCTTAAGGCTATAGTATAAGCCTTCCTCGTGAAGTGGACCTGTCCATCACAAACATATTTTTTCAAATCTAGCCAGTAGTTCCTGAGAATTTCCGGGTTCAAACAAACAATCAAACTCTTCAGCTTTATTATGTTCGTATAGATAAGTGTACAAGTAAAAGTAATTAAGTTTATTAGTAATAAGCATATACCAGCTAATAAGTATAGATTTAAATCTAATGCCAGTTCAACTACTGTTATTGCAAGGGCTATTCGAGAGAAATATTATCACACCATTTACAACTAGACGGGAATCTCCTGAATAAGTGGGGCTGGCGTGTGATTTCATTTTATTGCACGTATTCTTGCAGGTTTGCAGTTAAGTGGGCGGTAGCTTGCCTTGGCTCGAGAGAAGGGTTTTATTTTTAATGTGACATATGCAGGCTTGGCAAAGGTTGATTTCTCTGAACACAGCCCGGGTTTGTGATCACCAATCCGCATTTGGCAAGCGTGGTGATTAAGCCAAAACCTATCTTTGTAACGAAAACATGATTTCAAATGATGGAGGCCTTTGCCCTGCAGTGGGACATTAATAGGCTGATACTTTACTTTACTTTATATGCAGGCATTGATTTACTTTAGGTGTATTTTTTGTTGCAGATCATAAGCATAAATTGATTTAGTTAGTTCGAGTTTTTCACACTGGTGAGGATTTGATTTTTTTTTTACAGAAATCTCCTCTTGTTACGTAAATGATTTGTGTTATTTGTAACAGAATTCATATTTTGCCTGCCGTATCAGAATTAATACTAAAGTTGAAAATAGCTCCCCACTTGGAAAACTTAATAAGCTGATTTGCAGCAGTAACTCATTGTTCGATTAGGCAGCATTTGACACGGTTGTACTTAGAGAAATCAAGCGAAATGCCCGTTGCGTATTTTGTATTATTGCTAATTTTGTGACGAATATTGACAGAAAACCCCCTATTAAAAGTATAAAAATTATGAAAGGAAAGCACGAAAGTCAAAGTATAAACAGCAGCAGAATTTATCTGCGACAGTCAAACAGGCTGAAAAAACATCATTACAAAACATGTCTGCTTCTTTATAAAACTTGTTAACTATTTATGAAGTTGAAACATTTTAACAGCACTTGAAACTATTTAATCGAACTATTCAGGCAAAGAAAGTACAATTAAAAGTTTAAAAAATTCTCTAGCGCCTAAGTTGGCGCAAACAAAATAGTTTCGGAGCCGTCTTAATCGGTTTTCGAGTTAGTTTGTAGTTGTTACGACGTCTGAGCTACCACTACAAGTGTTACAATTTGTTTAGGTTCGGCAAATTGGTAAAAGATAGGTTACAAAAATAAGAAGGCACTATAATGCCCTTCTTATAGTGCAAAAGTGAGTCCGCAAGTACAAGTGCACTGCCTATTCCCTCACTCTCTTTGTTCAGTGGGATAGCAATCTGACACAACCGTAGAGCGATCAGGTGCAGGCCCAACGGCTTAACGGCCCTTCGGAAGCACGGAGGAGTTTTCGGTCACCCATCCGATGACTGGCCTTTGTGAAAGTTAGCAATCAAAGGCCAAGCGCGCTAACTGCTTGGGTTCGATTTCTGCACAAAAACAATTATGTTTTTTGATGGGTTAATTTTTATTGAACAATTATTACGGTAGAATGTTTTATAATTGCCAACTCTTATGAATATGGTAGCTACTAAAATTCTTTTCAGGTAAGTAAAATAGAGATTTATTAATTTATTGTCAAGACGTGTGTTAAAGCAGTATTGAACAAAACACGTTACTATGCTTAGTAATCTCAACCACCAACGTCAACTAAGTAAAAAACCAATTTCTAAAACGCTTTTTGAACTTCTGATAAATTAACAAGACGGTTAATTACACGACAAAAACCGACATCCCTCACGAAACCACGCATCGCACGGAAAAATGGACCACTCATGAAATTTAATGTGAAAATGTCTTGAAACGACGCCAAACCCTCGCTTGAATTATTTATGGTCCGCTATTTTAATGGCATCCCCGTCCGTTCATTACATTAAGAGTGTTTCTTAATTTTGAATGCAAACTCTAACTCTCATTATTGTGGAATACGCCGCCAGTGAAGATTGAAATGATTTATGCAGTTCCACTGCATTCGTGTAAGTTTACGCCGAGAACTCCGTCGCGATGTAAATGTATGGAATTTACATTTTGCAAGTGACGTTTAATCTAACAATGTCGGGCGAAGCCTTTATTATAATTACTCACTGTCGACATGTTAGATAATTTAATAAAAAAAAATGCGACATATATTAGACTAGTGGCCGCCCGCGACTCCGTCCGCGTGGTTTTCGGTTTCCGCAAAACATAATGTAAGTATATACCATAGCCTAAACCCTTCCTAGTCAAATGGACTATCCAACACAAAAATATTATTTCAAACCTGTCCAGTAGTTCTTGAGATTAGCGCGTTCAAACAATCAAACAAACTCTTCAGCTTCATTATATTAATATAGTAAGTATAGATGTGATCCCTTTAATTAGTTCGATTGTAATATTATTTTATAACTAAATGTTTGTTATTTCCTAAGCATACCATATTTGTGGTTAGTAGAACTTTTAACATGTTGCAAGGATGCTACGAAACTAGCTATAATTTGGTCTCGATAATGGTTGGCCTATTGTAAAATCTCCCAGCCAAGCAAAATATTCTTATCAAAATATAACAAATACTAGTCCAGTCTACAATGTTGCAAATTTATTATCATCTGAGATACAGTGAGCTGAGGCTACGTAAATAACATTGATCAGGCACTTGCGTCCATAAAGTTCAGAATCTCGATCGGCCCCGAGGTTTCTTTTGTAGGATATGTGGCTGTAAATCAATCGCCTACGCAATTTACCTCATGACGGCCAGCCAGCAATCGTAAACATCCTTCGATCGACACATTGTGAGGGCGTCAAATGCAATAAAATAGATTACGCTCGCATCGCAATGTTTGCACGGTGAGCCACACTTTATAGAGAACACTAGCAGTTTAATAACAGCCCTTATTCCAATGACATAAGGGCGGTGTGAAGTTGAAACTGTTCCGTCTGATGTGCTGGTGTATGTGCCGTCTGCTCGATTGAAATGTTTGAATCGTCATTTGTTTTAGCAATAGTACTTTTGGGTTTGTTAACGCAGCCCAAGGTTTGTGATACAATGCCGGTGACAGTTGCAGTCACTAATTCTGTTTGAGCTTTTAGTGAGCAATGTAAAGAGTCGTGAGTTACGAATGATGCTTTTATTTTGATGCGTTCGTTTTTGTGTGGGTGAAGAAATGTGTATTATACTCGTACTCGTTGATCTGAAAGGACTACGCAGTTTGTGTGAGAAATGTCAGCGGATAAGAATACAATATCTACTTGTGATATTTGCTTATTCCAATCTGACACCAATACAAGAAAGAAGTCAACAATTTGTTTATCGTGGATGGTTACTCTTGATGAACATACCAAAACTTACTAAGCTTTCCTATGCCTGTACGTTTTTTATGATACCGAAAATTATATATTCATCATTTTTGAATTAGAGTCACAATTTAGTTGCTCTACCGCACCCAATATTTTCTATAACTTTATTAATCTTTAGGCTTTTGAAGTCCTGTCATAATTAAAACAGCAATGAAAAAGCAAAAATAACTCGAAGTGGTTCAATAAAGCAATAAATTGGATTGAAACGAACTTAATACTACTCGAATTTCGGACGACAGATGTACAATTAATTACTTCAAGGAGAGTAAGAGGACGGACGGTATATAAAAAGAAAAACTCTGTAAGCGAGAAATAAAATTCCTTTTTGGTGCCTTTAGTAATGCTATGCATATTGATGTAACTTAGAATTTGCTAAAATATCATCGTACACAAATTTTGACACATATAATTAGTGAAGAAACATACTAAACAGAAAAAACGCAAGCGATGTTTGGCAGCAATGCATTTTATATACAAAATTACGCGACGAATTTTGGCATGGTATGTCATCTTCCATTTAAATTACATTGCAGGCATAGTAATGCCAAACTTTAGTCATGCTTTTTCCGCCTTGTGTATTTCCATACTTACAAATTACAGTAATGTGTATTATTATATTCCTATCAACCAACACCATCTGGTAAAAAGCATGACGAGATGTGGCAACAGAAACTTATTACTTTTGAAATCCCTGAATATTGAAATACTAAGCTCAACTAAGCTATATCAGATCTCCGAAGAACGGAACAAATATTGACACTAGAACAAGCAGGGTACGAGTATGTCCTTTCAAAATAAATACGGCTAATAAATTCAGTTAGGTTCGTGGAAATATCGACAAGTCGGCAGTAACAGTGGCACGAAAATGTTATGTAAACAACAGAAGTATCTCTGCCCTGGGGTCGTCCTACTGAATAAATAACGCTGCAGGAAAGCAAACTCAAACAAAAGTAAATTTATTCACCAAATACGACGATTAATACGCGATCTCACGACAGATTTATATTTGAGAAAGTCTGCGATGTCAGAAATAAGTGTAAGGCCCTATTTGGTAGGGAAGAAGGTCGATGTGGAGTTCGATTTGCGTTTTTGCTAGTAATGTTTTTGTGTGCGATGCTTGGAGACAAACAACGATTAATGTTAAGTTCAAATATGCTATTTTATTTTTACAAAATTTTTATTAGTACTGGCCAATAGTCGTAAATAAATAAATATTCGAATTAATTGAATCGATTACAAGCAATCTATTAATCAGTGTATCTTCTTTATCATAATAAATCCATCTATTTTCCTACTCACTATTATTTAAACAGAAATAATTTTATTTTCTTTCATTCCTTTGTTTACTTTACAACTACATTTTACCTTTACAAAATTGCTCTTTTCACCCACAGCTTTGTTACCAATGTAGTTACTAAAGCATTGTACACTGTAATGTATACGACGCAAACATTTCTACAACAGAATAGGGTAACACAAATAGACCCTAAGTAAGCGATCAGAAAACGCTGTGAAAACGTTCCGTTCCACGCGTTGGGCAAAAAGAACATCTTTTACGAGAGGCACAACTGGCGGCCTGTTCGCTTAGTTTACGACTTCCAACTCAACTGGACGCTTATTTTTAACCGGATTCCGAAAGATTGTTTGTCTATAGCAGCGGTTCCCAAACTTACTGGGTACCTACTGGTAAATCTTATGCTTGGCTGTCTTTAAATTGCCTTAATTTAATTTTGATTTTATTTTTGGTCAACTGCACTCACTGCAGTGTAATACAAAGATATAAAACTTCTTCTTCTTCCTAGCGTATATCCCGTTTCTATACGGGGTCCGCTTTGACTATGATCCAGGATTTGGCAAGTCTGGTTATTACAGTGAAGAAACTGCCATCAGACCTTCGTAACCCATAGAGGGGAACCAGACAGATTGGATCATGGTTACACATTCAGATCTTACTGAACTAAATTCAGAAATCACTGAATGTGCAGATTTCCCCACGGTGTTTTCCCTCACCGCCGAGCTAATGGCACAAATCAACACATAGATTTCGAAAAATCCAGAGGTGTGGGCCTGGATTCAAACCGCGGAGGTGAGGCGCCGTCCGTACCACTAGGCCACCATCGCTACAAAGATATAAAACATGACTTAAAAAAAACATGAACATTGTTTCTTAAATCTGAGAAATATGTATACATTTTTCGAACAAACCAGAAAAATCCCTATAACGTTCCGTTTCAAGCGTTGGGCAAAAAGAGGAACATGTTTTACGAGAGGCACAACTGGCGGCCTGTTCGCTTAGTTTACGACTTCCAACTCAACTGGACGCTTATTTTTAACTGGATTCCGAAAGATTGTTTGTCTATAGCAGCGGTTTCCAAACTTATTAGGTACTGCTAAATCACTTACGTGGCTGATTTTTGATGTTTACTTTTGAAGAAACTGGTGAAGTTTGTACAGAAAGATATAATCTAAAATTATAAAACATGATTCAAAGCAGTGTTAGATTGGTTCAAAAAACTGGCACATTTCCAGTTTTTGAACAAAACAGAAAATCTGATAATTCTACAAATTGTTCCGATTCACGCGGTAGGCAAAAAGACGAAGCATATTTTACGAGAGGAACAACAGGCGGCCGTTTGGCTTAGTTTACGAGTTCCAACTCAAATGTATGCATTTTTTTAACCGAATTAATATTTTTTGGTTATAACTACGGTTCTCAAAGTAATGTGGGCAAAAAGAAAAATAACTACGTAGCCTCTTCAAAAGTAAGACATGAAATAGCATTAATAATTATTGTCAAAAATGCAAATTTATTAAATTTTTTCCAATTAAGGATGAAACAAAATAATAAAAACATAACAAACATCACTTTGATGAATCATCATCATCATCATCAACAGCCTATCGCAGTCCACTGCTGGAAATAGACTTTCATGAATCACATACTTAAATACATAAACATAAAATAAAAAACAAATATTAAGACATAACAATCATGGTGCAAAGTTTGAGAACCAACGGTCCAGGACATAAAATTCACCAGTACCCGCAGTTTTAGGGTAACCTGGGCTAAATAGCTAGTTTAAACGGAATTGGATCGATATATTTTTACAACTTACAAGCTTTTGTTTAAACGCCGCGAGTTTTACGAAGCCCCAATGGTCGCGTCATATAAGCAATGGGCGATATCGGGGTCCCGGGTTCGAGTCCAGAGTTGTAAATTTTTTTTCGTTTTTGGAAATTTCATTTTGCAATATGGGCTTGTTTATTTTTTTTTTAATATAAAAACTCCTGTCGATTTCTAGCTCTGTTCTACTCATAAATATTTGAAGAATAGTTTAATTTAATGAAATAAATTTCTTAATAAGTGTAGGTCGAGAGATACCTATCATAATGAAGAATATACTGAAAAAATTATTTATAAATATTTCATCCTATTTTCATAATATAATTTAAAACTTGAAGAGTATCGAATTTAAATATGGCAGATTTTCTCTGCAGACAGGTACTTTATCACGTACCCCTTGTCTCATTCAGAAATACCTCTAAATCCAATAAGTCTCGAATCCTACTACTATTATAAAGACGAAAGTTTGTATGTGTGGATGTGTGGATGTATGGATGTATGGATGTTTGTTACTCTTTCACATAAAAACTACTGAATGGATTTGAATGAAACTTTACCACAATATAGCTTATACATCAGAATAACACATAGGATATTGGAAATCGAAATCCGCGCGGACGGAGTCGCGGGCGGCCGCTAGTGATAAATAAATTCCAAAGCTTTCAGGCTTTTCACGTATCCATAAATTCTGATTAAGACCTAAGTATTAACTTAACGTGATTTATGTGATGTTCTAGACTAAATGCCGGTTCTGAATTAAGTTTAGTCGTACGTAGTGAAATATTGGCGTGAGTGACACTATATCTTCATATGTGTACCTGGCTTTGAGCCAATGCTTGGTTCTTACGACAAACATTCACGTAAGGCATCATAACAGGTCACTGTATGCTTAACAAGCACCTTCTCGACATCAGTGGGAGCCGAAGGGAGAGTCGAAGCATAAAAATATAAAAAATAATAATTTATTAAATAAATAGAATATTAATATGACAACTGAAAATAAGATAAAAAACCGGCCAAGAGCGTGTCGAACACGCCCATGAAAGGGTTCCGTAGCTAAAAGATGGCCCGACCGCGTAAGACACCATTTAGTAAGGGCAACTGCACGTCATAAGTTGGTCGAGTTGTATAAAAATAAAAAATAATAACTATGTATGATACAGAGTTCGCTATAAATTTCGTTGAATGTACTTTCTTGGAGGTATATAGGACATTTTTTTCAGAATTATTGTAATAGTATTTCAAAAGTTAAGGGGGGGGGGGGGGACGCTCTAATTTTAACTTTGTATTAATATATCTCGAGACTGGGGTGTTTGATCCACATGGTTTCAAGGCAAGTTTTATTGTATTTAAAAATACCTTTTTAACGATACCCCACACGATGGGGTAAGTCGAATTTTTTTTTCGAATTTAATTTTCGCTGTATGGGATGGGGGGTAAAAATAATTATTTTTCGATTATTTTAAAAACCAATTCTTGAATTATCACTATACATCTCTCCACCAATTTTCGTGGCATTCGGTTCAGAAACGGCGGAGAACGAGCCAGGACAGACAGACTGACAGACAGTCAGACAGACAGACAGACATGACGAAACTATAAGGGTTCCGTTTTTTGCCATTTGGCTACGGAACCCTAAAAACCGACTAAGATATAAGAACAAAAGTACATAGTTATTTATTCTTGCGCTCCTTATTTTAAAATTATCTGTAAAAATATTCGAGCCTATTAAATTAAAACAAACAATCAATAAATCAAAGATGGTTTTCGATAATTATATTATTATTATACTAGCGGCCGCCCGCGACTCCGTCCGCGTGGATTCCGATTTCCAATAGCCTAAAGCCTTCCTCGTCAAATGGAGTGTCCAACATAAAAATATTTTTTTAAATCGGTGCATTACTTCCTGAGATTAGCGCGTTCAAACAAACAAACAAACATACCAACAAACTCTTCAGCTTTATATATTATTAGTATAAATAAGTATAGACTCACAGTGTAGACATCAGTTGTTACCCGCCCCGTTCCTCAGTCATCATCCTCCTAGCGTTTATCCCGTTTCTGTGCGGGGTCCGCTTAGACCATGATCCAGGATTTAGAAAGTCTGGTTATTACAGTGAAGCGACTGCCATCAAGCGTTCGTAACCATTAGAGGGGAACCAGACAGATTGGATCATGGTTACACATTCAAATTTAACTGGACTAAAGTCAGAAACTATCTGAATGTGCAGGTTTCCTTACGGTGTTTTTCCCTCAACGCCGAGCTAATGATCAGTATTTAGATAATAATATTATGCAAAACATGCAGTTTCAAAATCTGTTGCATTAATTTAAAGATCTTATTATACATGCTCGTACCTACGGTTCACGGGAAGTGGCTTAGTTTTATACTACTTAAAGATTCAATTTAATAATCAATTTAGTAACGGTTACAGCGTGAATAGAATTCCAGTTATAGACGAATACATAATCAATATGCTTACCAAATGAGGATTGTAAATCGAAGCCGTATTCTAAAATGGGAACCATTTTTCAAACCACGGGATATTGTCGGTGCGTGCAAAAACGGCTGTTTTCAATTTGTGTTGAACAACTATGATTGAAATCCTAAGTTAAGAAGGCGTTTGCATAATAATTCAGTGTTAAAATGGAAATTGAAACTCAAAGACATATAATTGATTTTTGCGAAAATTACTTAAAAGAATAGGGGGAAATTGAAATACCGCCTACTAGATCGTTACATAAATACTAGACCTTAGACCCAACAAAGTAACAAACAGGGTAAAGTCGTGTCGGCAAGCCTGTTCCAAAATTAGTATCTATGAAAAAAATATATTATCTTAAAAGCGACGATAATTAAAATGAATAAAAGAGAACATAAGTGCTGACAGACAGCTGGATAGACAGCAGTGTTTCAGTTTATATTTATCTTTGGAAACAAAAGGTTAAAAAGAGCACACAGCTTCTAAAATCGTCGTCCTTATTAACCTCCAAATATTAAATAGTTAACTCTCAGAATAATGTATAGAATTAAAATATTAACAAGCGAGGTGAATACAAAGCCAATGCTCAGTACAGACCGCCAGACGACTGTCGAGTCTGACTGTACATAATTAAACAACCGCACGACTGTACCTATGTGTATAGAATGGCATTTACTCTGCATACTACAGTTCTTGGTCTCACTGAACGGTGGAACTGAAAAATTTGAGAAAATACACGGTTTAAAGTTATTTATTATTCACTTTAAAATCTTTTGGGGGAGACTGTGGTCAGATGTGTTTTTATTTTTCACAAAACATTTTGTTTTTGGCCTGGGAAATACGAGAGTTACGGCATTTTAACCCTATTTTCATATAAAACTCGCGTAAGCTAAATTATCGTTTTAGAGTTTAAAATTGTACAAATATGTAAATTATAGCAGCTTAGGTTGACTAAATAAAAAACGCATTTTAATATTGTATTCGAATTGCATTGATAATCACAAAAATTCAATATGCCCAAAACCTATGTATGTATTTACCCAAAAATACGAAACCAAAGTCATTGAAATTATAAAAATAGACCGTCAAAAACGTCTCCAAACGTAACAAGACCGTCTCACTCAAAACTCTCTCCCCGTCATCTGATAAACCTCATCAATAAACATCCTTATTTCTTTTCGAGAAAAAAATAATAAAACCAGACTCGTTGTCACTAAAGGGAAAAATCAGCTTTAGGGCGGAAATTGAGGTTCCGCGGCCAGAGGGCGCTGGCGCATACCGGAAGCGGCGCCATTACGGCCACTTCCAACGGTTATACACAGATTAATGAATACCATAGATGCTCCCTAAAGGCACCGTGCGTAGCGATGACTCTGCCATCTCTTGACTTATATTCAAAACTTTTACTCTCAATGTCGGTAATTCTACTGTCAAACCACGGAAAAACACGGTGCCTTATTCTGCCATCTAGTGACTGATATTTGAAACTTTTACGCTAAATGTCAAATTTTACTGTCAAACCACAGAAAAAAAAAGTAATTTTAGCGCCCTCTATAGTTTCTGCATGGTGCCTATATCTTGTTTGAGTGTCTCCACGAAAACGTCAAAAATTCACTCAAATTGTCACTTAACATCGAGGGGCCCGTTGGTCTAGTGGTCAGAGACCCTGGCTATAAAACCAAGGGTTGCGGGTTCGAATCCCGCTAGGGGCAAATGTTAGTGTGATGAACATCGGCATTTCTACTCGAGTCATGGATGTTTATAAAAGTATTGAAGTATGTCTATCCCCCTATATGTTCCCTAGCATCCATATTACAAGCTTCGAGCTTAGTTTGGGGCTAGGCAATTGGTGTGTTTAATTATTTTTTCATCTCAGTCTCTCTGAACAGAAGACGAGGGCCACGCTATAATGACGTCTTCCCACTTGACAGTTCAGTCGGCAGGAGTACGTGTGCTATCTTGCTCTATCACACGTGATCCATAATAAGGCGAAAAAGGATAGCATAACTGTCAAATTATTCGTCGCATCTATTGATATTCATTAATCTGAGGGTTTATACAGTTACTGTTATTATCGGTGGGGTATTGAAAACAAATTGAAAATGATTGATGGCGATGAATATTTTATGCTAAATCGATTAAGCTCCGGGATATTCGGATTAAAGTTTTTAGTTTATGTTTTGGTTTGCGTTTGCGGGTAGTTTGAGGTTTATCGGTGAGTTTCATGTAATTCTGATATTGCCGGATTAGTTATTCAGTTAACACTAATAATTATGACGAAATATGGCGTGAATGGGTTTGTATTTACAAAGATTGCTGCTGTCTTTGTAATTTTAACTTCATTTGCGAGTACCAAGACTTTTGCTTTGTAGGGAGCGTTACTTTAGGAGGTGAGCGGATTAATTTTTTAGTTCAATCATGCTTGCATGTTTTCAATACTCAGAAATTGTTATGTCATTGTATATTAAGTGTTACCAACCTCTTTTATGTTTCTTTTTATATTGTTTTTGATCTAAAGTAGTCATCTTGACAGAAGTTTGCTTTAGGTTGATTTTTGATAATTTGTTAAATGTGGATTAACAATATTAATAATTGCTTTTTTATGGATTTTGAAACATAAATTAAAAATACAAAATCAGTCAATGCCAAGATTTATACAGATGTATATTGGTGATAAAAGTCATAAAATCACTAATTGTGAGTAAGATGTTTGCACGCCCTCATATAAGAGTTAAGACAGTGGCGTAAGGCGTAAATAAAAAAATCAAGTGTTCCTTGGGTTTGAACCCACGATCTCCGAGAGCTCAGTGCTCCACCACTCCAAGGAGTCCATCAAAAATGTCCTAAGTAGTAAGCGATGGAGAGCTAATGTGGGTTTAATATGGCAAGCGCGCGTGTCTCGGCATCTCCCCGCGAGATTACCGAATAATCCTCTTTCTTTGCGGCTAAGTCACTTGCTCCTCGACCTAAGCTGACGACGGCATTCGGTGAATCAATTGCGATTTATGCCACTCGCCCGTTGGATTTTATTTGGCAGTACTTGAGTTGTGTGGGTCGAAATATTTATAACGTTTGCGTCAAAACATTTAGTTAGTATTTATGTAGGTTATTTTCTCGGTCCTATGTAAACCAATTCTAGGTTTTGTAACAAAGTCTAAATAATGGGACTTAAATTAAATACCTACTACTGATTACATTTTAAAAAGCATTAGAGTACACATAAAAATGAACCCTATTTTAACGTAAAACAACCGTTCATTGTCCAACAAAACTATAAAAAACGTTATTCCATTGTTTTAAATGAAGTTGAAGAAAAAAAGAACATGTTTAAGCCTTAACGTGCAGACTACACAGAAAAGCATTAACAGAACATACTTATCGCCTAATTTACAAGCCGTTACACACTGTTATATGTCTCACGTATACCGTAACATGACTCTTACAACTTACAAGTTACATATTACAACTTACAAGTTACATACACCTAGCCATTCTCCATTACTAAGACACACGTGTTCAAAGTTTGACTCTGTTTTGTTATAACAAATAAAAACAACGCCACATGATTAGGGTTCCAGAAATATGTTTACTTTAGCCTTTGTTATTATATAACATTACCCGATGTTGTGGGAACTCGTTTCATTATGAATTTTAATGGAAACCATGTTATTGTTTCATAGAAACCATAAATTGGTAAACAACCCATCTGTTTGTAGTTGAATACTTCGTAGAAGGAGCTACTGTTACAATTTCAGTGAAAATAAGAAAATTAAACCAATACCAATGAAATAGATCGGTTTATGTTTTGTATTATATTCTCAACTAGCGACCCGCCCCGACTTCGCACGGGTGCAACTAAGTTTATTAATGTTTCTCTACTATATTATGCATGTATTATACATAAAAACCTTCCTCTTGAATCATTCTATCTATTAAAAAAAAACCGCATCCAAAATCCGTTGCGTAGTTTCAAAGATTTAAGCATACAAAGGGACATAGGGACAGAGAAAGCGACTTTGTTTTATACTATGTAGTGATGATAAAGAACTGGTCATTGATATTTCTTTGTATTACATCGAATACTGTGTTTTAGTAACATCACAATATGTTTGTGATATTACAAAACAAAAAAAAATCTCCTATACATATTACTCAGGAATAACACAAACCAGAGAAAAAAAAAACATGTGGTGTTTTAAGTAATTTATGTTATCTATATAACAAACAACATGCTATGACACACCAAAACTTTTTGGATTAAAAAACATTTGGATATATACATACATATTTCCCCAGTTTTAAAAACCAATGACGAATAAAAATCTCGTTTTCAAATTAAATCCAAAATACAAAATCACGGTCTAAATAATTTCTCCCTATTTTAAAGGCAGCAAAAAATATACCTATCCTGTCTCTGTTAATGTAAATGATTTATTGTGTACCCGTCGGCATTATAACTGACGCTAATAAACACAGCTCTGTATCAAGGCGACGTCCTACGAAAACAGATTCGGGGCACACTTGACGGGCATCGAAACTGCCTCAGCACAAAGCTATGAAAGCGGCTTAGTCCACAGAAAGGGGATTACGGCATAATCTGGAGCGGAGCGGTTGACATACGCCCGAGGCGCGGCCAGTCTCGCAGTTTATTCTCGGTAAACACAGTTACCGTGATAGGGCTGCGTAAAACAAGTAATCATGATGACTAAAACAGTGCGTTATACTAGTAATCTAGTAGTAGACATGAATGTAAATGAGATTTAGAGCATTCATTAGTTCTTTACACGTGGCTACACAAATATTGAAACATATTTCAATGACATACCTAGCTTGCAAATTGTGGGCAAATTATACATGATAATCATGTTTTGCTCCAAAATTGAAATGCTCGTATTATTTTTTGTATCTAGTGACGCTGTGCCTATGACTTATTAGCAAGCTTTGGGCACTCTTGACGGCAACAAAACTGCCTCAGCACAAAGCTATGAAAGCGGCTTAGTCCACAGAAAGGGGATTACGGCATAATCTGGAGCGGAGCGGTTGACATACGCCCGAGGCGCGGCCAGTCTCGCAGTTTATTCTCGGTAAACACAGTTACCGTGATAGGGCTGCGTACAATAACAACAAGAATGACAAAAAGACATGAATCTGACTAAGATTTTGACAATTAATAAGTCCTTTGTTTGAACAAGTCTGTACATATGAAGATATTTGTGTTAATGACATAGCTCATAATTCGCGGCGAACTTTACCGTACGATTAATTTTTGGATGCAGCATTTAATTACTTAAATTAGTCTGTGTGCTTTTAGCCGTTGCATCTATAACTAATGAACAAGATTAGACACTCTTGACGGCATCAAAACTGCCTCAGCACAAAGCTATGAAAGCGGCTTAGTCCACAGAAAGGGGCTTACGGCATAATCTGGAGCGGAGCGGTTGACATACGCCCGAGGCGCGGCCAGTCTTGCAGTTTATTCTCGGTAAACACAGTTACCGTGATAGGGCTGCGTACAATAACAAGCAATGATGATGACTTAAAAGTTTATTTGACTAGTAATTTAGTAGTAAAAATGAATGAAAATGAGATTAAGGACATTCATTAGTCCTTTACACGTGGCTATACAAATGATGAAAGAGATTTTAATGACATACCTAGCTTTAAATTTGTGCGCAAATTATACATGATAATCATGTGTGGCTCCAAAATTGAAATGCTCGAATTATATTTGTATCTAGTGACGTTGTGCCTATGACTAATTAGCAAGCTTTGGGCACTCTTGACGGCATCGAAACTGCCTCAGCACAAAGCTATGAAAGCGGCTTAGTCCACAGAAAGGGGATTACGGCATAATCTGGAGCGGAGCGGTTGACATACGCCCGAGGCGCGGCCAGTCTCGCAGTTTATTCTCGGTAAACACTGTTACCGTGATAGGGCTCCGTACAGCAACAACAAGAAGTGCATTAATTGTAATGATAATGACAAGAAGACATGAATCTGACTAAGATTTTGACAATTAATAAGTCCTTTGTTTGAACAAATCTGTACAAATGAAGATATTTGTGTTAATGACATAGCTCATAATTCACGGCGCACTTTACCGTACGATCCATTTTTGGATGCATCATTTAATTACTTAAATTAGTCTGTGTGCTTTTAGCCGTTGCATCTATAACTAATGAACAAGATCTGACCTACATTTGACGGCATCAAAACTGCCTCAGCACAAAGCTATGAAAGCGGCTTAGTCCACAGAAAGGGGATTACGGCATAATCTGGAGCGGAGCGGTTGACATACGCCCGAGGCGCGGCCAGTCTCGCAGTTTATTCTCGGTAAACACAGTTACCGTGATAGGGCTGCGTACAATAACAACAAGAATGACAAAAAGACATGAATCTGACTAAGATTTTGACAATTAATAAGTCCTTTGTTTGAACAAGTCTGTACATATGAAGATATTTGTGTTAATGACATAGCTCATAATTCGCGGCGAACTTTACCGTACGATTAATTTTTGGATGCAGCATTTAATTACTTAAATTAGTCTGTGTGCTTTTAGCCGTTGCATCTATAACTAATGAACAAGATTAGACACTCTTGACGGCATCAAAACTGCCTCAGCACAAAGCTATGAAAGCGGCTTAGTCCACAGAAAGGGGCTTACGGCATAATCTGGAGCGGAGCGGTTGACATACGCCCGAGGCGCGGCCAGTCTTGCAGTTTATTCTCGGTAAACACAGTTACCGTGATAGGGCTGCGTACAATAACAAGCAATGATGATGACTTAAAAGTTTATTTGACTAGTAATTTAGTAGTAAAAATGAATGAAAATGAGATTAAGGACATTCATTAGTCCTTTACACGTGGCTATACAAATGATGAAAGAGATTTTAATGACATACCTAGCTTTAAATTTGTGCGCAAATTATACATGATAATCATGTGTGGCTCCAAAATTGAAATGCTCGAATTATATTTGTATCTAGTGACGTTGTGCCTATGACTAATTAGCAAGCTTTGGGCACTCTTGACGGCATCGAAACTGCCTCAGCACAAAGCTATGAAAGCGGCTTAGTCCACAGAAAGGGGATTACGGCATAATCTGGAGCGGAGCGGTTGACATACGCCCGAGGCGCGGCCAGTCTCGCAGTTTATTCTCGGTAAACACTGTTACCGTGATAGGGCTCCGTACAGCAACAACAAGAAGTGCATTAATTGTAATGATAATGACAAGAAGACATGAATCTGACTAAGATTTTGACAATTAATAAGTCCTTTGTTTGAACAAATCTGTACAAATGAAGATATTTGTGTTAATGACATAGCTCATAATTCACGGCGCACTTTACCGTACGATCCATTTTTGGATGCATCATTTAATTACTTAAATTAGTCTGTGTGCTTTTAGCCGTTGCATCTATAACTAATGAACAAGATCTGACCTACATTTGACGGCATCAAAACTGCCTCAGCACAAAGCTATGAAAGCGGCTTAGTCCACAGAAAGGGGATTACGGCATAATCTGGAGCGGAGCGGTTGACATACGCCCGAGGCGCGGCCAGTCTCGCAGTTTATTCTCGGTAAACACAGTTACCGTGATAGGGCTGCGTAAATTACTAGAAGTATACTAATTGTAATGGTAGCTAGTGACTAATAAAGTAGTTCATGACAATTTCAAGAAATCACTTATCCACTTCTTGCCAGAGTTAGCTTACAGGTTCTTCATATTTTAATTTATGCATTTCAAAATAAAAATAATTAATTATTAATGTTTATCACAAAACTAGAATAAGATATTAATAGGTTCCTGAAAGTTTAAAAGTGTTTTGTATTTGATTTATTTGTTTACTAGCAGCCGCCCGCGACTCCGTCCGCGTGGTTTCCGGTTTCCGCAAACGTAGGTATATACTATACCTATAAAGTTCCATACAAACATTAATCCCCTTTTTCATCCCCTTGGGGTGAAACATATAAAAATCCTTTCTAAGGGGATCTTTATGTCATAGTAGCTTTATGCATGCCAAGTCCCAGCCCGATCGGTTTAAAATTGACAAAGTTTCATACAAACATTAATCCCCTTTTTCATCCCCTTGGGGTCGAACACATAAAAATCCTTTCTGACGGTATCTTTATGTTAGTAGCTTCATACATGCCAAGTCCCAGCCCGATCGGTTTAAAATTGACAAAGTTTCATACAAACATTAATCCCCTTTTTCATCCCCTTGGGGTGGAACACATAAAAATCCTTTCTAAGGGGATCTTTATGTCATAGTAGCTTTATGCATGCCAAGTCCCAGCCCGATCGGTTTAAAATTGACAAAGTTTCATACAAACATTAATCCCCTTTTTCATCCCCTTGGGGTGGAACATATAAAAATCCTTTCTAAGGGGATCTTTATGTCATAGTAGCTTAATGCTTGCAAAGTCCCAGCCCGATCGGTTTAAAATTGACAAAGTTTCATACAAACATTAATCCCCTTTTTCATCCCCTTGGGGTGGAATATATAAAAATCCTTTCTAAGGGGATCTTTATGACATAGTAGCTTTATGCATGCAAAGTCCCAGCCCAATCGGTTTAAAATTGACAAAGTTTCATACAAACATTAATCCCCTTTTTCATCCCCTTGGGATAAAATAATAGATATATACTATAGCCTATAACCTTCCTCGCCAAATACACTATCCAACCCAAAAAGAATTTTTCAAATAGGACCAGTAGTTCCTGAGATTAGCGCGTTCAAACAAACAAACAAACAAACAAACAAACAAACAAACAAACAAACAAACAAACTCTTCAGCTTTATATATTAGTATAGATAAGCATTTCTATCAAAATGAGTCATTTAAACTTGAAAAATAAATAAATTCGATTCAATTAGCATCATCATCATCAGCCTGTCGCAGTACACTGGAAATAGGCATCCTCTCCAAAAGTTTCTCATTTAGTCCGATCCTCGGCAATTATCTAGAGGAACTGAGTACTGTCCCTTCACATCACTACTCAGTTACCGAGTCATACATAGCTCTGCAACCCGCAAAGTACGGTCGGACCGTGAATGGAAATGTTTACTGAGCTCAAAATTATTTTACACTCATTGTTGCTTTTAACTGTGAGGTTTTGGCCCTATGGCGCGATACATTTGCTCCCTAGAATTCAATTTAGTGTTGGAATTGTTTTGGAAATTGAGTTCAACGAATTGAGAAATAGAGTTCACTCTAATTTGTTTACCCTTTTCTCGAAATTTACTTTTACACGTCTATTTACTTCTACAAGTTGTCCTTATACACCTGAAAGTCTAGAAATTTAAGCATCTTCTGGTCAAACATCAGTTAATCTACTCCTTAATTGTAAGGAGCATCATTAGTATGTGTTTTTGGACACCTTTATGGGAGGGCACATATAGTAACATAGCTGAAACGTCAAAAAATTATACGTACATAGTAAATATTGCGTTCAGTACCGTAAACGTAAAGTAATTTTTAGCGTTTATATTGAAAGCATGTCTTAAGGCATTCTAACCAGTTTACCACCGATTCTCGAAGACGGATTCAGTTCGATATGTAACTGCATCAATCATGCAAATCACACACGTAATATCCTGTAGGAATCACAAACAGGATAACAGTGAGCAAGGGAATATTGCTATTTGTTCTCAATGTGATATTCAGAAGCGTATTGAATTTACTTGTCTACTTGAAGTAACTGAATCCAGGGATATTTAAACTACGTATAATAGCCACTACTAAACAGAACATGTAACGCATCGATGGTTAAATGCTTGAAGTACCGGACTATGGTCTCGAGGTTCTGGGTTCGATTCCCGGGTCGGGCAAAATTTGTGACAGTTTTTTTAATACAGCCCGGATTTGTGATCACCACCCCGCATTTGACAAGGATGATGACTAAACTAAAACCCATCTTTGCAACAAAAACATGATTTCAAATGGTAGAGGCCTTTGCCCAGCAGTAGGACATTATTCAAAAATTCAAAAAAAAATTCAAAAATATTTATTTCAACAAATAGGTTTTACATTACAATTAGTGACAAGAAGGTTAACAATTAACAAAAATAGCCTATTTGTTGCACGGTTGATGTACAGTTTAACTGTAGGACCTACACTAGAATTAGATCTGTGCTGTAGGTGCCCTATACGATTGACAAAGAAATTAGCCTCGAACATTTCAATTTGTTACAGTGTGATATAAAACTAAATATTTTTTACCTTTGAGTTCTAATCTAATAATAATCATGAGCAAAAACTTAAAGTGACAAATTATACCCTAATGTTTATACCTATAACCTATATATTATTTTATGTATTAAAGGAATATTGTACCTACATACCTATAGTTAATAAAAATTAAGAAAAACAATAACTATGAAATGCATATGAAAACATACATATATACATAAATTTAAATATATTATAAATATATATAATATTAATATATACAGCTATATCAAGTTAAAATAATTATAAAAATATAAATCAAATAAGGTTAATTAAGACAGCATTGTGATGAGATGTTCTGTGGAGTCGTATGAGAGTGTATTGAGCCATTTTGTTATTACTGACTTAGCTTCTTGAACAGTAGCACGTTTGAAATTGCAAGTCTTTACAACATTGTTGTACACTTTGATGTGAATGAAGGGCGGGAATTTTTTAGCAAAAGAAGTATTTACCGAGGCATTTGGGATTTTGAAGACTCTTTTAGTCAAAAGTTGGTTGTAATTATTTGCATTAATTATATTATTGATTTATGTGTCAAAAGGGTAACCCTTAACACGAAAAGCTGGCGCACACTAAGGACTCGGCTTTCTTTATATAAATCAGATGTGGGATATCTAAAGGGTTTAAACATCATTGTTTTTAAAACAGATCTCTGGGCTCGTTCTAATTGAAGCATTAAACCTTTTGAGGCTCCACCCCAACTAGATATACAATATACTAGAAGTGATTGACAGAGTGCTGTGTATATACCTTAGCAGTGGGAAATCAGCCACATATCGTAGTTTTCTCATGACATGGGTAAATTTCCTTATTCTTCCAGAAAGATCAGTGATATGAGCTTTAAAGTTTAGGTTTTGATCCAAAATTACACCAAGATATTTAATATTTTCAGATCGTTTTATGAGTTGGCAGTTACAATTAGGAGTATTTGAGCAGTTGTGAATGCGTAGAGTTTTTAAAGAAATTGATGGCGCTGATGGAAGAGTTTTGTGGAAGCATAGAAATTTGGTTTTGTCTGTGTTTAAGGTTAAAAGATTGGTTTGTAACTATCTGTACACTTCAGTCATGCCAGTCTCTGCATGAGCGACTGCTTCATCCCAAGTGGATCCATGAAAAATTATTGAGGTATCATCTGCATAACAAGTTATATCGGCGTTTGTGAGACCTAAACTGTGGATGCTATTGATGTAGACTATGAAAAGTGTGGGACCAAGGATGCTTCCTTGAGGAACTCCAAAATCTATATTCCTAAAGTCACTAGAATCGCCATTTAAACTAACACATTGCCTTCTGTCCTGAAGATAACTTTCAAACCAGTTGAGAGGGGTTCCTCGAATACCGAGTTGTTCTAATTTACGGAGAAGTATTGGGGTGGAAACAGTATCAAACGCCTTGGCCAGGTCCAGAAATACTCCTATGCATTTTCTGTTCTGATCAAGGTGCTTGACTGTTTTGGCAATAAGTAGCGACACTGCTTCATCCGACGACTTCCCTTTACGAAACCCAAATTGTTTGTCTGAAAGTAATTTTTTCGATTCTAAGTATTTTACTAGGCGCCTGTTTACAATTTTTTCGAGAAGTTTGGCAAAAGTATTAAGAAGGGAGATGGGACGATAATTGTTAGGTGAATCACGTTGGCCAGATTTGTAAATGGGGATTACAGAGGCTATTTTCCATGCTTCGGGGAAGATTCCCGATTCTAAACTTTTGTTAAAAATTACAGCAAGTGGAGAGGCCACGAACTCTTTAATCATTTTGAGCAAATTATTGTTAACGCCATCAATACCTGAGGCTTTGTCATTTTGAAGGCCAGAAATAAGTTCGATTACCTCAAAGGGGTCAGTAGGTTCCATAAAAAATGAGTTGGGACAAAGAACATCCAGTTTGATTTCTGAGGCGAGGCTGCATTGGGAAGATTTAAGTTCTTTCAAAATACTACTAGCAAGTTTTTGACCAGTGGTCGAGAAATGAGAATTACAAATGTTTAGTGAATGTTTGGTGTCTGTGGTACCGTTGATGTGTAGTAATTCTAAAGGGACCTTTTTTTGAGAATTTAAATAGCATATACCCTTAATGGATTTCCACAACTTTTTAGGATTCTTTTTGTTTTCATTTAGTTCTTTAGATTCATATTGCCTTTTAAGATTTCGTAGAAGCCTATTGCAAAAGTTTCTGTAGCGGGTGTAAATAAGCCGAGTCAACTGATCATCTGGGTTACGTCTACATAAGGTGTGGAGCCGGTCCCTGTGGCGCATGCACCTTAATAGGCCAGGAGTAATCCAAGGCTTAATTATGCGCTGTGAACGTTTCCTAACAGATATTTGAGTATTATCTGTAATGATTTTATTTAGAGTTGTGTTGAAATTTTCTACAAGTACATTGATATCGTTACCAGTAAAAATATTATCCCAGACAATGGTTTTTAGGGTTTTTCTTATTCCATCAATATCTCTTATTGTTTTAGTAAGTCGGGGACAATGGTGTGGGATATTTCTTAGGGATAAACCTACCATAGCTAAGTCGTGATCTGTAATGTTTAAATTATTAGACTGATACATTTCATAACTTTAGGAAGTATACTACTAGTAAGTATAGTTACAAAAAAAAACAACAGATTTCCATCAACCGTGGTCTTAAGTGAAACCACGAAGTGAGTCCGCTCATATAAATTCCATTGAAAACATTTAAAAAGTTAATAAAACTATTTTAACACAATTTAGCTCCGTTACTGACTTCAGTGCTCGAATAAAACCTAAACTTTTAGTTCTAGTTTTACTCCGATTTTTTCCTAGTGTCCTTTTTTGTTTAAAAGTGTTAACATGTGTAAATGTAAGTTTCAATATTTGCAAGAAGTATACGCGTATACATGTTTAATTCCTCTTATTTTATTGTTTGACAAACACATTCTGATTAAATAATTCTTCTCACAACGGATAAAAAGTCACGGCATAGTTAGTAATAATTAAACGGTTATACATATACCTTTTAGATGTTTTATTCAATGAATCGACTGTGAATGACTAATCCTAAGAATCCCAAGCAAATATTAACATGTTTTAATATGTTAAAATAACTCGACCTTTATTGTTCAAAATGTCGACACCATGGCCGAATCTTTTGAATTTATACCCACGAAATAAATAAATTAAACTTTCAGTGAAGAAACACACCTAGCCAATAAAGCGCGACTGAAGTTCAGCGTGACTAAGCTTGCAATGTATTTTAAAAGGAAGCTGGCACACGATGCCGAAACAACCTCGCGTAATATTGCATAGTAAATGCATTGCCACCGAACTTCGGTCGCGTATTTTCAGACTGGTGTGTAACACTAAAGAAAGTAATTTCTACGCTTACCTTACGACATGTTTAGGCTCCAGATGTTTTCGAATCTGTAAAAGGGAATACAAAAGGTTAAACAGTGTCTTGTTAAGGGCAAATTGTCGGTTATAAAACATGAATAGATACCAATAAAAAAGAGATAAAAGTAACGAGTGCATTCCGTCATTGACGAGGAAGGCATGTGTCAAGTCATTATCGGCGTGAGTCATACGGTTGTGTGCATGGGTGTAGTGCAAGAGATAGTGCACTTTCATCATTGAGTTTATCCAAAAAATATGTACGTGTTGCAATAAGGTGTTTTACAAATATTTCAATTACTTATATTTTGGACTAGTGATATAATTTTACAATATTGAAAAAACAAAATAGCTTTTAGGATTTTTACAGATTATTTTGTACACTAACAAATGTAAATGTATTGCATAAAAAAACAAGGATAATGATTCTCCGTATAATGATTTGAATTTGATTTGATTTGAACTTTGAATTTAGATCGACAATATTTATTTGTAAATTTTTTGTTTCACAAAATAACAACAGACGGACTTCATCATGCCTCATGGCTTCTCCTTATACTAGTCAAACTTTATGATAAAAACGAAAAAAATGAATTATTCACTCTGATACAAATGACCTGAGAAATTAAATTTCAATTTATTTCTCATAAAATTATTACTGACCCTTTCACAGAATATTCATCCTTAAAACAATAACGTAAAAATGCAACAAGCTATCTCCAAGACTATGCCTGACCATTGGTCAGTCCCAGAATTGGCCGATAATGGGACACCCACATGCGGGAGTATTGACTTACAATAAATGTCACATATTTCTTAATAAACGTGTATTTGACCAATACGTCGTACGACGGACATGTCTGTTTCGTGTCTTCCACTTGGGACTCCTTATCCTGAGTAGTCTAGGTGGGTTGTTTCTTACAGATCCGACCAACCATTAATGTAATTTTGTACATTACTCACTAATCGTGACCTTTTCATACAAGTAACAACTTAGGAGTCGTTGAAAATTATTAATATTTTAATTCGGTTCTTTTTGATATAACTGCTCCTTCATATTATATCACAGAGAACCGAATAAAAAAGGCGTGGCAAACGTGCAAGAGGGTCACCTTATGGGAAGTGAACACCACTGCCCATGGACATCAACAACCCTACAAAGGTCGGTTATACTCGTCATTAATTATGATTTTTATTTCAAATTTGGATGTGGCAAATGTAAAACATATTCCAGAATGTCTCCCTTAATTTTGTTACTCTACAATTTTTGTATTTTAAAATATTCATTTTGTTTTAATGGCCTATGTCCAGCAGTGGACTGCGATAGGCTGATGATGATGATGATGATTTTGTTTTAATGTAAACAAAAATATGTGGTTATAAGAGTTAATTTAGAGCTTTCACGTAATGACAAAAATAATTCAATTTCTATTTATTTTCTTAACATTTAAGGTGTCGTGCTAGGGCAACTATCTCCGCCAATGTGGCTAACAAGCGGAACACACTTAAATCCTACAGTTACGACACTCGAAACAACTTCCATGTACAGGGGACGTGTCTATTATGCCAGTAACTGTTTTATTACAATATCATTACTTTAACAGGCGATGTCATTATTACTAACAGGCTAAAGGAGTGTTGTAAATAGTCTCTGCGAGAGATAAGAAAACATTTCCTTATTTAACTGTTACAAACTGTTCTCTGACGTTTACGCGAATGCGGCATCATTTAAGTAAAATAAAGAGGAAATAATTTATTATCATTGTAGTTAATTTGTACGATATTCTTTGTTTTGTCGTGAAAATCATTTTTGTACTTTGTCTGTGTTTGATTTTGTATCCCTCACAGGAGAAAAACCCGTGTGGTTTATTTCTCGTATTTTTAAATAACTTTGTGTCTGGAAGTTAATTAAATTGATATTGCAATAATCTATAATCAAAACATTTGTTTATTGAATTGGTAAAATATTAGGTAGAATGGGACTTTGTAGAAAAGTGCGTTCACGCCTTTACACTAGCCTATTCACATAATTTAAAGGCACTCCTTTATTTTAAGACATAGCCCTAATCCTTTGGAATAGGCACAAAAACTCCTTTTGTCCCTCGTACTTCACAACTTCAGCAAAAAATACCTAACAACGACCACAATCCCGTTTGTCACAGAGCAGACGCAGGTAAAGAGGGTATAACGAGTATACGAATACTCTCACACACAAAGTACTCGTATTTTATGTCAGAGGAAGGCAAACATAACATTGTTATCTGATGGTAATTGATCACTAATAAACATCATCCTCATCAGCCTATCGCAGTCCACTGCTGGACAGAGAACTCTCCTAGGGCTACTCACTCTCCCTACCGATGCTCATCAATAACTCTCCACAAGGGTTGCAGAGGCGTTACCTGCCTTTAAAACCCCATACCCTCCTCCACTGAGCCCTGGAGATAAACATAGCACAACATTTATGATTTGCTTCTATGTATTTTGTCTTCTGTGATGTGGAGGTATTTCCCAACATGAGTAGCTGATTTAAGTGATGGTTCTATAAAGATTTACCCCCCGTCAAACTCGTATATTTGTTTAATACTCTCCGGCCGGTTCCGGCCATGGCAGCTGATCTTACGATTAGCCAGGTACACAAGATATATGTACATATTGTTCACAAGTGAATACACAGGCACAGGTGAACTCGATAATTCCTTTATAGTGTTTTTTCTATTTTTTATTTATTTTCTCATAGTTTGGTGGAAAAGCAATCTGACACGACCGTAGAGAGAGCCCTCCGAAGCAAGGACGTATTTGATGTATACCAGTATACGAAAACTCTTGTACACACGTTCCGCCTAACCCAATCTTGTAACGCTTAATTTTTCCATTCCTCCGTATGTTAAGCTTTAGGGAGAGCCTCTTTGTAAATTCATTATGTAATTTAAAATGCTAATGGACCTACGTCTGGGAGGCACAGTGAAGATGAATAATGAAACGGCCGATACCAATCTGGTATTCAGCTGTGATTGAAGTCTGTATGAATTTGATGGCTTTGGATTTAGTTATGTACTGTTAGGAGGTAAATCTGTTTAAAGTGTTATTGCGACATCTGTAATCTAGTGTTATTTCTCTCTTTTCTTCTTTTACTGTTGAGTATTGTAAGATTTCGAATTTTCGCATTAAATTTTTTTACCCTTATATTATTTAATGGTACTAAACACATTAATTATAAGTAATTAATTAATTTTCTCGAATTTTAAGGATTGGGTAAGTTATTTTTAAATCTTAATCCCGAGACCACGGGGATAAACCAGATTAAGATTCAATACACAAACCAAACAAAATCGGAATAGTTTAGAATATTTGGAAAATACGTGTACGGTTGTGATCTAAAAGACATTCAGCAAGCCTGATTACTTCTACTAGCTAGTTTTTGCTAGATATTTTTCTAACCTAATTAATTAAGCATTATGTGGTGACTGTGGTTACTATTATGACAAGTATTTCTTCATTTCAATTTTAACCGGGGAAAATCATCTAATGATTATTTTATCTTTTCCTGTCTGCTCATTTCTATCTAATTATAACTTGAAGGAGATGTTACCCTATCAACCGAAGAAGCACTTAGTAATATACGTTTAATCTCATTTCTTACTTCCTTAATACGTGGTACGTAATACTTTCGGCCAAGATTTTCCTTAAAGATATATTCGATGTTTACTGACTGGCTTTTGTCGTCCCTTCCGAGTATCCGTGAAAAGATATGAAAATCTTACGTGGGTACGACTTTTGTACGACGAATCTTAGATAACATAGATGACATAGATATCGTGGATAGTTCGCTATTAAATATATGAGTGTACGACTTAACCCTGTACGGAAATATAAAAGATTCGTGGAATATTACTTCAGTTGGTAAACGTTCCGGGCTGCCCACTTGACATTTAGTTCGTAAAGTATATTAGATAGAAGGTTTCTTTACAAATGACGTTTGATAAGTAAGAATAGACTATACATTTCTAGTATCTGAAAAGAATAAAGTCGAGTGCCGTAAGGTTTATACCTCGGAATCCAGGGCCAGTCAATGAATCTTAATTTAAACTTTGAAAATATGTTTTTAATAGTATAAAGAAAAATGTTAAAAAAAATTTTTTCGCGCTCTCAAATTTTTTTTTTAAACAATTATTAATTTTTTGGAGTTTTTGTTGGGTCTAAGGCTAATTATTTGCATATATCCAACTTCAGGACGCACAGGGACCTTGTTTAAATGAAGACATTTATTAAAATATAACTAGCGGCCGCCCGCGACTTCGTCCGCGTGGATGTCGGTTTTCATTATACGAATGATTTTTCCCGCTGACTCCCGTTTCCGTGGGAATTTTGCAATATCCTTTTGCAACTAAGCATCAAGTTTACTAAGGGACCTGCATGCCAAATTTCAAGCGTCTAACTCAAGTAGTTTAGATTTTCCATACAAACTTCCACTCCCCCATTTCAGGGAAGTGGGGGGTTGGAATGGGTCAAAAAGTAGCCATGTTACTCTCCATCCCTTCAACTATCTCCACTTAAAAAATCACGTCAATTCGTCGCTCCGTTTTGCCGTGAAAGAATTAATTTTATTTGTAATAAATTATATGTGTTTTTTTTTTGTGTAGAACTATTTATCTAAGTTTTTTAATGTATTAACTTTTTTGTATTACTTACGTTTTACTAATTTTCATTCTTTTATCATTGCAAACATGTTCTTAAATGACAATATCTGTTCAATGCCGTACATTTAATCCTCAATTCTTTCCACTTCAGCCAAATTAAATCGCATGGCGGCCAGTCAATACGCCCACTAATGGTCCCAGTTCAAACGTAAGTAATGTAGCAACACAACAAAAAAATACTTGATAACCATCAATAAAGTGTTTGCTTAGCGACCTAATTCGCGGTCGAGAGCCGTCAACCGGCTGACGGCACTATAATTATATAGCTGGCCAGATAAGCTTTTTTAATTTCGACCGGTCGGTTTTAGAACGAAGAGTGCACACTTTAGACAACCGCACAGTTAGACATTTTTTTTTGTGCATAATCCAAGATTTTGTTTAAGACATGTTTTGAATTTGGTTGGCCTTGTTAAGAGAGCGTAATAAGCATGAGACACTACATGACTTCGGTATAATTCCAGAATTCACCACCTCTATGCTTAATTCAATACATTAATAAAGTGGGTTGAAGCGCACTAATTAATCAGTAATTCAAAGTTTAGCGTCGACCCCAGATAAACGTGAACGATTATGAAGAAAGATTAAACTTTAATTTAAAAAAAAGTAAAAAAACTCACTGTGGACAAATTAGTGTGCAATATAATACTTTAACATACGAGTAATAATAAAGTATTCTAGGTGATGTGGTGTATCGCATTATTAGACCGGAATTCCGAAACCGTCTCATCTTATCAAATTTATTCTAAAATATCAAAATCAACTACTATTTCTTTCACTATGACAGGCACCGTTGGTCTAGTGTTCAGAGACCCTTGCTACAAAACGGAAGGTCGCGTGTTCGAATCCCGCTAGGGGCAAAGGTTTGTGTGTTGAACATCGGAATTTGTACTCGAATCATGGATGTTTATAAAAGTATTTAATTACCTATGTATGTCTATCCGTTCCCAAGCAACCATTGTACCAAGATCGGGCTTAGTTTGGGGCTAACCAAAAGGTGCGTTTGTCCAATTGTCCAAGGAATTAGTTAAGATTTTTTATTATTACTATCAAGCTGACCAAACCAGTTCCATCACTCAAATACGTTATTTAAATCACTCTTTGTCTTAAACGTGCGGTCTCCATACTAATCCGCGCCTACGCCTCGTGCGACTAATCATTCATTTGGCTTAAGATTATGTAGACGAATATGCATGAGGTGAACTTTATCGCTCCATTGCTTCCCAATGGGATTAGCCGACGAAAGGAATGGTAACGAATGCCATAGAGTTACAGAGTTGCCTTGTGTTGAGGGAATTGTAGAGTTTTGTGACGGTATTTTTTGGTGAAAAGCTTTCTGTAACCAGTGGTAGACATTTATTTATGTATTTATTATTAATCAATACAAATAAGATGAACTTAAACTAAGAGCCTCGCAAACCGCTTCCATGCTTTCATTTCTATTTTTACGCTTCATAAAATGCACCTCTGAACTATATTTTGGGTAACTATCAGGGAAAAAAAATATTATGTATAAATACTATCGCCTTCTGGTGACTGACTGACGTACTTAGTTTTCTTTTTAGTGCACATTCTGGTTTCATTTACACAGACTAACTCTGTACTGACTAACTCCGGGTCCTTTTAATTTAATCCGGACTTTTAGTAGTTAAAATGATTTTGAGGCAAACCGTATTTTTTTTGTATAACTCGTTACGAATGTGCTCATACCAGTAACATAAAAATATATTTTTTTTATTGAAATAGAAGAAAAATAAAATAATTATAATGACAGTACCAAGAACCAAGTGGACTGTCTGTAGGTACCTTTTTTATTTCACAACACGTTTTCTATTAGACGTGTCGGCGCAGCAACTAAACTGTCGCCATAGTTCGTAAATCGGAACGTCATAAACCGAATTTATAAGCCGGGATTAGATAAATAATATTGTTCGAGAAACATCTAGAGAGTTATTGAATCTTTGATCGCTACGATCGACGGACATATTAATGCTATTAACATTTTCACACGTTGAACACTTCTTGGATTGTGAAATTCTGTTTGAGGTATTCACACTCTGGTGACTAATCTAACAAATTGTTTGACAGTTGACTGCTTGAGACTTATGAATGAATCATCCATCAAAAGCATGGCCTACTTGAAACACTTAAACTAATTGTGGACCTGGTGTCTAGTGGTTTCAAAGATAATCTTTACTGTTACTCATAATAATAAAGCTAAATAGTATTTTTGTTTGTTTAAACGCGATAATTTTGGGAACTACAAATTCGAATTGAAAAAAAAATGTGTTGGATAGTCCACTTGTCGAGTTGAGCTTTCAGGTATATAATAACACACTATGTGTGCGGAAACCAAAATCCGCGGGGACGAAGTCACGGGCGGCCGCTAGTATTATTATAATAATTTGAAGTGACTATCAAACCTCACTAGGGTCAATGGTTCTAATGTATTTAGAAGTCCTTATATTCATGCGTCATATTTATTGTGTCCTTGTAAGTTTGTGTGTTTTTGTTTATTTATGTTTGTGTACTTTTAAAGTTACACCTCTTTAAAGTTAATAATCATTACCATGTTAAAATTACTCACATTTCTGGCCATTCTCCCTCAAAGGTTGCCTACGCCGACATCACTACTCCAATGATCAGCGCAAAGCGAAACTATACGCTTAAAACATTAATTACAACCAACGTCAACTCGAACACGTTAAATAATTCCAGGTAATCAGCTTGTAGCGCTTGAAGCGCTCGCGAAGTGCTAAGTTCAATACTGTTTCGATAAAACGATGTAGTCCACTTTGAACACCCAATTTTTAAGCTACAGCAACCGGCCTAGTTGAGTTACCGCAACTTGAGTGTGTAATCTAGACCACTTTGGTCACCTTTTCATACTATCGTCTTGCTAAAAGTATCTACCAAATCGGCCAACCAAAGATATTCATCGGTGTTCAAAGTGGACTATCTTGCCTGGAATAATTTAAATAATTCTAGCTTATCTGCGTTTGAAGCGCTTGCGAAGTACCAAGTTCAATATTGTTTCAATAGAACGAGATACCACTTCGAGCACCCAATATTGGAGCAGCCACGACATGAGCAACTATCCAGATTATTAGCTTGCTAAAAGTATCAAATAGGCCATCCAAAATAATGCATTACCGCTCAATGTGGTCAGGGCCAGGTGTTCACGTAGGAATTGCTAAAAAATTGGGTTTCCAAAGTGGACAACCTCAACTCGAACAAGTTAATAATTTCAGCTTATCAGCGCTTAAAGTGCCAAGTTCAATATTGTTTCAATAGAACTATTAATATCAACGTCGGATCCAAGCGAAATAATGGCACGCGCCTCTCCGAATTGAATTGTTGCTGCTCATTTATCATAAAAGGTCGGCGTCAGGACCAGATCTTGAACACAAAAGGCTGGCTACATGTGAATCCGGCACGGTTGACAATAGGCCAAGTACTTAACAATGTGAACGTTCCAAATTTCACAGTTTCCTGAGATGACGAGACTATTATAATGGGATTAATTGCGATGCTCGTTTTGCTACCGAAGGGGCTGTCTAATTTTGACTGTAGTTGCAGTCTGTTTCAGATAAGGCAGATTTAAGCAATTTTGGATGAATAATTATAACAGATTGGGTAAGCGTTTAATAGTAATCTTGTACAGTCGTAAATGATGGAGCAGTCATGCTGATAATTTGTTATAAATGAGCTAATTGTATTGTCAGAGCCACACAGGATACCGGTTTGAAGTGATTTCGACGTGCTATAGTAGGTGTATCGTCGTCAAATGGAGCCTACCGCTAATTGCTGGCAGTTTATGTTATGCGAAGAAGTAGTGAGATCGTGGGTTTGACTTTTTTGTTATGTTACATGGTGGCAAATTAACAAGTGGATCACCTGATGGTATGTGAATAGCACGATGGACATCAACAACCCCACAAGGGTTGATTCATTTGTCTGCCTTCAAAACCCCATAACCTCCCCAACTGAGCTCTAAATATCTTACAAACCTGCGTAAATATAGAATCTATACTACGAAATCGAAAAACAGTGTTACCAGTTATGAATAATCATAACCCTCTATCGGAATGTGGCAACCCTTTAACATTCAACTTAGTAATCAAGACCTCAGTGTAATGACTGCATTAAACTAACACAACACTTAAAAGTAAAAGCGAGGCGTTAATACGTAGTGAATACTCGGTTACACTGCCGATTAGAATCAAGTACGATCCCATTTGGAGGCTAGAAAAGGTACGGTACAGTACAAATGGAATAAAATGGACGCAGTGAAGTTGAGTGTTCAAGCTTGTGCAAGGTATAGTAATGAAATTGTTTTGCATATTTTTTAGTAGGTACACTGAGTTAGTAAGTATTAATTGCTAAGATTGTTTTCATAAATAATTCTACTCAAATATGTAATAGTATTGGTGCAGTTAATAAAGTTCCACTTTATATCATAAATTGTGATGTTTCTGGAATGAAAACGATTTTCCAAAATCGGCGTCGTTGACCTCTTATGATCAAAAGTGAAAACCAATTTTCTTACTCTACGTCTAATATGTATTTACTTAATAAAATAAAATAAAAATACCTATAATGAACCCAACGTATCTAATTCAATTCCGTCAGTATCCATAATATTTAAGTGACATCTTGACCGGCATAAAAACAGTCGCACAGCGCACAGTTGTTTAGCCTTGCCACGGCTAGATTTAAGGCGCAGACGGCCAACCTTCAGTCATGAAGCGGCACCTAAAGAAGAGAAGTGACAGCTTGAATCCGGCCAATTTACCAGCACGCACTGTACAAAACAGCCCAGTGCGTGCCACCCCGCACTAATGTTGCCAGCTTTATTTCAATTATTGCCGAAACTCAGGTAAACCAAGCCGCTTACGTGACCAAGTAGGGTTACCTACGACTTCCAAAATAGAACGGAGGTGACTAATGTCATCACAGTATAATGGAAATGCTTTGATAATGGTATTATAAATACGTTTAATAGTCCTTTGGCGCCGGGAGAAATTTTAATTGGCGCGCTTAAGTAGTGTTGTGGTTAGCTGATTAGTGGGGTTGACCTAATAATTTATTTTGTACAGGGTATTTTTATTCAAAAGCTACTTGTGTATGTGTAGAGCAGTTGTACACTATTTGAAAATTAGTTGAATAGATCCCTTTTTAAAAAAATATGTCAGACATCATTAGTATTTTGAAATTATGTAAAATATTTTTAATTTTACCTGATTTAAAATACAATATCGGCTACTCGTTTTTTGATATTTCACAAAAGCATTTTCATTAAATTATACCTAACTAGCGACCGCCCGCGACTTCGTCCCCATGGATTTCGGTTACCGCACATATTATTAAATCCTTCCTCTACAAAAGGACTATCCAACACAAAAAAAAATTATAACCATTACTTCCTGTGATTAGCCCGTAAAAAAAAACAAACAAACTCTTCAGTTTTATAATGTTAGTAAAGTATAGATATATAGAAATATAGAAGAAACCCTTATTAACATCAACTGGAAACATTTCTTAGCTAACGAATAATTATATTAGGTATCCTGCAAAGCAACCCATATCGCTTAGTATAAGATTATCAAACATCGATACATATTATGAACAAAAGTGTCTTTGCACAATATTCTCGGCATTTAACTCAAAAAACATAAATTACCGCGGCGTACTCACAAGTCGCTACAACTCTTACTCTTCGGTAACCAAACATCTCTCTCATGTACGCAGAAATATAAAGCCACTTTAATCTTGGGGGCATTGCGTGACAGGAAAGTAAATGCCACTCCTTTTATTTCAATTATTCCACACCAGAAATATGGAAATTGTTATGTCTTTACATTTCCTTTGGCGAGATTCAGTCGTTTTATTTTTTTGTGGGCCACCAGTAACGCTGTTATTAAAATGTAAGAGTTTTCTAAAGAATTGAAAAGAGTCCGAGATACGTTCTTGAATGTCGGTTGGGAAGATTTGTTTTCGCATTTTATCTTTATTCAAATTTCATTTTAATATCTCAAACATTGTTTTTAGATAAATTGTCATTTTCTTTTTGTTGTTTTGAGCAACTGTTTTAAGCAGATAACCAATTTCTATCTGCTTAATACAGTTTTTAAGATAAAAAACATTGCGTTTAGTTTAGGGCCTAAAAATCATACAGACTAATTAAAGTGTTAACAGTTTATCTGGCACAAAATCTATTACTATTATATAGTATAATAATGCTGAAGAGTTTATTTGAAGTAATGAATTGAAAAATCAGTTTTGCGTTGGGTATCGAGCGAGGAAGGCTTGAAGGATAGTACTACCAAATTCCACGCGGACGGAGAAACGAGCGCTAGTGTGCAATAAAAATAAACGTATAACATGCTAATACCGCCCATCCCAATTCCCAATTCAAGCTAAAAGTGTTCAAATGTAGCAATTCCGCGGGTCAATTAAATTCCACCACTAACGGCTATCGAGTGTGCGCGAGTACGGACAGCCAATACGAAATGACCTCATTTTACATCCCTCCCTCCAGCCAATAATAAAGTCTGGACTACAAGACTCTTCAACATTCGATGGCACTCCAACCTTTGAGCCCTACTGATGACGAAACAAAATGAAAAGGGAATTATTCTTTCTCTCTATAAGCACACCGCCCCCGGCAAAAAACCGCTTTTGTCGTCAGAAAAAATAAACAATTTGCACGAATCACCTTTGTTTATTACCTTTGAAGATTCGCACGAGTTTTTTTAATGGAAATAATGGGACAATACTCCGCATCCTGATATCTTGTTCCCGTTTTGTCAGCGTTCAGAATTATAAGCTTACCGATTATTCGGCGTTCAAATGAAAGTAGGCTATTAATATTCGGTCGGTGCCGTGTGGGGAATAAGTTTTTTCGGCCATGAATGCTTCTAAGTACTCATTGGCTATGCATGTAATCTAGCTCAGTTTCAAGAAATAGTGCCTTTGAATTAAACGACACCGAATATTGAAAGCACCTATTACAGATTCTAATGTTGTTTATAAATATTTAACTTTTCTTTGAAGTTAAATTATTTTCAATATCAAATGTCCTACATTTTTGTACATTTATCAATAAAAATAAAGATTTTTAAAGAACTTTTTCATAGCTTAAATTTGACGCCATTAAAGCTGTTTGATTCGTGTGAATAATTAATCCATAAAAAGGAATAAAATTCGAAATCAAAACAGCGTTTGAAAGCACTACATTTTAATTCTGCTCAAATTTATTTATTACGATAGTACTCAACATCTCAATTGATGCTATTCAACGCTAAGTGCTCACACTTACAAAGCTATCCTATAAATAAAAACTCAGTTAAAGGAGAACTTGAGAAGTAAACGTTTATTTCTAGTTCGCAAAGATATATTTCAAAGGGCGGGTACGTCAATACGGTATGGGCGAAACCAGCACATTACGTGTCTCTAACATTCCCCAAATTGTACGAGACGTGAGCTGGGTGACAAATTGGACACACATTTTTCCTTGAGAACCGATAGCTTACTCGGAATATTTTAAATCCGTTACTTTTGATGTGAAGCGCCTTAGGTTAGGTTATCACGGAGCGGTTTCTACACGGGCCCGCCGCGGTTGAGGATCCGCAACTTCTGCAGAATGCAGATACCGATTTGACTTATTTTAGTCTTGACATATTTTTGGAAGTCCAGATAAGGTTTACACGAAGAGAAAATATTAAATATATCTAATTTTATTTTGCCATATAAACTTTTCTTACCTCAATCGTAAATCGTCACTGAGGGCGGTTGCGATTGAAAAACCCGCTAGCTGGCAATACGTAGACGACAAGTCTAACTGCTATGACATTGGTGAATTTTGACATATCTGTCAATGTCATGTCAAAATTAAAAGTTAGACCGTACGCTCTAGCGGATTTTTCATTTGCAAAAACCCTCATGGTTGCGATATGCGCGTTTTCCCTGTGGTTAAAAAAAAATTGCACCTTGTTTAAAAACGCTCCGTGAGTTTTTAGCCTTAGCCAGTTCCATCGGTTTGCATGTGTTTCTGCATATCATTGCATAAATTTAACACACGAAACGTGTATTTGATGACAAATAAATTATTACTTAAACCGGCATCTTAATAACATCACAGCTTCGTAAAATGTAAATTCAACCGGAATTATCGAATCGAAATTTAATTTAACATGTGAATTAATTATGACATAAGATGGATGGCGATGTTTTGTTGTTTTTTAAAACATGGCGTTCGTTTTTTAATTAATACTTTATAAAATGACTTCCTTGGTAAAACTATTCTGTTTTCTTTTTACTTACTTTCTTTCAATAGAATAGCACGTTTCACGATCTGTTCTCATAATAATGTTAAAGATAGGCTAGTAGCATAAAATAACACGAACGCCTGAAACTCAGTGGTATAAAATTACAGTTTTAAGTGCTTTACGGAGAACAGAAGTCATCACTCAGAACTTTCACAATCTCTGACCTAATTTTATTTATTGGTTAACTCACTCAATAACTATGACGTAGTTACATTCCTAAGATTTATCTATGCAAAAACAACAACGAAATCTAAGGCTCGTATTAATAAATCACACTCAACTCTGAGATCGAACTTGAGCGCAAACTTGAGGTGCTGTTTTATATGAGAATGACATATTAAATTCGCACTTAAGATCGATCTCAGAGTTTAGTGCAATGTATTAATACGAGCCTTAGAAAAAAACAAATCAAGGTTGTTCAAAGGCAGTTAACAAAAATGGCCATAACTAACAGAGTTATGCCATCAATACTTGTATACTATGGAAAAATATTCGTGTCTACAAATAATTACAATTTATATTCTCCCCATCGCAAGGGACTCGGCGTCTAAATCAGACGAGAAGGGTCAGCTACTTACTTTGTTAAGGGGATTGGATGTCTGTAAAATTCGCAAGAGAAAAGGGCTCGAAATAAAGCCAGTTCAGCGATTTGAATAGGAATACACTGTGGTCAAGTCGTAACTTAATCAAGTATGATAAGCTTTGAATCAGAGTTTTGTCTACGTTTTTCGAACATAATATAAACAACAAATGTTTCTTTGATAAAATATGGGTCTTGGTGAGGCTTGTTTATTCTTTAAAGGATCGTCATTTATAGTATCTTTTTTAATATACAGAATATTTTTCTAAGTAGAAAACTAAACTTAAAAATACTGAAAACTAGTATATTTTTTCTTCAGCGTGTTCTTCATAATCGAAAACATCATCTTAGTTGATAGGAAACTTAGTCGACATTTTGGATATAACAAACGATAATTATATCCACACTAAAAATAATAGCACAACTAACCTCCTAACTTGATTAAAGAAACCAACAGCCACTTCAATGGCCTCCGAAACCTTTCAACCACACATAATAATGAAGAATTAATACGACGCCAACGCGCCACAATCTTACAACCGACTCAAGATAATAATGTGTTTCGGCTAAGGTGGCTAATTAAGAACAGCTTAATACTCAATCAGAATCAATTATACTGTATAAAGCACAAGTTCAATTGCAATCCCTTTTCCCTCACTCTCAAATGTAGATTGGTGGGATAGCAGACACGACAGATTCGTATATTCTCTATAGTCGGAGTCGTGAAGTGGGCGGTGTAAATAATAATGTCTCTAATTTATTTATCTGATCGAAAACACCCATTCATACATTTTCGTTAATCATTTTTGATTTTTTATTATAATTTTGACTCAACAGAAAGATCTTGAATCACCAACAGGTGTTTCACACGCAAATTAAAACTACCAATTTTCCGACTTACATGAACGGAAAAACTCAAATAGAATTTTTCCATCTTATCTGATATATCGCCGGGGATCTAACCCAGATCCCCGGCGATCGCCCACTGCACCACGGCAATCATCAAATTACTACTATTTTGTACCACCTAAACTAACAGAACGGCCAGTTAATCATAAATAATCTTCCGATCTAACGTTAGTTGAGTGTGGATCATAATTAACTTGTGCAGTGGGTCGTCGCAGGAAGCATTTTGTCGGTATCGTAACATCGATCGGTAAGGGCACCCTAAAATTACTTGAGAAGAGGTTATCCACTTTGAGCACCCAATTTTGGAGCACTCACAACTTGAGCACCTGGCCTAGTCCACCGTGAACAATTGAACATCGATTGATATTTTTGGCAGACCTCTTTGATATTTTGGCAAGTCAATCATATAGGGAGGAGCTCAAAGAATTCAAGCTCAAAAAAAGAATAATCTAGCTGCTTGATATGAGGGTCCGCCAAGAGGAGGACCAGTAAATAGGGGCAAGGAAAAGACGGCATGCGCACCTTATTCCCCTTTACCGAGTTAGGGAGGATGGCCTGGCTGAGTTGAGTACTTGTGCATGTCGCCTTTGTCCAATGGGGTACATGCTTCCCTGGTCTCCAATGGCCACATTGACGGCGACCATGAGGAAGTAGGTACTCAATGTTTAGTGGGATCTCGTCAGAGTCCACATATTATCTCCGCTCGACCATCCAGGGCGGAGCATACGTAAACCCATTTAAAAAAAAAAGGTGCTCTATGTGAAGGTGCTCAAAACTAGGTGATCAAAGTGGATTATATCCCCTAAAATTACTCGTGAAGGAGTACGTATAGTTTGGTGAAACCTTTTTGTGTGTTGAACTTTGCCGAGTGAAGTTGGGCCGATAAAAATGTCTTTTCCTTTGAACAATAAATGCGATAAGGGTCAAGAAGATCTTAAGGTAGTGGATAGCGGAAATATCTTACATTGTGTTTTGTATTATAATTGGGTACTACAAGATTGCTAGGTCAGCGAGATTCATTTATATGTCATAAATGCCGGTTCACAAAGAAAAGTGAAAGAAATTAAGAACTTGACTTTACTTGGCTGTTCCTATTGAAAAGAAGCTTCAAACATACATAATACATATATATCTTATTTCTTATTAAACTAATTATCTTATTAATATTGTAAATGTGAAAGATTCTTTTCTTGGATGTTTGTCCGTCAATTTCGTTGAAACTATTAAACGGATTTTGATGTAATTTGGTATACGGGCAGGGTATTATAGGCTGACTCAGGTGATAAGGCTACTTTTTGTCCCAATTATATTATGCTCCCACGGGATTCACCAAAATCCGCGCGAACGAAGTCGCTGGCGGCCGCTAGTTACATTTAAAAGTAATGAAATATGAAGCCAAATTTCTTGGTCCTTCGAACCATATTAAATCTAATTCAGCATCAACCACACAACAGGCTTTCAATTCAAACATGGTTTCAAGATTTTTTTAAACTTTTCGTTATACCGACGTTATTACACTTCAGCCCAATTTGTTATGTACATAAAAATAAATATTCGTAACGGAGACTTAGATTTCTTATTTCAGAAATTAATTGGAACCATTTCCAACGAGAATCACAAAACAAGAAAATGAATAATGAATAACAGTTTCATCTTAATTCATGAGATCTTTCAAGATAGCTTTGTAACGGACGCAAACACGCCAATACTAAATTAATTTTCTATCAACCCTCGTCAAATTATTTGATGGATATTCTAATTTATGATTTTCTTTCTAGATAACGAATATAATTATTGCTTAGTGGTGATTAGGTGACTATTTCATTAAAGAAAGTATTCTGAACACATCCAACATTATTATTGACTTGGGGTAAAACTAATAAATATTATTTAATTAAATATTTCATTGGACTAACACAACAATTGCCTAGCCCCAAACTAAGTTCAAAGCTTTTACTATGGATGCTTGAGAAATGATAGACATACTCAAATGATTTTATAAACATCAATGACAATTTCTGAAAAAATGGGTATCAACATTACCGAAGATCCTTCTAAAACATTCCAGTTATAAAATACCAGTATTGTGCGTTCAGACAAAAAAACTACCCCTATTTTCATCACATGAATATTTTTGCGGCTCACACCAAAAACTTAGGAAGAAAAAAGTTTACTACCCATGTTCATCTCGTTGAGATTCGTACATTATAAATTATTTCTATGCAGAACTATTCGATGGATAGGAAAGACATATGAGTGTTAGGGAATAGGGAGTGAACCTGTGATTGCCTATAAATTCTATCTATGCAGAACCATCCCAACATAAAAATTAATCACAGTTCGATGAAGCAAAACAAAAGTACTAATGAATAATTGTTACAAGGCTCGTCTGATACTCTCACAGGAAACATTTCAAATTTCAAATTTCAAAATTTACATAAAGCAAGCTATTGGACAAATCCGTTGCAACACACCTTACTTAATGCAGAGGAGCTCGATAGCGCAGTGCTTAATGTCATCGATCTGCGATTGCTAAGGTTAAGCAACTTTCGCAGAGGCCGGTCAACAGATGGGGGACCGAAAATTTTCATCTCGATCCTCGGTGCTTCGGAAGGAGCGTTGAGCAGTTAATCCTGCGCCTGATCACTCAACGGTCGTGTCAGATTGCTGCCACACCGAACTGTGACTAACCGTTATAGTTCTATGTGGCCTGAAGTAGGGAGTACACCTGAACTTGCATATAAATTCTATCTATGCAGAACCATCCCAACATAACAATTAATCACAGTTCGATGAAGCAAAACAAAACAACACGTGTACTAATGATAATTGCTACAAGCCCGTCTAATACTCTCACAGGAAACATAAAGCAAGCTATTGGACAAATCCACTGCAACACCCCTTATTTATTGCTCGCTTTGACGCACGAGAAAGTTTACCTTAGCATGTGTCGTGAAATTTATTTCATCCTCACATTCTTCATTGGGATTACGTCGTAATGTAGGGTGGCCATGTGCTGAGAGACAGATGGGACATGTGCAGGATTTTGGGGGGTAAACGTATGTTTAGGAATTGAGGAATGTGCGTATTTTAAGTTGTGTCGACTAAAGTCGTTGGTTGGGTTTATGGAATAATACGCAGGATAAAAATTCGTGTAGTGGATGTTTGTGTTAGTTTCCGACAATCCAATCCCAAAATTTTGGTAATTTTGTAAACTAGGGCTTTAAGGAATAAATCTAAAGTTAAATAAATGATTTAATTACTACGAACATAATAATATTTAATTTAGGGATGCAGAAGTAGCGTCTACATAAAATGAAACATTCAATAATTACAAGATTAAAAAAAAAATACAAATTGATGCCAAAAAACCAAAGGGCAAAATTCATAAAAAAACATCCGCATCATTAACAAAAATACGAAGACTTACGAGCGAATTTTAGTCTTAATTACCATTAAACGAAGCATAAATACCATCTAAAGCACAAACAACAATAATTCTCACCAAAGGACGTACTACCGTTATACACCACAGAATCAGTCTCTAAATTCTAATAAGCGCGGTCACCCCTTATAATGTCAGTTGCCTTCTCAGCCGTTCGCTTATACCCCCGCATTAGGGTGATGATTAATGAAACTCTCCCCCTTTCCCGACTGCCCCCCTTTTTCGTGCATAAATAAACAGCTAAAATTACAGCCGGAGTCATAATTCGATAGGTTAATCGGGTAACTGCCATCGATCAGACTAAATAACATTAGGCGTACGCACTAATACGATTTCCGATGTAAACATTTTTCGACGGTTTATTTATTCATGTTTTAAGCCGTTATGTTTGACAATTTGAATGGATTGCCAGTGATGATAAAATAAAATAAAATTTTAATTTTTACCCGTGTGTAACTACAATGTTGGAAACATTGAAGGATGTTGTTAAATCATATCCTTATAACTGAATTAGCTAAGAGTAGGTCATTGGTTATAATTTCATAGATGAGATAACTTTGGTCATGATAGTAGTTAGATAACGTGAAAATCATCGTAATTCATTAAAAACTGATGTACTGAAACAAAACAAGACTAATTATACAAGCCACCCTAACATGATACGGCTTTAACCACGTTATTACTAAAATAATAATCTTTCATTAGCTTCTATTTTTAACAGCGTGAACTCTAGACGACTCTTTCGAAAAAAATACACAAAAATCACAATCACGTACGTTTAGCCCTTATTTACACTCTGATAAAGAATCCACTTGGGCACTATCCACGATACATCCGTCGCTCCGTCGCGTGTATTGTAAGCATAAGCATTTGTAACCCAAATGCTTTTCCTCAGTGGTTGTCAGTCGGCAAATTGAATACAATTTATCATGCAATACGCTGAGTTCAACGGTCGTCTATTTCGTTGAATACACCTTATAATCTGTCAAGTTTTAATTGTTTTATGTTTAGTTGTGAGCAAGTAGTTAAGACTTCTTTTGTTAACGTTTTACTATGAACATAGTCGTTAAGAGGTCTTAAAGTTTTATGTTTCCTTAAATTTAACTAGGTCCTCGTTAAGAATTTTGTGAATGTAGATGTACTTGGTAATGTTCTTATATTGAATGTCTGTTGTAGGAGTATGTTTAGAGACATGCTTCTAATTTTCTGACATGCATTGCAGGATTTGCAGGCAATTTGGCCTATTGTAACATCTATTTACTCCAAAAATTTAATTTTAAATATCTAGATTTTTTGTTGACATTTACATGTATAGAATTTGTCATGAAATAACAAACTATGATACAGAAGATTTCTAACACATTTGCTATCAAAGCAAAGCTAGTAGAATGACATTCAAAAGCATAATATCCTGAAAAGAGAATAATTTGTCATCTCAGTTTTTTTTTACAAAAAACTATAAGATACATATATCTAAAGTTATAACTAAATAGATATAACTAAAGATCATCGAGGCAAATGTTGGCAAACGTTCATAAGTGCGCAATTTGTAAAAGGAAAACATTTTCTTTTCTGTGATTTCTAAATATATCATGCTTTATGAAATCTTTTATGAATGCTGTGTTATTTTATAACAATCACTTTGTCTTTTATTACAACTGCAGATTTCGTGTTATTCTGTAGATATAGCTCATTTTGTGGGATATCAGTACGAATGAATTGAGATTTGTAGGTCAGTTAGTATAAGTACCTACGAGCGTGATATCAAATGAAGTTTGAATTTGAATAGCGGCCGCCTGCGACTTCGTCCGTGTTGATTTCGTTTTCCGCACAAATAGTGTTATGCTATAACTTGAAGCCTTCCTTGACAAATGGACTATCCAGCACATTTTTTTTTAATTTGAACTTGTAGTTTCTGAGATTTATTTATATTGTATTTAGATATATTATTTGTATACATTTATGAATACATCTCTTTGGTCTTTGGTCATTTGTCTGCATTACTTTCTTACGTTGACAATTCAGAGGAAAAGTAAAATGTACAACTAAAAACGTACCGTGTTATTACGAAAAATGTTAAACAAGGGCCGTATCTAAAAAAATAAAATTAGTTGACAGAAAACCAGCGATTTTTTTTACCTTTCGTTATTGAATAACTTTAAACGTTCATAAATTATTAAAGACTAAATAGCTCAAACATAATTTTGCATTTAATGAGAAACATAATCAATTCTGCACTAATAATTTCTACATAGACGTCAATATAATAGATAATAATGGACTTGAATACTGAGAACCCACGGACCAATAATTACAGTTCGATTCACGTCTATATTAAACGTTTTCGTAGAATACTGATCGTTCAATATCTTTATGCTGTATTTAATACCAATATTAATTACTTTTGACTAATGCTTTTTGTATTATACAATTTTATTACTTCATTGAATTTCATACACACACAACATTACTGGACATTTCATTTGCAGTGTCTCTTTGAAGTATTAAGTATTTTTATATATAAATATTTATATTCCATTTTAGATCTAACACACTAATTGTACTATGTACACACTAATTCAAATACTTTTATTTTTATTTTGGTGTTCAGATATACTAAAATAGATTCGATAACACCCAGACCAGGACAAACGCTTGAAACTTACTTCAATATGGCAAATACTTAAAAGACTTGCTAAAAAACAAATAACACCTAGACCAGGACAATCACTTGAAGCTCACTTGAATATGCCAAAAAATTGAAAGACTTTTAAAAAAAGAATAGCAAATCAAAAGCGATCGAAGTTCAGAGGCAGGAAGTGATCTATACCTTACTTATTTTCTTTTAGTGACAGAGCAATACAGAAAGATATTTGTTAAACTTAAGCTATGAATTTAGTGCCGTAAAAACCGCTTTCATCATCCCTTTTTTTTCAATTGTTCCAACATTTGAAAGCCTTTCATCGCCATCATCTATTTGTTCCAATGCTCCACTTCCTTTAGTATCAGTAACACGACTACCTCTCAGTTCAGTATTGTTGAATATCACAGAGAAATGCTAGCGGTAACTTAATTCCGACGCCCAGTAAAGTTTCATTTTGTTGCAGACAACATAATGTGCGCTCGCGTTTGAGAAATTGCTAGTTCTATACCAGCGTCGGTGATATTTGCTCGTTTGGAATGCCTGCAAACGTGCTGTGATGTTTTGAGTCTAGTGTTCTTGTTTTTAAAGCGAGAAATCCATGTCTGCTGTAAGTGTGTAAGAAAAGAGCGTACTCCCTTCTAAAAGGCCGGCAACGCATTTGTGACTCCTCTGGTGTTGCGAGTGTCCATGGGCGGCGTTGATTGCTTACCATCAGGCAATACGTTTGCTCGTTTGCTGCCCTATAATAAAAAAAAAAGGGTTGAGTGACTAAGCTCAACCAAGTAGATAACAATGACTGCTTTAGGGCGGGCCCGTTGGTTTAGTGGTCAGAGACCCTGGCTACAAAACCAAGGGTCGCGGGTTCGAATCCCGCTAGTGGCAAATGTTTGTGTGATGAACATCGGCATTTGTAGTCGAGTCATGGATGTTTATAAAATTATTTAAGTATGTCTATCCGTTCCCTAGCTTCCATAGCACAAGCTTCGAGCATAGTTTGGGGCTAGGCAGTTGGTGTGTTAGTCCAAAGAATTTATTATTTATTTATTTAGGTGTGGCGTGAAAAGGTTCACTCAAAGAGATACCTTGAGGACTCATTATATACTGGTATGGTTTGGGCAATGGAGGCCAAGTTTATAAATTAAAACACTGGCAAACTTAACACCATACGTTATTTTACAGGGTATAGCAACTCTAAAATCTACCATCTATGACTCACTCAATATTTTAACTAAGCTAAAGAAGTTAATTCATTTCAACGATGTCAAGTCACTGTGAGTATGAAAACAAATTTGCCGCTAAGAAAGTGCTTTATTCAATAGGATGAGAAAGTATTTCATCATCTCCTTTATACACAATATCGTTCCTTACAATATTTTTTGCCACGCTCAGCTAAAATTTAGAATGCCTACGACCCAGAGTCCTTCACGAAAAAAAGCAATTTCTCCCTTAAGGGCCGGTAACGTATACTCACTTACCATCCGTTTATTTAGGAGACTCACCTTCTTAAAAATGAAAGAGATATTTAATTTAATATTGGTTTAACTGCAAACTATAACTATAACAAATTCTTTTATAGCGTTCCGAAATAAATTGAAATCATCAACTTCATAACACTTTTACTTCAATGAATTGTTCCGAAAGTAAACTTTGATCGTAAAAGACACACCCCATTACATCGACATCCATGAAATTGATTCACATCACCGTCTTAACTGATATTAATGACTATTGACACCGATCGCACCAAGATCAAATATCAACAAGTTTAATTGACTGAAAGTGTTTTATGGAATTGTAGGGTCCACAATAAGGACACATTAGACTTTAGGGAGCCAACTAATGGTCCATTAAACGAACATATAAATTAAACCTAATCATGACTAATTGGAGTGACACGAAGACATATAGAATAGTCCCGAAGTAGTCGATAACACGGGTGGTCCCATAAACATACTCGTTTACCACTTAGTTGGCAGCCTAAAAGCTTAACAGCATAAAAATTAAGATAATGATGGAATTCTCGAATAACTAACTAAACAGTAAAAAGTTATCAAAACTCAGCATTAGCGCTAACATCGTAAAATTAGAGATAATATAGTTTTTTGATCGTAATATTAGTTCGAGGAACGTTTGTCGGCATTGTACGGTCGAGAATCGGGTAAGTGAATTGAAATTCACAGAAATACTGATGCGATATGATTGTTGATAAAAATATAATGTTTCCGATTCACGGGAAACGTTGATAGCCAATAGAGAAGTGAGTGTGGGTATTACTAGTATTCTGAAAATTAATATGATAATATTGGTAGGTAGTAGGAAGTAGAACATACGATTCTAAAAACCCTCTTTGAAAGCAATAGCGTACTACATTATTATGTCATATTATAATGTAAGTTTGCAAACACACCAGGCTGAAAAGACGCGACCGAAGTTTGGCGACATTGCATTTTCATAAATATGATGGACACGACGAATGTTTTTCGGAATTTTGAACGGTGTTTCTACACTGAGAAACACATAAGCGCTTGTAATTAAAAGTTAATTATAAATATGTACATATATAGTCGCGATACGATGTAGGTACAGTCGACGGACAGTAGTAAGGTAAATATGAAAAAGCAGTTCTTTTTACATAACTAATTTAGATAGTAAATATTTAAGTATAATCTCATTGGAATTGACTACCTAAAGTCTTATTTGTAGCAACTGATTGGAAATATTTAAATTAATTTCTATTTTGGATTCCTATGTAGGCGTCTTCATGATATAACTTTAAATGAGAACTTTGATAAATACTGCCCACAGGTATACAAAGTTAATAATATCAAATACATTATTTTAAGCGCGTCAGCTAAATATCTACTTACAAAATAATAAGATAATAATATTTAAATTCCAAACTGTAAAACAAAATACGACGGAACATAATATTTCTTTAACATACAAATATAAATTAAGGGACTATTTCATCTATCTTTTACTACCTTCTTTTCATATAGTCAAAAGAAAAAAACTCAAAACAACAGATGACATTATACCTACTCAAACCAACCTACATAGTTTTAGTATAGAAACGCGACTGCGGTTTGACGTGACTTCGCCTGCAATGTATTTTAAGTGTGAAAATTACACACTTACTAATTTTGTATACAAATGCATTGCCGCCGAACTTCGGTCGCGTGAAATCAGCTGAGTGTATTCCTACATTTAAAAACACGTCCTTTCACGAATAAAGGTCCAACCAACAACGCCATCCCGTTTGTCTTACGAAAACTTTACAAAGTGCAATTTAGCTTCTAATACCCGACAAAACAATTTGCTGTCAACTTTTCGCTCGTCTCCGAATCAATTTACTAAACTTCAAAACAAAATCCTAAGCCGCCGAATTTAATAGAATCACCAATCAAGTTGATTCGACTAAAAGGATTCCCGTTGAATCCTTCATTTAACTTATCTCAGATCTAAGCCTGATTCCGTGTACTGTAATCGATTTGTGAAAGGGAACCCGCTAAGGACGACTGCGGTAAGAGACATATAAATTCGGGATTGTTTTAATTTAAAACGCATTTGGAGAGTTTATTTGCATATATATGAGGGGTCATTATCGTTTTTTTGCCGCGTTTGATATAGCAGTTTAGTAGTGTGCCGTGTGGGGCGCTAGTGATGTAATGTCTGAGTAAACAAACGTGCTTGCACTTAATGTAATTAAGTAATTTGTCAAGTGCACTGCGCCCTCAGGGTGGAGACTCGTTAACACTCGCCATTAAACTGATTTTCATAATAAAAGTGAATTACTGGACGTCATGGTGGTATCGGAGTGTAATTGATTGGCTGAGTCCAATTACATTTTTCAACCGTGGCGGTTTTATTTACTATTGTAAGCTTTAATGTAAATAGCAATGCTTTTTACAGAGATAAGCTCTCGATAATCTTTGAGAAATAAAATATAAAAGATATTAAATAATGTTTGTCTGATAAACATCGGCATTTGTAGGTACTCGCGTTAGGGATGTTTATAAAAGTAATTAATATACTTTGTAAATGTACGTATAAACGTATGTCTATCCGTTCCTTAGCTTTAATTCCATAGTACCTACAAGCTTCGAGCTTAGTTCGGGGCTATGCAATTGGTGTGTTAGTCCTAGGTATTTATCTATTTATTTTATTTAAAAGCTACGTTTCAATCATTTTACGCCTTAATATTGCATAACCTAACTGAAGGCCTACTTGATTACAAGAAACAAGTCGTTTAACGCAACCAACGGACTTCCGAAAACCAAAGTGACCAAACCCAAAGTTCACCAATTTTTATTGCTAGTCACACGACACTTCCCGTGCCTACTACAACAGTTTACTCGTAATGTAAACACAAAAACCACTTCTTTCGCATCAAAGGGAAGCACCACAGCTGTCAACCGTCACGACGCGATGGCCAAACGTGAGTCCGTATCCGGCCAAGTTTTAAAACCCGACCCGTATTGTTATTTCAGTCGTACTCCTAACCAGTGATGTTAGGGAGCCGAAACCGAAACCGAAACTTCGGATATCCGATTAAAAAATTATCCGTTACCGTATCCGAATCCGAATATAGGTTACGGATATTATTGAATAGCGGCGTAGCCTAATTGAGACACTCTATGAAGAATTATTTTGATCAGCCATTCGTCGCCGAAGCCGCTTACAAATAAAACCATTCTATCGTCTATTTGTACTTCACTTTTGAAATTCTTAACAATCGAATATCCTTGTTGAAAATTATCCAAAACTGACGAATAATCCGAATTAATTTCATAACTATATCTTTTTTCGTATCCGGTATAATAAATCATTCCTATGTATGTATATCCGTATCCGAAATTTAATATCTATAACATCCCTGCTCGTAACAATAAAACGACTGCGTACGTATATTTTATACGGGACCATTTGTTTCGGGACATGTGCGTCAGACTTACACGCTGAAATATTTACGAGCTATTAGTACAACAAGAACAAATATCCGAACTCGGATCAGGGTTAGCAAATGACTGATTTAGTGCGAGAAAGGATTGAATCTGAGCAATTAACGTCTGGGTGTTTCGTATCCCGTTTGATGTTGAATGCACTGTCTCGTTATTTAGTTATTTAGGATGCAGTGCGCTCATAACTCAGTTATAATAAGTACTGGAATAGTACTACACTTCCTTAGATGCAGTACGATGCATTCCATTCATAAATCAAGGATTGTTTATAACCGTTTATGCTGCTATCCGTCAGATTTAACTATTAATCACGTACTTATTTTGAAATTGTACGATAAATACCATGGGAGATGACGTATTAATATTAATCGGTTTTGTTAATTATTAGCGGCCGCCGGCGACTCTGTCTGCTAGGATTTCGGTTTCGGCACTTATAGTGTTGTATTCACTATAGTTTAAGCCTTCCTCGACGAATGGACTTTCCAACACAAAAATATTTTTTCCATTCGAACCTATAGATCCTGAGATTAGTGCGTTCAAAGTGAATGAGCTGTTTAGAATAGCTAAACATTGATTTCAATGTGTTTTATTCTATTTGTCAGGTTGCCAATCTTCTCCCGGAGTTATCATTTATTTTCGTGAAAAACAGATGAACACACCAAATTCAACGAAAATTATGTAAATAATTAAACGGAAGTTGAATAAAGAATGAAAACTGTTTTGATATCTGTTTTAACTGTTTTGATCGTACTGACAGGCTCATTAAAATATGAACCTAATCGTGTTCCCAAAATAAATTGCGTGTATCTGTAGTGTTTATGAACGGGACTGTACTTATCTTTGTTATCGAAAAGGATTTTTCCACGGGATGGATATATATTTTTTCGATATTCTTTTTAAAGTTTAAAATTTTACCTTGCCGAAAATTTCATCAATTATTTAAGGTTTCAACCCTTTCAATTACTTTGTACAGTTGCTTTCATATTGCAAAAGCGAACATTTTTTATAAAAAAAATATTTTTTAAAATGAAAAATTCAGAAAAAAGTAACAATTTCGTTTTTTATTATAAGATAAATCCTTTGCCTGCATATTTTGCAGTGAAAATAAAGTCAGACATTTCATTTCCACTCCAGAGGAAAAAAAAAATGTTCCTTCACAAACCAAGCTTAACAGGGGAAAATGCTCAATCCAACAAGGAGCAAATCTACGTCAATATTTTCCGCTCACGTCCCCCCCTCTGGGGATATGCGCTCAACACATTTCATGGAGTTCAGGCTTGAGTCACATGTCATGGTACGTTACACACACTGTCATGTCGGATTCCGTTTGCAATACCGCAAGAGACTGCCGAGATATGAGAAAAACAATTGACGAGCGGTCTAAGTTTTTAAATATCTTAAAGCAGTTGCCAAAATAAATATGCCTGTTTGGGAGTTTTGATTAATTGACTTGGTTTAAAAGGTTGGTCTTCTTGGTGGTGTGTATGGTAATGGTTTTTAAATATGTAATCTTTAGATATACATATTTAAAAACCATTATTTTTATCTCTACTAATATTATAAACACGAAAGTAGGTAACACTTACTGACCGTCTGTCTGGTACGCTTAAACCTCTCACTAAACCGATTAAGATGAATCTTTAGACCCTGAGAAAAAACATACACGGCTACCTTTTATTGCGACAAAAGGGATCTGAAACCAACGCGGACGAAGTCGCAGGCACTATTATTATTTACTTCATAAGTTTTTAGTTGCCAGCACTAGGTCAATTTGCTATACCCAATTGAAGATTTTATCTATTGAGTGATTTAGGGGTCAGTATCTAAGTAGCAGATTATTCTACTCCAGTGAAGAGAGCTCCTATGGCTACGTGGTGGATTGTCTGAATTGAAGTTTTGCCTGTGGTAAGGAATAAGATATTCAAGTACATATAAGTAACACAGGGCTTAGTACTTCCTCCCAAGATTTTGGGCATACCCAAAAAAAGCTACAATCGAACAAAGTCTAAAGTATTAATACCCCTTATAAAATTATGGAAAAAGTCACCTGAAGAATACAGGATTCCTTATTTTACGATATTTTTCTGTGCCATAAATCAAAGAAAAAGATATTCCAACTAAATAGGTAGGTATATTACGTACCTATATAACTATATGATGGACAGCAGTCCCTCGCGACAGTGATAATAACGTCTATGTTAAAAATAATAATGAAGGCGCACGAACCAGAAAAACGGCCAGCAACGTTTATGATAAAAGACATTTCCCCTTTCATTATAGGCTCTTATGAGAGTTAATTGCACTATCAAAGAGCCCGTATAAAATGCACTGTAACCTTTACTTAATTGAACTAATTTAATATAAATGGAACCCTTTTATAGTGACTACCGCTTGTTGAATAAGATATGATATAAGATGTATTATTTAATAGGAGAACCCTGATTTTAATCGAGGTGTACTTCATCTTCGCCGTGGGAGCAATTATATCTTATTAGCATTGTTCTTGTTACAAGCTATTTTGCCTTTTGTTAACATCTTTCGGTTTTGTTGGAATGTTGTTAATGCTTTATCAGATTAGAATATCTAATTGCGATTGTAAATTAATGTATTTGTTTGTTTATCTTTTGTTCGTTTTTTTGGTATTTTGAACATTATAAAAATCTTAAACGAATTATATCTATCCCCAGCTAAGTATAAGACTGCTAAGTTGAATCGCCTCCTTTTATTGTGTCAGAAGCAAGCTGGTAAGGAAAACTGAATGAAATAATAACTAAATTAAAATTTTATGTGTTTATTGCGAATTCAATACGTTAGTTTAAATTAGCTATAACAACTTATTTAAAGTTCGATAGCAAACGTCACGTAATACTTTGTACTTATTTCTAAGCAATCAAATGCCCAACAGCTGTATTTCTCAAATCTTCCTTCAACGTACTTCAATAAAATATAAGGCAAACAACTTCTCATATAAAACATGCGACACCACATCCTTACACAGGAAGAAAGAAACGCAATAAGAGGACAATACACGTCTGTATAATGTTGCCAGTTTCAGAAAGTTAAAGAACACAAAGAACGACTACAAACATTTACAGTCATTAGATAACATTAACTGACTAAAAATAAACTGAAAATAATTTAATATTTGCACTTTTGTGACTTTTGCAACTCAGACAGAAAATAAAAGTACTAAATAAATTCCAGCATGCTCTTCCTCAGCTGATGACAAAGTCAATAGAGTTTGATTTAATCTGGATAAAACCGAATTTCCTGTCATAAAATTACTTTAAGTGTAGAAACACATCAAGTCGAAATTATGCAACCGAAGTCGGCTTGACTTAGCTTTTTATGTATTTAAAATGGAAGATGACACACCTTGCCGGAATAACGTCGCGTAATTTTGTATAAAAAAATGCAGCCTGGTGTGTAACATTAAGACATTTTGTTGCAACATCTTTCATGATCGTTCTTTGCGTGTTTAACAGACAACCTATTGACAAACATTTTATCTTACTTACATTAAACATAAGTTATGTAACAATTATTTATCATTCGACTGAATCATTTGACTACCGGTGACTTTTAGTAAAAAAAAAACTATTTAATATTCTCTTAATTTATTTTCACAAGATAGCAAAATAACGTAAATTGCCGCAACACGATTTTCTGGCAACGCTTCGTCTGAATCACGTCTCGTGGCCTATGAGAAAACTTCAGGAAGCCTCGGGATTTATTTGTCAACTTCGCACTGATAAAACTTCCTTTGACATTTGATTGTGAGGCCATGCCTTCAGATAAAGCAAGCTTTTTACCGGCAGATTAATACCGCAACTTTTCTTATCAGCTCGTATATTGATTGCAGTGAATTTGAGTGAAACGATGTTTGGAAAAACAAAGTGAAGTAGTACTTCGTAACTGTTGTGCTATGTTTCTGCTGGCGAGAAAGATCGCAGAGCTCAGTTAATGCAGGCAACGCATCTCGCATAAAAAAACTGACTTAGTGATTTCAGGATAATATGAGCCCACTTTTTTACACACAAATGTATGTACATATGTCCAAAATATTTAACATCCCAATTAATTCTTTCAACGTCTTGGTCAATGAATACGAAAACAGTTCTTCGAAACGCTTAAAACCTTTTGTTATTTTTTTCCTACTACAAAACTATTTAATAACTTTTTGTTTAGAAGTAAAAGCCTGTATTGAATTGTTGTTTTATAAATTCAAGCTAACAATAGCCCTTTATATCGTAACTTCTTAATTCGTTTATATATTCAGTAAAGAATCCAATGAATTTTATGAAATTGAAAGGAATTTGTATAGAAGCAATGAAAGGCACAACTTTCATAATTACGCGATATTTATTTATTATTATCCCAAAACACTCGAGCTAAGAAAGTTATTCAAGCTTAAATTTATCAACAAAGAAAGCCTACACAAACAATTTCTTTGTTCTAAGCTCGGTAAATCAGAATCTCTGTCTAAAAAGTTGATTCAAACTTCCCCAATCACATTAAAAAGTTGAGTTAAACTTCGCAGACGAAATTAAAAGTGGATACGAAAATATTTGCGAAAAAATCCATTTGACTACCGGTGACTTTGAGGGGTAATGGTTTAGTCTGTTTGTGATTAATTATTTATTACACCGACTTTACACTAAACCGAATTTATCAAGTTAAGATACTTTGTTGTATTTTTAAACGCATAAGAAGAGTCTGCACCTTTTTTAACATTAATTCTCGTAATTCATTAGTTTAAATGTGTAAATCGTTAATAATTTATTCATTTTGTACGACGTACTAATAACCACCACGATACCACGAATATTTTAGATTTAAAATAAAAACCACGAATATCAACAAAAAAAAATGCGTTTATGTTAATACATGTATATTGTATATACCTAAAATTACTTGAGAGAGGGTAAATCATATGTAATAATGATAATTATAACTGTCTTTCCGAAATAAATTAATATTGTTATGTATTATTCCAAGTAAATATAATTACTATACCGATAGCCGACGGGTAAAAGACAACTCCTCAATAAGAAGTAAAGTAATTACGAAACCTTACTCAGTAACAAACTACGAGTAACTTCTTCTTCCTGGAGAATATAAATCACTTTGATTTCTGTTTATTTATTCATGAAACTACAACGTTGATATTACAAATTAATTGGATAAGTTAAGCATGGTTCAATATCATTATGTCTGTGTAAATAAAATTATTATATGTACTTTTTATTATTTAAGATGTTTATAATGTAAAACAAAAAAATACTTGAAGTGAGTAACTACTACATATATAGGGATAGGGGCCTTTGAATAATAAATTTATATTTAAAAATAAATTTATCATTGGCAAATTAATTTCCAGAAACATTTTCACCGTTATTTTTTTGTACTTTTTAAAACATTTACATACTGAAAAATAACACTTGTTGATTAAATCAGTTTGATTTTGTCTTATAAATGATTCTCTGATGTCTCATAAATAAAATGAAGTCATGAACCTAATTCATTCCGAAACTCCAAAGGTCGCTTAAAGAAATATCGCTAAATATCCAGACCACCCGAGAGTTCAAAACGATATTTTACGGCCCCTTAACGATCTATTTACAAGAGAGATCACGGTTCACGTCAACCAGTGTAGTCTCAGAGGAATGTCATAAAGGCTCCTTTACACGACGCCGCGAACGTGCCACCAAAGTGTTGCTGTCACAACGCTCCCGTTTTTTCATGTAATAAGCAAGCAAACTAACAAAAGGGTCAACTTTTCGTAAGTGATCGACGTGGCCCATGGACACCAAAATAAAGGTCGCTGGTGCAATGCCAACCTTTAATACCGCCACCACACGCCGCTTAATTTTAAATGAGTTCTTGGTATTTTAATGCTAAATACAAATATCGCAGGCAAGCCACTAAAAAGGAGGGATTTAAAATAATAGTTACATCAAACAATAAATAAATAAATAAATTTAAGATTAATACGTGGATCAGAACAGAAAGGTGACAGTTTTTTTTGGGCCCACCAACAATCGGTAACGTTTAAGAGAAAGAGAAGTATGTAAAAAATGTATATGTTTTTTTATGAATTTTGCAATTGAATTGAATTTCAAACGAAACCGGAGTCAGTAAACCAAAATAAAAAACCCTTATTTTGATTATATCCGTGAACTATCTGTCCAAAGATTAGTAAACAATGGCTGACATACAGATAACTAAAGTAAAAAGGTTTTAATCAAAATAATTAAAATACAACACTTGAAATCGAACATTAAGGAGACGCAAATTACTTTTGGAACGGTTTTCATGCCTATTTTTATCTAAGGCGGTGATTGGAAGTGACTTTCAATCATTTAATTAATGAAATAAAATAATTCGAATAAACAATACAAAAAAATCCGTATAACGGAACGCAAGTGCTAGTCTATTGCCGGGTTTTGATTTTATTTAAAAACTGAATACAAATGTCAGAAACCTCCCGTCTGTTAACTGTCATTAGTTACTATATAATAATTATAAAAAAGATGTAGTTCGTTTGTTTGTTTGAACACGCTACTATATGGAACAGCTGGTTCGAATTGAAAAAATATTTTTGGCGTGGATTATCCATTAGTCGAGGCGGGCTTAAACTAAAAAATGTAAAGCTATAGTTTAAGACTATGCGTGCGTAAACCTTATTCCACGCGGACAGAGTCACAGGCGGCCACTAGTCATAATAAATTGCTTTTACTTCAGATACATAGGAAAAACATAATGGAAAATCGCCCTTATGTGTAAGTATTTACGGTTCAGGCGTTGAAAGTCAGGAAAGCAAAATGACAGATTACTTTATAAGGTTTATATATTTTTTCACATCTTATTTCTAACGATTCCGGTTAAAATATGAAAAAGTAATGTTACCACTATAATCTAGAGATTATAAGGAATAAATTGATATCCATTTCGTAAATAAACGCTAAAATTTTAAGTGGGCCTAACTCTCCATACAAAAACGATTAACTCCTTTCGTCTGACAAAAATGAACAGTGGATCAGGTAAGGAGATCAGATTGGAATATAACGTGTCAACAGGCTAGCGTAGCGGCAGCAGTGCGGTAGCGGCGCGATTGCGGCTTCGTGTAAACTCGCGCCGTTTCAGTCTCAAAGGAATGCCATAAAGGCTCGGAAGTTGACAAATATCCACGGGTTATTTCTGTACTAATTAGACGAAGCGTGGGCGGCGTCTCCGATACGAATGACAGAATAACACCCGATGAGACAAATTCATTTGTTGCTGTCCGAAATGGCTTAGTGAAAAGTGATTAATACGATAGATATTGCTATTCGAGTGGTGAATAAATTGTATTCCTTTATTTTTAGGTTAGAAGGAGGCCAAGATACGTTAGTATTTAAAAAGCTTTCTTTGCCCGGGCTGGTTTAGCAGTAAGCAAACCCGATCACAAAACCACAGGGTCGCGGGTTCGAATACCGCTATGGGCAAATGTTTATAAAATTCAAAGGAAAGAGAATTAACAAAAATAAACTACCGTAGTTGTAGTTATTTCTTGCGCATCTGAGATTAGTTTGATGAGTAATACCTGAAACAAATAACAATATATTAGAAAACATCAAGTAATTCGTTTACACAATGACCATATATATAGTATCGGGTCCTGTAAAGCAAGCATTAGATTAAGAATGGTTAATAAAATAAGAATAGTTAAAGAGTAATCATTAGCTAACAAGTAACGATCAACTAATTATTTAGTAATCAAATGGATGCATGTAAATAAAAAGAATGAATATTGGAGTAATTAAAGTCCAACAAAAAAGCAACACAAATATTTCTAAAAATAAAGTAGGTATATTACATTTTCACTGGTGGTCTCCATTATGAAAGGTGGTCAACATAATTATGTTCAACCAAAACTAAATTATATTGGCGTCATTAAAACAAATGGAATATAAATTATGTGTAATCAGGAAATAATATATGCACTTTACTGATATATAATGAGCCAAAGAAACTGCGACAATTAAGAAGTACAAGATTGCTCGAAGCCTTCCTCGCCTTATTTTGTAATCAGATATAAGGTTGATACTTTCATTTAATTTCGCAATTTGAGAAACATAACATTTGAGTTATAAAACTCTGGGTTTCTTAATAGTAAGGTTTCGTACAAATTGTTCAAATCGTTGTTGAAGCTTATTCATTCATTAAAAGTTTTACCTTCACTGATATTTTGTTTACAATCAAGCAAAATACCTTTCGTCACTTGTTTTGTATTAAAGAAGACAGATGAACTTGTCAGTGCACTACCAGGTGGGCCCACGAAATGATACGGACAAAATAAGATATTTTAAGAAAAAGGGAGGTAATCGACCAAGGTTTTCTCCTGATGGTGAGTGATCACCGCCACCATTTGTTGCTAATCTCCAACCGGTTGTTGATATCCAATATCCATACATCATCAACATATTGATGTTGTCGATGTATTGACCATGGACCATTGGGTTGCCTGCTTTTAAAACCACTTTTCTAATAGCAAAACACTCCTTTGCACTCGACTCAAAATATAGTACATATATGACACAGCCATTTTTTGACCGATTACAGTCTGCCCCACTTATTTGTCCTGAACGGTATCCCCGACAAATGCCGATCGTACCAATAGCCATTCGTAGAGATGGATAACCAGATTAATTTGGAGTAATAGATAGATATTCAACGGCCATCCGGAAAGATTCAGCTTCGGAAAGGTAAAGCCTTTTATGTTTCTGCGAGCTCAAAGGCTTTGCGAAGCCAATTACAGAGGTTCTAGTTTAGAAAGGATTGCAAATCATACCCATTCGGGAGGTAATTCCGTTTTTAAATGAAGATGAGTTGATTACAGGGTAATCTCACTAGTGTGTTATTGTGTTACGTTGGATAAAACGCGAATGGAATTGCATATTTTTCTCTTAATAATGTAGTCGTATCTAGTTTGTTGTACAAGCCTTCATGATATTTTGATACCATATTTTTTTGTCAGAAATATGGTTTTGGTTACTAAATCTTAATCACCACGCTTGCCAAATGTAGATTGGTGAGCACAAACCGAGCTGTGTTCGGAGAAATCGACTCAAATTTTGCCCGAACCGGGAATCGAAGATATGGATAGCACAGTCTTACACTTGAGATAAGACATACAATTTCTTTTAAATTATAATTTTATTTTCTTATTTTGGAATTATTATTTTCAAAAATATTAATAACCGTGATTAACGTATTAATTTTGGCCCTGTTTACATTTACTGTTAAGTAATATGACGGCAGTAGTAACTTACTATTGATTAAGCACAAGCTTGTTTTACAAAAACGTACCGCACGTAAACGAAATACTCATACTTTGTTAGCCGAATAGCCGTCACGTTTGGAAACAAAAGCAAAAACCTTCTGATCCTCGGACGAGCTAACCTGAATTATGGAGATTGGATGGTGTGATGTATAGCTAATAAATATAGTGGACACGCTTGCTGGCGCGGCGTGCGGTGGTGGGGGCGCGGAGAGCGGGAGCTCGCCGCGCACTCTTGTACCGGCCGCCGGGCGAGCAGGAGCGTCTACCGTTGCATACATACCTTGTGTTTTATTACCACACTACAACTGTACAAGTGGCGACCCTGCCAGGATCTAAATAACCAAGGTATGAAATTAATAAATTTTGTTGTGCTAAATAAAACACAAAGTGATACTAGAGGTAAATCAGTGACTGATACCTGTTTTCTATTTCATGTTACCGTAAAACAGTTACAGTAATAATGAATTAATTAGTAAGGCAGGTTACAGACACTGGTTGTTACCTATACCGTAATAAAGTAGAATTACTTACAAGTTATCTCAGTCTGTTGTCAAAATAATTTTAAAATTAATACGTTTATTAAATGTGCATTTTGGTTGGGTCCCTACAAGCTTGCTTATCGGATGGAATGCTGTTTCTATTGTTCGCGCGGACCGGAATCGCGCACAGGTGTTCGTTATACTCCCGCCCGATATTAAACGTTATACACTAAGTAAAGTAACTAAAAGTTAAGATTCCTCGCAAGTATAGAACAAAAAATTAATTATTGTCGTAAAATGTTTAATGAATATTTTATCACGTGAATGATAGTTATTTTATTCGAATACATTTATACATGAATGCGTGTGTACCTATGTGTACAATGTGAAAGTAAGACCTTCATAGATATAGGTACTGTTACCTTATTGAAATAACAGATACACCCTTGGCCAAAAGTATTAGGCACTCTAAAAAATGCACAAAACATGTTTACCAATTGAACAATGGCTCACCTGAGATGTTATGTCGGTGTCTCAAATAATTTCGAATCTTTTACGAGTAAACAAGCTTTCATTTCTGTTTAAGTTATTAGATTGACGAAAAATTTATTTAAAAAAAAAAATGCCAAAAAGAAGTGAAATTTGTTTAGAGAATTGTGTGAAAATACAACTTCTCCATGAACAAGGCAAGTCGCAGAAAGAAATTGCAAAGTTGGTGAGGTGTTCGCGCTGCACCGTGCAAACCACCATCAAACGGTTCGCTAATTTCACTGTCTAATCAACGAACGTAAAGTAAGATTAGAGATACTATCCAAACTTAAAATATATTTAAGTTTCGTGTAATTAATGATAAAGTTTAATATTACTTTTGACAACAACTGAGAGTAACACTTAAGAAGTAGTCTAAATAATCAAATGGTACCTAAACCATGTACCTACAATATTCAAAGAGGTAGTTCGATGAAAATCGGAACTGTACCGACAATATTCAAAGAGGTAGTTCGATGAAAATCGGAACTGTACCGACAATGTTCAAAGAGGTAGTTCGATGAAAATCGGAACTGTACCGACAATATTCAAAGAGGTAGTTCGATGAAAATCGGAACTGTACCGACAATGTTCAAAGAGGTAGTTCGATGAAAATCGGAACTGTACCGACAATGTTCAAAGAGGTAGTTCGATGAAAATCGGAACTGTACCGACAATGTTCAAAGAGGTAGTTCGATGAAAATCGGAACTGTACCGACAATATTCAAAGAGGTAGTTCGATGAAAATCTGAACTGTACCTACCACTGTTAGCCACCACAATTGAAAATGGTATTGACGAGGCCTAAAGTTATACCGCACGGCGACAAATGTCACCATGCCGGAGGCCAAAAAGGTAACGTTTTGCACATGGGTCGGGCTTGATGTGTTTATGCTAAGTTGTACTACCAAAATGTCCATGGTCTTGAGGCCAAAACGAAATTAGTGTTTGATAGCATTTTGCTTTGTAATTACCATGCCATTGCACTCACTGAAACGTGGTTAACATCTCGACAGACGAAATCGTGGACAATAGTCTATCGTAGGGATCGTGTGTGTGTTGGCTCTGGTGGTGTTTTCTAAAATGGATGGTGGGAGTGTTCTTTAAGCTCTGTCCCAAAATATTCTGTCTACTCGCTAACAAGACTTAAAATACGACGATATTAAAAGCGTTTGGGTCAGACTACAGTTTCAAACTGGGAATACTATAAATAAAATATTATTATTTGCGTTGTGTACCTAGTACCTTCGTACCTCCACAAGTAAAATTGGAACCTATAAAGCGTTTTCTTAACATTGTGGAACTTGCTCAATACCGATCGGAAAATATTGTAATAGGTATGTAGTTTGTGACTGCAACCTTGGTGGTATCCACTGGGAGCCTAGTGATGATACGTAATGACGCCACTTAATTACAAGTACAACTTGGGTTACACTTAATCGGCTTTTTATCTTCTAATGGCCTTCATCAACTCAATAACATCAGTAATAGTGATGAACAGTATCTAGACTAGTTATCAGTCCCATACATTATGCGTTGTACGAATCCGCAGCATCAGGTATGCTATCAATAATTGCTACGGGATTAATCCGAGCCTCTTGTTTATCATGCCTTACCCTAAATCAAATTTTCTCCGTTCCAACGACAGTGTATCTTTATCCAATTATTTTAAAGCCGACTATTGTAACATTGTGGCTGCGTTACAGTATGTAATTTGGCCGGTCTAGTTTTTGGCTTGTGGAGATTTTGATCAAATGATTTCTTTATTTTATGTTGAGTCAGGAAAACAACGACGTCGTAGTAGACGAAGTTATCCTAAATGGTTCAACAAATGAGTTATCAACCCCCTTTCGGAAAAAAATAAAGTACAGAAACGGTTCCTTAAATACCTTAATCATACCTAGAGACGACATCGAATACCACTGGCTCTGAAGTAGATGTCACAATTCAAATGGGCTTAATATAAGCACTTATGAATCGTCATCAAAAATAAACTGTTATTAGTAATGACTGTTATTCTGCCGAGAAGAATCGGCAAGAAACTCGACAGTTGCTCTTTTTAAATGCCAAAATTATTACAATAATATAAAAATAAACTTGCAACAATAATGCATCAGCAATTGCTTTCACTGAGTCATACATAGTCTACTGTGTGTACCTAATAAATTAAAAAATGAAAATTAAATTCTTCATTTATTCTGGACCTGTTCACAAGTATGACGTATGTGGCGGCAGCCATCACCTCACTCAACCATCTTAGAGAGAGAATGAAATGTCCCGCCACATGTGTATAAATAACTACCGCCTTATATCAACGCTTTCTTGTTTAGTAAAGGCCTTCAAGTCTTTAATCTGTTCTTTAATATCTATGCACATTAGAGATTTGATATCGATCTCTCTTTCAAAATATAAAAACAGCATAACATTTTTATTTGCCGGTGACCTCAAAATTTACAGAAATCTGTTAATTTTGAGGAAAGTAACCTCATTCAAAAAGACCTTGGGAGAAAGGTAGATTGGTGCGATGCAATCTGTATATCCCTTATCGCTGGAAAATGACTCCACGTCAAGTAATAAAAAATAAAAAAAAAATAAAAATTAATATAATATACTCAATAACGCTTTAGTGCGCAGGCATCTCGAATTTGCTTCCTGAATCTGGAGTCCATTTTATAGCGTACACTCGCAGAGTGGAGAGCATTCAGCGTGCTGTTACCAAGCATTTGGCATTTCTGTGTAGCGGAAATTCCCATCGTCAACCTTATAATGAGCGTCTTAATTAATATAGAAAAGCCTATCCTTTTTATTAAAAAATAAATAAATAAATCAATTAAAAAAAAATCTTAAAACATCTTAATAAATAAATGCTAATGACATTTCAGAATTCTTTAATGACAGATTTATCAATAATTGATAACTCAGCTGAATGAATAATAATACATAGGTACATAATGCAATATAATATAATATAATATTAATTTATGTAGAAAAAAACAAGGCAATAGTTGCCCCACACGTTTGTTGTGCCCTTGCAGGGCGTCACCTTTACTTTCTACATATAATTGTAATAGGTTGTTTATTTAATGAAACAATAGTTCCGTATGTTGCTCTGTGAAGAGAAATTTATTGTGAGCATGACAATCATACCTAATTACACTTAATTTTACACTTACGCTAAGAATAATAACTTATTTACATACCTGTAAAGAGAAACAACAATATAAGCTATTGCTTCTTACATTATTTCCTCTACAGTCACAAATACAATTATTAACATTTAAACATCTTTAATAACTTGTGACTTGCAATTAACGAATCTGAATCTGAGTCAAATAAATTCAAAACTCGGTCTTCAACCCCTTTGGCAAGGATTGTGGCTGAGTATAATATCAGGTTAGTAATATTATTGTAGATCTTGATATTTATTGTCAAAACTTTTCTAAATTTAAATGTATTTGTCGGATAAATAGCCCGATGGGTGCTTCCGACTCAGTTGTCCCATTGTATATATTTACTGTACCTACTAGTAAGTTTTATGTACGCAGTTATTGTAATGCATATCAGAACGGTTCCTTCATATGTATTTTGTTATTATTAGCAACAATATATTTTTTGGCTGTACTTATTAAATAAATTAACTTATATAAATAAATAGATTTGGAAAATGACAATAACAGAGTGCATATAAAGAGGAAAAAACGTACATTTAAAACAAATTGAAGGAAAGTGGAAGGTAATTATTATTTTCTAATGGAAATTATAGAACTATGAGAGATTCTAGTGAATGCTCTGACAATCGTGATGTAGACGATTAGTTATGCTATCTTTATCATAGATATGTTTATGTTAATCTATATTGTTGATTTATATAGTTTTAGTATATATAGTTGATCTGTGTAAATTATTTAAGGAAACTTGGTTGTGTCAGATACAATGATGTACTTGGGAAATAACTAATAGAGTTTTGTTTTATTTCATTGTAAAAGGTAGATGTGATGTATAGCTAATAAATATAGTGGACACGCTTGCTGGCGCGGCGTGCGGTGGTGGGGGCGCGGAGAGCGGGAGCTCGCCGCGCACTCTTGTACCGGCCGCCGGGCGAGCAGGAGCGTCTACCGTTGCATACATACCTTGTGTTTTATTACCACACTACAACTGTACAGATGGTACACGCAAGATTCAGTTTTCCGGTTCATTTCGTCGCTGTATGCATGCTAAGCGTGTTGGTCCATTACCGGTGCCTCTTCAGGTTACAGAGACATTCTGCTGAAGCGGTTTTTTGAAGGATCCAGTTAAGCACACATACGTGTTTTTGTGTGCCCCGTTTGTTGTAATTACTACATAGTATAAATAACTAACTTTTATGGCTCAACGACCCAAAGTGTGTCTTGGCCTCCGAAACGAGAGACTTCCACCGTTCTCTCTCTTGCGCCACCTCCGACCAATCCTAAACCCCGAGCTCACGCAGGCCAGCCACCACAATGTCCTTCCAGCGATATCTGGGGCGACCGAATGGACGTTTTCCACTCTGAAGCCCAAGATATTCTTTCAAATAAGTGTGATTTACATATTATAAATAAACATAAGAAAATCTCAAAACATCACATTCATTGATCTGACTCCGTGTTAAGTAGCTAAAACACTTGTAAAGATATCAGAACCAACAGTGAATATTATTTTGTTTGCATAATAGACATTTCTGTTTTTACTTGTCTGGGTATTTATATTATGTATGTTATTCCACTGTTGGTGCTGGTAATGTAATACAGTAATTATATTAAAGGGTACTAACATTACAAAGTTGGATCAATGAGTGCATTGTTGTGAGATTTCACAGGTGCTTCTTCAGGTTACAGAGACATTTTGCTGAAGCGATTTTTTGAAGGCTCCATTGTAGCATGCATACACACATACGCGTTTTTGTATGGTCAGTTACAAGTGGTGGTATGTCTGAAAACTTTATGTCTCTATTGTGTACGGACAGGAGTATTAACTTTCTGCTTCTGCGAGTTAAGTTTGCCATACTTTACTCAACATTATTACTGTTTGTACCTTTACTTAATTAGAAGAACTCAATAAAAAAGTTGCAGTGGATCCTAAAACTGTTGCTGTTTTTAAACGATTTAAATTTGTAGAGCAAAAAATACATAATTATATTCATAAATAAAAAAATGTATATGTACCAAAATATTATGAATACCAATAAAAATGTGTTTAAATATCATAATATCATTTACTTCCTTCGGTCAACTGAAACCACAGATAGTTTTAAATATTAAAACGGGTTCATACCAGAACTTCATAAATGGTTTTCGTTGCCAAAATTAAACATTAAACGACAACATTGGCTGCATAAAATGGACCAACTTAAACTTTATTACATCTACATTTTCTGCAAAACTTCTGATGTTAAGCAATATCGTACGGATATGAAAGATAATGGCTTATTCTTGAGCGTAAGAAGTAATCTCACATTCGATATTTCAAGATAAATTGTCATTTCATTTTCTCTACTGCCTTGTCTGAGAATTAAGTGGTACTTAGGAGTATTATGGAAAAAATACTTGGATTTAACTGTTCTAAGAACATTCAGCTGTAGTCCGAAAGTAGGACAACACATCAACGAAACAACATTCTTACTTGAGCAATATAAAACTACTTATATAAAACTTTTAAATAAAGACTTCCACGGTGGATTTATTAATGTTCATTGTGACACTTAAAAAATAACACTTAAAAAAAGAAATACAAAACTAACTGCATTCTTGAGTTAGGTTTTAAATCTCAGCTACATTACTTCCTTAATCATTTCTTGGTCAAATGGTGTCAAATAAAGAATTTAGTAATTTGCATACAAAGTTTCCAGATCGCGGTCACATTATTTGCTTACCTATTCACTTTTTCGTCAAATGGTAACGACATCATTTGCACATTTGCAGATTATCATATCGAACATATTATATTTAAAAAAAAAGTAAAATTTTCCCCCGCAATACTTCGAAATTGGCACTAAAATAAGAACGAGTTAGTACGTCGCCCATAGATTTAAACGGGTGACTGCAAACGTGCTGTCTCGCTTTAAAAAAACTGTCGCTTCAAATCGATAAACTCAGTAATAATACCCTCCAGTCATTTTTCGATCATGGCGGCCGATCTCACGATCAGCCAGATACGCAGGATATATTCTTGGGCACAAGTGAGTGCGCAAGCACAGATTCACTCCCTATTCCCTCACTCTCACAGATTCGGTGAGGCAGCAATTTAACACGACCGCGGAGAGATCAGGCGCAGGACCAACAGCTTAACGTGCCTTTCGAAGAATGAAGGAGATCGAGATGAAATTTATCGGTCACCCATCCGATGACTGGCATCTGCGAAAGTTGCTTAACTTTTCAATCACTGCGCCATCGAGTGTCTCAAACTCCTCAAAACTCAGTAACCAGCGTACTCCACGTAAATCAAAATAACGCCATAGTTTTCTGCTGTCGGGGCATGTTATGATTTGAATCTACGAGTATGTCCCATGGGTGGTTTCAAAGCGTCGTTATCGTCTAAATCGGTTTATAGCGAAGATTGTAATATCTAGTGCACCTTTATGCATTCCGAGCCAAGCCTTCGTCGTGTGTCAGATTAACAAGATTTCCATGGAATGCGGCATTGCAATTTCGTATTTCATTGTAAGATTTGTTGAAAATGTATTATGATTGTTGTTGAATAAATTTTGTTATAAATGGATTATGTCGGACTATGTTACTTTGAAACTGGCTTATTCTGACATCTAGTAATAGGTTTACCTATTAAATTGTTGCAATAAGGATTTATTCGTCTCTTGTTAGTTCTGTTTGATATTACCTACTAAGATAGCCGCGCGTATTTGGAGCTAAGTATCATGCGACCGTGCTTCAGAAGTATAAAGAATAGGACTTTATGTATTCAAATTGAATAACATAGACAATGAATACTAAAAGCATAACATATTATTCTAATCTAAAAATAAGTAGCCCACACACTCAGTGTCGTTGAAAAATTAGTCAGAATCGACGAAGTTATAATTAATAATAAAAGACCTGATAAGTAATGATCGTTAAACAAACACACACTTCCATCATAATGATGTTTTTCAGCTTCCAACGAAATCAAAACTTGCAATCTCTCCAACTCGTTTTAAAACGGAACACCCTATAAATAAAGTAAACTGACATGTTTATACAATTCAAATACTTTAACAACCGTTGGTCCAAACTGGATAGTCAACCCTATTTATAAAATGCGGTTGTGGTCATACATTTAAGTCATTAGAAATGCCCCGACATCAGAAAACACTCTTCTTCCTAGCGTTTATCCCGTTTCTATCGGGGTCCGCTTTGACCATGATCCAGGATTTGGCAAGTATGGTTATTACAGTGAAGCGACTGCCATCAGACCTTCGTAACCCATAGAGGGGAACCAGACAGATTGGATTATGGTTACACATTCAGATCTAACTGAACTAAAGTCAGATATCACTGAATGTGCAGGTTTCTTCACGGTGTTTTCCCTCACCGCCAAGCTAATGGCACAAATCCACACATAGATTTCGAAAAATCCAGAGGTGTGGGCCCGGATTCGAACCGCGGTCCTCACGACATCAGAAAACTGTGGCATTAATTTATTTCATATGACCTATGCACGTTAAAACATGCTGTCTCTGCGATAAAAAGCGAACGTCGCTTCAAATTTTAGCGCAAATTTTAAAGCGGTAAAAATATGGCAGGGGCAAATCTAAATTTAAATCTATGAAGTAAACCCTATTTATAAAATACCTCTGCGGCCACCGCACGTGCGAGATCTTTCGGGACATCCCTAGCTCACGTAGGTCATACTCTAATCTGGTTTATACATACATGTGACGTGCTGGCTACTAATTTATTTTTAAACCCGGCTTGCGGAGTTATTGGCTTAAAGCTTTGTTTCGATGTTTATTTTATTTTTCTCTTAAAACGTCAACATGTAGGTATGGCATCGGATCGCGGTTTTGAATATTTATTGCGATGAAATGTTTATAAATGATTTCAAGGCGAATGTATGAAAGATGTTTGTGTGAAATATTTTTGTGTTGGATTGCAAATAAGCTATTGTGTTAGTTACTGTGATTCATTATTTTAAGGTTCCAGTGAAATAATTGGCGGAATTCCTTTAAAGTTCCATCGGGAATATATCGGTCGAGTACTCGGTACGTATAAACATAGTAGCCGAGTGCTCGGCTGTTATTTCAAAACGTGTTTGAACAGCTTCTTGCTTACTACACTGTCTAGGCCGAGAAACATTTTACTGTCTCGGTTTGCTCGGTACGTGTGATCAAGGCATAAGTGCGGTTTACAAACCATTCATCACCGATCAGCAAAATAAGTGCGGTGTCCATATCTCCGTCTTTTGTTATGATTTGTTTGGACATCCCTACCACGCACATGTGTGCGAGGTCATGCATGGACACGTACTAATTTCGCTCGGGGCGACGTCGGCGCTTAACATTTCGGACGCGGCGCGAGTTTTAATTTGTGATCAATTATGCGCGAGCGGTTATTTATCGTTGTTTTATTTTATTTGCCTTCTCAGCGCCGGTGGGTGGTCCGATCACGATTTTCGGGACGATGTTCACCAATAAGTTCCACTGATTGTGCCACAGAGCTATGAAATCGTAAACCTTTTGTTGGGTTTTGTGACTTTTTGTCGAGTTTTGAGGTTATTTTTGGAGCTATGCTTCGGTTTTTGCGTTGTTTTGTTGACGGTTCAGGTTCGGAGAAGATCGAAAGAGTTTTAGTTATTTTTTAATTTATTGATAGTGCTTATTATGTTATCCAGCCACTCAGGTTTTTGCAATTATACAAAAATAATAAATACAGGTATTTTCATTTAGAACATGTTGTTAATTTATTTTTATTGTGCCTTTGTTATATTTACTTTAAAATTTTAAGTTTTAATGCTACTAGGTTTCGATATAAAAAAATTGCAAATCGAACCCTCTACTTCATCTGTATATGAAACTATCTGCTACAGAAACAATCAAAACCCTTTAACTTTCTTTTCCTAAACAATTACTCATGTGTGAAATATGTTAACAAAACGACCGAACTACTGACCTTTCATTCAAAATTAATTTCCCCGTTTCAACTCGGTAATTGCGGTTTAATTTCTTTGTTATCAAGTCAACTAAACATTCGGGTCTGTAATTTGATCCTTGTCCACAAAGCTTTGTTCCCGTCTGTCAGACTTCACCCTTTCCCGGAAAACCCTGTTTAGGGACCACAGAAATATGTAAAGGATTTCACCTGCCTGAAGCATTTTGATAGGGAAGACTAAGGTTAAATAGAACGATTAGTGAAGATTGCTGGCGATAAAATTAGCGGCGAAAATAAAGAATCAGTCTATGTGAAGACGACGGTATTTGTAGCCTATAGCAATAATAAGAAAATGTTAATAAAGTTATTAAAAAGGAACCAGAATAACTGTAATAACTGTGTAGTAATACCCAAAATCACAACCTAATCAAAAAGTTATGTAAGTGAATTTGAGGAAATTGTGGAAGCTTGACATCCCTTAATTCATGCATCAATATAATTTTCTTGTCATTTTATAGAGGTTCTCGCATCGTTATTTCTCGTTCTCTCTCGTTTCTCAATCTCGTTTGAACGTTTAATGAAAAGTCCAGATATCAGCTTCAGCCTGTGAGCTAGTGAGTTTTTTTCTTTCTTTTAATTAATTGATTACTAAATGTTTAAGCCTTAATTGTATACAGACCAAAGAAAACACCTAGTAACACCCAATCCACAAATACCTGTTCCAAATTAATTTCAAATATAATCTATTAAATCGGCGTCCTCTCTACACATTCAAAGTCAACACGGGCAGTATGGCCGGCCATTTTGTTATTCCGTGAGCAGTCCCCCTCACCCAGTTAGCGGTAAATTGTTCAACGTAATGTGATTCTAATTGAGCAGCTAATACTGAGCATGGGATTGAGCATATATAACCTGCTCAATTAAGCATTTTGAGCGAGCAACCGTGCGTACGATCATGTTTTGGAGTTACGTTGGGCCGGATCAGTTTAATCTTTTTCTTAATTAACTTGGAACACTTGACAGTTGAAGCCGTTTTCCTACTGAGATGGTCAGGGATGTCCAATTGGTCCAAGAATTGTCAGAAGAGATTAAGAGTTATTTTGTCATTAACTTCTTTCTAAATATAGGCATGGGCGTACCCAGGTAGGGGCAGGGGGGGGGCAGCTGCCCCCCCCCCTGGATAATGTTGACGTCCATACTAAGTACCTTATCATGTACTTTTATCGATAAAAATTAAGAAATAATTTTTTTGCCATTTGTTTGTATTATTAATACAATATTTTAACAGCCCTATATTACGCGGCGCGTTCATTTTACCCATACCCATAACAGCTCGCCAGCAGCGCAGCGCCACAGATTACTTAATAGTTACTAAGGCAGCGCTGCAGTGTCGCCAACTTTATTTTCTAGAGGATCGTATCACACACTAGGGAAAATCGTATTTTACCAAGAATTCTAGAAAAAAATAGTACGTTTTAAAAAAATCAATAAAACTACAGCAAAGTATTTAAATAAGAAATCTAATTGTACTTTTTACTAGAATGAAATACAAAGTTTTAGATAGATAAAATTTATCTATTAAGATAAAATTTATCTATTACTAGCGGCCGCCCGTGACTCTGTCCGCGTGGATTTCCAATAGCCTAAAGCCTTCCTCGTCAAACGGACTATCTAACACAAAAAGAACTTACACTTTCATTGTTACACCCTACACAGATAATTAAAATTACAGTTCCTAAATTACAAAAATGCATGGAGGAAGTATCTCATTTTTTTAGGAATTAGAAGGGATCACGTCTGAAGCCGAACTTTGGCGCACGTTTTGGATAAATAAGCAGCAGCAGGATTTTGAAAATATTGGAATAGCGGAGTTAATACAAGAAGCAGATTCTTTTTACCCGAAGGTCAAGATAGCCCTAGAAATTTTGCTGGCAATGCCGTATTCCACTGCTACGATTGAAAGGTCGTTTAGTACACTTAGACGTGTAAAAACGTGGCTAAGATCGACTATGACAGAAGATAGATTCAGCTTTGTAAGCTCAGTGCGCACAGAGAATTTGTTAAAAGTATGAGTGATTCTTTCACGGAAGGCATCCTTAATCGTTTTGCTGAAGACCCACGAAAATTACTTTTAAAATAGCCATTGTATAAGAATTTATATAAAAACATTTTATATATTATAATTTAAGTTTTTTTATTTTTAAAAACCACTTCACCTAGCTTATAAAAATAAGATTTGCCCCCCCCTGGCCCAGAACCTGAGTACGCCCATGAATATAGGAATGCCTTTTGTAGTAATACCCATTGTCTTGCAAGTATTGGCGCAGTGTCTTCTTGTCCTTAAGAGAAGGAGTAAGAAGACATTATGAATTTACAATTATTCGTCGAAAAAAAATCTTTTACAAATTAACTTTATAAAATTCGACGTAACAAGTTTAACCTTGGAAAAGCAGATCTTGAAAATTTGCAAAGGAGTTTTGAAATTTAACATTTAAAGATAGCATAAGTACAAGCTTACTGTCTGCGCAAATCTTATTTAATTCTTTTTAGGTGGCTTTAGATAAGGTCGGGAAAGGCAAAGCCAACGCATAAATTAAAATGATTTTATACTTATTCGCTGAAAATTCGTATTTTTGTGATTTCAAGAACCAGTATTTGTTCGTTATTTGCCATGTTTCGTAGCAATTTAAATGTTTCGTTTGTAAATTTGCCCAAAAATAATGCAATACTTAAAATAAAGGTTCAAAAACGGACACAGATCCATTAGTCTTCAAAGCAAGAAATGCAAATTAAAATGTTATTTCAGGCGTACCTACATACGAAAACTATCCCTGCAAATATAATAAAAAAAAATTAAGTATAAGTCAGTGTCAAATAAAATTTAAATATTAATGCAAACCAACATACTTTGAAGTTTATCAATAAAATTCGTTATTTATCGTTAACATTTTCTTTTACCAATAAATCCGAAAACCATTCTATAAAAAAAGAAACAGATTAAAGGTGAATGTTGAATACAGGATGTGACCAAACGATTACGCTATGTCACGGCATTATTAAGTAACGGGATCAATGTGAAGCCATAATACGGATTTCCGTTTTAAACGCGAGCATTATGGTTCACTTACAATTTCAAGCTTATTTTACCGTTTACTGCTGAATCCTCACAATTTCCAAAATGCTTTAGATTGGTAGTGTCGTCTGTATTATTTACCGTACGCTGTGTATGTGTTTGCTAGCTATGTTATGATTGGATAAACGAATGAAAATTATAGTAATTGTATTAATCTTTATTATCCTATCAAGCTACTATTTATTAATTTACTTTTCATTTGACATATTACAATGATCTTATAATAATTACAATCTAGCACATCATACATGACACACCTACTAAATATTATGTACATGTTGTATGTACAATAATGTACTACATGTGTCATGTATGATCTGTCGTGTATGATGTGTCTTGTTGCCATCTATATTTATCGATAAACTAATTTCCGAGGTCAATTATCGCCAAGCTACAGGAAATTCTAAACCATATAACAGTCTGTCCAACAAAAATACCTAGACATCTTGCGGTTCGAACGAAAACAAAATTGAATTCTTACGAATCACGGCTCCCGCTAAATTCATTTTGGAGATTCAATTAAAATAATTTCACCTACAGTTTTGTTGATGAAAATATCGTGTTCTGGAATTAATGATGCCTGTAATTTACGAGCGTGTTTCGTGCTTTTATTAATTATGATGTGTTTGTTTTGAACATTGGAACGTTTTTTGAGGCATTTTAAAATGTATATTTCGTTTCTAACATTGGGCCTAACTGTAATTTCTAATTTAATCGAAATTTTACCCGTTGAAATTTTTCTTCAATTAAATCTGGAGATTAAATTAAATGTTCTGTTATTTCTTCAGAGAGATAAGTATGTTAGAGGTAATTATCATAATGGGTAGTACTTAATGTTTACACATAACGAGAATATTCGTAGAAATTTAATTAAAACTTGAAGAATCTCGACGCTCATAGATAAAATTAATTATTCCTTGGGTATATCTTTTGTACTTCTTCACTTAGTGTGCTGAAGACTTTCGAGTCGAGACTCTTGTAATGTTCTCAATGACTCGATAATTATCTGCAGAAACGTTTTTTTTTATTAATAAGATAACATGAAAAATTCTGAGAATTACGTTTTTCTCAATTAAATTAAATTTTTTCTGCGCGCGGACAAAGCGCTTCTTATAAATCAACATTTAAACTGTTAAATATTTAATACAAGCTTTACAATGCCATTTTTATCCCATGGGAGAATTCATCGGGACAAGTATCCTATCACCTAATTCACGCTGACTGCATACCAAATTTAAAAAAAATCGGCCAGTAGTTTCAGCGTGATTGACGGACATTTTAACAAACAAACTTTCACATTTATAGGATGATATCAAACAAAATGATTGTACAAATAAAACTGCACAGCTTGCGAACAAAATACAAACATACCGGACGGAAGAATAAATTGAATCACCGCAATAAATTTTAAATAATATATAGGCACTCCACAATTATTGTTGGGGAGATAATAACCTCCGTGCTTTCGTTAATTACAAGTTTAATAGCCATCTAATAAGCACCTTGTTATTGTAATAGCTAAGATACCGAAAACAAAGCGAAACAAACTGACTAGACCCATCGTATAGTAACATAATCCTGGGTAATAACGAAAATTACCCTTTGTTCGGAACATTTACCCTACCTGTGTAGAATAACGAACTTCGTCGACGAATTTTAGGGTAATTATGATTTATGGATTAGTTGTAATGTTACCGTGTACCCTTTGTACCTACTAAAGTTGTTAATGAGGATACATGTTGCTAATTAATAAATATTTCAGTTACTTTGCCGATGTTAAGTTAATAAAAGATAATATTTTTTTTTACATTCCCGAAACAGTGTTTTGTTTCGATCTACCCACTTTTTGGTATTTCAATAAAAATATACTTTCACCAGTTGTCACCAAGATTGGTTGTCAATATTTCTGTTTTATTAAACGGGAGCACGTAATCGGGATAAAAGCGCCATATTACCTTAGTCAGCCTATACCCTGCCCGTATACTTTTATTTCATCAAAATAATACCCTCCGGCCGTATTCGGCCATGGCGGCCGATCTAACGATCAACCAGGTACGCAGGATATATTATAGTGCACAAGTGAGTGCGCAAGCACAGGTGCACTCCCTATTCCTTCACTCTCATAATTCTGTGGGACAGCAGTCTGACACGACCGTAGAGAGATCAGGCGCAGGACCAACGGCTTAACGTGCCTTCCGAAGCACGGAGGAACTCGAGATAAAAAATTTCGGTCACCCATCCGATGACTGGCATCTGCGAACGTTGCTTAACTTTAGCAACCGCAGGCCGAGTGCGCTAACCACTGCGCCATCGAGCTCCTCAAATATGTCAGTAGTTCATTAAAATATGTCAGTAGTTTCAGCGGGATCGACGCAAAAACATCTTAATAAATATGCCGGCGCAGTTGTAATTGTGAACATTAATAATCGATACCAAACTCTGTGGTTAGAATTTTGAATACCGAACTCTTTGGAGGGAAGCGAATGTCACTGGCTGGTTGGCCACGAAGGTTGGCGGGAAAAGTGACAGCTCGCTTGACGTAACTCAGATCGTTGGTTGTATCGTGCGGGATAAGATCCAATGGAATAATGGGTTGGCATCTTGCGCATATACCACGCGTTCTGAGGAATGTCTAGTTATTTTACAATCCGTTGTGCAATTATATCTCCGTGTTAATCCAAGCCATCCTTGAACATAGACGTAAAACTCTAATATGTACCGCGTGCCTACATCAGAAGTGGGATTCACTCAAGCTCACAAGGCGGGGTTCACATCACGGGATTAACTTAGGCTCGCACAGCAAAACGAAGAAACCAGTTGTGAAAAATGGCGGAGGAACTTTAGCAGAAAAATGCAGTTGCATCATAACTGCAACGTCTCATATTGTGCTACGGTGGTAGTTGTGAAAACGAACAACGTGTTACGGAAAATAACGTAATGAATGGAATGTGGTGCGTGTCTGTGGAGCAGTAGAATCAGGATTAAAGCTCTGATATATGCGATGAAGACGGCTACTTCGAGAACGGCGGACGTCGCGGCGGCGGCCGTGCGAAGGCGACGACGACATCGGCGGGAGCGACAAGAGGGCAACAAGGCGGCACATCCGCAGGCCGGGAGCGGGTGCAGGCAGATCAAGTGAGCGGCGCGTGGATTTCTGCCTTGTTCGAGTGCACTTGGGAGCATGATCTGGTGAGCTGTATTGTTTTCATAGTTTTGTATTCAAGTTGATTAAAAAAATTTAAAGTTAGTTGAAGTAAACGAGCTTGCCATGAGTTACGGCGTATAACATCGTGTACATAATTAGTTCCTAGACTAAATAAAATGAAGAGTGAAAATGTTTGAATAAAAAATAACAACAATGGCGCGTAGCGTTGTCATGGCAACCGACGCTGATGGTAAAGCAGCAACGCGCGCTCCGCTGTCGGTGGCAAGGTGCCTCCTTGCGTGAACAAAGAATACCTAATCCTTACATTCTATTAGACGCTTTACGGGATAGATAATTACAAAGAGACATCATGTATGGATAGTGTGATTTGATTTTTGAGCATTACGCTTAGCTTTTTGGGAATATGACAGCAATAGAGGTTCGTTAAAGTAAATTCAGTGAGTGGCGGTATTGACTACAACATAATTTATATTGAGATGATTTGTACCCGTAATGTGGAGGCAAATCTAGTCTCGCTAGCCTTTTGGAACTTAAGTTCGATTTTCTAGTTACTTTCTTACCGGTTTGCCTACAACGCGAAATAATGGTGGCAGTGTTAATCCTACTACTATTATAAAGGCGAAAGTTTGTATGTGTGGATGTGTGGATGTATGGATGTATGGATGTATGGATGTTTGTTACTCTTTCACATAAAAACTACAGAATGGATTTGAATGAAACTTTACCACAATATAGCTTATACATCAGAATAACACATAGGAATAACACATATTGGAAATCGAAATCCACGCGGACGGAGTCGCGGGCGGCCGCTAGTTTAGATTAATTGTCACACGGTGCAGTGTTGATCATATAGGATGTCCTACCAGTCCGTTAGTGTGTTAGGTGTTGTAATAGGCAAACATAATTTAGCTTAGTTGTTCTCAATTCGCTAGCCTTGTTCTTCTAGTGGAGTGAAGTTTGTTTTACGTTCTATTCTGTATACGAAGAATCAGTAACAAGATGAAATTTGACCCCAAATTGAAGGGATTATTTTAGGTCGTTGAGTTATTATATGGTGAACATCACAAACAAATATGCCCAAGATAGACTAAGAAGGATGCCTGAAGGTAAGTTGTAGACGAGTTGTTGATCACAATGATGATGATTGATACCTGAAGTTCCTAGCACATCGCGTGATTATGGTGATGAGGTGTTACTAGACTGCTTGATGGAGGCATTGAAAGCATAACGATCAAGAGACGCGTTTTGCCCGAATTGTTCGAGTGATGTGTCTCGATGTGTGCGTTCTGCTGTATAGAATCGCGATACGCGTTAAGTTTTAAAAGGATAAGTTACGATTTGATTAATTATATGAGGCTTTTGATATTTGAGGTTTATAGCGCAGATTAAATCCTTCACTACCGTTGAATTTGTTTTGTGGCAATACGAAGAGTGTGACAGCGCATAACCAGACAATGCTGACTTGGCTGAGATATACCTTGGTTTAGTGGTCGTATGGTGGTGGTTTAATGGTCTTAGATAGAGCTCATTTTTGGGTTTTCGATTCAATAGTATGCAAGTCGCTCTGATTGTTAACATCTTCGTAGGTACATTTGTTCCTTCAAGTAGGTACATTATGAGTTTTGTTGAATCTCTAGTACCAAGCATGGGGTTTGTAATGATTCGCATACACCTACAAATGTTAAGTCCGATGTTTGTGTGGTTCAAGTAGCAGTTGAAATCGATAGTGGTTTGAATTATGACGAGAGAGCTTCAATTGTATGTTGCTTGAAACTCGTGTAAGGTGATTTTGTGTTTGACCGTACCGTAGTAGTTATTACGTTGTCGTAGCCCGGTAGAAATCATTGTTTCTTAAGGCAACTCAAGTAGCCCGTGGGAAGGCGGTAGGCGTGTAACACTGGAGGAGGACGGGGCCTGGAGGGACGAGACTGGAGTGTCTACCCACTGAACGATGTACTTACATGGATTCACTGGTTGAATGTGTGAGAGTAATATAGGATTGATGATCTGCAGGTTGCCGTAGCTTAAGGGTTTTAACTCGCGAGGTGCTGTCAGTTTCTGTTGTAGTAGAAAATGGATAGAGCTAAATGGTGTACTACCTCTCAAATGAGCAACTGCCTGGGGAAGTACCTCCACCTATCAGAAGACAACGTTGCAGTAGCACTTCGTATCTGTTCTGCTATGTTTCTGTTGGTGATTAAGGTTTCCAGTACTCAGTTGGGGAGGGTATGGTATGTTACAAGCAACAAGGTAGAGACAAGTGACCCTTGTGATTTTGTTGATGTTCATGGGTAGTGGTGATGATTTACTATCTGGTGACCGTCTTGCTCGTTTGTCTTCCGCTGATATAAAAACAAAAGCAACAGTATTGCGTGATCCAGGCTAATGATTTTGGATCTTCGATAATTTTACCATGTTTGTAGAAGCTTGGTCAAGAGTGGCCGAGTGGAGGCAAAGTATACTGCTGGTGTGTTTCTTTTTCAGATATGCAAGAGGACATTTCACGTGTAAAAAGTGCTGGCGAGATGGCGCTTCGATGAAGGTCCACCGTCATCAACAACTTCACACGAGGACGTGTGCCCGCAGGATGACCGTGTCGGAGCATCAGCACTGTGCTGCCATCTATCGAAGCTGGAAGATATTAGTTTTAAGCGTAATCGTGGCTGCATAGATTGCAACCGGTTTCGGTCAAAGTTTATGAGCGACTAGATGCAAGGGCGCTAAGTGAATACGGCGGGAACTACGTTTCGAGGCTTCTCTAACGTTTCGCGCGCTTCGACGGAGTTGTTAAGACGAGGATCGATTGGACTAACTCATAGTGATCACGTGTCTCTGTCCGATTTTGTTCTACTTCAAAGCATGCAGATCGTGATCAAAATTATTAATCGCTTCAATCAATAATGGAAACCCCTAAAGTGATACACTAGAGCGAGATATAATTTTGCAATAATTGTGCCCCGCGATCAATGGATAGTTAGAAGCAAATTCGTGACATTTATTTGGTGAGACAGTTCCATTTTTGTCAGAAATGTGTGTGAGGGTGATGCACGTGTACGTAGATTGGAGAGACTGGCCTAGTGGTCGACGTCCTTGGTTGAAGTGATACAAAGCATTCTAAGAGATTTGCGCGTGTAGTTGATTGGAAGGACTGACCTAGCGATCGACGTCCTCGGTCAAGCTGATACGTAGCATTCTGAGACAAGTGTTTGTGTGTGTGGTCGATTGAAGGGTTGGCTCAATGAGCAAGCCGACCCCTTGATGAGATAGAGGGTAGTCTCAATGAGTGAGGCTACGCCTTGATGAGATAGAGGGTAGTCTCAATGAGTGAGGCTACGCCTTGATGTGATGATGGGTAGTCTCAATGAGTGAGTCTACGCCTGGTGGGCAGGCTCAATGAGTGAGTCTAGGCCTTGTTGTGATGATGGGTAGTCTCAAGGAGTGAGTCTACGCCTGGAGGGCAGGCTCAATGAGTGGGTCTATGCCTTGATGTGTTGGTGGGTAGGCTCAAGGAGTGAGTCTACGCCTTGTTGAGATGTCGGTTAAGCTCAATGAGTGAGCCTGCACCTTGTGTGAGATGGAGGGTGAACTCAATGAGTGCGTCTACGCTTTGCGTGAGATGGAGGATTGGTTCAATGAGTGAATGTGCGCCTGTGAGGTAATGACGTATGGGCTTGCTCGTGAGAGTCAATGTCCAGACCGTCTTCTTTGTTCCGTTTATCCCGTGGGGATAGAGGGGGCAGCTCGTTGGAGCGTATGTCTGAGTCATGTGAACGTTGTTCTTTTCCAAGCTGTTATGGTATTGATTTGAGTCAGGAATGGACGAGCGTAGTAGCTACCAGATAGTCTGCGTTTGTAAGACGTAGAACGCACAGGGACGTGCGTATGTCAGGTTTGGCCGTGCCGGCGCAGTTGTAATTGTGAACATTAATAATCGATACCAAACTCTGTGGTTAGAATTTTGAATACCGAACTCTTTGGAGGGAAGCGAATGTCACTGGCTGGTTGGCCACGAAGGTTGGCGGGAAAAGTGACAGCTCGCTTGACGTAACTCAGATCGTTGGTTGTATCGTGCGGGATAAGATCCAATGGAATAATGGGTTGGCATCTTGCGCATATACCACGCGTTCTGAGGAATGTCTAGTTATTTTACAATCCGTTGTGCAATTATATCTCCGTGTTAATCCAAGCCATCCTTGAACATAGACGTAAAACTCTAATATGTACCGCGTGCCTACAAATAACTTTCACTTTTAGGTCTAATATTAGTATGATAGTTTGTTTATGATCGATTGAAATTCACGACTAAAATAAACACGTAATAATCTAGAGTAACTGCTAAGTAATGAGATCTTAAAAGCTCCGAAACTTAACATTGAATATTTAATAATATTTTTAATGGAAGTAAATGAATTGCTTTAATGAATGTAGCTTCATTTAAATCTTTTAGTGCTCATAAATTGAAATGCCGAGTCATCTCGTTGATTTCGGGTGAAATCAAGAGTCTCTGTAACGCTTCTGTAATATATTAAGCAATTAATTGATGTAAAAAGCAAATAAATTGTTACAGGAAACCTACTGACTGGCCCTTTTTGAAATGAGAAATATTGTTACCAACTTGCAATTATTATGAATTCACATATCACACTTAATATTATAAATGTGAAAGTTTCTTTGTGTGGATGTTTGTCCGTCAATCACGCTGAAACTACTGAACAGATTTTGAAGAAATTTGGTATTCAGAAAGGGAAAACGCTGACCAAGGTGAATGGATAAAACAGGAATTTTGATTATCGTCAAACACGCCAAAAGTACTGAACGGATTTTGACATCGTAATTCCACACGGGTAAAAGCTATAGTAATTTTATAAAACTTAGTCGTCTCATCACAATTAAACGCTGGTAAAACCACTACTTACTTCTTGTATTATTTCTGGTCACATTATGAAGGGAATGTTTTCTTCGTAAACTTAATTTGACGGAGCAATTACGGACAATTATTTAATTGAATCGATGGCACATGTGGTAATTTTAGCCAATGTTTCGACCACCAGTGAACAGTTGTGTATGTTTTGTCTGGATTTTTAGGTTGTTGGAAAGATGTTATTTTAGAGTAATTTAGGTAAGTGGTTGGGTTTGTTTATTGTATAATTAAGTATGTTCCAGCTGGTTCGGTTATTCAATGCACGAAACAAAATTGGAACTTGCCATGGATCAATTTCGGACGAATTCGAAAGGTGTTCCAGATTTTCTGGTAGGACATTTTAAGGAAGGTTAAAACACCTCGATAGTCTTGTGGTTTAAGAACCGAGCCTTCGTCTTGAGGTCGAGGGTTTGATTCCCTGGTTGGGCAAAATATGGGTGAGTCAGTTTTTTGGAACGTAGCCGCAACCCGCATTTGGCAGGCGTGCTGTTTGACATTAATAGGCTGATACTTTGTTTTCTTAAAAAAATGAATTTATCAATGAAAATAATACAATTATGAGTGCCAACCAGTGCCCCAATAAAAAACCGTTGGCAAAATTAGCCGATTTTGAATTCGATCAGAATTTTGATATTGCGATATACATATATTCGCAAGTATCACAAACTTTATTAAGACACGATTTTTCCTCTTTTATAACTCGTTTCGGAAATAACAATTCCGAACTCCTTACCTAACTCGACGCTTGTTATAAAACTCGAAGTCGTAAATCGACCGGCATTTCGAAGCCGACTTTCGCCACATCTGTTGACGAATGCTACCGATACTACGCCTGACAGCATTGTACAGTGCGCATAAAATGTATTGGCCAACTTGAAGTGTGGTATATGAAATGTTTCTGGTAACTAATGCTGGAAAAGGGACGAATTTCTTAAGTGCCATATATCTACTGCATAACTAATACTCACGTTTAGACCCGTTAACTAATATCAGATAGTAAAGTCATAATCACTTATAGCAGATCTAATAAACCTGAAGCTAGGGCACATTAATACCTACAGTAGAGTGTCGATAATATTAAAAAGTAAAGTCATAATCACTTATAGCAGATCTAATTAACCTGAAGCTAGGGCATATCTTAAAAAATCTAAAGCGCAGCTTAAAGGTCTAGGATTTTTATAATACTAAAACCAGATTATTATCGCGATTAACACCTTTAAAACACAACTCAACGAATCAAAATCTTTGCACATTATTGAAGCAAACTTCACTTGCTCTAACTTACATTACGCGCACTGCATCCGATCAATCACTGCACCATATTCAATAGCGCATTCTGACGTCTTCTCTGTGCATTAAAATTCATTGAGAACCCGTCTCATACAGCAGTACGTGATGTGGGAGCTAGTAGCTCACCCTACGAATGGTATACGGTGATTTTACATCGATTTAAGTCCTTACATGTCATATAAATATTTATGACGGCGTAAGAGTGTCTAGATGGTTCTAAACGATTTCATTTTAAATACTTATATTGGTTGGATGGAAACCAATTTGATATGTAGTAAATACTGCTGGATGTTGGACAGCAGTTTTTAGATTAGTTTGATCATTGTTGATGTGCCTACAATATGGATTGAGAAATTTTAAAAGTTATGGGATGTCATTAATTTGTTTTTAAATACATTAAGGCAAGAGGGTGCTACATTAAGTTTTAATAATAAGAATACTTGGGCATTAACATAGCAGCTCCATTTCTATAGTAATTTCCAATTCCATTCAAAATAATACGAGGCTTGCCTTTTAAGTTTTGTCGTTTGAAGAAAAAAACAAAACTGCAACATTATGGTCCTTGTTATTATTTTTAAGAGCATTTATCTCGTAGATTAATGTACTTTTCACTTTGCTATAATTCGTTTTTAGGGTTCCGTAGCCAAAATGGCAAAAAAACGGAACCTTTATAGATTCGTCATGTCTGTCTGTCTGTCTGTCTGTCTGTCTGTCTGTCTGTCTGTCTGTCTATCTGTCTGTCTGTCTGTCTGTCCGCCAGTCTGTCACAGCGACTTTTTTCCGAAACTATAAGTACTATACTATTGAAACTTGGTGGGTAGATGTATTCTGTGAACCGCAACAAGGTTTTCAAACGAAAATAGAGAAAAAAATAAAAAAATGGGGTGTCCCCATAGTTAGAACTGAAACTGAAAATATTTTTTTTCATCGAACATATACGTGTGGGGTATCTATAGATAGGTCTTTAAAAATTATATTGAGGTTTCTAAGCTCATTTTTTTCTTAAGTGAATACTTTGCGTGACAGACTCTTCCAAAGTGGAAAAAAGTGTGTCCCCCCCCTCTAACTTCTAAAGTAAGAGGATGATAAATCTTAAATAAATATATAATGTACATTACCATAAAAACTACCAACGAAAATTGGTTTGAACGAAATCTATTCAGTAGTTTTTTTAATACGTCAAAAATAGAATTTGTACGGAACCCTCAGTGCGGGAGTACCTACGACTCGCACTTGGCCAATTTTTAAAGTAATAATTTCACTCCAAAGTGAGGGTGTTCAATAAGCCTTACTTGAAGCATCAACTGCTGCTTCCCCGGACTAGAATCTTGGACCACAAAGTTTTTTTTTTAATTTTAGGTAATGTAAAGGATTCTTTAGGGCTTAGGTCAGGTCTGTACCTAGATAGATCAATTTATTTTAAGTTTTAATTCTTTAATTGCTGAGTCGTATGTCGAACGCTGTGTGAGCTCGCATTGTCATAGTGTTAGATGATGCGTCGCTCAGGGTGAGATTTCCTAAGTTCGGAGATGACTTCTGGTAAACAAACTGTTGTATATTATTCGTCATTTGCTGTTCTACGAACACCAAGTGCAATCGTCGCAACAAGGCGGGTTTTTTTCGACGATCGTGGCCGCCATCTCCTATGAAATGCTTCGAGAGCGAACCACTTCAGTCAGCTTTCCCTTGTAAGATAGAAAATCTTGAATACTGTTTGAAATCAGGATTGTAAGCATAAAGCTAAGATTCTTCATTACTGATGATGTCGTAGACGAGATTTGACTCTCCCCAATCGAACCTTGGAAGAATTTTCTTACACCATTTGACGCGACCCACCTTTTGATCGTGGAAAAGCAAATGGGAGATCCAACGGGAAACTAGCATCCTCACTCCAAACTCTTAATGATTTTTTTTTTAATGGTTGTCCCTGAGATTCCTAATACAGCCTCTTTCTTTCGATATATTACATACGATGTTTGAGAATTAGTTGTGTCACAGCAACGATGTTAACTTTAGTGAAGGCTAATTTTGGATGTCCTTCGCGAGATTAGTCACTGAGACTAGAGTTCCTACGCTGGAATTCTAAATACCAGTGTTCAACAGTCCGCAGACATGGAGCTTCCTCGTGGTATACAGATCATAGCACTTTGAAACACTAAAGTCGTGTTAGGTCACTTCGAAAGTTGTTTAAAATTACTGCATAGGTATTTTCCTTAGTAAGAATCATTCTTGTACGCGACCTGCCAGGTTTGGAACGATGTTGGGACTAAAGAAAAGCATTAATCCTTACACTTTCAATTGTTTTCACGTTCTAAAATCAAACAATTTTAAATATTTAACAGTTCGAAATTCAAAATTGGCGGAAAATATTTAAACGACAGAACTTAAAAGGCAGCCCTCGTATAATATATATTAAGCAGTTAACTGTACTTTATATAAGTGAGCATTCATTATTGTACTGTAAATGAATAAGTTTACAAACACCATTTATTTAAGAAATGGGTTTTAAATGGTTATACTGAAAAGAGGAGAGTCTTACTCTTGACTGAAATGAACAAATTAATGAATACTAAGTGAGCTTATATAATAAGTTTACTTGAATAAATTGTTATATGGTCTTGAGAGCACTTCCTTCATTTCCTCAATTACCTAGATTGAAACAATGGACTGATCAAGATAGTGTTAACCTTAGTAACAACGTGTATCGTGATGGAGTGCGTGACTTCGTGGGGAATTAGTCAAAGCTACATGCCTACGAGTATAGGCTGTGATGTAGACATACTACTCTGTATTGCTTAAATCAACAACTACGAATATTAATCTTGGATTTCAAATTCTAAATTGAAAAATGTTCTTTCAATAATACTTGAACCAGTAACCTTAATAATTTTAAAAACAACCCTATATAACTATTTATTTTTTTATTTAAATTTAGAACATCTGTTTCAAATTCTACTGCTTATAAAAACTATTTAAACAAAAAGTAAAAATTAGTAAATATAGATATGAACTTGCGTAGGTAATTATTGCTCAAATATAAGCTTTTATGACACAAAAGTTTCGCTGCACATGAGATTAAATAACATCATTATGTTCCTATGAATCTGTCCCATAAGACATTTCTTATGGGACAGATTCATTGGACTAACACACCATTTGCCTAGCCCCAAACTAAGCTCGAAGCTTGTACTGTGGATGCTAGGGAACGGATAGACATACTTACTTAAATACATTTATAAACATCCATGACTCGAGTACAAATGCCGATGTTCATCACACAAACATTTGCCCCTAGTGGGATTCGAACCCGCGGGTCGTTAGGCGTTTCGCACCGCAAGAGATTCGAACCGCGGTGCGAATCGCCCAAGAGCCCCTTTTGAATGTGTTCTATCGCACCGCAGTAGTTACAGCGGTGTGAATCGCTCAAGGATTCTTTTGAAATGGGTCGGTTCGAACCACGGTACAATGCTCCTGTAAGTCCAATTTAAACACATAAAATAGATAGGTGATTTGTGTAAGTACAGACCAGAAGAAAAGTGGATTGTTAAAAAAAAGAAAAACAAACGTTTTAAATTTAAACATGGCATACGAGTAAAAGAAAGATAATACTATACATTGCTATGTACTTAAAACTAGGTAATCATGAAAATTCACAAAAAAAATCAACAATGATATAAAAACTTGTAAACTAAACTCTTAATTTTTCTAAACAATAGTCGACAGTTGTATATATCTTTTATAAAACAATAAGTTATGGTTTAAAATCACATTTTGATCGATATTTTTAACTTAAAACTATGTTTATATCATCAGAACCAAGTGCAAGGGTGCTTTTGATTGGCAGCTTTTGTTTCCAGTTAGTCTATTGTTTACTTAACCGGTAAGTCCACTTTGAACTGGTCAAAATTTACCTCGATTTTTAGGAATGTGGGGGGGCATATTTAAGATGAAGATGTTCACGTGGAAATAAAATTATTTTGATTGGCCTATATTTTTGTGCCCGGCTGTACTTTATGTGAATTTAAAGGAAAACTGCTTTAGTCAATGCGGTTCGAATCGACCCATTCAAAAATGATTTTGGGCTATTCGCACCGTGGTGCGAAAAGACCCATTCCAACGAGGCTCTTGGGCGATTCACACCGCGGTTCGAACCACTTGCGGTGCGAAACGCCTAAAGACCCGAACCCGCGGCCTTTGGTTTTGTAGCCAGGGTCTCTAGTCACTCGACCAACAAGCCTGTCATTATATACTTACATGGTTTTTTACCTAATAACTATTATCTTTACTACACCGTCGTTAAAAGTTTACGAGTGAATTTTACTCACGCACACCCTAAGCTAATCAATTGTATTCTGCATACAAATCTTTAGTGTTGCCAGTAAACTACCGCCCACTCCCGAAAATACATTAAGCGGACTATTATCGATTCTACGAAAACATTAAAAACAGCTGTAAAAACAAAACATATTCGAGAACTGTAGATATTCAAGTTATCGATATTACTGCAGTCGCATGCAACTTTATACAGGGTTGTCGAAGATAGCTTATCTTAATTATAATTTTATTGATGCAACGCTAATTACTTTGGAATTTCACTTAAATATCAATTGGTATGTAGCACTGTTTAAGAACGGTATTCAAACAAACGCCAAAAAGTATTGACCACAATGTTCTTATAATTGTAATACATTATTTGAGCTACAACTCAAAATGCATAGGTTTCAAGATAAAATCTTTTTTATATACACGAACTTGTTTGAAACAAGTGTATTACTAAGTATTTAGACTTTTAGCAGATCAGATCTTAACACATTCCTTGACTGACCTATTTTTTATTAATCGTCTTCTAGAAACAACAGTGGTAGTAGGGATAACATCAGCCATAGCATTTTAAAATCAAATCCTCATATTTTAAGGAAAAACATGGCCGTCATTCATCCGCATGCCGTCATAATAGCGCTTATCACAGCAATAATATTTAAAACGTTGCCAACCCTGCATATAGGGCCGGACGCGGCTTATCTCCACGAAATAATGTAGTTTTATTTTAGTTTTGTCCTTGCGGCAACCGAGAGCATCATTCCGTACTATCTCCTCAACAAATCAGAGCCTCTGGAACTCCCAGATAACGGGAAGAAGTCCAAAAGCTATCTTAAGCCGACCGGTTAAGATTTATATTCGTTTAAAGTGTGTAACAAAGGTACAGTTTGCTTCGAATGGTCCGTTCTATGCAGTAACCAGTTATCGCGAAGCGGCAATCTTGTGCGAACACTATTTCGTTATTTTTGCAGAAGTAATGTAGATGAGGGAAGAAATATTGCCGAGTATGCCATTAAGAGTTTATTTATGGTATGAACGCTGGTTTTAGTTTGTGGTGTTGAAATTATTAATAGCCAGTTTCGATGCTTTGTTTTAATGGAAAGCCGCGTTTTGCAGTCTATTCGGTTGTTTAGTGATTTAAAGACTCGTGTACTCGGTTCCAGCAGTATGCAGGGAAATGTGAAAACAAAACAATTTACTTTGATATTTTTTTATAAAAATCATAACATCGAAAATATTTAACTACTTCTTCAGAGTTTCCTATTAATTGAGAAACATTTTGTACGGTAGAATAACTGTATAGTTATGTAAATCTTGTAAGTTAAATATTAGGTTTGGAATAAAGAGAAAACAAACAAATAGTGGCATACCGAGACCATACGAGATTATCTCCTCTTCATCCTCCTCTATCATCTTTTCCAAGGTTAAGTATACAACGGCTTATAAGTAAACTATTAGCGGCAGGCCGCGACTTGTTCCGCGTGTATTTTGGTTTCATATAAACTTTCATCACCCTTTTTATCCCCTTAGGGTGGAATTTACTCATATCATAATCGGATGCCTACGACATAACTGCTTCTACGACATAAATCCTCCTGCCATGCCTATCAGTTCGATCCGTCAAGTGGTTGGTCTGTGCGTTCATACCTAGATTACTATGCCAGCTAGTCACCTTTGAGTTATTATTATATAATATACATTTTACCAAGTAACAGACAGATATTAATATGGATAAACACTTGTTTCCCAAAATATCACGGGTAGAATACGACTTCAAGCAAAGTTCTAAGCATGGTAAGTTGATAGGACAGCACCGTTTGATGTTAACAAAGGCGAAAGGCGGATCTTCCCTGACAACATTTCATCAGAAGTCTCCCTTCGCACAAATTTATGGACACGATTTATTGTGTAACTCAATAATCTCCCATTTCGCGATATCATTAAATTTTCGTCAGCGGCAGACGTTGAAATCTGTGTTTGATTACGTTGTTGATGAAGTGGATTTTGTTTGTGAATTCCAGTTCGATATTTCTTGGCGTTAATCGTCGAAACATGAAGTGTTAGCTCTAAATGTCAGAGAGATAGAGATTGTCTGACGTTTTATATAACTTGACTTTGCAAGGGTGCAATGGTGGTACATTAACTTTCCTCTAAAATTACTCTATCTGATAAATAAACCGCGTGAAAATCGTTTGCGTAGATTTTCTCCTTTATTTTTTAAGGTGGCAAAAGGGTCACCCGGCAAGTGATCACCGCCGCCCATGGACACCAACAACCGCACAAGGGTCGCAGACGCGTTGCCTGCCTTTCAGACCCCATACCCTCCCCTACTGAGCTCTGGCGACCTTACTCACCAGCAGAAACATAGCACAACAGTAACGAATTGCTACTTCACTGTGGTCTTCTGTAAGGAGGTCCTACTCCAAAGAGCGGCTCATGCGAGTGGAAATTCCACTAAAGTCTACCTTTCTTAAAAAGAGGTCAAGTTAAAGTTTTAAGCATACATAATCAATTGTTTAAGGGACACAAGAAAGTGACTTTGTTTTATACTTAAGCAGTGTTTATTTACAATACAATTTTTCAACAAAAAATAATATCGTTGGAAACTTCAGAGACGGAAGCTTGATTGATTGAAAGGATTGCAAAATGTGATTAATCAATCAAATCCTGACTTACGCCTAAATTGTGGCAGATTTAGAAACTTTTTACATTTTGCGTAAGTACAGAAACACACTAGGCAAAAAAAACAAACGCGACGGAATTTTGGTGGGATTACGCCCGCAATGTATTTTAAATGAAGGATGAGACATTGTGCCAAAATCACAACGTGTAATATTGGGTAGAAAATGAACTACAGTCGAAATTCGTTCGCATTTTTTCCGCTAAGTGTGTTTTTACACTAACAGTATTCAATGTCATTATGAAACTTCACTTCTTTTAAACTTCACTAAACCTCTGTAGGTACCAACATTAAGCCGCTGTATTTCAACCATAAGTTATTTGTATTTAGGATTGAGCACAATAATAAAATCTTATGTCGTTCTTAATTCATTCTAAACGTTACGTTACGTAGGTATGGCCCGTATAATCACGACTCTAGTGGGCACGGTTCATCAATCAAATTGTTTGTTTGTACGATACATCATTTCAAACAACCAAGTTATTTTAGATTAGACCCCTATTGTTTAAGCTTTTTATAAATTGTGTTTATTCACTCCCTAATTTTCTAAGTCGGTGTTTACCTTTATTGGAGTAATTGAGTTTGTTATCTACTTAAAAAGTAATTGTTTTTCCTTTGCCAGTTCTTTGCTACTTTTTTGTGTAGGATTTTGTTTTCTTCATGGTCCATGTTATTGACAATTCCCTTATTATAATTGTCGAGTTGTTGATAGTGTGAAATCTTTTATCAAAACCTCGTTAAACAAATATGACGTTATAATAATCATGAAGACGATAATGTTAATCGTGAACATTATAATGAAAGTAATTAAAATTCTGAACAGAAGTTTAGTAAAAATTTGTGTAAAATTTAGGAAAAATTACAAACAAAATTTCATGTTAGAATTAAGTTCTCGTGATAATTAATATTGTTTTTTTAGTACGAACTATCAATCGTATCATTACAAATTACAAATGATACAATTGATGGTTCGTGGTAATTTATCATGGAAATTTTGCAAGAAGCCATAAAATCACATTGAGATATGGAAGGTACATTATTCACAAAACTAGTCTACTAGAATATACACACTACAAATATGAATGGGCAATGGCACCCTGAAGATTTACAAACTAGAGAACTAGTTGTTACAGGAAAAGACAAAAATCAGTGCTTACGTATTTTTTCTACGACTTCAGCAGCAAAAGGTTTGACGACGAATACAAGGAACATCAACTTCGTCAAGGAAGGATCTACCAAGAAGTCCAAAGTCAAACCTTACTCCATCGTTAGTGTAGCTCCAGATTGGAAGATCATGATGGACACGTATGAAAAGCACTACAGTATTCCAGAGGACATTGCGTTATCGTCCCAGGCGCCGACTGACATTCCTCTCTGTTCCACGCGATGGACCCGGCACCCGCACGGAGAATCCATGGATAGCTAAGAAGTTCGTCTCTGAATGGTAACTTTATAGCTGTCAACTCGTTGACTGTAAAGACTATCAAACACATTTTCGGGAAAGATTTTCTTGTCTTTCTTGAAATATTGATTATTAATTTGTCTTAAAAACTAAATGGTTCCGAAAGTAAATAAAAAAATTAAACGCCTAATAAGGGACCTAACATATGTTCCAGAAAATACTTTGGATTTTTTAACTTATTTAAGTCAACATCATACAATCAAATAGATCCAGACACATGTATATAAAATGTACCTACGTTTTTATTGAACGTATCGTCCATTCCTAAAGATATTAAAAGATCTTCGTAAAATACCCAGTTTCATCATATGCCTACTACACTACCAAACAAGTTGCTCTGTATTCAATCCTACGTCTAGGCATTTAGGTCACCCGATTCTCTGAACAGAGCACTGAGAGATACTAGATCAAATGTATTCATGTAGTTTATTGAGGATGTGAATTAGTGCGTTCTAATCAATTCGAACTGACTGCTGAAACTTGAGATTGGCAATATAAACTACGCAACAATATATACGTTTATAATACCAGATCTATAATAGCAATTGAAAAATGATTAGATTAGAAACTTATTATGCTTTGAAAAAGCAATGCGGTTAATTTTCACGTTATTTTAAGCTACTTTTACTATATGTGACTAGAGGTCCGCTTCACCTGAGTGCATACAGCTAAAATATGTATTAGTTTTAAGGGAATATTTTATAGAGCTGATTAATAATTTCCTATCTTAAATGAACATAAAGATATTAATATCAGTAATAAAATTAATCCTATTTATGCCAAAAAAAAGTCAAACAAAATAAACTTTCGCGGGCAAAAGCAAATTACATCAACACGTTTGAACACGCGCTTATAGTAGTAACACTCAAAAGATAAGCCTTTATTTTTTCTGTACTAATACTTCTTAACGGTCCGGATTCCCATCGGCTTCGTTACAACATCCTTTGTTCGTTCACTATTAGTTTTTGTCTGAAGCCACACAAAAAACAAGAACAAAGCACCCGTACGCCGAAACGAAAGCTTAGTAAGCTAAGTGTCAAAACTCAACTGCTACAAACAAGTTTGACCTCCGACCTCGTCTGAGATACACAGATTACCTCCACTCACCGGGTCTCTTAAAGATTTATTTTATTATGTTAATAGAATCTAATTTAAAATTAATTTCACAAGATGAAAAAATGGCCGCCGCTTGTAATGATTAAATACGGTTCACATCCTGTGTTCTCTCCACGCAGGTCCATCGTTCGGAACGTTCATTGAGGGGCGACCAGCGAGTGATTTTAACGAGCTTTATTCGCCGAGTTTTTATTCCGTCAGGGGAGGGGTATTTTTATGAAACTAATGAATGTCAAAGAGAACTTGATTTACTTTCAGCAATTGATCGTCGCTTGTTTTGGCGGGTCGGGACAGTAATCGCGCCGGGGCCGCCGTCAGCTGGTGAATAAAGTCGATTGTGTTTTGTTTTTGTCGTGATAAAAAAATAAAACTCAATTTGAATTTCGATTTCGGAGAGATTTATAGCGATGGAATTGTTGATTGACCTTGTTTTAGCCATAGATATGTAGGTACAATGTCTTCTTTCTAATAGAGTTCTGAGTCTGTTTTAATGGAAGAGGGAAAAATAGGTCACAAACCTTAATTATAATACTAGACAACAACGCAGTTTCAAAACAATTCCCGTATAAAAGGTATTATATCAAATATATCAAGGCATTTTATATCTTATGAACTAACATATTGTAAAATCCTTAACTAACGCGTTACCTTGGTATACAAGACTCCGTAGAACCAAATCCACGAACACGACATACCTGGAAAGAAACAAAAACGCAACATAAAAATTAAATTTCACAACATTAGAAAAGGTTATTCAGATTCCGGGCACGCTCCGTGAATCGCCTCGGGTCAAACAAATCTAAAATTGATCAAAACTCAATTACAATCACATTATGTGCCGTCTTCATGAAACGTGCGTTAAATTTAATTAAAAACGAGCTACCGAATGTAATATTATGAGTTCCCAAGGAATCAGAGGAGGCATCGTAAGTTGATCGCGTGGGCACATTTAGTCACGGGTTGAGTCCGCGCCGCCTTAAATATACTTAATAAACCTATAGTTAAGTCGGTTCGTCGGGATAGATGTTATCGATGTGATATCGATAATCGTGTGTAGCCATCGATTTATTTTGAAGTTATAACTATAAAACGTGGAATGTTTTGAGCTTTACATTTTGACTCATTATAAAATTAGTATCACGATGTAGTTTTAGGCTCTTCTTAATAGCTAGCGACATATTTTCTTAATCAGGTCTTATGTCAGGCAAAACATGAATTCCTTTAACTTGGCACTCGTAGAATATAATATTGAGACATTAGAAACTATCAAAAGAAGCTGCTTTGATGGTTTTAGAAAACACTTTGTTTTGTTTATCATTATGTATGTTGGAAATATTAAAAAGTGAACGTCATCAAAAACATCGATATCCCCTCTCACATCTCTACTCGTCGTTCGAAACTATTCCTCTTATAACCGGTTCTGATGCACTGAGCGAACCACTTAAGAGCTGGTCATTTAGTGAAGATATACCTTTCTTTGTTACAACGCAATATTCTTTTAGATAAAGAGATTCCAGTTCAAAGCTAACTCTTAATATTGGCCATTCCGTAACTCCTCGTCAACTATGTTCTTGTTAGCTTTCTATCTGTTGGAATGTGAAGGTTCAAATAAAGTTGAGTTAACGCATAGATTCAATTCGTTAGATTTACTGTGGCATTATAATTATTTAACATTAAAACGGGACTAAACGCGATATTATTTTTATAAGTACCTGAGTACTTACTGCTTGACGTTTCCGCTGCGATGCTGCAGCCGTGGTCACAAGCGGACTGATGATATAATGCAACGCGAAAGTTTAAAGTTATACTGTGGCATTATTTTGTTTAACGTCTACGTGACGTTAATCAAAGTAACGTTGGTCACTAAGGTTACACAAATTAATTAACAAATCCTTCTTCTTCTTTCTTTCTTTCTTTCTAATTTTTTGTGAAATTCAGTGAATTTCTGTGAAACTGATATATACATTTTATTGAAACAAATGAACTTATCAAAAAAAACTATAAGGGTTCCGTTTTTTGCCATTTGGCTACGGAACCCTAATAACCTAGACCAATGTAATGTACTATAAACAAATGAACTGATCAAAAATAACCTAGACCAATGTAATGTACTATAAACAAATGAACTGATCAAAAATAACCTAGACCAATGTAATGTACTATTACAATAACATGTATGCTACTGCCAAAGTCGACTATACATTTTATTATTTACCTAATTGGTCGTCAAAATCATATTATATGAGTTTCAATGCCAATAATTCCAGAGTGATCTGTTAGTGAATTTAAACAAAGCAACTTCTAAGTTACGCTGGCTGTATTGTTCAGTACTTCCTACATTGAATTCTCACAATTTCCTAGGAAATAAATTTTAATAGATCGCCAACGTATTTGGTAGTGCCTTGAACATGGGGTCGTGGGAATGGATTTAAACTAACATAAACTGCTGTGGCGGATATTGGGTTTCGGTTGTGATATATCATAGTTCATTCATGCGTGTAGACTCAAACACATATTTATGTTAATGAAAAACAATGTTATCTTCTTCGGTAACCTGTATAATAAGCTTTACTTAGAGAAAATTACTATTGCTGTCTAATTGAATACATAATTTTTTATTATAAATTATGTTTTAATTTGGATAAATAAAATCACTGTGTCAACATTTTTTTTTTTGACTTTCGCGTTTTATTGCAATTCAACATTAGTCTTACTTGTGAAATTCCAATGGAAATGACTTTTATTACTTCAAAGATTTTCAGGACAAACTAAACAGACTATAAACGAACGGCTGTTTTGTTGTAATAAAAAGTAACATTAATAAATAAATGAAACATCGAGCCGGAAAAAACAGTGCAAATTCTCCCTAAGAAATAGACAAAGTAATTCCTGCAATGTACAACTGATCTTGTTCCCTTTAAACCTTCCTTTGAAATGAATTCCGAATTCCTTTGGAATTAAACTTTAAATTCATTTATTTAATAGAACATAGTCGTCTCAAAAGCATTTGAAATTCTACTCTTGATCCTTTCCTCGCAACTTTGAACTACATAAGACCTCAGTCCGAAAAGACACTGACTGTCTTTCTGACAAAGTACATTGTAAAAATATTTTTGTGTTGGATATTATCCATTTATCGAGAGAGGTTTTATGCTATAGTTTAACACTATGTGGGCGGAATCCGAAATCTACGTGGACGAAGTCTCTACTAATCGGACTAACAGTTAGATAACGAAATATCCTAAACCATTAAGATAAAGCTCAAGAATGCTTAGTTTTTGAACGAAGCTACATATTAAGAAGTTGTTTGTTTATGCTTAAGTATAATGTCAAAGTGATTATATAGCTATTATACATAATGAGTAGTTATTCATTATGACACAATTCACATACATATTGATAAAAATCTTATTCATTTTGGGTAGACTTAGCATCTGCTAACCGGATAAGCTTTTACTACCAACTTTACCATATAATTATGCACCATCTGCTTGATGTACTATCCCATCATTTTAGGGATAATACACCCCACAGATGTATCGGACGTATGTCAAAACACGATCAAATTGAGTATCGATTTCGTTAAGCAAAAACTCTCATAATAAGCCAGTACAGGTGGATATAAAGTGGATATAGGTAGAGTTCCCATGTCATCTTCACTTCAACTCGCCACTTTTACGGCGAGCAGCAAAAAAGCGGTCGTCCAACTTTGGAAATGAAATGTGTTTCTTGCCCGAAGATGACTGTCAAAGGATTCTGGGCTTTTTAGGACGAGGCTTCTTTAGCTCGTTTTGTACTCGTACGTTTACGTTATTGGGTTGTTTGGAGTACAAAAACAATGAAAGCAAGTAGTTTTTAGCTCAATCCAGGCGAATGGAATTTCAGCGAAAAGACTACTAATCAATTTTTCACTATATTTTCCTTTTCTTTTTATTCAGTTTATGATGTTTCTTAGATTTAATCCTTATAATCGACCCTAACGATCGATACGATGCTATAAAAGAACAGGATGCAACTTTTACTGATTTTCGAGAGTTCGATTACCGGGATACAAGCGAATTTACAAAAAAATTTGACTGGAGTTTTCCTTCTTTTTAAAAATAAAAGATTGTGTTCTTTGAGTAAAAAATTCTATCTACAGTATTATGGGTACTTCCAATTCAGGCAGCATTAGAAAATCCCACCCTATATAGTATGCATACACTATAAGTCCCAATAAATGTATCCATACTAATATTATTAATGACTAGCGGCCGCCCGCGACTCCGTCCGCGTGGTTTCCGGTTTCCGCAAACGTAGGTATATACTATACCTATAAAGTTCCATACAAACATTAATCCCCTTTTTCATCCCCTTGGGGTGGAACATACAAAAATCCTTTCTAAGGGGATCTTTATGTCATAGTAGCTTTATGCATGCCAAGTCCCAGCCCAATCGGTTTAAAATTGACAAAGTTTCATACAAACATTAATCCCCTTTTTCATCCCCTTGGGGTGGAACACATAAAAATCCTTTCTAAGGGGATATTTATGTCATAGTAGCTTCATGCATGCCAAGTCCCAGCCCTATCGGTTTAAAATTGACAAAGTTTCATACAAACATTAATCCCCTTTTTCATCCCCTTGGGGTGGAACATATAAAAATCCTTTCTAAAAGGATCTTTATGTCATAGTAGCTTCATGCATGCCAAGTCCCAGCCCGATCGGTTTAAAATTGACAAAGTTTCATACAAACATTAATCCCCTTTTTCATCCCCTTGGGGTGGAACATATAAAAATCCTTTCTAAGGGGATATTTATGTCATAGTAGCTTCATGCATGCCAAGTCCCAGCCCTATCGGTTTAAAATTGACAAAGTTTCATACAAACAATAATCCCCTTTTTCATCCCCTTGGGGTGGAACATATAAAAATCCTTTCTAAAGGGATCTTTATGTCATAGTAGCTTCATGCATGCCAAGTCCCAGCCCGATCAGTTTAAAATTGACAAAGTTTCATACAAACATTAATCCCCTTATTCATCCCCTTGGGGTGGAACATTTAAAAATCCTTTCTAAGGGGATATTTATGTCATAGTAGCTTCATGCATGCCAAGTCCCAGCCCTATCGGTTTAAAATTGACAAAGATTCATACAAACATTAATCCCCTTTTTCATCCCCTTGGGGTGGAATATATAAAAATCCTTTCTAAGGGGATCTTTATGACATAGTAGCTTTATGCATGCAAAGTCCCAGCCCGATCGGTTTAAAATTGACAGTTTCATACAAACATTAATCCCCTTTTTCATCCCCTTGGGATAAAATAATAGATATATACTATAGCCTATAACCTTCCTCGCTAAATACACTATCCAACACTAAAAGAATTTTTCAAATCGGACCAATAGTTCCTGAGATTAGCGCGTTCAAACAAACAAACAAACAAACAAACAAACAAACAAACAAACAAACTCTTCAGCTTTATATATTAGTATAGATTAAACGAACTTACCTAAGTGACGTTCTATCATAATTATACGAGTAGCTTCGTTCGAAGAGATTGGAATAACACTTGTAGTAGTCCGCGTACCGGCTTGCCATTCATCCACTAGTAGTTTAAATTAATTTATATTTAATTTGTATGTAGTTTGGTAATTAAAGATTTTAATAACAAACTAATAATACAAAAAAGACAGTTTCCTGATTTTTTCCGCTGCACACATCTTGCCGCCATCTTGGTGGCGCTGTCTTCATTTAGTTGAAAGCAACCTCCCAATAGTTCGTCCTGGGATACCTAGGGATGGGTGGGAACCAATCTCTTCGAACGAAGCTACTCGTATAATTATGATAGAACGTCACTTAGGTAAGTTCGTTTAATCATTAATTATACTTCCTATGCTTCGTTCTCGAGATTGGAATAACACTTGTAGATTTTGAAAGCTAAGACGAACTATTGTATCCATGGAATTGAGATGAAAAAACCATTAGAAAATCAGTACTTCTATATTTATATAATAATAATTATATAATACATTATATTTTAATCAATCATATATTAATTATTCAGTCTGTATAATCATATGAAAATAATAACAATTAAATCATTTTGCTTTTATCTAGCTAATATGTACATTACTGCCTACTTATTATGGTCGAGTAATGTAACAGCAAACTCCTGGGAATCATTACGCTTAGGAATGTATCTATTATAAAACTGCGCAAAGACTTTCGAGTTTCCACTCCAACCAGCCGTATTCTTAATAAGGTCAATGTGAATACCTAATTTCTTAGCATTCGAAGTAGACGCATGTCTTGTCGAATGAGCTGAGAATATCGTTGTGTCAATACCGCTCTCAAACAGCGTATCTTTTATCCACCTACTAAGCGTTTGACTTGAGACCTTTTTAAAGGGTTTCTTAAAACTTATAAATAAGTTGGTGGTGTTACCTCTCAAAAATCTTGTTCTCTCTACATATTTAATAAGTGTATCGGCTGGACAGATCTCAGGTTTTTTTGTGTAGAATGGAATTACTAGGTCTGGCTGATTAGAGCCTAGTCTAGAAGTTTTCAAAATATTGGGAATTTTTATTGAGACTTGATTAGTTCCAACAGTAATGTTATTTATAAGGATATTATGTAATGTTTGTACCCTTTGTGCAGTAACTAAGGCCAGCAAAGTAACAAGCTTTTTTGTTAAAATGTCTAGGTCAATCTCGAAATTGGGGAAAAAGTTTGCTAAATAATCCAAAACTATAGATGTGTCCCAAGTAGTGTTATACTTGGGAGTTGGGGGACGAAGCCGATAGAAACCTTTGAACAATCTAGACACAATGTCATCAGAACTTACTTTAGAGCCTAAAATCAAAGTTAACGCCGAGCGATAGCTGTTTAAGGTACCGTATTGAGCACCCTGATTATACATTTCAGTTAAAAATTCTATGACCGCTTCAATGGAAGAGGTATATGGGTCTTTGTTATGGTTATTGCAAAAAACAAACCACCTCCGAAAGGCGCATTCATATTGACGTATGGTATTGTCAGATAGTGAAGAACAGATGACGTCAACGGATTGAAGAGGTACGTTTCTCTTCAAGAATGCCGACCTGACAACCGCCCTGCCATCAGGACAATTTTGGGATGTGGCTGGTTGCTGTGGGAAGGAAATATCAAGGCGTTACTATCTGGTTGAAATATTATAACATTTGATATCAGAAGCCGCTGATACAGTGGATACCAGGGCTGAGTAGGCCACTTGGGGACGACGACAATGCCTTCAGCTCTATCTGTCACTATTTTTCTTAATACTTTTAATATTATAGAAAAAGGAGGAAATGCGTAAAAGTTAACATTGTTCCAAGATATTGTGAATGCATTTATCACATATGCTTCTGGGTCCCTATTCCAGGATGCATATATTTCGCATTTATTATTTAATCTAGATGCAAATAAATCAATATCTGGAGAACTAAATGTTACTTTAATTTGTGAGAAGGCAGCATCGCTTAGAGTCAACTCCATGTCTTGGTGACATTTACGGGATTCTGCGTCAGCAATACAATTATCTTTAGAAGCAATGTAAGAAGCAAATACAAAGAGATTGCGTTCTTCGCAAAACTGCCATATACGTTTAGCTATTTGACTGAGGTGGGGGAATCTAATTCCACCCATACGGTTGACATAAGAAATGGCTGTAGTGTTGTCAAGTCTTAATAAAATTTGAATATTTCTTAAATTTTTTGCAAAAATTTGTAACCCGAACAAGACCGCCATAAGCTCAAGACAATTAATATGAAGATTACTCTCAGAATCACTCCAGCGGCCACTGGCGGTATCGGCGCCACATGCCACCCCCCACCCGGTTTTGCTCGAATCTGTAAAAATTTCCATGGCGTAATTATCTGTTCGGATAGGATTGAAAGACTTAGAACATGCGCTAAGCCACCAAAGCAAATCATTTTGAACTTGATTTATGGGTAAGTTAAAGTAACTGTCATAATCATCGTTTTTTAGCAAGGCTAGGTATTTACATCTCTCTAATTTTTTAGTATAAGCCCATCCGTACTGGACAGCAGGACATGCAGATGTCAGTAATCCAACAAGACGAGCAAAGTTACAAATAGTGGTTCGTTTTATTTTCAAAAAATATTTAATTTCCTTCTTTATTAAGAATATTTTTGTATCAGGAAGACGCACATGGAATTTTTTACTGTCTATTATCATACCGAGATATTGACATGATTGACTTGGTACAAGTAAGCTCTTTTCCTCGTTAATTGCAAATCCCAACGATTCTAAGACCTTCTTTGTATGAACGGTATTTTTCAAGCATTCTAAGTAGGTACTTCCAATACAGCATATGTCATCTAAATATATTGTGGACTGAAAACCTAGTGACCGAAGGTGTGATATGACGGGTTTCATTAATTTTGTGAATACAAACGGTGCTGTGTTTAACCCAAAAGGTAAAACATTAAATTGATAGGTTTTTGCTTGAAAAACAAATCGTAAATACTTTTTGGAATTACTATGTATTGGCACAAAAAATAAGCATCTTTCATATCAATAGTTGACATATAACAGTCTTTAGTAATCAACTTGACAGTAGTTCTCAGGTCTTCTAATTTAAAATGTTGAGTATCTATGAATTTGTTTAGTGATTTCAAATTTAGAATGAATCTATTTTTGCCATTACTTTTCTTTACAAGAAAATAAGAAGAAATGTATTGACCATCACAAGGCTCACACACTGAGACTGCTCCCGTGGTGCATAAGTCATTGATTGCATCATCAAGTAATTTTAAATCACATTTTGAAAAAATAATTTCATGTGGAACCTTAGTTTGATGTACAGGTCGAGTAAACGGTATCTTGTAACCCTGTATCCATGAGAGGATAGTAGAATCGTTAGTAATATTGCACCAGGCATTAAAACACAGTTGAAGTCGAAATGACTGGCATACCGTATTTATCGGCGGGGTGCTCGCTGACGCTGTACAGGACGCCGCGGCGGTGGCGGCGGCGGCGGCGGCGGCGGTGCTAGGCGCCGTGGCGGTAGTCCGTGAGGCGCCTGAATCTGAGGCGTATACGCAGACACAGGTTCCTCGGCGCGTCTCCCCGCTGACGGCAGTCTGCTCGCCGTTGCGGGGCTTCTCAAGTTTAAAGGCCGATTGGAGGGTTTCATTTTCGGCAAGGGTCTATAGGATGAGGTGCTGGCCCTTATCTCAGACCCTGACTTGTTTATGGACTTGGCAGTCCTTAATGTATCCGACAGCTTTTCACCAAATAGGTACTTATCTATTAGAGTATCATTGAGATGTTCTTTTACCTCTTTTTTAATAAACGAACAGATGTAGTTTCGTCTGAGTACAGATTCGGTATGTTGCACGTCGGATATTATACGACCGGCATCTATCAATAGTTTGATAGTTTCCGAATCCTTATTGGTCGAAAGTACCCGCTGCACGGCTAAAGCGACACACGATACTGCCGCCGAGATCTGTTTTTGCTTATGTTGGATGGCAGTATCTTTTTTCTGGAGGGTATCAGTAAGCGCTGCTTTTACCTCTAAATTTAGGGCCGGGGGGTCAATGAGCTTGCAGTTTTCTGGTGTCAAATATTTTTCCAAAATTTCTTTTCGTATCTCTTTAGAAACCCCCGTAGTTGCGACATGTTCCCATCTATTCGCTATATCATTCTGGATTTTTGATCCATATTTTTTTTCTTTACTAGGGGCTTCTCCCAAAAATAAAAGAATTTCCTCATCCAACATTAATTCGTCAGATTTGTCCTCTCCAACGTCAGCTGTCTGGGAAGTTGCTGGCGGGGAATGGGGCGGGGGCGCCGGTGCCGGCGGCGCGGTGTCTGCTGACGTGCCTTGCATGTTGGTCTCATCTGGCACTGGGCTAACACACACTACAGGAGCAGTAGTTGATTGGTCGCCGGTATTACCGTGACACTCATACATCGGTAGCATTACATCTTCAACGCCTGTAATGTTTTAAATGTATACAGCTTTAAATAAAATGTGATACCTCATAAAGATATGCACAGCTTAATTTTATTTGCAATATTATATATTCTCTTCGCATATATAATATGAAGTGAGTGTACCAATGAAATTACTCGGTAATAGTCACGCAAACTATACACAGTAATGTTTTTTATTAACAAATAACGATTCGGCATATATCGGCATAGTCAAGCAAACTATACACTAGCCTTAAAGTTTAATATTGAACTACTTGGCAATAGTCACTCGAACTATACACTGTAGTAATGAATTGTTCGGTTACATCCATGACAGATGTACACAGTAGGTATGTAACTAAAAAGTATGCAAGGCAATAACCACATTCCAATTGTTATATGAAACGAGTTATGCACAGTGCAGGTGTTTATATTTGACCAACCTTCATTTATTGACGGAATTTCTATTTCACACGATGTTGATGAATCACTGGAAGATACATTATTACGACGTGAATGTTTTTTCCGCTTCTTAAGTTTTTTCTCAATACGTCGTATTTTTTTTCCACAATTTATCACTATCTTCATCTTCCGAATGTTTTCGCTTAGGCATCCTAATAATAAAACACTGGAATATCAAAGTAAAACGGCAATCTAAAAAATAGAACAAGGAGCACGTGGTGAACGGCGCGGCACTAGAAACGCGAATGAAGACAGCGCCACCAAGATGGCGGCAAGATGTGTGCAGCGGAAAAAATCAGGAAACTGTCTTTTTTGTATTATTAGTTTGTTATTAAAATCTTTAATTACCAAACTACATACAAATTAAATATAAATTAATTTAAACTACTAGTGGATGAATGGCAAGCCGGTACGCGGACTACTACAAGTGTTATTCCAATCTCGAGAACGAAGCATAGGAAGTATAATAAATGGGAAAGTGTGTCTGTCTGTCTGTATGTTTGTCTTTCTTTCACGGCAAAACGGAGCGACGGATTGACGTGATTTTTTTAGTGGAGATAGTTGATGGGATGGAGAGTAACATAGGCTACTTTTTGACCCATTCCAACACCCCACTTCTCTAAAATGGGAGCTGGAAGTTTGTATGGAAAATCTATATATCTATATTTATAAAATACTATTATTAGATAGACGCTTAAAATTTGGCATGCAGGTCCCTTAGTAAACTTGATGCTTAGTTGCAAAAGGATATTGCAAAATTCTCACGGGAACGGGAGTAAGCGGGAAAAAACATTTGTATCGTGAAATCCGATATCCACGCGGACAAAGTCGCGGGCGGCCGCAATCCATAATTCCATACTAATCCATACTATATACTATAATATTATAAATACTATTACTATATACTATATTCATACTAATATATATTTATATATATGTATAAATATATATTCTATATTTTATTATTTTTATATATATACATACTTACATACTTAATATTATAAATGGGAAAGTGTGTCTGTCTGTCTGTATGTTTGTCTTTCTTTCACGGCAAAACGGAGCGACGGATTGACGTGATTTTTTTAGTGGAGATAGTTGATGGGATGGAGAGTAACATAGGCTACTTTTTGACCCATTCCAACACCCCACTTCTCTAAAATGGGAGCTGGAAGTTTGTATGGAAAATCTATATATCTATATTTATAAAATACTATTATTAGATAGACGCTTAAAATTTGGCATGCAGGTCCCTTAGTAAACTTGATGCTTAGTTGCAAAAGGATATTGCAAAATTCTCACGGGAACGGGAGTAAGCGGGAAAAAACATTTGTATCGTGAAATCCGATATCCACGCGGACAAAGTCGCGGGCGGCCGCAATCCATAATTCCATACTAATCCATACTATATACTATAATATTATAAATACTATTACTATATACTATATTCATACTAATATATATATTTATATATATGTATAAATATATATTAAATATTTTATTATTTTTATATATATATTTTATATTATAAAAATGGGAAAGTGTGTCTGTACGTCTGTCTGTCTGTATGTTTGTCTTTCTTTCACGGCAAAACGGAGCGACGGATTGACGTGATTTTTAAAGAGGAGATTGTTGAAGGGATGGTGAGTAACTTAGGCTACTTTTTAACCGACTTCAAAAAAAGGAGGAGGTTCTCAAGTCGTTTGTATTTTTTTAAATGTTTGTTACCTCATAACTTTTGCCTGGGTGAACTGATTTGGATGTTTTTAATTTCATTTGAAAACTGGTGCTTTGGTCCCATAGCAATTTTGTCCCATTCTGACAGTCGCATCCATGAAAAAACTAAATAAGTCTGAAATTCACATTTAGTTTGTGCTCAACAAATGCACAATAAATCGATTTCGATTCTTTATTTATTTATTGGAAAGAATGTTATTTAATGGCAGTTTGATAAGAGTTTGGTTAGGTTTTCATAATAGGATCCATGGAAAAGCGACGGAACTCTTCAAATTTTAGGAGCAAATTAACGATAATCGAAGGAATCTTTAATTGGCTAAGAGCCGTCCGTAAACGGCGCTGTCTCATATTAGTAGCACGCATTAGGTTACACATATTTAGGCAAATAAATGTATGTATATATATATATATATATATATATATATATATATATATATATATATATATATATATATACTAACGGCCGCCCGCGTGATTTTACTAATAGTTCTACTTATATAATTTTTTTGCTGACTTCTGACCGACTGTATTTTTTTAATATAGGATGTAACAAAATATACTGCAAATATTTTACCACCACTTGGCTTTTGGGGCAAGGCAAGTATAGTAATTGTATTACACTGATAAGACACGACCAGCTGTCTTGCATATGACAAATTTTGTACTTATACCAATTATTCACTCAATTTATTTTGTTGATTTTCTCGGAAACTAGCGTATTAACAAAAAAAATTACTAGACAAATTTATTACATTTCCGCTTAACAATTCACCCTTAAAATAGCAGTATATTTTGTTACACCTTATATATTTGTTTCCTCATAACTTTTGCCTGGGTGAACCGATTTGGATGTTTGTGGTTTTATTTGAAAGCTGGTGCTTCCAATTTGGTCCCATAGCAATCTGGTTCAGTTCTGACAGTGGCATCCGTGAAAAAACTGAAAGTCTGAAATTTACATTAAGTACGTGCTCAACAAATTGACCGTCCGTAAAAGGCACTGTCTCATATAAGCAGCACAATATTAGGTCTACCCATATTTAGTTACCTTATTCAGATTAACAGAAAATAAAAAATAACAAAAAAAAACCGACTTCATAACAGAAAACCTATTACAAAACTTAAGTGCACTTCAAAGTAAAAAAGAATTTTCGGTGCCTGCCTAAAAACAAAAGAAAAAAGCACCAACTTCAGTTACTTTGTTTAAGACAAATGGCAAATTCTTAAAAGTAAAATATTTTTTACTTTCAAGTGAATTTAAGTTTTTCAAAAACTTTTTCTTATCTTAATATATAAAAGGAGAAACTGACTGATTGGCATATCATCGCACAGTCTAAACGGCTTAAGGAAGGCACTTGAAATTAGGAATGGACGTAGCTTAGGTACCGTAGAGGTGCACTAAGAAAGGAATTCCCGACTGGAGACTGGAGTTAGCAGGAAAAAACATTAGTATTCAAATTCAAATTCAAATAATTTCAAATAATTTATTTCGACCAAAACAAGATAAATGGTACAATAATCGCAACATGGCGGTAGAAACATATTACAACTTACTTAAATAATACAAAGTAAACGATCATTAGTACCAGAGAAAAGAGACATTACCTTCCGTGCTAGTTTAAAAACTGTGTTACGGCAAGGTAATTTGATCCTTGTCCGATACTAGTATAGTTCACTTTTGCATAATCTAATACACATTGCGTTTGGTCAAACAAGCGAACACAAAAGCAACCTGTTGCTCCTCGCAACAGTCGACCGTTTTTTGCATTAGTGCAATACAAGTTAAAAATACAGATAAATCACAGGTTGGGTGCGTACAATATTACATTTTTCGAAGTGTTTATTAATTTGGGATAAAAATATAAATATTAACATAAAACTTGAACGTTAAGAGAGGGAAGAGGTTTGAGTATTGATTAACTATAATTACATTTGGGGTTTATACATACGAGTATTATATGATAATGGTTATAATCAGAAATAAGTTAAAATATTATATACATATATATATATAGCAAAACAGTATGAAAAGTCAAAACAGCTCAAGTTAGACGCTTGAAATTAGGCATGCAGATAACTTAGTAAATGTATAGCTTAGCTGCAACAGATTCCCACGGGAACGGGAGTACGAGTATAACGTGTAAAAGTCCGTTTCGAGTTCTCCTCTGTGTCCAGAAAAGGAACATTGTGCGACCCCAAATTTAACGCGGGCGAAGCCGCGGGCGGCCGCTAGTACATATATATAATAGCCAGATCTAGCTAATCTGCTTGAGAATAGCCAGACGCACACCGACGTCTGTAACTTAGTGCTACGTTGTATTGGTCTTGAGCTTAATTCAAGCTCTCCATAGCTCTTTGCTTCGGAACTCTCGGTCTAAACAATCCTTTGCCAGTGTTTATGGAGTACAGTTAGACGTTGATCGAGAGTCCGGTTAACTGTGGTGAGAGATATTCATAGTTCTAGACTTGAGCCTATTTTAATGGTATGTACAATAAATACGGTATTTGACTGACAAGTCAAATCACCTACTTTTTTGAATGTCAAAAACGTAACCTTGTAGGGAAAAATGTATGAAATATTGAATCGTGACGTCACGATGCTGCAGTGTCAAATCAATACTCTTTTAACTTCAATTAGCTTTAATAATTTGTTAAAAGCTCACTAGTAACCGTGCGGTAAAAAATTGTGCCTAATTATTGATTACCTATGTCTTTAATCTTTCAATGTCATAATTTATTCCGTATGCAGTCAAATACCCAATTGTACATATTTTTTGCTTTATAAAAGAGCGGTAAACAAGGAAATACGTTACCTTATTTTATTTTATTCTTCCCATTTATTTCTTAGACATTTTAAAACACTGCCAATCGTAGATTACAATATTTTTTGTAACCAGAATTTTTGTTAAACATTAGTTTGTTGTTAGCAAGAAGATCCCTACGTAACTTTTCTGATCAAGTTAAAGGTCGCTAAAGTTGATTCTAAGTTTTGTGAATAGAATTCATGTAAATACTTTATTAGTGTCGCATTAAATGTATTACAAACTTTACAGACAAGTTTACATTAAACTAAAAGTTATTTTTATTTTCTTAATATTTTGTCTGTCGTCTTTAGGGGAAGGTTATATGTAAGGCTATGGTATAAAGAAAATTGTAAGCAGATTCATGTTTAAATTGAAACATATAAATAATAGATTAATGAATAAATAATACAATAAGGCATGCACTAAACATTATACAAACAAGCATGTATTGTTTACTGAATCCCTGATAATTACCACGCTAAACCACAACCACATTAACGCCAGATATCAACAAATAAACAGAGTTTCACAAGTTCTGTTATGACAGACGCCGTGGGATTCAATTACATCACAAAAACGCCTAAGCGCATCCATCCTTATATTCGGCTGCCGATTTTTTTGCCCCAAGTTTTTTCCAACTACAGGTGAAGCGAGAACCCATACTTAGCCGGCTTTAACCTGTAATCTAAATTCATTTCTCGATCCGACCCACGGAGCCCATATCTCTGTTTTTATTATAGCGTTAAGGCCATTTACAGGTTTTTTTATTCAAAACAAATTACCCATTATTCTCGTGATGGGCCGATCTTATTATCCGACGACAAACGAGTCCTTTTTTGGTTCTACGAAAATATTGTATGGAGGCGATTTTAAAACGACAATCGGGAGGATCGTAAAGCATCGATTGAATCGATTTGTGCTCATTGAGTCGAGTGATTGCAATGATTCCTTGGAGGAGAGTGAATTTATTTCGTCCCGTCTTTCATTGTACCTATTACCGCAACGAGGTTTATAAAATATTTATTAGGTGTTCGATTTTAGTCGATTGAATTTAATGAGTAGTTAGTGTGAAGTTATATACCACCATACGGGATAGGATTAATCCACATTTAATTTAAGTTGTAATCATAGGGTAAGCTTAATCACCACGCTTATCAAGGATGGTTATTAATTTCAAATTTTTGAATTTTAATGGCCTAGTGGCCTATACACTGCTTCACGTGCCAAGAGTCGTGGGTTGGAATTCTGTTTAGATAAATGATTAGTCAACTTTAAATTTTTGAATTATTCGTTACAACTAAATAAGAATACTTAAAACTATAATGTTAATAGATCCATCCATATAAAAATCATGTGAGGTAACGTAATCTAATAAAATCTAACGATACGCGAACGGCAATATGCATTATAGTGCCAATAATAATGAAATAAATTAGGGTAATCTAAGTAATTGTAGAATTTTGCATGTTCCAAGAATCAAACCAAGGACCCCGAGTTCACGGCCAGCCACTTAAGCCATTAAACTAACAATGTTATTGATGAACGGTCGCTTTATTTAATAGATTATTTCGTGTGCCGATCCTATAATATCTGATAAATATTCATTTTGTAGAGTGTCTAGTTTATCCCGTCAGTCACGATTTTCGATTTAAATCGATTAATAAATCTTTTTAGTTTCGCTCAGAATTTAGAGGGTTTTTAACCATCGTAGTTATGTTATTTTTTCTTATCCCAGACGAAATTTGCCTACGGCATCGGCATCTGATCTATACAGCCGACTTAGGTATTATAGGAGCCAAGTGAATGCGAAATAGTATTTTACGTTATAGTGTAAATAATTTAATTATAATGTGTTCTTAGGTTAACGCGACTGTTACTCATAAATTAAACTACTTTTGAATGAATGAAAATTGTGGTTACATTAAAACTACATAACAACAGGAAAACCCGACACAGGCTCCTGGAAAAATAAAAAGTTGTTTATTAGCAGTTTTATTTAATAACTGAATTATATTTACATTGGTAATATTTGTATATCTTGTGAAATAACTTACATAACAGTGAAAAATATGTGTAATGAGTAATGTCATTCGGGTCTTTTAGATAAGACCCTTACTGAAATGGCAGTTGACCTCTGGTCTAATTTTTATGTCCACTGCTAGGTACACTGTAAAATAATAAATGTAAATCAGAAAATAGTAGCTGACTTCACGTCTTCATAAAATATCATAATAATTTTAAAACTGTGAGAAATCTATCCGCCATCGTAAACTTAATATTTTATGACCAAGTTAAAACATAAACCGCTTAACTTTATTATCAGAGGTCAAATATAATGTGGACATGTCATATCGAGTTATTCACAAGTTATAACAGCTAAAGGCTATGGATTGTAACTCAATATTCAACTGTCTATAACAATTTAAACAAAAATAAACCAAATTTTAAAGTGTCTGAAGATGAAAATGAATTCCACCTGACTTTTTTCTGGTTTGGTGGTGGAAGTATATATTTATTTATGTGATAGGGAGGCAAACGAACAAGACGTTCTCCTGATGGTAAGTGTTCACCGCTGCCCATGACATCAACAACCGCACTAGGGTCGCAGGTGCGTTGCCTGCCTTTAAAAACCCCATACCCTCCCCAACTGAACACTGGAGATCTTACTCACCACTACCACCAGCAAAAACATAGCACAACAGTTACGAAGTGCTACTGTACTGTGGTCTTCTGTACGTACTTCCCCAGACGAGCGGCTCAATCGAGTGGATGTCCCTCAAAACTCTACCTCTCTCCTATTATTATATTCCTTTGTTTTTAGTGGATTTGTGACCAAATCTGGGACTGGCGGATTTAAAGGAAGGATTTGTTGGCAGCATACTAACAAAGACTGATGAAAAAGCGATCACCATTGCTGATGGAAATCAACAATACCACAAATGTTGTAAGTGAGTTACCAGCACTCAAAACATTTTGATTCACAGCTTTAGCTGATACTTGAGGTGTTGACAGCAAAAACTTTGCTTGATAAGGGAAATATCCATTACAGAAACACATTTCATTCACTCACACAAAGTACACGCAAGTAACTCGGTTGAGCATGTCAAAAAAGTTAGTCGGCACATACATAAATAAAATGTAATTACAAGGCGGGTAGGCTCGGCAAAGCTAGCAAGCCCTAATTACTCATGTATGAAATCCGCACTCTTTTGCACGCGACTCCCTTTGACCTTAACGCTATGTAATTACAGGTCAACTTTGAATGCGTTAATTTTTTTTTCTTCAAATTTAACAGCATAATGCTTTGGCTTTGTTTCACGTCGTGCTAAGTTTATAGCACGAGATTGGCCCCGCCTATCAAGAGGGAGGGTTGTGATTGGTCGAGCGGTTTCTTTGTTTCTAACCGCAATGACTTTGGTTACGTTCCACTCAAATTAGCGAATGCGAATTCTTCGAAGGAAAAATGAATGACGGTACTGAGACACCGCCCGTTGATTCATTATGGTTTATCATGAAGGTCAATGAAATCAGTGACCGGTTAAATAGATAAAATATTATAATAGGTTTGTTTTGTCAACAAACTGATAGGATTTATTAATTAGTCATCATTAAATATACAACCACAGATTCAATTGCCGGATGCATTTATCTTCAAAAATTAGTTTTACGTTGTGGACTATCAACACTTTAACAGTCTTTATATGTATTTCAAGCCTAAATATAAGTGTAAAAGTTTTTTTTAAGTGGGATTAAAACACAGGCGACCCTCTAGTTCGTTTGCCGCCTCTGCCATAAAGAAAACATTGATTATTCTTTGTTTACTTATATCAAAAACATCGTAAATAAATTTAAAGAAATCTTATTTCGTGAGAAGACAGACTGATCTAAAAAGTCCATATTAAACTTAACAACTGCATACAAAACCCAAAAAACTCACACCAAGCAAGGCCTAAAAGTAATTGCAAAATTAAAACGGTAAGTAAATAAATAATAACAGGTTTTAACAGCATATAATTGCGCTCGCTTGTCGAGCATTATTAAGAATTCTGTGTGAATATGAATATTCTCATACAATTTTAACAGAAGCGTAGTTTTAAAGTTCAGTTATTCGTGGGTGTCCGTTGTGACGCACGCGAGCATTAATTGATACTTATTCCACCATTACTTGTGAGATTAACTGGTGTTCCGTCTTTATTGTTTGCCGCTCGGTATAATCCTCTCTTAGCCTAAATACCGCCACGTGTTGGGTACAAGCTCGGTACAAATCTTTGTGGGTTTCTGCGTTCTGGTTTTAAATTTTTTGAAATAAAATTGTACGAATAGAATTTGTAAATCTTTTAGGGAAAATTAAAAGACTTGGGGATTATTTGATGGACGAATCAAGAGTGCATCTCACTTTCTAGATAAATAGCATTTTATACCCTTTTAAAAACACCACAACATGAACTTCGGCAATAAAATGTTAAAATTATAAACAAAGAAAAATTCATCTGATCTCACGGCTAAGGCGGGAATCATAATTAAATAATTTTAACATTATAGTTAAAAGGTATAATTATACCTAGTATTTAAAAATGCTTAAATAAAAATATACAAAAAGTTCTGCACTAAATTTTGAACCTGAATAGGTCGTGCGTGCGTAAATACACAGACATTACAAATTACGAAAAATTGACTTATTCACATAAAAGTATATTTACTTGTCACTAATTACAATAAGTGACTTCAATCAGTTACATCCGCCAAAGGGAAATTGGGGACGAAATTTTCAAAGTAATTTTAGGCAGTCGCATTTTTAACACAAAATCCGTCGGCAGACCTATACTTAGTTGTCATGAAGCGACATTTACCTGTCATCAAGTAATGCAGTTGATTAAATTAGGCCGAACAGAGTTTCAACACGTCAAAAGTTGTCGCAAGCCATTTTCCGTTTTACAATAATAGTTTTACCAGTTATTATTACACTTAACCGTTTGTCATGGCGGCCTAGGGTTATCAAGTTCAGATGACAAAAAGGAAATTGACGTTAAAATTGTATTGGTTTTAAATGGTATTGCTTAAACATCTTCAGGTTTTTCGGCCGTCAAATTATCTACCCATTTGGCATAATACAGGAATTTTGATAACGCGTACAAAGCCGCGGGTAAAAAACTGTCGATGACTTTCTAGTTTCTGTGATTTTTGCCCAATGAACTCCCTGTGCTCTTATAGGTCCCATAAGAGATGACACATGAATGAAGGCATAATATGAATTTTGGTAGGAACACAACAAATCCTTTACTTTTAATACTTTCAAATTTAGTCAGCCCTGATGGGTGGCGTTTTGTAGAACTCAGTAGTTACCTTCACGGCTCCAAATGTTTTTGTAATGGTACATAATGAGTGTCGCCGACACGCACCAGCACTTGCGTTTTCCGGCGTCGATGCCTCAAACTTTTATTGTAATTCACGGAACTTTTTGTAAGTCATTATCATTTCGTAAACTGTTCCGTGCCAGTTTTAATAAGCCTTATGTTTTTTTATTTTAAGTTTCGGCTTTGGATATTGGTGGGAATTGCTAGCTACAGCTACAGTTAGTTGGGGAGGGTATGGGGTTTTAAAGGCAGGCAACGAATCTCGACCATTGTACGGTTGTTGACGTCCATGGTCGGCTGTGATCACTGAACATCGGGTGATTTGTTTGCATTTAAAAAAATGCAACGACATCGTAAAAAAACAATTAAATAAACACCTAAATAAACCAACGAAGTTATGTTTATGTCACTTGGAAGCAAACCAGCAAGAGGGTCACCTGAAGATGCGTGATCACCGCTGCCCATGGACAACCGCACAAGGATCGCTGATGCGTTTGTCATTCGCCTTAAAGCCAAATGGCAAGAGAGAGAGACGAACTTCTTAGCTATCCATGGATTCTCCGTGCGGGTGCTGGGTCCATCGCGTGGAACAGAGAGGAATGTCAGTCGGTGCCTGGGACTTTCGACAGAGCGTGTAGGTTTAACGGGCCCCTTTATGTAGTATACTAACGATCACCTTCACCGATGCATATTTTTGAGTTAGCATTTTGTAAATAAAAATTGGATTTATGAACGTGTCCACGAAATGCACACTCTCAAATCACTTCAATTTGTTTTTGAGTCTCCGATGATAGATCCGGCAATTACAACTTTTTGCTTGTTAAATTTAATGTTCATTTACAAAAACTGGCAACCGTTACAAAATAATCGTGTTGCCCCAATTCTATTGGTACAAAGGAAATTGTAATTCGATAATTGTATTTATACTAGATCGCCTCGTTGTTCAGTGTTCGGTCAGGATCATGGAGTTTTGGATTCACAGACTGGGTAAAATGTCTGTTTGGTTTGGCCAATGGCTGAGGATGCAACCGGGAGAGGCGCTAGGATGATGATGATGACTCAAGTTTGTGATGACAAATAAGCATTTATCGATGATGATTTTAAACAGTACATTCATCTAAAAAATATAGCAAAATTACAAAAAGATCACACAATCGTTTCCATTATAAATAGGCATTTTAAATAAAAATAATCTGGAATTACTATTATGCCTAAGCAAAATATGTATTTTGATATTATAACTTACATTTTGCTTAGGTGAAAACGTATGAGCTTAAATGTCATAAAGCATTTGGTGTGTATATTTTCCCACATCGGGAGGAAAAGCACATTTCTTTCTTGTCGTCAAGGTAAATATCCCCCTTTTCCTGTAGGAGCCTCTTATCGAATAACGATACCGTTCTTCGTATTGCTCATTACAAAATATACCTTCATAAGTATATACATACCATGTGGTTTATTTACGTTGAAAGTCATTTTGCACGCTGTCCAATTTTGACACTTTCAAACGTTAAACTTTAGTTAACTAATGTTTTTCCTTCATTTGATTTTATTAAAATCTAGCGGTCCGCCCCGGCTTCGCACGGGTAACATTTTTACTCAATAAAGCCTACACAAATAGGTACAGATTTTTAAGTTATAAGCACGCTAATTAAATCTGTTATCCGTCAGTCACGCTGAAACTACCTCACGGATTTTGTTGAAATTTGGTATACAGGCAGGATAAAGACTGACTTAGGTGACAGAATATTTTTTTATCCTGATTAAATCCTTCAATGTGATCAAACATGAATCTTGATAACGCGGGAAAAAAAACTAGTTATTAATAAAGACAACGTGAACAAACCTGAACATGCTCACAATGTATTACCATGCAAATCGTCCGTGATCCATCTGTTTATTACTTTAATAGCTACTTTACGTTGTAATTACCCCTCCCATGCACTTTAAATTAATTTTCAAGAGCGAACGGCCGGACAACCGCCCATTATCTTTTGATATTACTCCCCGATACTATGGTACCACGGACACAGACTAAGTGCACGGTATAATATTGGAAAATAACACCCTGTTATGACTTTCATAATTATCTATTTACGTTACGTGAAACTTGTTTTATCTGATGAGTATGAACTAGATAGTTGACGTTTAGTCGAATGCTTTTAGTACTTACGAGTAGATTGGTGAATAAAGTAACAAACACAATTTGCTATTCCATTAGATCACAGAAAAAGATAAGATGTCTGCAAATTGCAAATTTCCAAAGAAGGTTGCCAATATTATAGTTCAGTATCTCCACTACAATTATATGAGCCAGTAAAAACCCAAGTTTCAAATAAAATACTTTTCAAAACTAGGAAATACGAGAAGGCGCTTAACTCGTACAAATTATAATTTTGAATCCCTTGCTTTGATAGCTTTGATCGACACAAAACCATTTAATAAAGAATATTACTACATCTCGTAAAAAAATATACCACATACTTATTTACACAAACATGAAACCATTCTGCCAATAAATATGGCTAGAAATATAAAAAATCCCCAGGTAGAGACAGTTAAGTATTTAAAAATAAAACCAGAACGCTTTATGTGACAATGTATTTAAATTTTACTGCCCATTTTAAATTTAAATAAATGAATGGAACGTTATTTAGCCGTTATATACGGCCATTACAGTCAAAAGTAACGTAATTATCAGGCAAGTTAAACTAGAAGCTACAGGTGGTAATATCTGGTAACTATTTTAACTATAATCGTATTCAAACCAAATAGGATTCATTGCCATATAAAACCGTTCCTTGTATGGTAAAAGCGTTAAATGACGATTTGTAACGGTTTTTTATAGATTTTAATATGAGAACGTTCTTCTTTAATATGTTACTCAAAGTCAAAGTCAAAGTCAAAGCGTTTATTTTGCAACTTGATTTACACTGAAATTCTTTTGCACGTCAAATATTTTTTTACCCTACCAGCACTTCGACGTGAATGGCTGATTGCTTGTTTTTTAAGCTACCTACATAGAGGTACTTTGTGTGAATGGTCAATTATGTTTTTTTAACAAGTTTTTAATATATAATATATTTGTCGCGTTACAAGTAGGAAACGTGTGAACATTTTTTTTTGTCAATTTCGTTAATCACAGCTACGTAAATAATAGAGATGTGATTAAAATTTACTGCTCAAACTTATAACCCAATATCACAATTATGGAATACTTAATAGTTCATTATCGTTCTATTCACCAAACCAGCATATTTTTCAAGAAATCGAAACGAATCAACACATATTCAAATCGTACAAAACATTTAAAATAAAATCAGAGCTAGCGCCACGGACATTTCAACAAAGGCCAGTTCTTTATTATCCTTTCTCCACACGACAGTATAAAACACGTTTATTTTATTCGTGGTTATATTTCCAGCCCTTAATGCACTCTACTCCGATATAGAAACGGTTGAATGGTTTTTAATGGGTTGACTCCGCATTAAATTATGAGGTGGTCCACTTTGACCACCCAATTTTGGAGGACTCGAAACTTAAGCTCCTGGCTTAGTTATCTTTGAGAACCTAGTCATATAATTACCTTGGCAAAAAATATCCAATAGACTTGCCAAAAATATAAACCCGCACCCAAAATGGACTACTAGACCCAGTGCCAATGATTGGGATTGCTCCAAGTGGACTACCTCGGGTTGACTCCGCATTAAGTTATGGGGTGGTTCACTTTGACCACCCAATATTATTTGAACACACAAAACTTAAGCACCTGGCCTACTCAACTTTGAGCTCCTAGTCATATTGTTGGCTTGCCATAAGTTAAAATATAGTCTTCTTAACAATATCAATCGGTGATCAAAGGGGTCTAAGCCCAGTGCTCAAGTTGCAGGTGCTCAAAAATTGGGTGCTCATAGTGGATTACCCCGAGTTGACTTCACATTAATTTATTATACATAACTAACACGGCGCTCCGGGCGTGGGTGGGTAATAAAAAACGAATTAATTTATATTGTGAGCATGCACTTCTCACTAGTCGTGCACTGACAAAATATTTGACGACACATTTTATTAGGGAATTCGTCATTTCTCTATAGAATAGTTAAACTTTTACTTAAACTCTTCTTTCAAATAGTTTTATGAGGTAAGGTTGTGAATTTGTGATTACCTATCAACATTTGGGATTTAGTTTTTATAATGTTAGCCAATAGCGCTCGTCGTAGAAATCATGTCTTAATCCATCGTAGTAAAGATTACATTGATAGAGGCCAAAAAGGTAAAAGTTTGTCCTACCCTGAATAATTGCTAGCTAATACCAGAGTATTGTCGAGAGTTGGTGCATAATATATCCTCCACTTTGGCAAAGCTCGAGCAAAGATGACCTCAATCGGTCAGACCAAAGACTTGGAAGCTATTTCAGTAGCATAGAAAGAACACTGTTGGTTACAGCGATGGTGGCCTAGTGGTACGAACGGCGCCTTACATACGTGAGGTCCGTGGATCGAATCTGGGCCCACACTTCTGGATTTTTCGAAATCTATGTGTGGATTTGTGCGGTAAGTGCGGCGGTGAGGGAAACAGAGCGTGAGGAAACCTGCACATTCAGATTGTCTCTGACTTTAGTTCAGTTAGATCTGAATGTGTAATTGTGTAACCATGATCCAATCTGTATGGTACTCCTCTTAGGGTTACGAAGGTCTGATGGAAGTCGTATCACTGTAATAACCAGACTCGCCAAATCCTGGATCATTGTCACAGCGGACCCCGCATAGAAACGGGATAAACGCTAGGAAGAAGAAGATGATGAAAGAACACTGTTGGAAAATTTTTCATCTCCCAAGCGTGACAGTATCACTTTTACCCAGGTTACGGGACAAAGCGAGTGCATATTATAAAATTGATTAAAATGCATGAGTGTGGGCATAATTAGTTTATACTGCAGGAGTAATGTTGCTTGCATTTTATGCGAAACGCTGGGGAAATTTTATGTCATTAACATGTGTTGTGACTGCTTATTTTGATATTCTACGAGCAAAGCAACAGTTGTAAGTGTACACAAAAAATTTCCATGTTTAGTGGACCCTGAGCTCCGAGGCAATGGCCGAGGATGGAACCTAGAGAGGCGCTAGGATGATGATGATGATGACGAGTAGTTGTGACATACCTCATGCAAGATAAGAGTATTTTTTGTGAGGGCCAGGAAAATTACTAATAGGGTCATCTGATGCTAAGTGATCACCGCTGCATTATCATCAACAATCCCACAAGGGTCGCCGATGCGTTGCCTGCCTTTAATATCCTATTGCCTTTCCAACAGACATCATCTCCACTTGCTTCAAAACCCCCTACTCTTCCCTATTGTCATCATCATCAGCTTGCTTATAACGAGGTCAAAATTTACGGAGGAATCGATCCTAGGCGCTCAATCAACATCAAGTATATAAGCCAATATAGTGTGTTGTAAAGTCATCAAACCAGCATAGCGTTAATGTTGTATGTTGTAAAGTTATGCTAATTGATTTAAAACTCAGAGACGCATACAGCTAAGACGGCACTCGATGATTAAGTGCAAGATAATCTCGATTGATTGCGATGGAGTAGTGGTTCTGGAAACATGTCGGAGCAATGATTTAAAATACGCTCCCACATTCCACATTATTCACAGTAAAGAATAAATTAGTATATCTGTTTTGCAACTCGGTGGTAGGTTGTACACATTTTTGGTCATTCGTTAGCTTAACCTTTTGAAGTATAGAAATTTAAAGTGATTGGTTTTAAATTTAAATGTTGATTACAAGTCTATTCAGGAATCTGACTGGCTAATAATTAATCTCACAAGTCACTGAGACTCTAGCCGTGGTTTGGAAAACAAATGGGAGCACACTTAAAATAAAGGATCGAAAGTTAGACGATAGAGTTATAGATGTCGGTAAAAGGATTGTCAATTAATTTAAAATCATTAATTTAATTAAATTGCTTATTAAATTCACTAGACGCATAATCAAAATGGCATAAGGCCCGTGTTTAAATGTGTTTGTGAACATCATTACTCGTGACTCACGTGACTGACAAAGAAGTCTACGAAACTAAATAACCGATAAATTAAAACACATCAGGTAATATTATCGTCTGTTCAATGAACAGAAACCGAATTTCACGCTTGTAACTACTTACGTCCAACTAACTATGGAGTGCGTAGATCATTTATAAAATTTGTATCCCACCAAGTTCCGTTCTGGGTAACCAATAACCATTATCGTATTGGGCGCGTAGGAGTAGCGCCAAGCTCTTTCGGTGAATTTAGAATTACATTATTGTATTGTGTCTTTAATGTGGTGTAGTTTGAATCATACTTCTAGCACGTTATTTATATGTATTAAAATAAATAAACACCAGTAATATAGTCCAGCTTCTTACACAAAAAAGTAAGGTACTCACTTACCCTACCTTGATTTTATCCAGTGTGCAAAGTGCGATTTATAATGACTATTTACTGATCTGACTTCCAAGAAGTAGTAGTATCAGTCTATTAATGTCCCACTGCAGGGCAAAGGCCTCCATCATGCCAAATGTGGATTGGTAGTCACCAACCAGGACCTATCATCATCCTAGCGTTTGTCCCGGTCGCATCCTCGGCCATTGCCTTCGAGTCCAGGGTCCGCTTTCCTGCTCCACCAACCAGGACTGTATTCGGAAAAACAGACACAAAGTTGCCCGACCTGGGAATCTCCTCATGAGACCAAGGTCCGGTACTTACACCACTAGACCAACGCGGCGTCAAAAAAATAAAAAAAAAACATCCCCAATAACTTGGCACCACTTCCCCAAACGTAACATTTGTTAAAATTCGTTGCCTATCCGACATAAATACGAGTACGCATAGAACCATGAACGTAAACCCGAAACCGAATGAATGGACTTCCATTTTGCCTTTAACGGGCTATTGTCGAAATGTTAACGCATCATTGTCATGTCACAGTTTTAAAAAGGTTTTTAGACGGTCGGTAACTGTATGTTAATACCACAGGGCGGTTCCGGCCGACGAAACACGTGTCGTCGGATCGGCCATTGTAAAAAACCCGAATGTGACAGCAACATGAATATTTTGGAGTTAACATCACACGGGCTGTTTGGTTTCGATATGGTAATGCTGAGCTGTGGATTGACAGAAAATTTATTTCCCTTTGAGGACGGACCGAAGCGAAGTTCTTTAGACATGCAAACGATATCTCTGTTGCATTTTTTTAACGTTTGATCCGTGTCATTTTTGGTTTTACATATCGTTACTGCGTGTCTGATCGATGATAGGTATTTTTTTATAAATAATTTGCATAGCATAACACCTTTCTTATTTGCAATGTAGGTGAACGCTATCGGAGTTACTAAAATGAATGACAACCATAAACTTAACTAAAATATTATTTTTATTCAAAGCATGAATCAATTAAAATTTGTTATCGTCAATCAAATATTCTTATTTATACACAAACTATTAGCTATTAGCTACTCAATCGTAACAAATCTTTGATCTGTTCGGAACATCCTAAGCATTCAAGTAAATATGCACATTTAAGATAACAAAAGAGGAATTTGAACCATTTTAAACGATATAAAACAACATAACAAAATTTTATAGAGCTTGCGAACGTTAAATTTTTTCCGTGGAACAATAAAATCATATCGAAACACATTCTTCAAACATTAAATAGAAAATATTCAAGATGTTTGCGGTGATCAACTTTATTGATAGTAGCCTAATAAATACAGCTTAAGCGAAGTAGAAACATACATTGCTATGAATAGCATTACAACATTTCTGACACAGGTTGGTTCTTTACGCTTCGTTTAAAGAAACTGGTGTAAAGAACTGGGGAGACGATTATTACTATATGGAAGATTATGGATTATTATATAGAAGACAACTTTGGAAGATTCAGCTTTTGTCAAACTACAAAAACACGGTTTTGACAAAAGCTCAATCTTCCAAAGTTGTTGGTTCACGATAGCATATTTTCCACGAAGCGATGACGAAGTTTAAAGCTGAAATAAATTATAAACCAAAACAGACCGTGTTCAAGCTTCTGCTAGCTTTAGCAAAAGACACTTTGAGATATACCGCGTAAAAACTTGCAGCTAACCGTTCTTCGGACGGAAACTACGGAATCGTCGTAAGTATTTTAGTTCCATCTTGGATTAAAGGTTTAAGGATTTAACTAGATTACTCCGCATTCTTTATCAGCTGCAATTTGCTTTAAAATTTTGCATTTGGAATAAATGCATTCACTTTGCTTCTCGTTTTCTTCGCGATAATGAATCATTTTGCATTTAACTTTTTACTGTTAGCGTTTTGTTGCAACAAATTGAGCAAAGCTTGCATTATGGTTTCTTAAAACTACGGAGAAATCTGTCGTTTCATTTAAATGTTAACCTTTAATTATATGAATGAAGAGATTTTTTGTTTGTTTAAAAAAAAATTGTTGTGCTGGTTAGTCAATTTGTCGCGTAAGGTTTTCGCTATAATATGTATAACACTGTGTGTGCGGAAACCGAAATTCAAGCGGACGGAGTTGCGGGCGGCCACTACTACATTTATATTCAGACAATTCAATTCATTTATTTATTTCGCACAACTTTAGATGCAATACTGACGACTAAAGGCGATATAAAACTATGTTTAGCAGACGCTTATTCTGTAACACAATTTTGAAATCACTTTTTTTTGTTTGTTACTCTTAGCTAACATCTGAAATCTTGAGCCAAAAATGCCAAGTAAGACATTATTATCATTCTCTCAACGTCCTATCAATAAACTGAGAGCAAACGGTCACGAACGGTCGCAGCTAGCTCCGGTAAAGCAAGAGTTTGACCGCGAATGCACTCAACTACTTTTAACTAAATTGAAGTTGCAGCCAAAGAGTGCACGTGACGCATCAGTCCATCTGCCCGCGCCTTACGTGACCGGACTCCTTTATTCGATAGTGCACTGTTTTTTAATCTTTGCTGTGTGAAAAACCTCGTGTGTAGCATGTGTCCGTTGATTTGAATGCAATTCGGTTGTTTGATTGTTTTTCAGAGTGTTATCTCGTTATGATACAGTAGCGCTCTTGTTTGCGTATAAAGTAAAGTATTAGCCTATTGATTCCACTTCAGGGCAAGAGCCTCCATCATTTGAAATCATGCTTTCGTTACAAAGATGGGTTTTAATTGGCTCAATTACCACGTCTGCTTGTGTGCGGAAAAACCGACACAAATTCGCCCGACCCGAAACCGAACCCAGATCCACGAGGCATGACCCAGTACTTAAATCACTAGACCATTGATGTATTTACGTATATTTTTTGAAAAAACTCTTATTCAATCCATTTGAATGGATAATAAGGTATGGATAATAAGAATTATTAGTTTGTCTATCTGCCTGCTCTGTAAAAATTATCACCTCCACAACCCTTGCAAAACCACAGAGGTCACTTATAATTTTCACCTCACAATCTTAAATAACAGCCTTCATTAAGAATGCTGAGAAAGAAGTGCCTTTAGAAAGAATCAGCTCACTTTTTGTACGACTGTGATAGTCCTTCTCAGCAAGTCTTTGCACAATAATCTTCTCATTGGTCCCTAAAAGCTCAAATCACAATTTGAATAACCCTGACCTAGACCATTTGGAATGGTCTTGTTTGTCCAGGACATGTGTTCGTTAGTTTAGTCATTGGTCTCGTCATGTTCGATACCTATCGCTTGCGGTTCGACTTGTTTGATTTCTGAGAAGCGTTAGCAAATTGGCTCCGGTGCCAATCCATTTAGGATTTATTGTGAACGCTTTGTGACTTTGAAAGATATGTGCACAGTCATGTATCGACCTTTACTTTTTTGTGTTCCATTATTAGCTCATTATTCTCAAGTGTGGTGTAATAGTCTTTTTATACAGAATGATTTCATAGGTTTCATTGTTTCTTTATAGGTGAATTTTAGACAAACAATATCAAATACAATATTCAATTTCGTAAACTGATTTTGGAGACAAAATAAACACATTATATTTTTTAAAATACTGCTGTAGTTAGATCTGGACCAAATTAAATTCTTATGCTATAAAGCCATTTTTGCAAGCAAGTACGAAATAAAATTTGGTTGTCAGCAAATATCAAAGTGAAAATTAATGGGTTTATAGAAACGTATTATTGTTTGTTTGTACAGGCACACACAACACATAAAATAACAAAGGTAGCATAAATATCAGTAAAATTAATAAAGTAAATATGAAAATCGTATTAGATTCGGGAATTAAATCTTTAACCGCGAAACCACAACATATTTTAATCCATAATTACTACCAAGAAGTCGTTAATGTTTTATATCTGACGCATCCATCGGATATGATCTATATTGATTGCCTTTTAAACAAGCAAAAATATATTTACGAAACATTTTTCTTCAAACCAATTTAAGTGGAATGCGTCAAACTACAACTTATCCGTTATTATACTACCATTTTAATAAATCCTACTATTTACTGGGACAGTTTACAGTATTACCGGAAATTTCTAAGGCATCATTGGATTTGAATGGAATTTCGATTCCGTAATAGAATTCGAATTGTCATTCTTATTGGAAATGTCAGTGAAATGGCCAGTCGACGTTTCCCTTAACCTCCGTTGTATATTAATTAACGCATTGACCTGTCAAATGTGTGTTATGTGTAAATGTATTTATGTATGCATGTACTCATATCATATGTAAAAGTAGAATTGGTATAAGGTTAGAAATTGTGTTTATCTTATGGAGACTTTGTTAAGTAAAGTCAGTAAGTATTACTACCTAATGGTTCAATCATTGCCTCTTTTCCTCAATAAACTCAATTCGTACTCTAGCATCTTAGCAGATCGCAACAAAGAAATCTCATAATATCAAAATAATAACAAATTTTATCTTTCTAAATGTCTGATGTCTTTATGATCGTGAGTTTTTGTTTTAATTGTGAATGAAAAAAATCTTTTAAGTGTAAAACTAATATTTTCTATTTTGAAATCAAAGAAATAAGATGCATGTTGACAAATAAGTACTCAAAATTTTGTACAAACATAACAATGATGTCACAAAGGAACCATAATATAGGTTTAACTACATTTAAGTTCCTTAGTGTTTCCACAGAACGATACATATTTAATGGCAAGAGTCTGACATGTTATGTGTTTGTTATTACGTTACGACTTCAAGCTATTTATAACTAGCTCGTAAATGGCATTCTAGAAGTGTATTGTATTTTCAGCTATAAATATGAAGAACGTGAAACTATTATTTTTATGTTCAAAGTAATATTGTGAGCTTATTACTAATAATGTAGCATTTGAAGAAGAAAGGCGATTTCGGTGTGAATGGGAATGATAGATTTGTGAATGTATTGTATCTTACCTCGTATGAAGTTTTTGAACGTAGAGTATTTCATGAAACATACCTGCAACAAAAAACATACAAATAAATAAAATTACCAAAAAAAATCTCAATTCGAACCAGTAGAAGCTGCGAGCGTTTAAACAAACAAACTCTTCAGCTTTATTATATTTGTATTGATTAGTATATTAGTAATAAGTGCATTAGTATTAGTTCAGATATAGTTTTCAGATACAGACTATGAGTTTACTAGAACACACTTCTAAATCTAATTTTTTCACCCAGGCATTCTTCTAGGTATACAAAATTAGTACAAAATTTAAAAACAGTATTTTCAAACCCATTCGCGCAATCCAGCCTTCTAGTCATCAAAGATAACATCAAAAATGCCATTTACGCGGCCCCACAGGCAAATTAATTGGGTAAACGTTAATGCGATTTGCATTCGTACAAAGCTTGTCGTAAATTTGAAATACGCTCGCAAAGGCTATGTTTGCAAACACTCACATTTATTTGTTTTGCGGCAAATTAGGCAGTGAAAATATCTATCAGACTGTTCAATTACGCACTGAAAGCTGATACTGGCTAGCCAATTTGTGTTTTGTGTTTATCATGGGATTCATTTGATTGCAAATAGGTCTTATAGTTTTTTTTTTGTCTAGCATTTATTGATATACTATGAAAAAGTGTTAACCTTAAAAAGAGCGCTTGCCCGGATTTCAATATGCGATGGTTTAAATTCCTGCCTGAGCCACCCAAGATCTGATGATTTTTTTCTTTGTTTAAAGTTTTAAAAAGTATAGATAAATGCTAAAATAATTAATACCTAGCATGAAAAATGCTTAAAATAAATTTACTAAACAAAAACTTTTGATGAACTATAAAAACAAACAGGTCATATTATTTCTACAAAGTAGGCGTATTGTGGTGAAATAAATATTATATTTTTTTCTAATTAAAATTATACAAGAATAATAATCTCAAAACACTTCCTTCTTGCCAACCCGGCAACAAGAAAGCCAGATTTAACAAAACAAATTCCGGCATCAATGTTATTATTCTCGCAGAAGGCTTAATCCGCTGAAGATGGGATGGCAGTGGCGGCAACAGGCAGGCAAATGCACAACAAAACCGTGAAGTAATCCACTTGGAGCACCTAATTTATGAGCACCCCTCAATTGACCACCTGGCCTAAACCATTTGAGCACCATTTGATATTATTTGATAGCCGAAAATATCAATGACTGTTTAAAGCGGACGAGGAAGGTGATCGAGTAGCTGGTGCCTAAAAATCAGGTGCTCAAAGTGGATTACCTTCGAGCCATGAGACTGCGAAATTAGTAGAGGTTTGTAAGCCACCCCGGGGTGTGATGCCACCCTCGTGTGTAGCTCTTAAGGCGATATCCACACCTTGCGGAGAATGTCACAATTCGTTTTCGTCATCGTTGTTCGAAAAAGGTATAGGAACGAAAATGTTGTGAAATTTTGTGCACCTTTGAAGATTTGTGTCGAGCGTTAAATCCGAATGTTTTGCGTGTTTTGAAAATAAAGATTTGGGATTATTTGGTACCGATATGACGTTTATCAAACTTTTTTCACATGATATTGCTACGATTCGATATCAAATATAAATTCATTTATTACCGGTCCTGTACGTACCTAATCCAATTCACTTAATATAGTGAATTGATTCTCGATAAAACATTTATCTTATTGTCAGCTATGATCTTATTAGCATGACCTTTTTGTCTCTTTTTGCCTTGTCCATTTATCACAGCTACAGAAGATATAAAGAACTTTCTTAGATTTTCGATAGTAACAGTGAGTACTTTATATAGAAAATAACAAAGAAATACCAACACGCCATGTTTCTTACAACAGACATCCAGTCATCTTAAAGTCACGAAAATAGCAGTGTAATAAATGCCTTAATAATTTTAATTCCTTGCATATGAATGAGTCTTTACCGTCGCTGAAGAAACTGCTACGCTCATATACAGTTACGTAGCTCAAAACTCGACGAAAGCATTGTTACGTATGCAAATATGTGTCGAGAATGATATCCTTGGAATTTATACCTAAACCTGAATGCTACTGTGGTAGGAATTTCATTTCTCAACAGTCAAGGAAGATATTTGTAGTGGTACATTTGAAATCTTTGTAACTTCTTAATCTAAAATCTGAATGATAACTAAATTGGAAAGTAATGTTAATAATGAACAATCAGCTAAAATATGCAGTCAAAAAAAATACGATTAAAAATGACTATGCATCGCCAACTCAAATAAATATTCCAAATAATATTCTTCCGAAGAACATATAATATAAATAATAATCCACTCAAACATTTCGCAGATCCGAGGAAACTAGTAGAAACGGTAACATTTTTACTAACTTCCCAACTGAATAGCTAAGCGTTCAAAGTTAAAGTTCATACGAGTATGTTTCTACCATTAACAAAGTTTTGTTACATTACAATATCTCAAATGGTTTGAGAAGGAACTAGGAACTAGTGAGTTCGAGACTTAGTTTCGGCACATGCTGGCTCTAGCTGTTTCTGCTTGGAATTCATTACAACTATGCCGGGTTAGTTGAAATACTAGAGTGAAAATCTAGGAAATGCAAAGTATACTTTAGTTACTATACTAGTCCATGAGTCGTATTCCTCATAACTGAGGTTCGGGATTATTGTATAAAATTAATCAGACGACGAATCTCTTGGCAATCTTAATGCAGTAGTTTTGCATTGCTTTCTCCAACTGTTACTGGTTCAAGAGAAGGGTTTAAATCTTATTAAACCTCTATTTGAAATATGTATGTTACAAAATTTTGATGAATCCAAGTTTATTTCGGACACGTTCTTCTTACGATTGGTCATCTGGCTCCTGGCATCCTATGTACCAAGAAGATATCAATATGAATTTCACTCTAAATGATGAATGTGTTTGTAATATCACTCTCCTAATTCTTTTACTCGGTAGAACTGCAACCTGATACAAAGTAGAGATCAGATCAAAGAGGCACAAAAAATAACGGTGCTGTACTGGCTAAATTCATAATCATCATATCAAAATATCCATCAATCTTCATAGCTACTTCCAATAAAGCATTATGGAATTATTTAGATAACGATTTCGGATAAGATTCCTATGTAATTATTGGGTTAGTAACTTTACCAATTCAACATCTCGGAGCTATTTTTCCGGCTCAAGTTGACACAGCACAAATTGATTCCAATGAAATTACTTAGGCACTTATATTTGCTTGGCGTGAGCAAACTCAAACAATTACCTCTGTTGGCTCTGCCAATAACAATAACATTTATCAAATTACCCGGACGGCCGAGTACGCGACAAGGAGGGCTGGCATTTAAGAAAATTACCGCTTCCGAGAAAAAAAGGTAAAATCAGTACCGGCAACGTAGAGAAAATGTTGCGGCGAAAATTATTTTTTGGATGTTGGCAGCGTAATTCCAAATTTGAACGGGTGACTTTATCGAGGGCCGTTTGGAAAAAGAAAGGAAAAGAAAGAGTGGAGCAATGACGGTAGCCCTATTAGAACGAAATTGACAAAGCAAGCAAAAGGCTTTCAGGGTTGGCTCGCGTGTTGCGTCGTGTTTGCATCAGTAATTTGTTTGTTGGCGGCAGCACACCGTGGATACATTAATGGATCTCCGCTCCGCACGCGAACCAGACATGCATTGAAAACTGTTTATCTGTAACGTCTTGCTCAGAGGTTCGTGTTCAAAATATCGGTGTATTTCATAACATGTAAAACAATGTATCGCTGTTGTTGAATCATTGACTTGTACAGTACGAAACAACTTCGACATGGCTTAACAGTTACATCAATGTTGGCAGCTCCATCTTGTAACTTAATGTTGATAGCACTCTAAAATTCTGTTGGCTTTGTAGTAATAAGATTGAAAAATAACAATCCTTTAAGAACCACAGTAAAACAGAAAAAAAATAAAATTCTGTCAACTCAAAAAAAGAGGTACGCATAAATTGAAGAGAAGTCTGCAAAAAATTCAAAGGTCATTAATTGAAATTCGAATAGTATGTACATAATTTATCTTTTAATAAAAATTGCTCATCAATAACCATTCAAAGTTTGCAAACAGACTCGGTAAAGTGGTTGAGCAATAATAAATATGAATCAAATTAATTACGATAAATTATTCTTAGTTCTACAAGATTTACGAACTGTACTGTAGTTAATAGCCGTTTAAAATTAATTTCATAGCCATTAAAATCCACATAATTATTAAATTATGCCTGACTATTTATGAGATCTTATAATTTATGCGTAAACATGGTTATGTAATTGTTTTATAATAAACCTGTCTTAATGACATTTACGCTCATGTGGCTTTTATAAATGTCCCACTGAGAAACTGAGAATCGAAATGAAGTCATCAGTAAAACGTAAAAATATCATTAAAATCGAGTTAAATCTGTTACTGGCCGTTTGAAAGTAACTACTTAATATTTAACCAATAGGTAGTTAAAAAGCTATGGATTCTGAATTATTTTAAAATGAAACGTTACTATACTAAGTTTAAAGTTAAGACAAATACCACATACTAATTTTGTCGTCCAAAAAATATGTGAAGAAATCGTAAATTGTTTTATTGATGTGGAAATTGTGTGAAGTGTGTGAAATTGTCTTTAGATATTTTTTTAACTAACATTAACTTCCATAGATTTATGTATCTGATTTCAAAAACTTATTGTTTGTTAATTATTAAGCTCATGAGTCAAAATTAAATATCAATCCCCCCCCCCCCCCTAAATTTAGAACGACTGCATTTCTTGCGTTTTTTTTTACTTCCCCAAACATATTGACGTTGACGTCGAAATTTCACGGCACCTCCATCATTACTACAAACTATAGGCAGGTGTTCTCCCCAACTAGACCGATACACGAAACACGAGGGTCGTATTGATTTATAACGTTTATAAGTGATGCAAAATTACATGCCGCAGCTGTCCAAATGAATATTGAATGAGTGGTCCCTCGGTGCCTTGATAGTCACTTAGTACCGAAACCGCAGGGCAGTTACCTGCGATAGTTCTTGATAAGTGCTCGACGTAATTTAACGCCCTTAATGTAACTGAAGATCTTGTAACTAAAAGTGTACGAATCTAAAATCTAGAGAAAGTAAAAGACTTGAGACATTCGCTATCGAAAAGTTTTTAGATAGCGAATGCAGAGTTTGGCAAGATCAAATTGTATTAATTTGACCACAAGATTTTTCCACGTCGTCTGTCAAATCCATCAAGTTTTGGTATCACTATCGAAATAATTAGTCCATCCATAATCTAAACGTTGAAACGAAATGTAATGAAGGAGTAAATTAATACAAATTCTCCATTAGTATTAATCTGAACAAGAATCACAATAATATGATAGTGCATTACTGAGCGAGCAGGCACAAATGCACTCTCATAGCTCGGACAGTAATCTGACACGTCCGATGTAAGATTAGGCGTGGGACTAGATTTACGTGCTCTCCGAGGAACAGTAAGTAATTTCACAAACTGCGAGTTTCCTATTGTAACCAAGTATTTTCTAAGAAGGAGCCGTAAGTGAAAGAAAAGATTAAAATTTTGGATCCGAATTTTGTAATTTTGAACTCCCGACTTGAATCTAAGACTTTTGGTTTAAGCCATGGATATCACTTCAAAACTATTAGAAAATTGACAGCCATTACTAATAGTATCTTCACCTTTAACCACTCAACCGTCCGTGGATACCATAGTATCCAAAAAAAATATGTAAACTTACGTCCGTGGATACTATAGTATCCAACAGAGAAAAAAAATTCTTGGTGCATAAAACTGCTTTAAAACGCCATCTGTTGGCCTGTGACGATAGCCCGAGCTTTTAGAACGATACTCTATTAACTAATACACTTAAAAATCATAGATGGCACTATAGTATGCTTTCTGGACTGAATAATATTTTTTTTTGTTTAAGTGTTACCTGTGTTTTGAGGGACTTGTGCATGCGCGTGGAATTACTGCTGATTATGTCGTTAGAACTTGTTTTATTATATAATTCTGTTGGTTTTTATTAATCTTTATGATTGGAGAACCACATATTTCCTGTGGTGTTTCTTTCACGGCGATGAATATCGAGTAAACCCATTATTACGAGAGGCTGTAACTTTCGTGTACAAACAATAGCCGCCGATAAGGTTTTTTCTAACTATTCCATAAAATTTGTGTTATTGAAGATTCATTAGTTTGTTATTAACATACCTTTATAATTATTTGATAAAAATACATTAAGTCTGCTGAAGATTTCTTAAAATAACATGAAAGTTACCTACTCATGACGCGACCAGCGATGACCAATGTGAGGGAGAAGGTAATCTTTATGAATTTATTGTACCTCAACAACTGTATAACACAAAATTATTTTGGTATCATTTGAAAGGTAATTCAGCCCCGATTAATAATATATTTTTTAATTGTCACAATCAAATTTAATTATGCCAAAAAAGTTAAGTTGAAATAATAAAATAAGCATTTATTCAAGGTTTTGTATGTTTTTGGCCCAAATACAGAAAAAAATATGAAATTTTATACAATAAAATATATCTTGTGTGGTAGTGTATATAATCAGCTTCAGCACAATATTTTTTTTTGTACCTGTAGGTCGTTTAGGTAATGAGTTATGAAGCATTTTTCGAGAGTTCACAAGCCGCAATTTTACGCTGTGACGGGCCGCGCGGACCCGGACGTATGCTTACATAGTCATAAAGCGCGCCGGACGGTTGAGTGGTTAAGAACATTATTATGTTTCACAATCAAACATGCAACAAGAGTTCATTCAACTTCTTGATCCTCAATCTAATAAAGCATTCTTAACGCAAAAGTAAAATATCAAATCAACTTCATTTTATTACCATCTTCTACTGAATTCAGAGCAGACTGTCAAAGTTAAACAAGCCTCGAATATAACAGGTCGCATCGACAGCCGCCATATTTGTATAGAGCTATAGAGTTCATTGAAACTTATGCAAATTGCAATTATTCAGTCCCGCCAACTATTACTATTTCTCTCAAATTATCTCGCTAAAATTGTTACCTGTCTTTCCCTTCCCGTGTCGACTGAAAATGCTTGCTTGAATTTCTAGACAGGCAACTTCGGTTTCGAATTGAATTTCACGCTTTATTGTTAATTGTACCTTTGCGAGAAATATAGTTTGCATTTTAGTTTTGCTGGCTGTGAAGGCGTCTTTTGCTTTGCTAAGTGCAAGTTTATTTTGGTAGATGCCACTCTAAATAACTCCTTCGATATTATAACAGGATAGTTTATTGCAGTTTACTTAAAAGGTAAAAGGTGTTTTTGAGTTTAACTGTGTTAACTCTGACTTTTGAATCATATAAAGACATAGAATTTTATTTCAAGAATCAGGAAGCAATATTTATAGACGTCCTTCGTGCGGTATAAGTTTGTTAATCGTAAAGATATACATATATAATAATATATTATAATCCATAACCAGACACTGTCTACGTAGATGATACCCCAACAAACTCTAAAACACAACCCGACATTCCAATAACCGACGACGAGGCACGATCTTGAGCGATAAAAAAAAGACAAAAGACGATCACTTCCCTCGTCGCACGCCTCAAAACGGGAAGTAAGTACATTCGGCTCCGTCGTGGAGTTCATTATTTGGACCTAATAAAGTAGGTGGCTAGTTATATCGCGTACAGCCGTTACTTAGCGCGTTATCTGCCACCCCAGCCGACGGCATGGCGTGACTTGCCAATTAAACCGACTTACCTCGAACAGAAAGTCCCTGCACACTTGAGGAGCGCCTTCACCGAGACACGTTATTATAAAGAAGGTTTAAAAGTTAAAAGTATGGTTCTTTATCATTTTGTAATTTTTGAATTTTGTAAGTAAGTTAGTATAATCTTTTTAATGAACCACTGCAGGGCAAAGGCATCTTGAATTTGGAATCATGTTTTCGTTACAAAGTTGGATTTTGGCTAAATCACCACGCTTGCCAAATGTGGGATGGTGTGTTCACAAATCCAGGCTATGTTCGAAAAAAACAAGACAAAATTTGCCAGAAGCCGGGTACTTAAACCACTAGACCATCGGTACGTTAGAATTTTGTATTTTTGAGTCGAGCAGAATTTGTGTGATATCAACACAAAACAAAATTATGTTAATTGTATAACATGATTTCAATTCCGAGACTTATTTTTGCAGTACTGTTGTTTTTTTATAATCGATTGCTTACTATAAAATTCCTTCATTATTTAAATTAGTTACTAACGTGGGCAGACAAACGCACAAATTATTTTTTGTACAACGCAGATCATTTCTAGCATGATGGATTACTCAATACGACCGCCTCCACCGATTTTCAAGCCATTGATTTCAAATAAACTAGTCACAAGTGTTTAATGTAACAATTTTTTATCAAAATAAAAAAGAAGTCATGCTTGTCATCATATTAATAGACTTTCGTTTTTGCTGTGGCTAACCAAAATAGAATCCACTTGTGCTGGGTTCCTAGTGATAAATGTGTTACTCTTCAAGATATTAAAAATCTTATATTTTAATTATATCTGATGGGATAGCGTATGAATTACCCCATTAAATTCTATTTATATCTTTAGCGTAAAATACCGTAACTTAATGAAATTTCTCTAGAAAAGCTTTGAGTGGATTTCTTAAGTAGAAATTCAATGTAAGTCGCAAATTAGTTGAAATACGATGTTACTGTGAAAACTCCTATATTTTGTGAAATCACCAATAAAGTGATATAAAGTTACTAAGTTCATTACAACAACGATTTTAAGCGTGTAAATTTAATTTTTTTTGTCCAATACGTAATTGAAAACTTCAAATAATGGCTTATTAATAATTTAGCGTCTAAGTACAAACGATACCTAAGTAAGTCTAGGTGCTTTGTTACGGCGGTCTCACACCACGATACAAATCTCTCACCGTTCAATGTACTTGGACAATGTTGTACTAACAAAATTTACTCTGTACAAATTAACAATGCAGATCACAATCGGATTGGTCATGATTAAAAAGTCAAGTTGTTAATGGTCCTTCGAGCCGGATCAGGGTTCGTGAACTGAATAGAGAATAGTTTTTTCGGATGTGTCCAAGTAGTGAATCCTTTCCGGTAATAATAATTTCTGTTACATCTATTTATTGTCTGTGATATTTTTTGACCGAAATATTAAACCTTCTATACAAAATAAAACTAAGCTAAAATAATATGCAGTCCTAACACTCATGATTACTATTCAAAAATATCCAGCTAAAAACGGAAATATGCTCTCCGAACACACACTTAAAGTCGGCATTCACACAACTTCGATAATTTACGACGAAGCACTAAATCCTCGAGAACAAACACAACAGTAATTGAAATATTAAGTGCGAAGATAATTAAATGTCAAGCGTTAAGTCATTGCGTTGGAATAAATCCCACAAATCAACGACACTTGACACTTGTTAGGGCGTCCGGCAGGCGGCTTGATTTACACTATTTTGCACGGAATGACCGCAGTCGTATTCCTTTTCTTGCAATGCACAATGCAATGAAATTCATTGCGTTTAGTTATGTGCTGTAGAATGGCTTTATCACTTCTATTTGCATTAGTCAATCGTACTTTATCACAACCCTCTTATATTGAATTGGGTTAAGACTTATCTTTATTTTTATGCAAACACTAATAATTGGGTCTTTAACTCACTGTCAGTGTCATAACGTTTCATAGGTATTCAATTCTTTTAGTTTAAAATAAATAATGTTTTTTGTTAATTTTCTTGTTCTATTCAGGTACTAAAACGTCTTTATTAGCTTCCAAAAGACATGGCCAATTCCTGCCTAGTGATGGCCACGAATGGCACAAAAGCACAAAGTATATTAAATTAAAATAATCATTTTCATATATTTTAGAATCTTGTAGAACTTGTTAGTTTTTAAAAGAAATTAATTATTAATTTAACTTCCGCTATACACTGCTTTTGAAAAATGCGTTCCTTTCAACGTAAATACGGATAGTCTGCTCTTGTCCTCTATAGACACAATATAATATTGTATGAAAAACAGTGACATACAATAAAGTATAACTTTAACTATAAAAAATATTTGAATTTGTATCTTTTAACGTATTATTTATCACAAACAACTTATTTTAAACATAGTATTTTATTATTTTTCCCAAAATGAATATTACTTTAAGCAGAAAGGAACGAATATTATTGTCATTATTTCGACAGTTGTCAAATATTTAAATCCGTTGCCATGGAAATAATAAACAATGCGTGACAGAGTAAGCGTTAGCAAAATTACGATAAGAGAAAAAGAGACAACACATTTTTCACGGTACACCGTTGAGTAACCTTAGTAACCAATGTATCATATTGTCATCAATCAAAACAATACTACAATAAGGGATTGAAATGTTTTTTGCAATCTTTGTGTGTCTGTATAATTATAACTTCAAGTTCTTGGACTTTAGTTGTTAATGATATTGAATGTTCTGATAGTCACGAGTCTAATGCAATAAGACATGTTTGTGGGAAATGAATTTGGTACCTAGGCAAACGTTCCGTAGAATGTTGGCCATGTCTTTTTGTAATTTTTCACACCCCACCCTTTTGGCACTTTTTCAAACTAATTGGCTGCACTGATGAGTCTGATATCACAACCTTTTATAATGATTGTACATATAACAGGTGTTTAACACCTGACGATCACGTGTAACCAGAGAATCGAATATTTAATTAACCCACTCGTTGCAATGCTACCACGTTCACTTTTATAAGCAACCTTTATCCATAATATATCAGCAGTGGCGTTGCAACGAGTAAAAGAGTAAAAGTCAACATTCCTTTTGTAGACAAGCGTCTTAAAATGAAAAATATGAGTCCCATGAATATTATACATAGTCAGTGTTGACTAGTGGACTCTCGGAGGGCTCAGTTCATTATTTATTCAAGTACTAACCGCAAAGCTGTGGCTTCACGCCTTAAGAGCATGCAGACAGCACACTAGCGCCGCCAATCGATATTATTTAATTGAATTAAGCTATACTTATAAAATAAAGCTGAAGAGTTTGTTTGTTATGTAAGTTTGTTCTTTCAAACGCAGATCTCAGAAACTGCTGGTTTGAAATGAATAATCATTTTTGTGTTGAATATTCCATTTGACGGGGAAGGGCTTAGGCTACTTAGGCTTAGGTACTATAGCCGCTTTAGTACGAGTATAGCACTATGTGTGCCAAAACAGAAAACCACGCGTATTTTCTATTGTGTACAAAATAATAAAATGTATGATTCTATAAAAGTTACTTTTATTGCATTATTCATCATTAGGTAGTCATTATCTAAAATATTGCTAAAAGTGGCGCCTTTTTGCAATATTTTGATTATGATACACAGACTTCTTTACGTTAGAAAAGTAGTTCAAGATGATTCAAAAAAATCATAAATGTTATTCTTTAGTGAACAACAAACCGTTTCTTTATCAAAATATCTTAAACTAGCGGCCGCCCGCGAATCCGTCCGCGTGGATTTCTTTTTTTCGAAATAAAAAGTAGCCTATGTTCTGTCTCAGGGTCTAAAGATTGTCTGTACCAAATTTCATCAAAATCGGTTGCGAGGTTTAAGCGGGAAAGCGTAACAGACAGACAGACAGACAGACAGAGTTACTTTCGCATTTATAATATTAGTTGGGATTTCTGACAATTTAAGGAAAAAGTAACGGTGGCGCTAGTAAGCATACTGCACTCCCCTTAAGTGAAACTTCACACTATGATTTAATAAGTGGCAATGCATCGGTACTTAAACGAGGCGTTTTATGACCAATGACCATACGACCACAACTCGCATTAATTAACGATGACGAATAAACACTCGGCTTTTGACTTTTGAGTCGTTAAAGATCGATTTCATACTTCATTGGATTATTTTGTAAGTCTGAGGCAGCAAACGATTTAGCGGGTCGCCTGATGGTAAGCAATCACCGCCGCCCATGGACATCCGCGACAACCGAGGTATCGTCGATGCGTTGCCTGCCTTTAAGACCCCATACCCTCCCCAACTGAGCTCTGGCGACTTCACTCACCAGCAGAAACAGACCACAACAGTTACGAAGTGTTATTTCACTGTGGACTTCTGTAAGGTGGAGGTACTTCCCCAGACGAGTGGCTCCTTCGAGTGAAGGTTACGCTAAGCTCTACCTCTCTTTTTGAGATTCATCGGTTGATTGATAATGATAGTGCGGTATGCAGTTTTTAATATGCAAATCATGTTTTTCTGTTTCTGGAGTTGTCCAATCAATATTTTAAATTATTATTTTGATCGCCGCCTTATTCGTGTAAAATTAATATATTTTTTCTTTCAATTGCTAAAGAAAGCGACATTTATTTGAATAGATTCACTTCATAAAGGTCATAAGATTACCTCAACATAATATCGAATAAGCATAGTACCATTCATATAAAAAATAGGGATTTTTCTAGCGGGTTTTGATCTGTTAAAACCATTGTGATGCCGGAAAAGCTATATTATGATCTAAGCGTTGATTTTAAGAAATAATCAAGTGAAAAATCATCTACGAATCAGCCTATATCAACATTCTAAATTTTATTTTTTTCAAAAGAGTGTTATATACATAGTTCTATTGAGGAGGCGAACCTCCTTACATCTTAGTTTGAAAACTATGGAACAAGGTTTAACAGTTTTAATAAAATAAGTAAATAAATCAAAATTATTTTAATAACTGTTAGCAGACACAAAATATTAATATTGATGGTTGACGTAATGTACAAATTATTTTCATCGTGGATTATAACAACATTATCAGTATCATATTACTTTGCTGAAATATAAAATAGTCATCCGTTTACTTTTCATCTAAAATTAAATATTACCATTCTGAATCAACACGTTAATGCAATATTGATGAATTTGTTCGCCACAAGAGCAAATAAACTACCAACATATTTAATTGCCATAAAGCCTCAATAATTTTCGAATAAAACTAAATGTTTGCGGACCACTTGAATCCATAGCCTAGCGTACACGAGGGTATAATGTAAGCTAAACATAACACGAGAGAGTTTGATTTCCCAAACCCACTCACTGGGGCTACAACCAGAGATGTTACAGCTCCGTATCCGTAGCCGAAACTATCAGATATCCGAAAAGAAATAAAAATATCCTTAACCGAATCCAAATCCTAAATAAAGGTTCCATATAATAGGCGAAGCCTAATTGAGAAACGTTATTATAATTTATTTTGATCAGCCGGCCGTTGCTGAAACACAGGGCGTCAAAGAACTTATAGATAACTAGCGGCCCGCCCCGGCTTCGCCCGTGGTACTTGTCCACTATTTAATGGATGATATTATACATAAAAACCTTCCTCATGAGTTACTCTATCTATTAAAAAAAACCGCATCAAAATCCGTTGCGTAGTTTTAAAGATTTAAGCGTTCATAGGGACATACAACAGACAACATGACAGAAAAAGCGACTTTGTTTTATACTATATAGTGAATCCTATTTTAGTAACTATTTGTTGGTACTTTAGTTATGAAATTACTTAAAAATCATATTGCATCCGAAATTATCCGAAAGTAACGGTTAATCCCAAAAGCATTCATATCTGTATCCGGTATAATAATCAATCCTATATCCGTATCCGAAATGTCACATCCGTAACATCCCTGTTTACAACACAGTTGAATTTCATAAGCCACAACTCGAAGTATGCTTTGTACATGTACAGTCTCAAATATACCATGACTATGTGAAATTAACTGAATCCTGCCATAAACTAGTGGTGTTTTAGTGCTTTTTAATTTTTGTTTTCGTTTTCGAGGATCCCGTGATTTGTGATTGCAAACGAACGTAATGCCCTTTTGTCATGCGCTGGTTTGGGTCGAAGTTTTCGAATTCAGATTCATCAATCATAATAATACAATTTAATCGTGAAAAATCCTTCTGATAAACGTTATTAGCCTTTAGCATATCAATTAGGTTAAAATTATGTAGGTACATTAAAATAAATAAATAAATATTTCACAACATCACATACATTGATCTGACCCCGTGTTAAGTAGCTTAAGCACTTGTGCTACAGACATCAGAATCAACAGTGGTATTACAAATATACTTAAATAGATACATATAACACCCAGACCAGGACAAACAGACATGTTCATGCACACAAATGTTTGTCCTGTGCGGGGATCGAACCCGCGACCTCTTGCGTTATAGGCAACATCTTGACCATTACACCAAGCGGGTCGTCAAAAAATATGTAGCTTAAGTGTCAAGCTGGTGTTATTGATGTCATTAGAATAATTCTAAAAAAAACATTATTACTTGATATTATAAGAATCATGTTTTTTTTCATTGGAATTCAAAGGATTAATTATGATATTCGCTCTATAGCAATTTATAAGAAACTCTTTTGTACTATTTCACCACTTCGACATAATAGTTAAAAAAAAACTTATCATAAAGTTACCTTAGCCAAATTGATTGCCCGTTACCTGTAAAAAGCAAAAAATAATCTCATTAATCAATAAATACGATAAAAGAATTTCTAATAATAATATAATCCCTAAAAAAATATTTGCACTTCACCATTGTCAACACTGCGCTTTCTCTCCAAAGCAAAATCTAACCCTTATCGGGCAAAACTGACAAACAACAGGAATAACTCGCCTTTAACGTTACAAAACCATAAAAGTACATTCACATGTCACGATAGAAATAAAATATGACTGCTCGGTGCAAAAGTTTCATTTGCGCCCTAAATATTCCATTGTGGACGAAAGTAGAAACGCCGTGGCATATAAATCTGAACAGCTAAGTCAGCGATTACTCAACGGGACATAAAGAGACATTGTACCAGTCAGGTACATTCAACCTCTCAGCCACTTCAATAAGTACACGGCTTGAATGTGCCGTTTTAATAATAATGGCCACTGTTGGATTAAGTCGGTGGAAACAACTTACTGTTTATGGGTACGCTATGGATTTATGGGGTCCAAAATTGATACAATTAAACCTTTATATTATTAATTGGATTCTCTATACTTTATAAGACTGACTGAAAAATATGTGCATGTTATTAAGGAAGAGTAAAGAAGTTATTGTAACAACTGAAAATTTAGTTAAATAATGCTAATCAAGTTGTGAGTTCAAAATGTTTAATGTTGAAAGCTGCTTCTTTTATATACCTACTTAACTTATGAATTTTGGTTAATAAAGAGAAAATTTTATTTTGGTAGCTGAACTACCAAATCAAAATTTTATTTATACGCAGTGCCTAATAAAAAAAAATATCAAACAATATTGAGTAATTTTAAATCCAAAGTAAACTTAAAACTTCACAATTCACCATATGACCGAGCCCATTATTTGTCTGCCGTAACAAACAATGGTTTTTTAGTTTCTTTCACGGACTAAATACTCCATTGTGACGCAACCCGGGACACTAAATCTGTTGAGTTAAATACGGCAATTATTCAGAGGAGCACAGGGTTTCATTGTGCGTGGCGAGGTCTCTTGCCTCAACATAATGCACACTAAATTTGGATTTTCATGCCTTGTCATCCAACTTGGGCGTTTTAATGCGGTCACTATTATTTATGTTTAATAAGTAATAACATTCCTTGAGTTAGTGGCATGCGTTTATCAATATTCGATGCGCAAGAATTTTTAAGCGTTTTGGTGTGGTCAAAGCTACCAGCAACCCAGATTTAATACCCATTGAGAATACAATAGAATAACAAAATCTTAAACAGTCTCATGAATGCTTCTCAGGTCCATTTATCACCAGAATTTGTCCGATACTTGCAGCCACAACTGCAATATTTCTCCTAACACGAAAATATATTCCGTTGATGCCTCCTTTTATCGGTAACAATATGCAATTGTTCCTACCCTACACCCTTCTTGGAATTTTCACGTGGTAACTGGATTATAAAGGTAATAAAATATTTAACACAACGTTAACACTGTTGTCATTTCCAATTTGATCTTAGCTCTAAAATTACAGATCAAATAGAACTTACAAACCTTTTATGCAATTGTAAAGAGAAATCCAAGACGGGATCGTTCAAAAAGATCTTATTAATAGAATTAGATACTTCCCCTTCGATGGGTGTTCAAGATAAAGTCTTCGTAACCAGAGAAACGGTACCCTCGGCTATGTTCATGCCAATATTAAAATCTGATAAATCACAAAAAAGAGCACAGACATCTCGGGAGATGTTTATCGCATTAATATAATACAGCATTAAGATTACAATGGTCGGCTTGGAGAGGTCCAATATGAGGAGCTCAGAGGCATCGCGTGCTTTGTTGTGAAAATAACTTTATGCCTCAGAAGGCGGGGACAGTATAAAGCAAGAACGGCATTCAATAAAACCAATGGCCCCTCTATAATATATACTTTTGTAGTTCATACCCTTTGTGCAATAACGTTATGACTCAAATAATCCACGTACGTCTATTCGGGATCTTGGGAAATTCTATCATGTTTATATTCAAATAGGGCTTTATCTGTGTAAGCGAATATCGTAGGTTCGTTTCTTAGCGGTATCTTGGACCTAAAATGGTAGCACGCAAGCACTTGCAAAATGCTTTAACGGTTAGCACTAAAGCGGGGTCTGGCACAAATCAGATGTGTATCAAGATCAACAGTGCCACCCTTATACCGGCAGACAATCGCCGCACCGCAATTACAAATGGGATATTTACAGCCACTCCATTAGGAGATATTTTAAGCTTATTCGATCTGCGATCTATTGATTCAGGCACGCAACTGTCTGGCTTTGTTATCACCCGTTCGTTTTTGGTTTTTGTTTTATTGTTTCCTGTGATAAACACGATGATATTTTTCAAATAGTTATCATTTATCAATTTTCAGCTTTGTAATAATGGAAAGGCATTGTTATCGGTTCTATCGGCCTTCGAAATTTGATACGGTTGAACTATTAATGTTATCATGAACTTAGTAAACACATTCAAGCCGCAAACGTTCAGACATCATCAGAAAGTTCCAAAGAGTTCTGAACAGTTTGTTTGCATTGATATTGAGTAACATCAAAGTTTAATTTCAAAATATTATCTCTGGCTCTGTTTATTTGCAGATAACAGTGGGTTATATGTACGTTCGTACGTATTTACTCGCATTGAGCGCTCACAGTCGGAAATGTGGAACGATAGGTATGAGGAGATTGAATTTATTACTTCATAAGTCATGAGGGTTAGTAATAATCGTCGACAATGGGCAATAAAGACTTTATAGGCAGTAAAGTTCGATCCGCGCCCGTCGGGCTCGGAAGTCAACTGCCCGATTTCGAATTATAACTCCTTGTACACACCTCGTGAAATCGCACCTTCCCGCCATAATGGCTTTTTGATGTACTGCAGCCGACCTTTATTCAATTCCAACACGATTTGATTTCCCTATACCACGTTTTAAAGTAAATATTGAGATGTTATCTCAATAAAACGAACTTTAAACTCACAATATCTTTAAATAACGACATAGTTATCTTGCTTTTCGACGCTGTCGATAATAATCTCTCCAATCTTTATACATAAAATTCTCATCTGAACGTTTTCCCATTTGAAATATAAATTACCGAACCTTTTGCTCGCCACTCCGTTTTCTAATATAACCAGCTGGGAATAGCTTTAAACCAGTTATTGTACTATTTGGTCAACAGGGAGATTACTTATAGTTATCTCTGTGGGCATTTACTTATTTAATGACAGCTATCATTGCCTCTGTCGTCTCATTTAATAGAAAGGAATATTTTTGTAGTAAGTAAAGTATCGGATGTGCGGTATAAAATTGGTGTCATTCTTAACTAAAATACCAGTAATATTTTGAGATGTTGTGTTGGAATTCCATTTTCCAGGTGTTTAATGTTTGGACGCGTCTTGACTAATGACAGGAATAAATTAAGCCGGGAGCTTAAATATAGCTTTGCACATGGATTATACGCCCCGACACCAGAAAACCGTTGCATTATTTTGTTGGCAATGACGTACGTTTCAACATGCTGTCATTGCTATAAGAAGCGATAGTCGCTTTTAATTTAAGTGCCGATTTCAGAGCGGGTTGAAGTATGGGGAGGGCATGTCAAACGATTTAAATTTATAGCTTTGCATATCTTAGTTCAATGACTTCATAATTCATTGGAGTAGTCGGATTAATTAGTCGGGCGTGTTTGTTCAGGCCCACCTCAATATAGCATTGACTGAAGACGATTTCAAACAATGGAGTCGGTGCTTACCGATCTGTTTACACGAATTTGTGTAAACACATCTGTTAGTACTAGGACTGTATTAATGCTAGAGATGTCCTATTGTACCGTACGTCATACTGATTTCATGCGAAATTGCATTACATCAGAGCATGTACTTATATATTGCATTTACATTTTATAGGTATATATGCTGTAGTACGAAGATAACATTTTTATTTAATGGGGCAAATGCCAAGCTTTTGATAGTGATCTCTCTTATCGTAACAAAAGTTTTCAAATTGAAACTTTAACAAATATAAAACTGAACAAAATACTCGTTGAAATATTTTAAGAATTCACAAACTAACATAGTTACGATGAATAAAAGTTTAGTTATAATATTTCTTGTTTAACTTCAAGATTTAAATTTTTCTTACTTTAACTAGTTGTTGCAAAAAAAGAATATGTGAATATTCTTTTTAAAAGTAAAACATTAAATGAATGAATCAACAAAAGTTTCGTTGCGTTTTTACAAAGATATTCGCTGTAGTAAATTCATTTGTTCTTTTTTCAAAAAAATATTGGGTAAACTTTTACCAAGTATTGTGTAACTGGCTTTATCACAATATTCGAAAAACAATGCGATTTTCTCACTGCACTGCTATTTCTGCTTGGTCTTCTGTTAGTCTAAAACGTGATATGGTATTACGAAGTATTTCCTTCCTTGACGGGCCCGTTAGTCTAGTGGTCAGACACCCTGAATACAAAACCAGGGGTCGGTCGGTTCAAATCCCACTAGAGGCAAATGTGTGATGAACATAGGCATTTGTTCCTCAAGTTCAAGCTTTTTTAAATGTATTGCTTAGAATATTTTAATGATGTTTTGAAATTTTATTCATCAATCGGCACAATTTGGCAGGCAAGGTGATTTTTGTTCTATTGTATTTTGGTGTATTTAATTAAGATACTATAACCATTCATACTGTTAAGATACATTAGATAGGCTGACTCCTTAGAGTATAACTGGCTTCTGTTGTATGTTGTATATCACGGACAACGCATATAACTTTTGAACCAAATACGTAACCATTCCATCACTAGTTTACGATGTAAAGTATAAAGCTTATATAGCTAGCGGCTAACCATTACAACGAGGATAATCTTTCCGACGGCGAATGTTTAAAATAAACAGTTCGCCGCTCTGCTTCCTATCATAACATTATTGTTTTGATTGTCCAACCATCGGCGGCTATACAGGGTGGAATTGTGATGCCACCTGAAGGAAAAGTGCTCTTCTTAATAGTGTAGGTAGAATATTTTACGTAAGAAAACATTCCTTTATTTTTTAAGGGACAGAAAGTTAAAAAAAAATTTAATTGCCTTGTCACACCAAGAAATCGATCAAACTAAACTCTGTTAAAATTACACACAGCATTTTAGTTTCTTACTTGATAAATTAACTTAAAGCATGAAATATGGATTTATAAAGTCATTGGGACAAGTTAGACTTCGAATCTTATATCGAAAATCTTTGAATGCAAGAATTTAAATTTTTTACCAAAAATAAAATGATTAATACTTTGCTTAAAATGTTATAGCCACAGTAAAATAGTACTTCTCTTTCAAGTGGTATTACAAATTCAACCCTGTATAATTATAGCTATAACAAATTGAGATCCTGTTTTTAACTATAAATTGCCTATCTGGACTATGATCGATCTCAACGCAAATAGCCGGGTTAGATATTAATAAGTTGATGGACGTAAAAGTTTCATTATTTTCTCATTATCACAACAGTATGTTCGTTGTTGGTGCAGCTGGCTCGTGAAATATAAATATTGAAGAGAAGCTCCTGTTTTAGAATATATATTTAATACAAGTTACGTTAAAAACATGCACGAGTTTGATAGGATTTAATAGGTATAGGCAAACAATTAGTGCTGAACCAGACATTTTGAAAAACACTTAGTTTAGAGATGGGGAAAAACGCGACCGAAATTTGGCGTGACTCCGCCTACAATGTATTTAAATGGAAGATGACACACTATGCCTAAATTACGTCGCATAATTTTGTATAGAAAATAAATTGCCGCAACATTCGGTCGCGTAATTTCAACCAAGCCAAGTGTGTGTTCAATCCCTAAGAGCCTTAAATAATAAGTAAATTCAAATGGCATAATACAAACAAAACTTCTATGTGTAGTTTGATAGCCCTGTATTTAACTCTTAAATCTTTATTCCGCCAATTCACACAATTTTATATAGTTGCTAAAATTTTGTAACCACGTCCTTACTACTAAGAAATAACTTGCACTTGTCTTCTAAGTAAAATCACGTCAATATATCGGAAAAAAAACACTGTAGTCAATTATCTATAACGTACAGAACACCGCAAGGAGTTGAGTCACGCTTCGCAGTGACTTATATCATAGGAAGAAAACTAATAGTACGGCGAATGTAGAGGTTTTCAAACCGTTTTGTACTGAGAGATATATTCTGTTGGTGAATCTGCGGTATTCACGACTTTAGACTGACGCGTACCCACGGTCTTAGGGAGCGTACACAAGAAAATCTAAAATCAAAGTCTAAATATTCTTAATTTATGTAGGCACTTAAAATCGTCAATGATATCACATTAGAATGAATCTACCACCGACTTTGGAACGTATTAATCTCCCGAGAAGAAGTGGCAAGAAACTCGATAGTTGCTCTTTTAAATCGCCATTAAAAACAATAATGTTTCAAAACATTAAAATATCATTATGTTCTCTAACTAAGTCATAGGTACAATTCCTTATGCTCTATATAAAATTAAAAAAAATGTAAGGAAAGATAGAGCCCTGAGTACGCTTCGACTATGTTCCTGAATTGACAAGCCCGGTTACAGAGTCAAAAAAAAACAATTATCCAGCAAACAAAGATGATGCAATAACAATAAAGGATTTTAGCAAATTCCCACGATCAGCTATTTAAATTAATTCCATTACAATCGCGAACAAAACCAAAACATTCCATTGTCAGTCATGTTTGTACCAAGTAGAAGCGTAATAACATTGATTTTATCTGCAACCGCCATGTGACACATACGAACACGTATTATCAAAGCTGATGTAGCTATGTTACATCCATTTATGGATAAACCTTCAACCCAACTCTACATTTGAATATGAAAAAAGTTGACAAATATTTCTGTCCGGCATAGAAATGCATTGTGGATAATATACACATATTTTATGCTGACTATTTTACATTATAATCATTTAGCTTACATAAAAATGATTAAAGGGTTTTGGGTGAATTAACTATGTACTAGTTTTTAATAGAAAATGTAGGTATTACCACAGATAACAAATATTGTATTACTATACTGTCTGACATTGGAAAATACGAGACACGAGATTGATTTGAAGACAGATGGATCAAACGTATGCTACACCTGAGTAGGAAAATGGTACCTGAAGTTTAGGCTTTAAAATTAATGCTTGAAATAAAAGAATGGTTCTTTCAGTGGATCGCAACATTAAACAATTAACATAAATTACTCCTTTTATTTAATTTCTTAAAGTTATTATTGATAATCCCATCGTCTAAAGACGCGGACATTTTATTCTTATGGCATCGATTTATATCGTTAAATATCTACTCATTAACCGCCCTTAAATTGGCACAAAAAAATTAAGCGACAGTCGCTTCTTATTACAGCGTCAATGCAAACAAATAATGCCACAGTTTACTGGTCAGGGCATATCTAAAAATCTTTGTTCGACGGTATCATAACATAACACAAGCAGGTGCAGACTTGTCATGATCCGGTGTAGATGAACTGATAACCATGATTAGTGAGGACTGGAGTGATTAAGATTGGAGATGGATTGGAAACAAATATTTATACACTTGAATTTGATTGATTTGATTAAAAATAATAGGAATAAAACGCGGATTGGTGATTATGACACCCCTTTCTTTTATTTGCATTTTTTTACAGAAATTTCTGTTGAGGCTATGGAAGCTGAATCGAGGATCCGAGGCTTTTCAAACCACTAGACAAACTAGATAAATCAACATAACAGTGTAGTAAAAATACCTTTATATCAATTATTATAAATGCAAACAATTACTGAATAATAACATTATCAATGTTGCCTACCAAAGTGCTGCTTCACTGTGGTCTTCTGGAAGGTGGAGGTACCGAGCGGCTCATTTGAGTGGAAGTTCCAATAACCTTCCTGCCTAGTATCATATCTCTATGGTATCCAACAATGTTAAAGGCACTAAGTAATGAGAAAAATCTAGCCAATTCACAAACAGTTTTCTATCAATATAAACTTCAGAAACATTCCACTCAACTTCTACTACATAATTCATCAGGCAAACCTAACGAAGCTACCATCAAATGTTCATCCACAAAATATGCGTTCACAAGAATACACAAATCGTATGTCACATCTAATTACCCCGGCCGATGTGTAAACGCATCAATATTGATCATTTCCGACGCATTCCAAAGACAGGCCCGTTGGTCGAGTGGCTAGAGACCCTGGCTACAAAACCAAGCGTCGCGGGTTCGAATCCCGCTAGGGGTAAATGTTTGTGTGATGAATCATCGGCATTTGTACTCAAGTCATGGATGTTTATAAAAGTATTTAAGTATGTCTATCCGTTCCCTAGTTTTCACAGTACAAGCTTCGAGCTTAGTTTGGGGCTAGGCAATTGGTGTGTTTGTCCAAGGCATTTATAGACTATCGGACGGCAAACAGTCAGTCGCACTTGTGTGAGCAAGTTAACTGACTCCATGGTGTAGTAGTTAGAGCGCTGAGGTCTGAAACCTCCGATATCGTAGACTCTTATCCCGAGGGGAACACTGTCACCGATCGATGGGTTACCTTAGTTTGGTAAGGACATTGCAGGCTTGAAATTAATTACCTGTGATACTCTAATAAGAACTGTGATTCCGTGATTCGTAGGCTCATTAAGCAGTTGGTCCCGGCTTTGATCCAAAAAATCCCCTGTATGAGTAACCAGGCATGTCAAATCAGGATCATAGTCGCAGCGTACCCTGTTGTCTACAATAGATGTTGCCAGGAAATACAAAAAAAAGGATAAAACAGATCTAATTATCTCTGCCGATGTGTAAAGGCATCAATATTGATCATTTCCGACGCATTCCGAAGACTATCGGACAGCAAACAGTCGGTCGCACTCGTGTGAGAAACTGTTATGCCGACGCGAAAGGTAAATATTGGATTTGGTTAAAGATTCTTTAATTTGGTCGATTTCAATTTTGTTATTCTGGGTAACAGGTACATGAAAAAATATAGTAAATGTTTGCGAGTTGAAATTAGACCGTTATTAATTTATCGGTTTTAATTTTGTTATTTTGGGTAATGGCCTTATGGGCATTTAAAACAAAAGTAACATTTGCTAACAGTTTCGTTTAAACACATAGATTATTTGCTAACATTTCAGGTGTTTATCAAATGTTAGCAAATATCGATGTGTTTAAACAAGTAATAATGATGCCAATAAGATAAATAAACCCAATCCTTTAAAGATGTCTCATCTTGTGTTGGCTCTTAATTGCATAAGAGAACTATCCAATGTTAAAATTACCGAAGATAAAACAATATTAAAAGACACCGTGAATGGAATGACAAACTTTTGGTCGTTTGGATTTGTCATCTAAATATAGCAACGCTTTAGGCATACCCGATACTGACATAAATAAATAACGAGCTCAGAACTACAATTTAGCTCCAACAACCGACATTACTGATAAATCGTATTTGTCCATGATATTTCATGTTCCTCAAGGTTTAGCTCTTCATCATGTATGAAGTTATTTTTAAATAGCTAGACAGCATTCTTTCTTCAAGGGCAGTGACTCAGCAGTTCTTTTAGTATTCAAGTTTTGCTGGCTAAAACAAGTACCTGTACTAAAATTAAATGAAAGAGAACGTGATACATTAGTAATCCCTTTACGACTTTATATTTTGAAAGCCTAAAATGCAATTCAAATGATAAATATATTTTTTCCTTGTATCTGACTTATGAGTATGCATGTTTCACAACTCTTACAATAAATTCTTCTACCAAACAAACTTGTGGTTTTTTTTACAATTTTTAAAGACAGCCCTGTTAGTTTGAACAATATCAGACAACTACATATATCGATTTCTTGAATTTGGTACGGGACCCATATCATTATAATAAATAGTAATAATACGTACTCAGGATAAATACTTAACTAAAATTCTTTCATGTAAATTGACTCAAATGCAAAATAATTGCGAAAACAACAATTGGTGTAATCACTGTCAAGTGTTATGACTGCCAGTCAAAACAAGTGACAGACTATTTTTAAATTCCAAATAGCGTTTAATATATGCTATAGAATATTCTACAGAGTAAGCCTTAGGCGACTTAAATGGAAACGTCGCAGTACTGTTTAACTTGAATGACGGCGGTAGCAATTTTGCGTATAGGCAATTTGTATGCAAAGAAATAATTACCCCTCACAGGACTCTTATAATATTACTTACAGTATGATTGCTTTTAAAATCGGTGATTATTTTTATGTTAAAGCCTTTATAATAAGTTATGAAAAAGAAGTGCAGGTAACATTTGTTAGTGAACATTTTTGTTTAAGTAATAATAATTGATTGTCTTCAATACCTGTAAAATAAATACGAGTGAATCGATGTTACTTAATTATAACCGATGCAATTAAAGTTAAAATCACTTTACGACATTTTAATTCTACATTATTAAAGCACCTACTAACCACAGAAGCGTGTATAATATAATTCTAATTACTAGAGATGCGCCGAATAGTGGTTTCACCGAATAACCGAATACCGAATATTATTCGGTTCAATCTTTACCGAACCGGATATTCGGCCGAATTATTCGGTTTACCATTTCTATGTATTCCTGCATAAACAGGTTCAAACATGCACGCCGCCCGCAACCCGCTTAAACACTGCGCTGTCATTTTACTTTAATTACTTACAATATTAACATTATGTAATCCCTTTCGGCCGTTTTCCGTGCTTGGCGGCCGATCTTACAATCAGCCAGCCAAGCAGGATATATTGTAGTGCCCAAGTGAGCGCGCAATTGCGGTGGGACAGCAATCTCACATGACCGTAGAGAGATCAAGCACAGGACAAACAACTTAACATGCCTTATATTAAAATGACTGTGCTTTCAATACAAGTGGGCTTAAAAGATCACGTGCTTGAGATGTTTCTAACAAAATGGGGGATGACAAAACCAAAGTTCAATCATTCTGTTAGTAATATGTTCTGCTCAAGTTTTAAATAAATTATAATAAAAACATAAATCTCAAATATGAAGCGTGTCTGACAGTTCCAGTGCCTCTCTAATTTATGTCATGTAGCCATGAAAATATATTTACTCAAACCGAATATATTCGGCACTAGAACCGAATAATTCGGCCGAAAACGAATAGTGGAAAAAGTGCCGAATATGCCGAATACCGAATACCAACCGAATATTCGGCGCATCTCTACTAATTACCGTAAAACAATTCCGCATGAATGATATAAAACTCGGGAAACGAACCACTTATTATTTTACTGCCTCCGTTTCTAGTCTCTTGTTTTAGTTATTCAAATGCAAGTACGCACGAAGAGAACAAACAACATTATACGAGCTTTTATAAATAAAACATTTAAAACCCGACCCCCCTCTATACATTTTCATTGAATGCTATAATATAATCAAAACAGTGCGTTAACTACACAGCCAGGAAGATCGTCATATAAACCGAAAGACTTGGATCAACCATAAACTTCATCCGACTCCGGTCGAGGTCGCAACGAAATTAAATCTAACTTCTTTTCTCACCCAAGGGAATAGTACTTATATTTGACAGACTTTAGAAAAGAAAACAAAGTTTTTACACTTCAAAATATTTTGAGAGAACTGTTAAGAAATATCTCCCTTAAACTTATTCTTTACTCAACTGTAATAAGATGTAGAATCCCTCGCAGGATTGCGCATATTTCATTTAGTAGGGATCGTAAAGATTCGCTTACCTGCTTGTTTGTTGTGTAGGAAAGGGGCCTTTGGGCGGTGAACCTTTTTTTACATTCTATTTTATCTGTGGGAATTTTAATGTCGACCAAAAATGGCACGTTCTCCCTCACAGATGGCACGCATTTGTAGCCGATACTTGGCCAAACACGTGTCTTTAGATCATAAAATTTTTACTAACGTTCCGAATCCCGACCTTGGAATGGGATATTCATTTATGAAAGATTCTACCGGCATTTGTCTTGTTTCGGCCATAATTTATTGTTCCGCCGTAAACTCAGGCCGTGTGTTTTCAATTACTACCAAATGATTGGTGTACGAAACAGATTCTTTCCACATTCGTAACGGGTTGATAGCCGCAATCGATATACTGCGGCCACTATTAATTTCATCGGAAGCGTGGAGTTACGAGGGTTTGAAACTGCAAGTCATCTATCCCACATTCGCCCGCTCTCGAGCCGATCCCATGGAATTACTTCAATCATTTAAAATAAACATGGCTTCCTCGAAGTCCCAGTGAAGAGGTAGCAGTTGGGCCGCGCTCCAACATAAAGTCCGCTTTGATTTATGATATCGTTCGCGAGCCTTTATGCATCTGCCGCGTTTTTTATACCTCTTGCACCTTTCAAAACACATTAACCATTTTTATTGGTTTCTTTTCACACTAGTTCGATTGATAGTAAGTACTTGTATGCTCGTATAAAGGTTATAACGGCTAATTGATTGTACAATGTAAGGTTTAGCATTCAAGATTACAATCTCCGCAGGAACCCAACAGTAATCACTTACATTGTTGTTGAAATGAATATTGTCCAACGAAACTCAGAGAAAGGAGGACATGCCTCGGTTACGAATATTTCGATCGCATTTCTGCCGTGAATAGCTGTCCCAACAATAGGCCTCGTGATTTATACAGTTACAATTAAATAAATATTTTCAGTCCCGTTTAATTTCTATTCGTAATCGACTAATAAGAAGTAACTAATGTTTGAAACAGCTGGAATCCTAGCAAGAAATCCGATGGACGGCGCCCAGCGGGACGCCACGACAATGGCAACCAAATTAAAAGGAACCATAAACGTTTCGGCTTGAGCCTTGCTAAAATTTATTACACCCGGCGTTTTTCTCTTGTTTCTCCGCTAATGAGATTCGAATGCTGCAGCTGTATTTGAGACAGGCGAAGATTAAAAAAATTCGCTTACCGCGAAGATATCTCACCGCGAATTGAAATAGTTGTTTTTGCAACCGATTCAGAGTCCGCAAGACGGACGGGAACCAATATACCTTTATACACGTATTGGGGCTTGGGTAGCGGCTAGATTGCAGAACGGCTTATTGCAAACGATAGGTGCGATGGGAGTGTTACTGACATACAAATTGCTGTTTTATCCATTGGACATAAAGTTGGTATTGGCCTGTTGAGATGAGGCGTCGCGGGTGGTCTGAACTATGTTCAGTGTTGAAGTGAAGCGGGAATGCAAATTTCACTAGTGTTTCTAGTCTTCGTGCTCTTGAACCCTGTAGCGAGTAGATTGAGTCTATTAACAGTAAAGATGGCAGAGGAAATTAATCGGAGAACTTATTAGTGTACGTGGAATAAATTGCTCTAGCTACTTATTTAGCGCTGACTGGCGTTTATCTCAGAAATTCTCTTTGATGTGGAGAGGTACATAGTTATAACAAAATATTTTTTTCTGTCCTATAATTTACTGATTTAGTTTATGCTTGTGTATGAGATTAAATGGTTTTTATAAATATAATAACTTACTCGTCTCGTACTTACTGTCAGTAGTCAGTACATACTCGTTAATAAAACGAGAAAAATATGTTTTGAACAGATTTCTAACAGAGTAGCTTTAGATTTTAACACGTGTCGAAACACATTTTGTTTAAAATATTCTAAAGACTCACAGAAAAATGTCATCGCCTTATGAGTGTTGACTAGAATTCAAATCCACGACCTTTGACACAAAGAAACACTACCCAACACTCCACAGAGCATTAAATTATTTATCCCAATGTTTTGTTTGAAGTTTAAACATGTTTTATGTCTACTTTCTCAGCGTTAAGTATAACTGAAATGCGAAGCCAAGATGGAATTAGTTTTTAAAATACCCTATTATCAGATAATATTATCAAAATAACTTGGATGATTAAACTCGCACGGAATCTTGAAACTGCGCGCCCCGACTCCATCTTCGTTGGATTTTCGCTATAATTAAAAGACATAAAGTCGAGTTCCTCTCATGTAACGTTCTTTCCAAACGGCAGTCGCAAAATATAATGACATGTCAAAGTGCTCTTTGGGGATCGTTTGGAGGAAAAAAAAAAGAATTTTGGCAAGGAGCGTTGGCAGATTCAAAAGTGTTTTTGGTGTTATGAAATCTGGATTCAATCGCTTGACGGCTGATTTGGTGTGACCGTGTGATACGTAAGTACACATTATTATGAAGGTTTTGTAGCTGGCTAGCACACTTAGGTTGTACAACACCTAACAGGTTTTTATCCAAAACCTTGGCTGTTGTTTGATTTTTTTATTGTGTAAGATATTGATTAATCTATTTAAATTTTAGTATAGGTACATTAGAAAGTGGCTAAAAGGCGGACTTAATTGGCGAAGTAACAATATACATTTCATTAGGAGCCTGTAGTGTCCTGTAATGGTCCACCCTTCACACTTCTCTTTTACTCAACTCCTGCTTAATATGAACCCAATAACTGATGAATGAATCTTATCTATAATAAAATTGGCTCGTGATTAATTACTTAATTTGGCTCATGATCGTCTAATAACCCTTCGTTGTTTCTTTAGTAACTCAGTTTCTTTTAGGAATGGAATTGAAGCTACATACTTATTTATCTAACATTTATCACACAGTCTTTCATACATCAATCTAAATCTTATAACTATAATTGATATTTATAACAACTGAACCTCTTAATCTAGACTTAAACTACTAATAGATAAACACAATAATATATAGTATAAAGCTTATCAAAGTTAGTATGTTATTAAAAGGGGACTTAGTAGGTTGCGGCCCCCCATAAGGAGGGGAGTGAGCCTCCGGCACTCCGAACTCACTCTGTGGCCTCATCCATAGACTTGGTCGGCTTCCCACCGCAAGACACAATGCAAATGCCATATATATGTTGAGAGGATACAACCCGTGACTCTATGTGTGTCCAGCTCACACTCAAACTAATAGAGTTCAATCTTGTGCTCAAGTTGACCACTCTAACATATATGAAATTACTAGGGAACAACATTATTATAAGATGCTGGCAATATTAGATACTGCATACATAAACAATAATATAACATATCCAAATAGGATTAATAAAAGGAGTAATAAAATATATAAAATTAGGTACCATTACTTATCAAGTAGGTGCCTCAACGCCTCAATTCAATAGTGAAAATTGAGTATAACAACAAACATTTGTCATAACTTGTTAACTTTTCCTATAAAGGCTAGTTAACTGAATCACCATTATGTGATAACTTATTCTGAACTAGAATAAGATAAAATAGTTTATATTACAATAAACTGGCATGTTGAATAAGTTAGTATGACCAAGAATCCTCCTGCTCCGTCAGGCAGTCAGAAGAGATTCGTGCCGCATCGCCTTACACAAGCCAACCAACAGACCAACAAACCTATTCCCTCAGGAATAAAGTGATAGATTAATTCACTCATAATGATTCAAGATTAACCAAACCAATACAAGGATTACTTTCTCTTGTTAGCCATTATTTTAACACTCAATCAGCACTACACAATTGTAGGTATGATAAAGAAAATAGCTAGGCTTTCTAGCTTCTAAAAATAAATAATAAAATAATAATAACCTTTGGTTATAAGATTGTATGACCACAACAAAGCCACATCAATAATACATAAATAGTTGTATGATAAGCCAGTTTTCTAGCTTTTAATAGAGAACCAAACTAGTCTAGTCTAGTCATCTTTTATATAGAAATAAAATATTTATCATTAAAACTCCACCAGAACACACAACCTTAGGTGTTCATAAATCCAGGCTTGCTAGCCCACAATTAAACACATATAGTCATCTTTTGTATTTAAACACACTAAAGTGAATTAGGTATTTAGTTTTATAACTTTTCATAACCATTCCTGGTTTTCTATTATGGAAATCTTAATTACAATAAGAGGTTTTATACTTCTCTAGAAGAACACAGCTTTAGATGTTCATAAATCTAGGCTTGCTAGCCCACAATTAAATACTTAAAGTCATCCTTGAGAAGATAACTAAATTAAGATATCAACAATCAATATCACAGAATTTACACTTGATAATACCATCATTGTGGCCTAGACTTTTAGTCAGTTACTAAACACTTTAACAATAGTATAGGTAAAATCACTTACCTTCTTCAAGTCCTTAGACTTTCTTATCTCACCACCTATGGATTACACACCCTATAAAACATCCTAATGCATTTACATTCCTAAGCACTCTTGTGCCCTATAACCTTAACCTAGCTCCTATCAAATCCTAGCAACTAAATGTGTCTTCAACGAAGCAAAAATGCTTCGTACTTACATTTAAACGTGAAAAATGAATGTTTATGTGGCCCTATTTATTAGATAATTGCCCTAACTTAACCTACTGTGTTACGATACTAAGAGGTCGGAAAACAAACAAAACATTTGTTCGTCTTCCTGATTAAATAAATACATAAATATAATCAGGGGAATATTTAACCTAACAGATCGGGAAGGTATCCCTTAGTGTTCCTACTTCCTATACCTGTGTGTTGCAAGGTATCCAGTGCAATGTCAACAAGTTGACGGGGAGGATAACCATGCGCCCTAACGAAATGAGACTAGAATTTGCACCACTTCAACGTTAACCATGGACATTCCACAATGGAAAACGCCGTTCGGACCGTTAGCTTTCCATCGTTACCGCCTTATGATGCAAACTAGGTAGCATCAGACTGATCTTCAATAGCGACCAGCCCGTTTGGCTAGCTACAGTTCACCAAACGTTATTTACCTAACTACTTCAAAAATACAATTAAGTATTCCGAAAGTAGTACGGTATCCTCAGTCACAAGCCCCAGATCTAGACAGGTTGTTATTAATTGAATATTATTAATATTTATCAATATTCACGCAACCGGGAAGAGAAATCCATCCAGTACGCCATTTTGTACAAGAAGACCCTCGGCCCACTTATGCGAACAGAGATAAATAAGATGTCGACAAAACATTCAAATAAATATGAGTTTTACATAACTATAATTATTAAATCATACCTAAACGAAATACTTTAATTCTAGAATAGTATACCAAATTATTCTCTCATTAAAGTAATCACGAACTAGGGGGAAACGCGAGTACTAAACGACCTAACATTCTGAGGACCCGATAACGCACTTCACAACATAACACAATCACAAACACTTTAAAATAAGACTTCTTCATTTTTCTTCCTCATCGGACAGAGCTTCGCCTTCTCTTATTGAATCTCAGCAAATGATCCCTTTTCTTCCGCGTCTTCGCGTTTTAAACCCTCGCAACCGCATGGCACAATTGAAAGTCAGCACTTTTCCGAGGCTGCCACACTATTAGAAAATGTATATCGAAGTTTATCTATATATAAACATCGAGAATCTCTTTTACAACTTCGCCAATAAACATCGTTAATTTAACACTGTCTAAATCATGTAATTCACTACTCAAAATATACTAACTAAATGAAACTAAATATATTTTATGAATTAAAATTTTAAATAAACTATTTAAAAATGAAGTTTCTTTGGAACGGTTAGTTGAAATATGAATGAAAGGAAAGTAAGAAAGTTATTTTCCTAATACTAATATAACGAAGCCAAGGATTTCGTACGTTAATTTGCTTGATGTGTGCATGTTCTAAACCGCCATCCACCAAAACTGAAAGCTCATTCTTGTGCCTTGATGATAGTCCATGTGACGAGAAAACCCCAGGCCATACACAGTAATAACACCGTATATGCGAAAACAAAACCCACGCAGACGAAGCCACAGGCGACCGCTAGTGAAATATGAACTATGAATAACAAATGTTTCCAATAGACAACCCTAGCCTAAAGGGGCCTAAGGGGCGCCCCTCACACCCGCAAATGTAGTATCATCGGGATACGCCGCATTAGTTCTGATTTTAGAGAGGGACAACGGAGTAATTATGCCATCACTATCCTCTCTTTTCAATTTGTAAGCGCTAACGCCAGCACCATCTCGTGCGACAATATCAAATCAACAATCTCTCACCTTTCGCATTGACTTGTAATAACCATTCGCTACCTGTTCGGAAAATCCAATATAGGTGGCGCTAAAAGCTACCTTTTTATGCTAACGCCAACACCATCTGGTATGATATTGTTAAATCAACATTCACCTACCTCTTGTATTGACCTCAACGCCCATTTGCTACCTGGTACGCAAAATACAACATAGATGACGCAAAATGCGACTTGTTAATGTACGCTGACGCCAACACCATCTCGTGTGATAATATCTAATCAACAATCACCTACCTATTGACCTTAACGACCATTTGCTACCTGGTTCGCAAGCTACGCAATAGAGGGCGCAGAAAGCTACTTTTACATAGTTAATAAAATTTAATTTTGAACTGAATTATTAAAATCTACATTAAATTATGAATTGACATTATTAGAACTTAAAACATGCATTGACGCTTACGCTTAATGCTCGAAGGAAAACTGTAGTAACTATTAATAAATACTACCTTAGTTTCTGTAATAACCAATAATCAGCGCTAGTTGCAATTCCGTACGTAGTTCCTAAAATATAAATGACGCTGCTAGCGCCTCTCATCTAGTTTGCAAAATATGCAATAGAAGTGCCGTTTGCAACAAAACCTTATTTATGTAAATAATTACTCCAAAAGGTATAACATATTTAAACATCCTCATTTCGTGATTCTTCTATCTCTAAATCTTATTTCTTCAAATACGCAATGCTTACGCGCTCCTAAAACAGCTTTTTCCAATGTTTTTATTAATTTTAAATAAACAAATATTACAAATTTTCCTCTTTAAACTAGGCGAGTTCCTAGCTACAATCGAATAAGTTCGCATGAGCCCCGTAATAGTTTGCACAACATACGCTAGATGGCTCTAACATGTATTATATGAAAGCATACTTCAACTTTCAGTATAATTTATGACATGCTTCTCAAACCTTTTATACAAGCTCTCCAACAATAATAATGGTGACATTCTGAACCATTACACCTTCCCCGAAATCTTTGGAACGATAAACAATACTTGTTTATCGAGGCAAAGATTTGTAAAACAAAATCATAAGTACTTATTAAGAACCAACTTAAGGAGTAACACAAATACAGAGAACAATTATTTTATTAGCATCTTTTTTTTTTTTTTTCGATGTCAATAAAATAACCGATAAATAAAACACAAATACTCAATCCCACTACTTTCAATGAAAGTACATAAAAAATCTGCCGAAAATAAAATAACTGTGAACATTATGAAAAAAAAAAAAATATTTGTTATTTTCAAACCTCCAGAAAACCGAATAGGTGTAAATAGTGTCTCATCATGATTATCAACCCACGAGCGTCCCCATTACTGAGGCAAGGGCTGGCCCTACATGCATGAAGAAATATGTGGTGTGTTTTTAAACCAAATATGAATTACCCATCATAGATTTACAGAATGTAAGACGTGGCATATAGAATGCCATAAATAACTTACTGTCCCCTATGACATCTTCACTCACTGAAGATAACCAGGTGTGCCCGGCCTGATCAAATCCTAATGAAACTATGCAAGTGACTCACAGCCGCATTCCTCGATGGTGCTGTGTCCGACTTACATACCCTTCGAAAGCAAAGAATGTCAGTCTTCGGTTCGCATCATAATTATAAATCGCGGTTCGCAATGCCCGTCCCACACAAAGTGTCATACTAGAGCAATCAATATTTGGAATATGTGCAGTGTAAATAATCATGGTCCTAGCTTCTTGTGCAGTTAGATATTAATTTATGGTGATTTAACACAGGACAATGTCTTCTGACTTAACCTAACACCAACGTCCCCATAAATCAATACCTTGATTTTAGATTGGATTTCTTTTGGTTTTTAATAACAAAAGTATCTCCCCACCCCAACTACTTCCTTAAAATATGATTTTATAATATAATAATATATATTTTATGTGAGGGCTGATGAATCATCATCCGTTTTTTTTTTCAAATAGTTTGGTGAGTAGTATGTGCAATGTATAATAGATTAAATAAATAGTTTTTTTTTTTTCAAGTATATATTGGTATCATAATTTCAGGAAGAGTCCCGTTTAAATGTTCACATTATTAAAGTAATCACAAAATTATCAACAGCAAACTGTTCATGTTTAAACTTTAACCTTTGAATCCGACTCTCTCCGTTCAGGCGGAACTTAAGATTTGATAATTAGAAACTCGTAACTTAATTTGCAGCTCTTACAAAAATACACAGAGCATTTTTAGTTAGTTCTAACATCACCATTATTCATCCCCACAACCTAACTTATAGTTATTTCCATATAAATCACCACAACTCAAAATCCATTAACCTCTTTTGTTTAAACTATTTGAAACTAATTCGATATGTAAGTAATTGAGTACTATTAAAAATATAGCACAACATCACACACAACAAGTCGCCCCACTCCAAGCAGCTCAAGCACTCGTGCTACAGACATCTATACTGCACGGGATTCGAACCAGTACTTTAACACACAATTCAACGATCCTTAATGAATTATAAACAATCGAGTAACTCACAAACTGACTAACACAATAATTTTAATATCTCTCCAACCAGTCATTTTATTTATTTTGTTTACATTGTTATCACACTAAAATACACCTAATAAATTATACACCTTCCCCGCAACCTTTTAAGTCTTTTGGAATTATAGTTAATATTTAATTTCTCCCAGGAATCGAACCCAGTATTCTATAAAATGATCTGTGCTACAAACATTTCACCCATCTCTAACTGATACAAGTCTGCAATGTCCCACTAAAACTAGGAAAACCTACAAAAAGTGAAAGTGCTCCCCGCGGGATTCGAACCCACGACCTCAGAGTTCGTAGTTTTCGAGCACGGCGCGCCAACCACTACACCAACTATCTCAATATAATTTATTACCAACTTAATAAAATTCATAACTTTAACCATCTAGAGAATCAACTTAACTTACCCTGGTGTCGAACCAAGGTAATTTAAAATCTAAACTTTTATACTTTCACCACTTCACAATACATTAAAACTAACTTAGATACAAAAGTAACATCTAATTTTATTTCGCAATCGCAACATCCCGAAGTTCGAAGAACTCTTTTACTATTTAATTTTTCGTTTTTTTTTTTTTTTTTATCTAGAAATTGAACCTAGTAAATTATAGATGCAGTAGACTACATTCCCAACTTTGTAGGATCCCCTTTTTTATATTTCACCTTAGGTGTCGAACCAGGACGATTCAATTTAAATATTAAAACTTTCACTAAGTCACAATGCAATACCATAAAACTAACTTAAATAAAAACTTAAATGTAATAACAACTATCTAAGTTTAGTTTCAACTGTAGTGATTCCATCCCCACTACCAAATAACGCTTTTATTATCATTTTTTTTTTTTTTATTATAATCAACCCAGGAATTGAACCCAATAATTATAAATGTAGTGCACATCATCCACACCTTTGTGATGATGAAAATATTTTGGATGTTTGTATTTTTTTTTCATTCTCTCATTGAATTCAACCAAGAAATCGAACCCAGTTAATTATAAGCATAGTAAACTTCATCCCCAACATTAAAGAACCCTTTTACTAACCAACTTTTATTGAATAATATCCAGGATTTGAACCCAGACCTTTAAAATCCCTTAACCTTCCACATTGCCTTTACAAAATTACATAAGAAATGTTAATTTCTTATGTTTATAATATTATCTTTAAATAGTAAACACGCAAATAACCTAACCAATGAAATTTAGTACTTCCCCGCAACTACATAATCTTTGCAAAAGGTTATATTGTTACATTACAAGGTAATACAGTATTCAACCAGGGGTCGAACCTAGATGTTTAAAATATATGTATATTTAAATTTATACTATAAGCCACCATAATGTTCAAATTATTGCTCAACTGGCACTACTCTCATTTAACATTTTGATACTTTATATTTGAACTAACCCTTAACCCAGGAATCGAACCCAAATTATTTTTGTATAAGCATTTGCAATCCTTCATTAAATCGATCATTAAACCATAAACAATTAATACATTCAAAATAACTTAAGCAATAAAATAAAGTTATCAATTTAGTACAAATCTTAAATCTACTCCATCCCATTTTATTGAATTGTTTTATAACTATTTTCATCCTTTATTTTTAAACCTGAAATCGAACCCAATGTCCTCCACCTTTCCAACCATCATTCAGATTTAATTATTTTATTAAAATATTGTCAAACCTTAATACATTTACCTTAATACTAGTAGGGTAAAAAAATATTGACGTGCAGAAGAATTTCCTTGTAAATCTAATTGCTGAATAAATATCTTTATCTTTATCTTTATCATTAAATCTAAAAACGTGCATTACTTCAACCATCTTTTTGGTTACCTTTAGTTACTAGCTTACAACTAATAATAATAAAAATAAAACGTTAATAGAATATTAGTTCTTTTCTACCAGAATTGAACTGGCAGCACTTGTGAAGCCGATCCGACTAAATTGCTTGTCCAATAATTACCATTTGAATTTCCCACACTCTTCTTATATAATTAGTCAAAAATAAATTTACAAAACCACAATAATTTAAAGATTAAACTTCTTTTTTTTTTCCAAAAATAAAAGATACGAGTTGTCTGTGGTAAACGCTTTACAAAATTCACGTTTCCGAACGCAGCCTACAATGACGTCACGTCTGTGCAAGCGTCATGTCAAGTCAATGTCAAAGTCAAATAACAAAATGTCGAATTACGCGTACGCGCAAGTGAATGTTATTCTCATACAATTCTAACAGAAAATGCAAGGAAAAGAAAGAAATCTAATCTTAAAACAAGAAAGTACATGTCGAGGAGTATCAATCATAAAATTCAACTGGCGGCAACTAGGAAAACCGATTGTGATTGCAGGTTGGTTTTGATAACCTTTTTCATTTGTTTTGATTTACTAACTACCACTATATAGTAAAACTAACTTAGTCTTAATTTGTTTCAGATGCTAACACTACCAATGCTTTACTAAAGTGTCATCCGACATCGAGAAATAATCATAACTAATTCCAATAACCTTGAAAGATGATGAATGAATTAATGAGTTCAATATCATAACCTCCAGCTGCTATCTCACAACAAGTTGAAACAACAGAGGAAGGCTAAGACATGGATGTGGATAAAGAGGATGTAAATGATATAATTTAATAAATAAATTAATTAATTAATTATTATGTTTGTTATTCTTCAACAAGTTCACTAGTAGCAGTAAGTACTAGTAGGTTTACATAAATAGATAATGAAAATTGTTATGTTATCTATCAAGTACATAACATTGAATAGATGAACAAAAGTATTTAGCTATAAGCAGCTAATAATAATGTTTTCTATAGTTATATTGATCTTGTCAGGATCGCTTCAATTTATGTTCAACTAGGAATTGAACCCAGAACATTGGAATGTACATTTTCATGGTAACACCATTATTTCTAACATAAGAAATACATTTGACCTTCCCCGCTACTAAAAGAACTTACTGCAAATATACTTTTAAGTTATAACCAGAGATTGAATCCGGAATAATTAATAATAAATATTGAATCCACAGCATAGTATGTTTTAAAATTAACCTAGTAATACTAATTGGCTGAACTATTTTACTAAAGTTTAAAAGATTAGATCAATTCTAACATCTTTATAAAGATAAATTACTTCTAAGATTATAATAGACTTATTCTAACTGACTTACTTATCTTTATCTCATACAAATTTCAATTCCAATTCCTTTCCATTTCACGGACAGCAAATTGTGATGACTATACCTGAGTATAGTCACCACTTAACTTTCCTAATACATTAAGAAAGTACTAACATTCTGTTATTATTTTATAACATATCCCATCCATCCTGATCACGGTGCCTAACCAAATTGTAATGGTCCACCCTTCACACTTCTCTTTTACTCAACTCCTGCTTAATATGAACCCAATAACTGATGAATGAATCTTATCTATAATAAAATTGGCTCGTGATTAATTACTTAATTTGGCTCATGATCGTCTAATAACCCTTCGTTGTTTCTTTAGTAACTCAGTTTCTTTTAGGAATGGAATTGAAGCTACATACTTATTTATCTAACATTTATCACACAGTCTTTCATACATCAATCTAAATCTTATAACTATAATTGATATTTATAACAACTGAACCTCTTAATCTAGACTTAAACTACTAATAGATAAACACAATAATATATAGTATAAAGCTTATCAAAGTTAGTATGTTATTAAAAGGGGACTTAGTAGGTTGCGGCCCCCCATAAGGAGGGGAGTGAGCCTCCGGCACTCCGAACTCACTCTGTGGCCTCATCCATAGACTTGGTCGGCTTCCCACCGCAAGACACAATGCAAATGCCATATATATGTTGAGAGGATACAACCCGTGACTCTATGTGTGTCCAGCTCACACTCAAACTAATAGAGTTCAATCTTGTGCTCAAGTTGACCACTCTAACATATATGAAATTACTAGGGAACAACATTATTATAAGATGCTGGCAATATTAGATACTGCATACATAAACAATAATATAACATATCCAAATAGGATTAATAAAAGGAGTAATAAAATATATAAAATTAGGTACCATTACTTATCAAGTAGGTGCCTCAACGCCTCAATTCAATAGTGAAAATTGAGTATAACAACAAACATTTGTCATAACTTGTTAACTTTTCCTATAAAGGCTAGTTAACTGAATCACCATTATGTGATAACTTATTCTGAACTAGAATAAGATAAAATAGTTTATATTACAATAAACTGGCATGTTGAATAAGTTAGTATGACCAAGAATCCTCCTGCTCCGTCAGGCAGTCAGAAGAGATTCGTGCCGCATCGCCTTACACAAGCCAACCAACAGACCAACAAACCTATTCCCTCAGGAATAAAGTGATAGATTAATTCACTCATAATGATTCAAGATTAACCAAACCAATACAAGGATTACTTTCTCTTGTTAGCCATTATTTTAACACTCAATCAGCACTACACAATTGTAGGTATGATAAAGAAAATAGCTAGGCTTTCTAGCTTCTAAAAATAAATAATAAAATAATAATAACCTTTGGTTATAAGATTGTATGACCACAACAAAGCCACATCAATAATACATAAATAGTTGTATGATAAGCCAGTTTTCTAGCTTTTAATAGAGAACCAAACTAGTCTAGTCTAGTCATCTTTTATATAGAAATAAAATATTTATCATTAAAACTCCACCAGAACACACAACCTTAGGTGTTCATAAATCCAGGCTTGCTAGCCCACAATTAAACACATATAGTCATCTTTTGTATTTAAACACACTAAAGTGAATTAGGTATTTAGTTTTATAACTTTTCATAACCATTCCTGGTTTTCTATTATGGAAATCTTAATTACAATAAGAGGTTTTATACTTCTCTAGAAGAACACAGCTTTAGATGTTCATAAATCTAGGCTTGCTAGCCCACAATTAAATACTTAAAGTCATCCTTGAGAAGATAACTAAATTAAGATATCAACAATCAATATCACAGAATTTACACTTGATAATACCATCATTGTGGCCTAGACTTTTAGTCAGTTACTAAACACTTTAACAATAGTATAGGTAAAATCACTTACCTTCTTCAAGTCCTTAGACTTTCTTATCTCACCACCTATGGATTACACACCCTATAAAACATCCTAATGCATTTACATTCCTAAGCACTCTTGTGCCCTATAACCTTAACCTAGCTCCTATCAAATCCTAGCAACTAAATGTGTCTTCAACGAAGCAAAAATGCTTCGTACTTACATTTAAACGTGAAAAATGAATGTTTATGTGGCCCTATTTATTAGATAATTGCCCTAACTTAACCTACTGTGTTACGATACTAAGAGGTCGGAAAACAAACAAAACATTTGTTCGTCTTCCTGATTAAATAAATACATAAATATAATCAGGGGAATATTTAACCTAACAGATCGGGAAGGTATCCCTTAGTGTTCCTACTTCCTATACCTGTGTGTTGCAAGGTATCCAGTGCAATGTCAACAAGTTGACGGGGAGGATAACCATGCGCCCTAACGAAATGAGACTAGAATTTGCACCACTTCAACGTTAACCATGGACATTCCACAATGGAAAACGCCGTTCGGACCGTTAGCTTTCCATCGTTACCGCCTTATGATGCAAACTAGGTAGCATCAGACTGATCTTCAATAGCGACCAGCCCGTTTGGCTAGCTACAGTTCACCAAACGTTATTTACCTAACTACTTCAAAAATACAATTAAGTATTCCGAAAGTAGTACGGTATCCTCAGTCACAAGCCCCAGATCTAGACAGGTTGTTATTAATTGAATATTATTAATATTTATCAATATTCACGCAACCGGGAAGAGAAATCCATCCAGTACGCCATTTTGTACAAGAAGACCCTCGGCCCACTTATGCGAACAGAGATAAATAAGATGTCGACAAAACATTCAAATAAATATGAGTTTTACATAACTATAATTATTAAATCATACCTAAACGAAATACTTTAATTCTAGAATAGTATACCAAATTATTCTCTCATTAAAGTAATCACGAACTAGGGGGAAACGCGAGTACTAAACGACCTAACATTCTGAGGACCCGATAACGCACTTCACAACATAACACAATCACAAACACTTTAAAATAAGACTTCTTCATTTTTCTTCCTCATCGGACAGAGCTTCGCCTTCTCTTATTGAATCTCAGCAAATGATCCCTTTTCTTCCGCGTCTTCGCGTTTTAAACCCTCGCAACCGCATGGCACAATTGAAAGTCAGCACTTTTCCGAGGCTGCCACACTATTAGAAAATGTATATCGAAGTTTATCTATATATAAACATCGAGAATCTCTTTTACAACTTCGCCAATAAACATCGTTAATTTAACACTGTCTAAATCATGTAATTCACTACTCAAAATATACTAACTAAATGAAACTAAATATATTTTATGAATTAAAATTTTAAATAAACTATTTAAAAATGAAGTTTCTTTGGAACGGTTAGTTGAAATATGAATGAAAGGAAAGTAAGAAAGTTATTTTCCTAATACTAATATAACGAAGCCAAGGATTTCGTACGTTAATTTGCTTGATGTGTGCATGTTCTAAACCGCCATCCACCAAAACTGAAAGCTCATTCTTGTGCCTTGATGATAGTCCATGTGACGAGAAAACCCCAGGCCATACACAGTAATAACACCGTATATGCGAAAACAAAACCCACGCAGACGAAGCCACAGGCGACCGCTAGTGAAATATGAACTATGAATAACAAATGTTTCCAATAGACAACCCTAGCCTAAAGGGGCCTAAGGGGCGCCCCTCACACCCGCAAATGTAGTATCATCGGGATACGCCGCATTAGTTCTGATTTTAGAGAGGGACAACGGAGTAATTATGCCATCACTATCCTCTCTTTTCAATTTGTAAGCGCTAACGCCAGCACCATCTCGTGCGACAATATCAAATCAACAATCTCTCACCTTTCGCATTGACTTGTAATAACCATTCGCTACCTGTTCGGAAAATCCAATATAGGTGGCGCTAAAAGCTACCTTTTTATGCTAACGCCAACACCATCTGGTATGATATTGTTAAATCAACATTCACCTACCTCTTGTATTGACCTCAACGCCCATTTGCTACCTGGTACGCAAAATACAACATAGATGACGCAAAATGCGACTTGTTAATGTACGCTGACGCCAACACCATCTCGTGTGATAATATCTAATCAACAATCACCTACCTATTGACCTTAACGACCATTTGCTACCTGGTTCGCAAGCTACGCAATAGAGGGCGCAGAAAGCTACTTTTACATAGTTAATAAAATTTAATTTTGAACTGAATTATTAAAATCTACATTAAATTATGAATTGACATTATTAGAACTTAAAACATGCATTGACGCTTACGCTTAATGCTCGAAGGAAAACTGTAGTAACTATTAATAAATACTACCTTAGTTTCTGTAATAACCAATAATCAGCGCTAGTTGCAATTCCGTACGTAGTTCCTAAAATATAAATGACGCTGCTAGCGCCTCTCATCTAGTTTGCAAAATATGCAATAGAAGTGCCGTTTGCAACAAAACCTTATTTATGTAAATAATTACTCCAAAAGGTATAACATATTTAAACATCCTCATTTCGTGATTCTTCTATCTCTAAATCTTATTTCTTCAAATACGCAATGCTTACGCGCTCCTAAAACAGCTTTTTCCAATGTTTTTATTAATTTTAAATAAACAAATATTACAAATTTTCCTCTTTAAACTAGGCGAGTTCCTAGCTACAATCGAATAAGTTCGCATGAGCCCCGTAATAGTTTGCACAACATACGCTAGATGGCGCTAACATGTATTATATGAAAGCATACTTCAACTTTCAGTATAATTTATGACATGCTTCTCAAACCTTTTATACAAGCTCTCCAACAATAATAATGGTGACATTCTGAACCATTACAGTCCCAATGCAGGGCAAAGGCCTCCCTTCCGTCTTTCCACCTTTTGCGGTCTTGGGCAATGGTGGTACATACATGTATTTACGAAAAAAAAAATTGGAGTATATGAGCATTACATTTGCTAGTTTGTATTTTGGATATTTTTTCAACATATTGACCCATCCAAATCAGCAAGTGTCCAGTTTTGGCAGGCTTGCGTGAACATGTAAATACAGTGATACATCACGCGAATGTTTATCCTGGTTAGGATTAGACGGACCCTCTGGCTTAGGCTGGGATTACAGTGAAATATGCCATCACACCAGTCGACAGTCCATCAAACTCACCAGAAAGTCAATATGCTATTGTTCAAGTAGGTAACTACTAAATGTTATATAAAAATCGAGTACTTATACACCTCCTCCTCCTCGCGTCGGTCTCCTCAATGCTGAGGGTCGTGATCACCCTGCTGACGGAGCACTTTGTTGCGAATTATTTGTCGCCATCTGTCTCTGTCCGAAGCAGAGCGCAGCGCATCGTGGACTGTAGTTCCGAGGGTAGAGCGAATTTGGTCACTCCAACGCATTGGGCTCCTTCCTCTCGGTCTTTTCCCCTCGACTTTCCCGGTGATAATTAATTTTTCCAGGTTATCAGGGTCCTTTCGTGCAATATGTCCGAAGTACTCGAGGATTCTGCGTAGGCAGATAGTAGAGAGTCTGGTTTTGACGTTAACCTGCCGTAAAATCGACACATTGGTACGGTGTGCCGTCCAGGGTATGCCCAGCATTCTCCTCCAGCACCACATTTCAAAGGCATCTATTCTGCTTCGGTCGGCTTTCTTTAAGGTCCATGTCTCTGCACCATACATGAAGATAGAGAATACCAGCGTTCGCACAAGGTTGCATTTAGTTTTCATGCTGATGGTCCTGTTCCTCCATATCTTCCCAAGTTGTGACATGGCGCCTTTTGCCATACCAATCCTTCGACGAATTTCTCCTTCACAGGAGCCGTTACTTATACACCGTGTTTTTTTTAAACAAAAACGAGTTTTGCATTTTTTTTTTGACGTTGAACAATGTTCTCGAATACAAAGAAAAATATACCAAGACTTTCTTGTAAACAAACTGCATGGAATTAAATCATTGTGGTAAATTATATTTTCTCATTATATTTATAACAAATCATTAATGTGATTGAAAAATGGTAACAATCCCTGTTAAATTTCGTACAAAAACAATCAATGCATTTTTTAAACCAGTCATTTGCATCAGATCTTTACTTTTAAAAATCTTAAGTTTCCTTAATTCCTGGTACTTTGATTCGCGACTCCTTTAGGCGTTTCAAAGGCAAGAATTCTAGAATCCTAGACCATGCGAAAAGAAGCACCTGGTTCCCACGTTGCCGGAAATCACTGATGGCCACGCTTCGGCGCCCTACGCCATTGTAGTATCCCTCGGCGAAGCATCAAAGAGACCCCTCTCTCCTAGTTGCTGCGCTTAATTCCAATTGCGTAATTTGTTCCACACCGTTTTCTGCTTTTTTTACGAGATCGATCGCTTCGGTGGTCCCTTCGGTGTCACGGGTTGAGTGTAAAGGAGCCTTTTTTTTTGTTTCGCCGGCAGCCGTTGATTCGGTTTGCCTGGTTTTTCGAAGTTAAAAATCACATGGGTGGTGGTTAGCGGCTTAGTTTATTGGCTTGGCCCGTTCAACTTTGCCATCGGTGAACTGTCAAATCAAAGCCAAATATTTGCTTTCGTCAAATTCAATCTCTTTCTTTAGGAAGGTCACTTTAAAATGTGTTTCTTAATCAACAATTTCCAAGAAATAGTTACCCAAAATGTTCAAAGTGGAAGTTCGTGTTATTGACGTGATTTTTGGATAAAATGACAAATTAATATTCCATCCATAACTGTGTCAATATTACTCGGAAAATGTTCTAAGAATTTGCGAAGGAAATTAGGTCATGAAGAGCAATCTTGTTGACCCAAGCTCTCTAAAGATAGTGCTGTCTCTGGCATTATTATTAGATAAAATATGCCTTGTAACCGATAATTGCTAGTTTATTTAATAAACAAGCAAGAGTTAATTAAACGTTCACATTGTAAGTCTGAAATTCTAACTCGGTATGCGTGTGTATTTCCAAAATTGATTTGATTGCAAATTTAAGCAAATAATTTTAGTTCGAAACTCCAAATTTAATTGTTTAAAAAAATAATCATTGTTTTTTAAATCTTTTGCGATTTCATGACAAACATTAAAGTCTGCGAAAAAGCTCTATTTAATCCTTTTTAACCAACCTGATTTATACCTTATCGAGAATAAGAATATATCTGATAAAGTCGTCGTAAATAAATAAAGAATTATTTAATAGCCACGACCCTCTGCGTAGAATACGACTGGTAAGAGATCCGATGGTCCTCACAGAAATTCGATATTTGGAAGGCACCATTGATAGCGTACTTAAGAATAACGGAACACACAATCGCCATTACTATAATTTATTATGGGCATAATTTTCTCCGGAGAGTCGGTTGTGTACAGTTAATTATCTTTCTACATATTTTGCTGAAGTAAACAGAACGCTCCTATATGCATACTAATATATAGATCCGTTACATATAAGTATTGCTCAAAAAGGTGTCTTCATGCCTGAGTTTTTTAACTTCAGCGTTTAAGTAATATTACCATCAACTAAGTTTAGGTAAAATATTCAGAAATGTGAATATTAACAAAGTTAAATCTTCATGATACTTTTGACCGTACATCGTAAACAACTTCCCCCGGTCAGTCCATCACGTCACAACATGTTCAAAGGGTACAGCAATCAATTAAAGACGAACGGACCCGAATGGATTTCCTAAACCCGGGTCTATTGAAGGAGCGCGCCGACCCATCGTTATGGATGTAAACAATGGCTCATCAAACCGGCCGGAGACGCGTCATTTCACGCACCATCGGCTGTTGGTCTATTTAGCACGTCCATTTTCTTCACGAGGTGCTGATATCAAATTGATTTTAACCTATATAAAAAGCTGTATTATTTTGGGTTATTAGTTAATTGTTGATCTAAGTAGAAATGAGTTTGTCTATATCCTATTTCTACTCTTTGGAAATATATCGATGGCACAGTGGTTAGTGCACTCAGCTTGTGATTGCTTAGTTAAACAACTTTCGCAGATGCTAGTCATTGAATGGGTGACCAAAAAATTTTCATCTCTAGCTCCTCCGTGCTTTGGAAGGCACGTTAAGCCGTCGGTCCTGCGCCTGATCTCTCTACGGTCGTGTCAGATTGCTGTCCCACCGAACTATGATAGTCAGGGTATACGGAGTGCTGTGCTTGCGCACTCACTTGTGCACTATAATAATATATCCAGCGTACCTGGTTCACCGCAATCGGTGGCCAAAAAACAGCCGAATGAGTGTTATGATTAGAATTACTTTTGATTACAGGAGCAATTAAAACCTAAAATAATAATTATTCAGGACCAATTACAGTAAAACCCCAGTACATACATATCAACTAACAATTACGCCAACTGTCATTTATTTTTTCCAGTATTCATAATTAGGTAGTTCACTTTAAAGCGAATTATAGCCAAGCGATTCCAAGAACCTGAACGATAAAATTGCATATTGTTTCATGCAATAAAAAGTTAGCACTTTGGCTATTGCATCAAAGGAAAGTTTTTGTACAAAGAAGACATTGCATTAAAAGTTGTACAAAATTATTTGTTTTTTTTTTTTAAATGATAAGCGGGATGCAAACAATTTAAGAGAATCAGCCGATAGTAAGTGATCATCGCTGCCCAAAGATATCAACAATCCCATAAAGGTTGCCTGTCCTCAAACCCCTCAAACTTATTTTAAACTCTGTAACAGACATGCAGAAAATTTTAATTACTCAAACGTCACAGATAGAGGAACAAAGGGAAAAACCCTATCCTCCATAACATCCACCCTCAGCAAAGCATTCCTCCAAATCCCGGAAATAGTAACTCAAAAACTTAAACAACTAAAGAGCACCACAGCAATTGAAAAAGCTGTGGAGCTCTTTACAACACCTAAACAAACCCCAAAACCCAACACACCACCAAACCGTGACCGCACCCTAGCGGACATGGGCCAGGTGACCCCTCCAATTCTTAGGCTCACGGAAGGACCACAAGACCACATGTTAAATGCCTTCATTGAATTCGTAGCGGTAACAAAAGCCACTCGCCAGGTAAACACATTAGTTTGCCACAAGATCCTGCAAACTTATAGGCGAGCGAACTTGGGACTGCTGCGGGTTCAACTGGGGGAGGCTGAGGCAGCGGTGTACGACAACGACAAATCCGTGGTAATACATGGACAAAAGTCGGGGTCGTATATGGCAGCATACAGCGAGACATGTGGTTTCGTAAGTCTGGACGAGGAACGGAGCAATGAGGAGGAGGGGAAACTTGTCTTCAAAACACCACCTCATGACCCCGTTGTGGTCTTGGCGAAGTGCACAAAGGTAATGCTAGATGACAGGATTCTCGAAATGGCAAATGCTATATCGGGAGACCTCTCAGATGGCAAAATACCGGAGCACTGGACCAAGCCTCAAATCTCTTGGGTTAATGGTGTCCCAGGGTGTGGCAAAACTACCTGGGTGATGTCCCAAATTGACACCGAACGGGACATCATCGTGACCACCACAACTGAGGCAGCTAAAGACCTCCGTGAAAAACTCCAAGAAAAGATTGGAGATAGGGCGAAAAAGAGGGTAAGGACTATGGCTTCTCTTCTAGTCAATGGAATGAGTGAGGGTGAATTGTGTACACGCCTTGTGGTGGACGAAGCCCTCATGAACCATTTTGGATCCATAGTCCTCGCCATCCAAATTGCCAAAGCCACGGAGGTCACACTATTGGGAGACAACAACCAGCTCCCATACATAGACCGATGCAACTTGTTTCCACTGGAATACAACAGACCCAATAAAATCACTCCCATAACCAAGGAATTGCTGTGCACATACAGGAACCCTCAAGATGTCGCATATGCTCTCAACGAGATCTATAGCGGCATCTATTCAGCAAATGCTCGAACAAAATCTCTGACGCTTAAGAGATTCTCCGGCGAAGTGATCCCAAAATCGGAACGAACTTTATATCTCGTTCACACCCAGGCTGAAAAGGCAACCCTAATCGACCAGGGATACGGTGCCGACGAGGGATCACGGACCCTGACAATCCACGAAGCTCAGGGACAAACATTCGAGCATGTGGTCATAGTGCGCACAATTCCAAAAAAATCCCACCTTCTCCAGAGTGTCCCACACGCTGTCGTGGCTATCTCCAGACACACCAACACCTGTGTCTATTTTACTGATAACACCAACGACGATGCCACGGCACGTCTCATAATGAGAGCGGAGAGAGCCACGACAGCGAACATAAGAGACTACAAGTTGAGGATGGCCATGCGAAGGGGAGATGCGGCGGTGATAAACAAAATACATAGCCAAATCTCCGAAGATAAAACCGCAGGGGTGTCCCAATTGTAAGTCTTAAAATTCTTACAATTATCATCAACAAATAATAAGATCACGGCGACGACAGTTGGACAGTTGTACAGTTGTACAGTTATATTTAAGTATGACTGTAAACTAAATACAATATTTACAAGAAAAAAAAAAAAAAAAAAAAAAAAAACTTTCTTTGTAACTTTGTTAACTTAAAGTGCATGTTAACTTTTACATTGTATGTATGTATAATGTGTAACTTAATATATTAAAAAAAAAAGAAAAAAAAAAAACAAACAAAAAAAAAATAATACCTACCTACATTTAAACAAATACCAACAAACAATACCACAATAACAAAAAAAAAATAAAAATAATAAAAAAAAAAAAAAAAGTAAAAAAAAAAAATGTTTATAAGTTACACATTTAGTTTAAGACTCTTAACTTTATGATAAAATAATAACTTCTTTAATTATAACTTCCACTTGATGTATAAATCTATGTCTCTTTGCGCGGAGAGATACTTTATATTTAAATAAATTAACATAACAATAATAACAACCTAACATAAAAAAGGCACGGGCCAAAGAGCCTGTGGCAATATTGTTTCATTGAAAAAAAAAAAAAAAAAAAAAACGTCACAGATGACGGTTTCAAGTTCTAACCTCACAGTAACTCCCGTGAAAGTAAGGATCAAGCATGATAACCGCAGAGACAGAACAATGAAGTGAGGCCGCCTTGGGAGGAAACTTTAACTGTCTTAAAACCCGCAACGAACTTAATCAGAAGTGAAAACAGAAGTTGTGAGAAACATCTGAACTAATATCATAAGAATGAAGTGGCTTTTTGTAAACTCTCAGACTTAATATAAACTGGATGAAATTGTTTCGAAAGTTTTAAGAAAACTATTAATATTAGAGGATTTTGGTGAGACCAAATTCTTGTTGTTTTGCTTTTAACTTTTAAACCACTTGTAATACCTTCATCATAAGCTGTACTCGCATTCTTTTGGTTTCCAGTTCGATCTAACTTTATTTTCAACTACTAAGTTTAATTTCTTTAAACCGTTGATTGTTTATTCAGTGATACAATTTTTTCTATTTAAGAATTATAACAAGAAATAAGAAATGTTTTATGAATTTGATGAGGACCAAGTGGAATTCTTATTTATTGTAACTGCAGTAAGTAATAATAAAAAGTAATAACACACTTTCAATATCAAACATAAAAGTAGTTCACTATAATACAGAAACAAATATTCCAGTCAGGAATAAACAAATAATCAAAGTTTCCGCGAATATACGCAATATTTCTGATGCATCCAGCGATATGAGTATAAGAAAAAGTACCGTCTCATTAAACTTCAGCCCCAAACATCCCATCCTCGCATTGAGGGAAAGCAAGATTTATAGGAAGTGGGGTGAAATCGAATGGTGAATATTAAATTCTATGTCAGTGCATCTTTTCGTATCTATGGAGAACATCGTGGCTATATGTCTTGATATTGATGTGCAGGGCATATTAAGCTGCAACATGTTTCTTTTAGTAAGCTCTTCATAAATCGTATTTTAGTCACCTTAAGTAGATAATCAATATCGGATATATGAGTTTTTTCAGCAACATTACGTAACTTACTCGTAAAGTTTTTTTCCAAAAAGTGACTTATTTATGTCAAATAAATCAAGGCCTATCAAAATCACAAGGTAATATTTCCACCGACTGTCGTACTTTATTTCAACCACGTCCTAGACAAAGACATAGTTAGACCAGAAAACTCACAACTCTCAACAACCAGCAGAGAAGAAATAAACAAATGTCCAAAGTTTCTGCGAAAATGCGCCCTCTCGATGCAACCTCGCGATAAGTGTATCAGAAAAACTACCGTCTCATTGAACTTCAGTCCCCAAACGTAGAATCTCCTCATACTGAGCAGGAAAGCTTGATTTATAGGCAAAACTTGGACCATTACTCATCTTACCATTCGTTACTCCAATAAAAAGAACGTCGTCTAGATAATTTATCGACTGTGGTATGGATTTTTTATTATATTTGTCTATTTTAGAGTGCACTCGGTTCAGCAGTTGTTAAGTCGTAAATAATAAGTTTGATTTTATGTATCCTTGTGTTTTAAGGTGCCCCTTCATTAAAAAGGGTGTATTTGTCTATGCATACACTCAATGTCATGACTTTTATGGTTTGTGTTTTATCCCTTTTTAAAACAAATCGCGTGCCATTCAAATTAAAGCGTTTCGTCCAAATTAAAAATGTGTAATTAATTAGGCGTTTCCTTCTTTTATATTGAAAGGATTTTTCTGTAATTTCAGTATATTTTGAGATTAGTATCATTCAATGACTGATTTTAATATTGCTTATACGTCTTCATTATTTAGAAAATTGTATTCAACTTAATTTAAATTTGCTCGTATACATAGTTCTAATTTTAAACGTTGAGTCGACTTTCCAATGACTTTTTTATTAACAAGTAGACGTAGATTTACTAAGGGAAGAACAAGTATCGCGATCAACGTACATATTTGGCGAACGAGTGTAGATAATTGTAAATTAGACCTTGATCCCATCGCCGCGCCGTTTATCATTCCTCTAGCTGTTTTTGTGTGCGTTCCATCAGCCGTCCCCACTTCATGCGACAAAAACTTCGACATCCATTCCCTGAGTTAAGTTTCTGAAGAACCCTTTTAAAGGAGTTCCTGCGGTCGTGGCTAACGCAGACCCATCTTTTATACCTTTGAATAGATAAGTTTTATCTTAATTGATGCACTTTGAACGTCTTATTTGGAATTTGATATTCGGAGCCGGTTTAAGTACGACAGCTGATAGCGCAGGTGAAAAAATTTCACCCAACTGAATTTTTCTGTTGATATTAATGTTGGACAAATATATTGTCAATGTGTTTTTAAAGATTATTCATAATTTGACCTTCACAGAACTGCAATACTTTTTTTTAAAATAGTGAATAAGATTAAGGTACTTGATTGGATATTTGTACTATCTCGCAAAAAGCTCGTATAACATATTAATATTACTACTTATCTTACTTAAAATAAAAGATAACACTTGGAATATAATTAATTAAAACACATACACTAAACAAGCATGCAAAGATAACTTTAACATTTCTACTTTTAAAATTGGAATCACAATTTGTACTTATATTGAAGCCAATTTCGTGCTCTCAGAGCTACGGAATTTAATTACTTGGAATAATCTTACAGTCTACAAACTCAAATATTTGAACGAACTCGCCAAGAACTAGATATCAAGTTATCAAAACAGAAAGCGATAAACATTAATTAATAAGACAGTAAATTAAGAATAATAGAATGGGTATATAAATTATGCATATCATAAGTAAAACTCTGATAAAAGTAAACAGTACCTGTTAAATTGTTGTCATGCGGCGATTGCGGTTCGTCCCTTTGCAAAGTAACGAAAAGTTTAAACTTTACAAATTACTCGGAAGCCTCAAGCGAGCCTCGACAACAAATGGAAAAGTAGCGGATACGTCACTTAGGAGCGTACTCCTTACATCCAAGTCTTTGTCACTTTAAAACTGAAACACAGCGAACAACTTTCGCAAACTTGCACTTCACTCAAAGTATAGGTGGCACTGACTAAAAAGTTATCGCGGTGGGATCTCGGGGTCCATATAACACTACACAATTATTATTGGTCGCACGGATAGTCAAGTGTACGGGGCAGGACCGGTTAGCGATCGCCGTGGCTCTGACAGACGTGCGTACGTCCGTCCGGGGCAAGCGCGCGAGTCTCTCTGCTCTGTGGCTCACGGAGGGGACCGATAGACGAAAATGGCTTCACAAGTTAATTTTTTTCTCTTTCCTCCTTTAATATTCCGCATATGCCGTGCGCACGCATGCGCCCTAACCTCATGTAGGGTTGTAATGTAACCCGATGCACCCGCACTTTACATAACTTATTGGGCCGTTTATCGAAGCCACTGTTTAATATCCTTTCCGTGTAGGTTTTGTGCGTCGCTTCCGCAATATTAATCCTCGGTCAACTTTCGTCTGGTTGGAACTAGATCATTAATCTAAATCTAATCCTATTTAGTGGTTTAATAGAGTTTAAGAAAAGTGTTCGGGAAAGTGTTGGGTTAATGAAACTTCGTACTACTTCCATGTTCCAATTTAATTAGTTCCACTTTGTTCTCTATTCTTATAATTGAATGTCAATTAAAGTTTTGGGCCTTTAACTTCGATATTTTGTTAGGTATAAGTTGTCTGTAATTAGTTGTCTTGACAAACTGTATAATTGTTTGAAATGTACCAACAATTACAATTAATAGAATAATTATCCTATTCCATTACAGAAATTGGTTGCTGTTTGTTTGTTTTATTTTTTAGAATGTTACATATTCTAAAGTCATTTAGCTAGCCAAAGGAAAATCATTTTAAAAGGTTTTCAGGGTTTTTTTCAACCTTCTAAAATCTATTGCCGGCACAGTTGTTACAAAAGTATTAGGTAACTAGTATTCCCCTTCGATAATAGGTATTATCAAGATCGGAGTAATTAATCAATTCAATGTTCCTTACCAAACATTTTGATGGAGCAATTAACACGATAGTATACCCAAATTTTATTGAAGTTTTTTCTGTAAAGCTCTTAATACTAAATAAAAAATGTATCGAATGGCCGTCACATAAATTATTTATTACTCGGCCTGGCACTTGGATGCCATTAGCAAGGCTATTACATTTATTTGGATCAGCGATTGAAGGTTCCTTCTGAGACCCATGTACCCCGTATTCGAGCTAATTATATATTTATACTGAAACAACGGATGCTCCTTTTATATTAATGAGCGAATCAACATTGGGTCTTGATTGCTGATTTAGCGAATGGCTGAGAAATGGCTTCTGCGTTTTGGGTATCTTTGTTTATTACTTTTAGAAACTTTGTTTCTCGTGAATCTTGCATGGCTTCTTTAAGTTGGCGGATAATTTACTGATGGATTTTGGACTAAATTACATAATATACAATCAGTACTTGAAAATATACTGTTAACAACAAAAACATATTATGAAGGATATTAATAAATATTTCATTAAGGTTATTATTGTTGATGTATTTATATTAAAGGTTTAAAATATTTCATTATTTTACAATGTAATCTTAAAGTTTCAGATTATCTTTTTTAATGTTTCTAATATCAAGAAAACATTTAAAATAATCAAACTAGCTTTTAGTTTTTATACGGTTTGCATTTTATCTTCCTCTTGACACTTACTTTGGATATTGAAGAAAATACCTCACTGTACAATTACACATTTTCTAATAAGAAAAGGCGACTTGCCATCCAATAAGAATCTTTACTTTGTACTGCGAAACCTCTTGCAAATAATAAAAGTGGTGTGATAAAAGAAGTCTTAAAGAGAGGATAAATAAAAACAAGTGGCACTTACTTCTACGCTATAAAAGATCTAGTTGTTAACTTGAAGTGCAGTCACTCTTATAAGCGCGAGTACCTCTTATAAGTTACTTTACTATAATTATAAAGAAGACAAACATATTCCGTTTTAATTTTTGTAAATATGCATAGAAATTACGCATTTATTAAAAAAATATTATGTAAAGTTAAAAATAAGACCTTAATAAAGGGCACATTGTCTATTTATGTTTAAAAATATCAAATTGTTACTCACACTATATTTTTTTAAACTTTATAATTACGCAACAGATTTTACATCAGCTTTCAGTTAATTTCTGAAAAATCTGAGATGAAGATTTACATCTATCACACTTCGTACTTCGGAAGGCACGTTAAGCCGTTTGTCCTGCGCCTGATCTCTCTCCGTTTTGTCAGATTGCTATTCCACCACTATAAGAGTGAGGAAATAGGGAGTGCAAATGTGCTTATGCACTCACTTGTGCACTTTAATATATTATGCGTACCTGGCTAATCGTAAGGCAGACCGCCATGGTCGAAAATGGCCGGAACAGTATTATTATAATAATATTACGACAATTCCCCATATAGTAGAGAAATACAGATATTTCCGTGCGAAGCCGGGACAGGTCTCGAGATTTATTGTAAAATTTAATTCCAATAGGATACTTAATTGCCTTACAAACTAGTCTCAAAGAGGGAATCGCTTTCATTCTCCCTATTCTGTAGTAAAGTTACCAAACTTCTGTTGAACATAAGTTAAAGTTACGATAGCATAGCTAAGTTATTGAATTCATGTGAGTTAATTAACTTGATTAACTCAAGGATCCCTCAAGACATGATACAAAGCAAATTGATACTTGTAGGTACTTTATGTTCAAGTTAACATTTTCAAAGTATTTTAGGAGAAGTTTTAGTTTCCTTTTAATGTAACTTATCAAATACATCTCAAAAATTGATGTTGTCATATAATTCGTATATTAAAATCGTTCTAAAGTAACAGAACAGTAACGGTCAATAAAGGCTTTCTTCATATAAATCAAATTAGACCAGATCAGTGTATAAATAAATACAACACAAATTTTGCCGAACCCGAAAATCAAACCCATTTCCACGACAAATCAGACCAACGAGGTAGAATTAGCACAATCTATTTTAAAAGTAACACAAATGTAAATGACAATGGAAGATCAGGATTTCCTCGTATTATCAACAGTGCTGCCAACTATAGGAGCTAAGCCTTAAGCTGACTAATTCAATCTGTACGGTTTGACAGGTGGTCCGTAATACAATTTCCACCTTCATGGTATCCAAATCTGTGGACTTAAGCCAAATGAACTGGACAGCCAGCCAGGTTTAAATGAATACGACGGGTCATATGTTGGATTACCTATATATTCCCATTCACATAAAACAGCTCTTTTCCGAAAGTTAAAAAATGTGAAATATCACATCTTTACCAAATAACACACAACAAATACTTGTCGCTGCAATCAAACAAAAATCACCATCACCAAGATGCTTATCAAATAAAAAAAACTTCTACTCTCGAAACGGAATCGGAATAAATCGCCTCCCTATCGAGTTGAAAAGCCACGTGAAAGCGCGGAAGGCGTAGAATTAGCGTATTATCGAGGTGTTAAAATAAAGTTTTTGATATGCAGCAGCAGTTGATGGTAGAATTGCGTGCCAACTTGATAAGGAAGTTAAAAGAGCAATCAGATGATAGCGTGGACATTCCGAAGGAGATTAGCAAAGCAAAATAAATTCTGTATCTGTGTTGTAAACAACTGCGTAGTGAAGTTTGTTTTCAACTATTTATGGAGGCGTCAGCGGTTGTTAATTTGTTTGCGGAAACTGAAAGATACGGCGATAATTGTTTTTCTTCCGTAGCGCTATTTTATTGTCATCGAGTTTTGGGAGCGGCCAATCTTAGCAGTAACCTACTACCTATACCATACCAAAATATAGTGTGACAAAACTTTGGCGCCATCGTTTAAGTTGATTCTGTAAAACATACATTGAAAAACAACTCATGTTTCCTTAGCCCTCACTCGCTTGGTGTGGTCAAGAAGTTAACATTTACAACAATAGGTTGCGGGTTCGATCCGCGCACAAAAAATATATTTATTTGCATGAACATGTATCTTGGTCTGGGTGTTATATGTATCTATTTTAGTATATTTGTTGTTTCTGATTTATATCTAACATAAGTGCTCAAGTTACTTAACACGGAGTCAGATCAATGTTTGTGTAGTTGTGAATATATGATGTATTATTTAAAGGCTCTGGTGTCAGTATAGAAAAAAAAACATAATGCTCTTTTGCACATTTGAATTGTCAAAATTACATACCGACTGTGCTAAAAAACAACATTAATCGTATCCATCCAATACTTACCTGGTATTTCCAAGGATTTTAATTCGTCAGCGAAGCCGGTTGCACGTAAACACAAAATGCCATTAACAGCTGAATGGAGCTTTCATTGTTGAATTGCTTTTTCTCTTTCATTTCTATACCGTTAAAATACAAAACGTAAAAATATGAAAGAATTCCTGCTTATGATGTAGATACGGAAGCCATTTTCATGGCAGCGATTTTCGTTCAACAAAAGGTTACATTCTGCGTTAAGTGATAGTTGATTTTCTTCGGGAGCGTTTTTATATTGTTGTGGTAGTATTTTCTTTGGTTTATTTGTTTTAAGACTTGTTAAGAACTTGCTTCGAGCGATGGTGGCCCAGTGGTAAAGACGGCGCCTCACATACGTGAGGTCCGCGGTTCGTATCCGGGCCCACACCTCTGGATTTTTCGAAATCTATGTGTGGATTTGTGCCATTAGCTCGGCGGTGAGGAAAAACACCGTGAGGAAACCTACACATTTAGTGATTTCTGACTTTAGTTCAGTTAGATCTGAATGTGTAACCATGATCCAATCTGTCTGGTTCCTCTCTATGGGTTACGAAGGTCTGATGGCAGTCACTTCACTGTAATAACCAGACATGCCTTCTTCGGCAGGTACGTAAATCCGTTGGTCCCGACTTTGACTCAAATGGTCTGGTTCTTCTTGTAAGGATTACGGAGGCCAGACGGCGATCGCTAGAATATAATACTCACGTTCGTCAATCAGCATCCTTATTCGAAGTGTACCCTGGGCTAATATGATGATGATGATAACTTTAATTGAAGCTGTTTGAATTTCATTTCATACTTTAAGATAAAGCAGAACATATCACACAAATTATCTCATAAATTATCATTATAGGTATAAAATCCAAAGAAACATTTTAAATGTACATATAAACAACATAATGAATTCATTGTAAATTGTAATAATGCTGTACGGTCGAACACACTGCTCCAAACATAATTCAATACGCAATCTACTTCATAATACGTATCAAGTTTCTCTGCATTGAAACTTGTGTTAACGAGCCCAATATTTCATACGATTTTATTAATAAAACCGCATCATGAACGTGCCAATAACGAGGCATAAATTAACATACCTTAGTTTACTGTCCGCGTTTAAAACCGTAGCCGGTGTTGCCAATTTGGAATTTCTTACACAAGATTTAGAAATCTCATTGACAATTAGAACGTTCAAATAGCAAGGTGCAATTAAATTTTTACATCTATTTTTAGTTCACCTACTTTTTTGTGTTATAAATTGTGGATCATTTTTATTTATATCTGACTTTCTATAATTATCATATTTTTATTTACCTACCTGAATTATTCCTGTATACTGAATACACCTGAATACACCTGTTAAACATAATTCAAAGTAGAATAGATATTTGGGTAACACATAATGTCTAAATTGCGTCTAGTTTTAATCCCCAGTAGATTTAACAGATGGATTAAACTATAATTCAAACAAGGATAAACATTACCCCGTTCTTTCGATATTTATCCAATATTTTATTAGAAATGCTGGCAACACCGGTCATAACTGGCTCCAGTGAGGTGTTGGGGCTAATTGCTTCATTTGATATTCCTGTAGATTGCTGGAACCTAAGTACCAATAATAGCCCACATGAATAGCCCACTGGTATTAAAAAAGACATAATTGCCTCGCGACACTAATTTCTTCGGTTTAATAACAAATTGACGCATTAGACTGCGTAGTCGGAGGGATAAAATCTTTGTGAATAATATTGAGTTTTTTTCTTGTGATAATAATTGTAGATCTCACAGTTATAAGATTCATAACATTTTACTCGGATAACATCATACACGTTTAAAGAGCGTAGATATAGGTAGAACAACACAATTTGAAACATAAACTAGAATGGCGAGTACGGAGGTTTAATTCTAACATTTTTATTGTCTAACTTTGCGGTTTTACTTAAGATGTTTAAGTTATTGATTGATTTTTTTACATCTTTGGTTATTAATTGGTTTACTCAGGAGTAATTCCCCAGTTAGAGGGTCAATTTTTAACTGATTATCTGGGATGTTGCTTCTTATAACACTTTTTATATCAACGCGATATTATTTTTATAAGTACCGGAGTACTTACTGCTTGACGTTTCGGCTGTGATGCTACAGCCGTGGTCACAAGCGAACTGTAATGCTGTGTAGCATCACAGCCGAAACGTCAAGCAGTAAGTACTCTGGTACTTATAAAAATAATATCGCGTTTAGTCCCGTTGTAATGTTAAATAATTGTAATGCAACGCGAAAGTTTAAAGTTATAACTTTTTATATCAATTTATGTGTTGTGTGTGATACAGGTGGGCGCTACTATAACAAGCACTGAATACTGAAATAATTAATTTTACTCTCGTAGTCCTCGTGTAAGGCCCAAAAAGATTAAAAGAAAAATTATAGCCTCAGCTAACAAAGAAATCTTTCCATTATACGCGTCTTTTGCAAGTTCAGGTACTTCGGAAAATAAGAAATTTGTATTCAGCGATCGGAAAATCGTTAATCAGGTTACATGTACGGCCTGAGGCGAGGCAAAAAACTTAACATCTCTCAAGCGTCCGTCCGGAACAAAAAGCGAGCTTCCTTTCACTCGCTGAAGGAAATTCAATAAGAGCGAATTTCCCGTGATTTACGGTCACTATTTCCTCGTTAAGAGTTCTGAGTAGGGTTACCAGGTGCAAGGGAAATACGGCGGACGTGGCAGAATTTTGAGTTAGAATTTAATATGTGTAGGCGTTGTGTTAAAATAATGAAATTTTGGCCTCCTGTCTCAAAATATTGAAATGTGTCATAATTTTGTTACAATATAGCATTTAATTACGTAGTGGGGTAAACCATTTATCAATTACCAAAAGTAAATAATATTTTGAACACTTTCCTTACTGGGCTCAGCCCAGTTATCCGGACTTCAGACAATACTAATTTTGTTGGCATCATAAACCACATCTTTTGCCTTTAAAATAGAAAATATAAATGATATTTGACGGCTGATTAAATCATGACGAATAATCAATGCGAAGGAGGGAACTTTCGCACGTATAAAACAGTTACTTCGTCCGTCTGTCATAATATTGAGATAGACTAGACCTTAATTACGAAACTGATCTGATTGTTTTCCCAAAAAAAAACTATTTTGTTTGGAAAACTACACCAATAACAATATTATGAGCATTTCATGCTTAATCAATTACAAAACAAAATAAAATAATATATCCGTCTTTCCACTTTCGCCCCAAACCTATGGTCCCAATACATTTTCCCCTCGAGGTGTGTCCGTGCGGGGCCCCATTGTAAAGACAATACAAACGTACGTCGTACAGAAAATAGAAAAATACAGTTTAAACTTGTGTACAATTTTTCTGTTCATATTGTTGAACAAAACGGTTGTTATTTTTAATGCTGCGTCTGAGATTCTGGTCGATATTTCAAACATTATGAAACTGATGAAGAACAATTGTAAATCTTCGTTGATGTTGACAATACTCTAACAATTGTATACCTTCATTAATATATACATATTATGTACATAGTAAGTTCTACCGCATGACTAATTTTCTACCTTTACTAGCTTAAACAACTAGATTTTTTATTGAGTATATGAAACCAAAGATATCACATCATTAAATAAAACTACCAACTTATCAACTTTATTATGCGTCACTATACACCTGAGTCATTACGTGATCACGGCTCCTGAAAAAGAGCCGAAATGTCGGGTTTCCTATTTATAATTATGTAAAAGTCTTTTTATTTAATGAGTTAGGTACAGTAAGCCTACGAAAACATTAATTTGCACATCATCGCATCTGATCGTCTGATCGTCTGATCACCGCATAATGCTAAAATAATCCCCCAACGTCAAGCTTCATTACCGCCAGCTACCAAGTACGCTGCTAAACTATATCAAACGCTGTTGATATTTACCTATAGTCGACGGCAATAAAGCAATTTAGCTGACGTCGCGGCGGCTGAGTGGTACGACGATCCCGCGAAGGCCGGCCCGCCATGAATATCAACAAGGAAGGGCGTCACAGGCCTTTATGAAGCGAAACTTGCGCGATAGCCGTTCGGTGCGTGTGGTGTAAGGGAAAGATATTAGCGGTACAGGTACAGGTACCAACAAACATCTTGGGCATACTAAGAAGTCATATTTAAGTGTCATTGGATGTTAAGCAGGGATCGGAAGACGAAGGCGTCGTTCCGATCGTACGATTTATTCGCCAGGTGGATCTCGCCTCCCATGGATATATGTAGGTCTCGTCTTAAACGCACTTGAGCACATTCACAAACACCCAATGTTAAAGAAGTTTTTCGGGAAGGTTGGTACAGCGATCCCAATTGAGCCTAGAACTCCGATAGCAAAAATAATTTACCGTGGTCCAACCTACGCCTAATTCTGCCAGTGATCTGCCGAGAGACAACCTCCTACCTATAGTCGAGGCTGCAATGAGAGGCACGACGATCCCGCGAAGGCCGGCCCGCCATGAATATCAACAAGGAAGGGCGTCACAGGCCTTTATGAAGCGAAACTTGCGCGATAGCCGTTCGGTGCGTGTGGTGTAAGGGAAAGATATTAGCGGTAATAACTAACTAGGTAACCACTGCGACCTAAAGTAAGTCATCACCTAAGACAATAAGAGATCTTATTATGTTGGCAGTGCATTAGCAATCCCTCTGTAGTTGCGGTTGTCAATGGGTGGTGATAATTGCTCACCATCAGACTCGCTTGGTCGCTTGCCGCCTCTGGCATAGCTGAAATCACCATCGTGGTCAGTCCTGCGCCATATTTCACAGAAAGTAAAATTAAGAAACTGCCTCATTTTGTTCAGTGGAATCGATTTCGAAAGTATCTGATCTGAATCAGACCAATATTTAATGCTGCAGCAATAATTAAGACTACATAGTTTCAACAAAGACACAATATATAGCATAACGTCTCCCATCAAGGGGATGGTATACACTAATTCATCACTTTTCATCTGATACCTACCTTACTCTTTAGACACCAAATCCGGTGAAAATCTTATAACTTGCGTCAAATACAGAAGCTGTCCTAACCTAATCTATTAAAAATTCAATAAAGACACCAATTTTCTGTGTAAATTTAATGTAGTTTATTCGATTGGCTAAAGTTCTGCAATCAACTGAATTGTAAATTCTCCTCGTATCGTAAATATCACTATTGTGCGTTTTCTATGCACGTCGAGTTAGGATATTGAATCAAGGGGGAGGCCCGTATAAAATGCATTTAGGATGAGAAAATGCTGAGGGCGATCGTGACATTTACCTATGTATGTACACAGTCGGGTCATAAGTTCTGTCACAACCTTATAATTTTGAGTTTCGAAGACCGACCAGATTTTCTGCGACTAATTTTAAAAATAGAAAGAAAGAAAAAACATTTATTGGCAAAACCAAACACTCACAAATACACAATAAATAAAAAAAAAAAAAAAAAAAAACAGTTCATATAAAAAAACAAAAATCACTTATCAAGACATTGCTGATGTGTGTATGAATGATACAACACAGGTGTGTGTGTGTGTGTGTATGTGTGTTTTTGTGTGTGTGCATGGTATGCCAATCAGGTCCGTACCTCAGCATGAGTTACTACGGCGGCATAGTATACCACCGCGGCAACGCTGTTGTTCTGGCAGGACCTGTTTGGAAAATAGAACATTTATACATATCGAAAATAGAAGAACTAATTATTTTTATACATATTTGAATATGGAATGGACGATCAAAGACAATAGAGTCACGGGTTTTCCGTTGCACCGCCTGTTGTAACGCATAGAAGGTGATTTTCAATTTCGTACAAAAGTTGAAAAGAGCGTCCTATTTCTTTTATTGTACTATGAATCGATACACTGAAGTCTCGAGATTTCAAAATCGTAGATTTCAAAGTCGTAGAAGCGGCAGACCTTGCTCTTTTAGAAACACTAGCGGTCATCAGAGCAGTGAAGGCGTCAAGCGAAAAAAATCCCGTGCGTAAACAAAAAACGCTAGCCCTCCAGCTGTGGCTAAACAGAACCAAACTAAAAAGAGTGCTAAATAAAAACCTGAAACCACGTGCTTATCGTTAGAAGACCGGATTTTTTCAAATGATCGTATAAAGAAAATTAAGCTAGAAAGATCCCGGGCTCTATTACGACGGCACGCTGGAAAAAATCTGCGAAATTCTTTTTTTGGATGTCTTTTTTTTAATGATAGGTTTAAATTATCACAAACAAAATTATAAAGTGTATGCCCACATAAGTGAATAAGCAAGCACGTGTATTTTGAGGGACCAGTGCCGTCTTCACTCTTACTCATTCATGATTTGCCTTGGACTCTCGTATTCAGGCATAACTGAGGTGTTTTTCGGTAAAAAAGAGGGAAAATCAAGGCCGTACTATATCAAAATAATGTCCTAACAAGCGTAGTACAACCTTTATCTTATATAATAATCAAGAACAGACATACGATATTCCAACAGGACTATACACCGACTCATTTGGCCCGAAGCACGAAATACTGGTTCACGGCGCGCGGAATTGACTTCACCCGGCATGAACACCGGCTCTCTTCTAGTCCACGTTTAAACCGATGGTATTACAAGGTATACCAATATTTGAAGGGGAAAGTCGGTACTTAACCTCACCAGAATTTGGTGTCTCTCCGAGCGTTTCTGGTCAAATCAGCGAAAGAAAGGTGAATGAATATGGTGCGTGCAGTGATGGCTGACTGTCTTCGTAGATTAAAGGCATCTGTCCAAAATGGAGGAGGACATTTCAAATGATGTTGATAAAATTATATTGCAAATTAAATAACCTTTCATTTCATATATAATTTTTATGTATATCTCCAAAGGTGTATCAATAATTTCCTAAAAAGTTTATGACAGAACTTATGACCCGACTGAGTATATATCAGTTCGTGTTTGATAAGTGCAGTGCAATTTTTATTTCGATGAAGCTTAAGGAATCATACATAATACCGCACCCTCAGTGCAAAAAAGACGTAAGTCGAAAATGACGACTTTTCAGTACGGCGAAAAAACTGAACTTTTAGGTATATTTACTTTATTTTCAAACGTAGAACAATAATTCTTATATCAAAAAAAGAAGAAAAAATTGTTGCAATGCGTGTTATATTCAAGTTAGTTCTAATGTTTATAGTTCATTTGGAATTGTAAAAATAAATTATTACGCTATTTTTCATTACGGAAATAAATAGCGGATTCTGAGTATCAAAACTTAGGCCAGTCTTTGCCAAAAAAGTCAAATGTACTTCAAAAAGTATGTGATATTAAAGCAGTTATGAACTCGTAAATACACACAATTGTGCTAGTATAAGTAAGGTTACTGCCTTATTCCCTTTATTAAAATTATGTTTGAAGTGCATAAGTATCACTTACTCCATTTTTCAATTTGGGGACTAGTTAAGGTAACTGAAGTAAACAGTAATAATTACTTATTCCATTATATGTTTATGTAAAGCTAGCCGCATATTAACACATATTACTTTGAGTTATTATTTATGACTATAAGGAAAAAAGTTGTTTTTTGTTTTTGTGTTCCCTATTTATTAATACTGGAAAAATATTATTATAGTTTTGGTTATTATTAAAGTTCGTACTATCAACAATAAAATTGCACAGTAATACTTCAAATATGTGGAGTTTCGGTGAAGATCACTACCACATGATTTTTTTTTCAATTCTTAAAAAAATAACAGATAAATTGATACGAATTATTGTAACAATTAATGAAATAAGTTTTACACGGCTTCGTACAGTAAAATATTATGTTCTATCAATAATAAAATTAAAATAACAAGCAAAAGTTATTTACAAATTGAGGTACTTTACACACATCAACTTTGTCCGAGTGTACGTACATACCTCTTGCCGAATCCTTCACAGAACTCCTAGTATAACATCAGGTGTATAATGTGATATGGCTGGGGTTTTTAGATGTAAGTATATTAATATATTAGACAATGATACCTAAAAGACGCCTTTGAAAGTAGCATGTAAAATTAATATTTGTAGGTGAGTTAATAACTTTCTCCAAATACACATTTTTGGTTATTACTTAAGTAATTATTAATGCTAGGCGTCCCGAGTGATGGCAATACTCTTCTACTATTATTAAGCAAGAGGAGGGCGCCAGCTACCGCGCGTTTTGCCCGTTCTGAATAACATCTATGGTATATCTTTAAAAAATAGAAATAAAATTACACGTTAGTAACAGGCATTCATCCCCCTAGCGTTTATCCCGTTTCTGTGCGGGGTCCCCTTTGACCATAATCCAGGATTTGGCGAGTCTGGTTATTACAGTGAAACGAATGCCGTCAGACCTTTCTAACCCTTAGAAGGAAACTAGACAGGTTGGATCATGGTTACACATTCAGATCTATATGAACTAAAGTCAGAAACTATCGGAATGTTCAGGTGTCCTCGTGGTGTTTTCTCAAGCCTATGCCGAGCTAATGGCACAAATCCACACATATATTTTTCAAAAAATCCAAAAGGAGGAGGAAGTTGGCCCGGAGTCGAACCAAGGACCTCATGTATGTGAGGCACGGTCCTTACAAATAACACCATCGTTAGTAACAGACATTAGTTTAATAACTCTAGTCTCTAGTACTTATATAACAGGGGTTCCCCTAGTTTGAAACCAGACCATTGTTATGACTATCTAGCGCACTTACTTACTTACTACTTGTACCACTACTAGCCCGACATTAAAGGAAAACATCGCGAGGAAACTGCACATTGATTCTTTCATAATGTGTAACTATGATCTTATTGTTATAGTTCGCCTTTCCGATTGCAAAGATCGGAAGACAGTCGCTTCAATGTAATGATCAGACTAGATAAACCCAGATAAATCATTGTTTATGCGGACCCTGGGCTCCCCAAGAGCAGACGAGAAAATACTAGGTGGATTAGACAGTAAACACATTGTGTCTCAATCTCTTTTTAACTTTTAAACTAAATTTACTCTCCTCTTAACTTAAAAATCATTCTCGCCCTACTGTGCTGCGTCCGATTATACATTTTCAGATCATCATCCTAGCGATTATCCCGGTCACATCCTCGGCCATTGCCTCCAAGTCCAGGGACCACCTTCCTGCTCCTTCTACTCCACTTCACACGGTCTTCGGCATCCTGTGTGGTCAGGCCATTGACACGCATGTCGTCTTTCTCGACGTCAACCCAGCATTTCCTGGCATGTCGAGACGTTTGTTTCCCATGCAACTGGCCGGTTTCCGAAAAACATGGCGCAGTTTATCAGCAATATCACGGAAATGAAGGCTACCCTGAATGCGCGAGTTCTTAACGCGGTCCTTCCGCGTCACTCCACACATCCAGCGCAGCATCTTCATCTCCGTGACTCGCAGCATCCGCTTGTTTTGCTCAAGTACAGACCCGTTTCACTGCCGTAAAAAAAGACAGGCCTAATAATGGTCCCTTCAGCTTAACCGGCATTTTGGGGCCGCAAATGACACCAGTCACTTCACGCCATTTTGCCGAGGCTGCTGCAATGCGGCCCTTGATGTCGTAATCGAAATCACCAGACGCGTGAAGTAAAGATCCCAAGTACTTAAACTAGTCCGTACGCTCAACCACGTCACCGTCTATGCATACGGATGGGGGATCTGTGTTGCAGGCCAGGTTCTCGAGTGCCACGTTCCACCTATTTGCACGTCTCACCAATCGTTCCCTGTCCGAATCCGCCAGCGCGATCTCATCAGCATACAGGAGCAGCCACGGGGGTTGCTCATGTGCGTCTATGATGTTAGTTGACAATTCATCCAATATGACGCTTAACCGGAAGGGACTAAGGACGGATCCTTGGAGGACTCTGACGGAGATGGGAAAGGGGTTGGTGTCACCAACAGCAGTCCTAACAAGAGAATCGGAATCGTGGTACATGTCTCGAATTACGTCAATATAATTTGCATGCACCCTCTTGGACCTCAGTGCCAACCTGATCATCATGCCAGGAACACAGTCGAAGGCCTTCTGCATGTCCAGGAAGAGGAAATGCAGAAGCGTGTTCTTCGTTCTGTATTTCTCCATAATCATCTTTAAGGCAAAAACAGGGTCCATTGGACCAAGACCAGTTAGGACTGCTGGCAGCATACAGTGCTGATGATATCGCGCTGGCGGATTCGGACAAGGGACGATTGGTGAGACGTGCAAATAGGTGGAACGTGGCACTCGAGAACCTGGCCTGCAAAACAGATCCCCCATCCGTATGGATGGGGGATTATGCATACGCATAGACGGTGACGTGGTCGAGCGTACGGACTTGTTTAAGTACTTGGGATCTTTACTTCACGCGTCTGGTGATATCGATGACGACGTCATGGCCCGCATTGCAGCAGCCTCGGCAAAATGGCGTGAGGTGACTGGTGTCATTTGCGACCCCAAAATGCCGGTTAAGCTGAAGGGGTAAGTCTATAAGACCATTGTTAGGCCTGTCCTTTTGTACGGCAGTGAAACGTGCCCTTGTACTTGAGCAAAACAAGTGGATGCTGCGAGTCACGGAGATGAAGATGCTGCGCTGGATGTGTGGAGTGACCCACTCCCCACATCCAGCGCGCCCCCTGCATCGACGTATTCACACTTATGTACCTGATGGCTACCCCCGCGCCGCTGTATCAAATCTTACGTCTCGGTGCAATGAAAATATTCTAGTGGAAGAAAGAAGTAATTGTTCTTATTGTGATTTATTTTAACTTCATAAGAAGTAAACAGTCATATTGCTGTTCTTATTTTTTAAGTTTATTTAAAAAAAAACGCAATAAAGTCATAATATTGGTTACTTTTTATTTTCTACATAAAATTTTAGGGAAAAAGGTAATATTAAGTAATACGTCATATTTTTCAATGTGTTCTTTGCGTTATATCACATAAGCAATTTTTCCTTAAGAAAAAAAGTGATGGAATAAAAAGTCTCAAAACTCATTTTCTTGTATTAATTCGTCAATTTTAACAAGAAAAATATGAAAAAAATTGAGCATATGTGTCTTTGAACGTACTTTTTAAATATGATAAAATCGATGATTCGACGTAACCTCACTTACGTCTTTTTTGCACTGGGGGTGCGATACCTACAACGTAGTTTTAACAAAATTGTTTTGTCAAGTCAATATATGATATGTATGTATGTAAGGTATGTATCAGCCTTTTATTAATCTACTATTATAGGGCACAGGCCTCCATCATTTGAAATCATGTTTTCGTTACAAAGATGGGTTTTGGCTTGATCACGACGCTTGCCAAGTGTGGGTCAGGATCACAAACCCAGGCTGTGTTGAGAGAAACGAAAACAAATTTTGCCCGGCCCGGGAATCGAGCCCAAGACCTCGAGACCACGGCCAGGTGCTTTAACCTCTATTAGATCATCGAGGCGTTAATTTATAAATACACAGAGGCAATTTATACATCTTCAGAGTGATTTCTTTCTGGCAGTGTCGCTTATTATCTGCCAATTAAAACGAAAATAAAATACTTAAACATCCCTTTTGATATCTCCCATGATATTAATTTACTTAATAAACAAGCTATTTCCCATAACTCAAATACCCGGTAGAATCAAAATGATAACGGTGCAACAAAATTTGTCGAAACGGACTGGCATTACGTTTAATAAATTAAACACGTTATTTGTGTAAAATTGCATCAGTGAAATATTTATTGAGTGCTATTTATGTAAACGAATATTCGCTGAGGGCAATGAAATGTGGCAGAAGGATGACCGGCCGGATGCAATAAAGCCGTATTATCGAAATTTGTATTAAATATCATCGGATGGACGATGTGAAATTAATACTGACGACATAAAGTTCACGAATGACGATTGGTTTATTGAAATCTAGTTGGCCAAGCGCGAGCTGATCTCGTTTTATTATGTTCTATGTTTGAATTTATCTCTACTCTTATAAATATTGAGTATAAATAAAATACACAAATAATAAAAATGTTTCAATAATGTTTACAAAACAAACTACAATTGAAAATAACTTTTTACGAATTCAAGCTAATCTTATCTTATTAGTATAGGTATTTTAAGAATATGTTTTGATTTCTTGATTTAATGCAAAAGTAAAAAAAGCTAGTGTGTCGAGTTGTTGAAAAATAGAAAACCATGCAAATAAAAAATAACTTAATAATTTTAATTTATCTATAAAGTTATATTACAAATAGGTAAAATATAAAATACGTTTCGCTTAAGCACACAGAAATTTTGTTAATTTTGTAATCACTACCTTATTGTAATAGGCATAGGTTAAGGCTCTAGTAATCTACTCGTAGAAAGAGTCCGACATATTATCGTACATGTTCTTTAGCACCATTATTATCCGAGAACTTCTAATATACTCGCCCGAAAAGAAATACCCCACGTTCTGTCGGCCAGCCCTAATATTTTGCCTACGGAATTTGTTTATGAAGTAGGGATCCCTAAAATAGCTGAATATGAGTAAATGCAAAAGCCATGCAATAAAGTTGAACTGAGCCTATTATTTCATATAGTCTGTTTAATAAAGGGGGAACATTCGTCGAATTTAATGAAATCTGCGTTTTAGGGTACAGATATGCGTACGCAAAAGGTAACAAATGGAGTACCTATAAGTGCGTACTTACATACATGCGTACGTAGGTATATCAGTTGGTTAACAGTTTGAAATTGATTAAAGAGATGTATGTAGATTTAACAATGTAGACTTTTTTAATCTTTACAACTAGCGGCCGCCCGCGATTCTGTTCACTTGGTTTTCGGTTTCCGCACACAAAGGTTTATATAATAGGCAAAAGCCTTCCTCGTCAAATAAACTGTCCAACACAAAAATATTTTTTTCAGATCGGACCAGTATCTCCTGTGATTAGCGCGTTCAAACAAACAAACAAACTCTACATCTTTATTATATTAGTATATTTAAATCACTTATTTATTGTTCGCAATTTTGCAAGCAAGGCAGACACTCCCTTGCTTAAAACTCTAATTTAATTTTCTAGATTAAGCTTTTTCATCAAAGTAATAATGTGAAATTTCTACACTCTTAAATTGTAAGATTGTAAATCTAAGCAAAATGAATGTGTACGAATGAGATTGAAGTTTTAGATTAGACCAATTTTCGTGGAAATTGGGTACGAAAATGTAAAGTAAAACTTTTAAAGTTAAAAGTATATTCAGTGTACCCTATTATTATTTTATGTGAATTTTTAAATTTCTCAAAAAACAAAATTCATACATAAACCTTTAAACTGAAATAATCCCAACTAATATTATAAATGCGAAAGTAACTCTGTCTGTCTGTCTGTCTGTCTGTCTGTCTGTCTGTCTGTCTGTCTGTCTGTTACGCTTTCCCGCTTAAACCTCGCAACCGATTTTGATGAAATTTGGTACAGACAATCTTTAGACCCTGAGACAGAACATAGGCTATTTTTATTTCGAAAAAAAGAAATCCACGCGGACGGAGTCGCGGGCGGCCGCTAGTCTGTAATAAACATTAAAGCTATTCATATTAAAATAGATTTAATTATTTTTTTCATTGACACGTCATGCCATTGATTAACATGATTTCATTTACTAGGCTGAAATCACGCGACGTAATTTCGGCATAGTGTGTCATCTCCCATTTAAAAGTATTTCATTATCATGAACATGACGGAAGGTAAAGTTGGCCGCGTAAATTCGGTCATAGTATGTTCTTACTCTTAACTAATGGTACCATATAACTTACGTCTATGTGCACCAAAAGACGCACCTATGTGATTTTATGCACAAAAGATCTATTTTTAGTAAAGTCACAAAATGTATTGCCAACTCCTAACTTCTAAAGATCAGGTCCTCGGTAACGTCTCTTATATAAACTCGAGTTATTTCTTCGGTTGAGTCGGCTCTTTCACGCTACAGGTAAACTTTGTTAATCCACTGAATGGGTTCATTACAATCCGATTCATTCCATTAGAAAACCAACTCTAAGCGTTTAATTACATTTCCCATTATCTCTGAAACAAAAGTTGTTTTCTGCCGATCGACCGTGTTACATTCAACCCGTCGGAATTTGCAAAACTTGGCCAGTTATGAAAATCTTAGAGTTTTCAGGTGGAGGCTCCTAATTACTATTCTAGAAAGTTCTTACCCCAATCAAGCTCTTTTTAGAAGTTCCATCCACTTTGGTCCTTAAAGTACTTGAAATTATTCGGCTTGTAAAAACTTCCAGCGATAAGGTTTGTAAATATCTGGCGTGCTACCCATAGCCACTTCAAATAAAAAGGTTGTAAAATTAACTTCACAAGGAAATTTGATTGAGATAATAACTCTCAATCAAATTTCCTTTTATTTTCTAATGTTCGACTGCTTTAATGTTTATGTTACCGGCAAAGCATATAATCGAGGTATTCTATGCAATACCTAGGTAATGTATTGAATACCTGGGGCGTCCTGGCAATGTATGAAATACTATGAATTATATTTTCCATTGCATACTTTACCAAGGTATTCTATGCAATGCCTAGGGATTGTTTAGAGTACCTGTTGTGGCACAGGCAATGTGTACATGAATAGATCGTGGTCTTTATTTTCAAATGTTTTGCAAACAAAAACCTAACTAACCTACAAACTTTCGGACGGAAGACTAACTTGATTGATAAAAAAAGTAGGTTAGGGTTATTTTTTTTTTTGAAAATTATTGATATTTAAAATTCTTCTTATAATATAGAAATCGATTTAATGGAAACTAACTCTATCTTACTAAAAGTTGATTAATATGTAATCGTTTCGTCACTTCTCGAATGATACCCAACATTACTATCCACGTTCCAATAATTCCTTGCCCTCGTATTGCGTACATTACCGACTGCGTATTTGGTATTGTATAGAATACCTAGACAAGGTATAAAATACATATATTTCATACATCACCTATACGTTTTTGGGATTCTATTCATTGCCTAGGAATTGTGTATAATGCCGGATTATACAGATTGCCGGTAACATTTATATTTGAAGCTCGTTTGAAACCTAAAATATTAAAAAAAAAATACGTTAGTGTTTTTTTTTTTTTAAATTAAGTTATGTTACATCAAAATTAGTGTCGGTTGTGGTATTTTTTAATATATTATGTATTTTTATTGTAACAGTACCGAAAACAGAAAAAAAATAGTGTTAATTATGTATGTGTCCGTTCGTTGGAGTCAACCACTATGACTCTATAAAAATTTAAGAAAAAAGTTGAATTACACTTTACAACTTAAAAATATGAAAGCACTCACTCAACATCTCAGTGGTAAAAATAAAAAAAAATTTAAACAGCTACAAAAAATATTTTCAAACATTCAGTGAGAGATTAAAACTTTCCATCAAAGAGAACGCATTTCCTCCCGTGGAAGTCTTAATTGCACGTGTACGAACTCATACGCTTAACCTTTTAAAAATATTACTTTAACATTTTAATAACATTTGGTACGGAGCAGTAAAATAATGAGACTCGGTGGATTTAGCGAACGAAATAGCGCAATGTGGAGGGACTGCCGTCACGTGATCGATCACGTGACGTGCTGTGATGAATAATAATATTAAGGATATGAAGAAATGAAATATCACTTAGATACGTTGTCGGGATAAATCTTGTCAGTCTTAAGGTGAAATGTATGGGGATCTTATTAGCGGATTTGGGGGGTTGAGTCCAGCCATACATTGGTGATGTTGTGAATTGAAAGTAACTTTGCACCTGGTGTCAAATGTGTTAATATCATGTAGGGTAAAGACAGCGTTTTTGTAGGTAGCACTCGCCGCCATATAGAATAAAATATCATATATTTTAATGATGTTGGACATAATATTTGATCATTAGAGTCTACAATTTTTTCACATCACATAAAGTGGCTGTTTGAATTACAAACTGTTCCTACTTAGATTAAGGTTCTGTCAATATTGTTACCATTATTTTGTCCAGTAGGTATTATATAATCAACGTTTTCTTTACCAACCAGTCCGATTCAATTTCCCTTAATAACGTTAACACATCCGAACTATTCTACTATCGCAGTCGCAGTCCGTTAGTTAAAATCCAACATATTACATTACTCTGTGAAACACGTGACGTATTCCATGACTATGAGGGTCATTTGACCACCATGGTTAAATAAACTTAATTAACGCTTTCTTCACCAACGAGCCCAATTCAATTTCCCTTAATAACGTTAACACATCCGAACTATTCTACTATCCCAGTCGCAGTCCGTAAGTTAAAATCCAATATATTACATTACTCTGTGAAATTTCACGTGACGTATTCCATTACTAGTGCTGCGTGAAATGTGCTCGTAGGAACGCGTCCACGCCTGCCTTTTGTATTCAGTCGGCCGTGCAATGTTCCACGGCTTAAGTGGAAAACGCCGTGATTCTGTTACCTTCGTGCAAATGCGGGCAGGAGTGTTGATGAAGAAAGGAATTTATTTGAGAAGACAAATGGAGTGTAGTGCTTTATAAATTAATATTTTACACTTAAAGAATTAATGTCATCATCATATATATATGATGCAAGGTTCCAAGGAAGAAAGCCTCTAAGTTGACTATAATATGACTTTGTGTCACAGACTTTATGGCTTAAAGTGGAACAATAAATAAACCCAGATTGAAACCGAATTGATAAATACGATTTTGTGCTTATAAACCCAAGCTGTGAACGGAAAAGCCGACACATTTTTTTCACGATATGGCAACGAACACAGGACTATGAGGGTCATTTGACCAGCATGGTTAAATAAACTTAATTAACGTTTTCTTCACCAACCAGTCCAATTAAATTTCCCTAAATAACGTTAACACATCCGAACTATTCTACTATCCCAGTCGCAGTCCGTTAGTTAAAATCCAACATATTACATTACTCTGTGAAATTTCACGTGACGTATTTCATTACTAGTGCTGCGTGAAATGTGCTCGTAGGAACGCGTCCACGCCTGCCTTTTGTATTCAGTCGGCCGTGCAATGTTCCACGGCTTAAGTGGAAAACGCCGTGATTCTGTCACCTTCGTGCAAATGCGTGCAGGAGTGTTGATGAAGAAAGGAATTTATTCGAGCAGACAAATGGAGTGTGAATACATTAGAATAATTATTGTGATCATCATATAAATATGATGCAAGATTCCAAGAAAGAAAGCCTCTAAGTTTTATATGACTTTATGCCATAGACTTTATGGCTTAAAGTGGAACAATAAATAAACACAGATTGAAACCGAATTGATAAATACGATTTTTGGCTTATAAACCCAAGCTGTAATCCGTCCCAGTCGCAGTCCGTTAGTTAAAATCCAACATATTACATTACGCTGTGAAATTTCACGTGACGTATTCCATTACTAGTGCTGCGTGAAATGTGCTCGTAGGAACGCGTCCACGCCTGCCTTTTGTATTCAGTCGGCCGTGCAATGTTCCACGGCTTAAGTGGAAAACGCCGTGATTCTGTCACCTTCGTGCAAATGCTTGCAGGAGTGTAAGTTGATGAAGAGAGGAATTTATTCGTGCAGACGAATGGAGTGTAGTGCTTTATAAATTAATATTTTATACTCGAAGAATTATTGTGATCATCTAATAAATATGATGCAAGATTCCAAGGAAGAAAGCCTCTAAGTTTTATATGACTTTATGTTACAGAAAGGGCTTATAGTAAAACAATAAACAAACAAAGATCAGAACAGAATTGACACATAAAGTTAGGTGATCCCAAACCCAAGTTGTAAATTCAATTCAATTCAATTCAATTTCGTTTATTCATAACAATTTACATTGTGTGGAACACAAGAGAAAAAAAAACACTTCAATAATTACATAAGAACATAACAAAGATCATCAATTAATTAAATTACATAAAATCCGTATCAATCATTAACAATTATAAACAAATAAATTATGTCTTCAAAGTTATATTATAATCTACATAATGTCAATGTTTAAAAATAAAAATGTCAATTATTAATTTTTTTACATATTACATTTGTCCTATATTACCTGTCATTCTATCTGTAAATTCATCAACTGAATAATAGCATTCTTCCAACAACAGATGTTTTAGATGCGACTTGAAGCTACTCTTGTACAAAATATTTTTTAATTCCATAGATAATCTGTTAAATATTGCAACTGACTGATAGTAAGAACTCTGCTTTACAATGTTTAGATGGGGTATACATTTGCTATTAAAATCTTTCCGCCTAGTACTTTCACGGATTCGTCTTTCCTCTGGTGTCTCATAATCACTGATGTGTTTAGAAAAATTTGTCAGAAGGACCAGGATGTAGAGGCTTGGCACTGTCAGGATACCGAGTCTTTTGAAATGTTCGCGACACGAATCTTGCTGTCTAATACGAACCATAGTTCTTATAGCTCGTTTCTGCTGAACAAAAACTCTATGTATATTATATTGGTAGCTTTTTCCCCAGAACAATATACTGTATCGCAGTCTAGATTCAATCAAGGCGTAATATACTAACTTTAGATGCTTTTCATCTGCTTCATCGCGTAGACTTCTTAAAACATAGCAAGCAGAACCCATTCTATTTACAATGTCGTCTATTTCATGTTTCCACTTTAGAGTTTCGTCAATATGAACACCTAAAAATTTTGCAATCGGTACCGTTGGCACAACCGCACCGTTGAACTTAACATCCAGGCTATCCCTATTCCTTACATTGTTTCGAAATAGCATAGCGTTTGTTTTACTGGTATTAATAAGAAGACCATTTATGGTTAACCAGTCTTCCATCGTTTCCAATGCTTGGTTTACACTACTAGTTAAATTTACAAGATTATCACCAGAAATAACCGGTTAAATGGTAAAGCAAACACAATTTTTTCACGATCTGGCAACGCACTCAGGACTATCATAGTCATTAATTGACCAGCATGGTTAAATTCATTTTGGTGCGACTGCCGTCTGACCTCCGTTACCCTCAAGGCGGGAATGATCGCTTAATGTCAGGTAACCCGCTTGCTTATATGCCATTTATTGCTCCATTTGTAAAAAAAACATGAGACAATTTGGACATCTTCCAGGAATTTATTTTTTGCCTTTAGCGATAAGCGAACTTCGAGTAACTGTCAATAAATGGTATCAGTCTTAGGTATATTTTATCGAGAAAGCCGACGTCTCAGAAAATCGTTAGCCCACTTATTAAAATACAATCTCGTTGAAAAATATTTGTTGCTAAGGAAAAATATTTTAGTGTCCTTGCTATTGTTGTTAAGCGAATGCTTAAGAGCCTGTAATGATGAAATGAGTTTTTTTTTGCAATAGGATTAGTACTGGTTCTATTTTTTGGATTTTGCACGACTTTTGCCTATTTTAAGTAAAAGGTTTACAAGATAAGTAGAGTCAGTACGTTAGTGCCAAATCGTTTACTTTTGAGATAAACTATTCGTTTTTTGCACGATATTTATTGTTTGCAAGAAATCTTATTTCAGTTGAAAATAACGAAAAATAATTCAGAAAAGTGTCCATTCTTCTTTACCGAGAGGATTATTACGCCAGTCAAACTCTCAATAGAGACAAAGTATAAACAAAGTAGAGGAGAAGACACTAAATGAAATTGCAAATAAACGACAACGTCCAGTTATACAAACTTTAGTGCTTTGTGACTGTTTTAATAAACAAACAAAGAAATAGCGAAAGTTCCGCCACGGGTTCTGACCTCGAAACGTGAGAATTAGAATAGGAAAATTTGACGCAAAACAAATTTATTACTTTGGTGTAATTAGTCTTTGGGGATACCAACACGGGCGGACAAAATTTCCTCGTTAACTGGTGATTCTCTTTTGTTTTTCGCCTTTACAAAGTCGCGCGAAATTAGTAGCAGGCTTAGTGAACTAAGAAATAGATTCATTAAAATATGTAGCTGTCATAGCCTAATGAACTCTTAATGATACTTATTTCACTCATCATTATTCTAGCGCCTTTTTGTGACATCTTGGGCCTTTGCCTCGGACCCCAAGGTAGTATTTGGACACCTGGTTAGTACATTGGTAAACTTTCAAATTTCAATTACACTATCATGCCAATACGTGAGTTACATTTCATGCCATGACCTCCATACAGGGTTATAAGGTACTCGACTAAAGGTTCAAAACATTGGAAACTAGCTTAAAAAATAGCTTGATTTTCCAGTTTTACAAAAACGTGGGCCCATCCCTGTGATTTGAACTTAGAATGGCTATCAAAGTTCTAAAGTGCAAGTTACGTGCCCCTACGTAACAGAGATAATAATTCCAATAACTGCTTAATATCCACATCAATTGAAATAGTAATGTTCGTTTATTTATTACATTCACTTATCGGCAATTCTCGCGGGAAGATAAGGTTTCCTTTGAGCATCCGAATATGGGTTACATTGTGGGCAGAAGCCAATGTGATATGAAAATTGATGGCCGGTTTGGTATCTATTAAAGTCCGCGAACTAAACAAGGGTTTGAGAATATGGAAGGTAACCAATATAAAACGTAAGTTCAATTCAGCCGAATTAAAATAAAACTTATTCTGTTAGAGAATATTTTTAATTAAGAGTAATTGCTTAGCTAAGCCTCCATAATCTGAGACGCTATTTATAAGCCGTGGTGCTGAACTTTAAACTTTGTCGCCAGAGCTCAGTTAGGAAGGGGATAGGTATTTAAAGGCAGGCATCTGTGACTTTTGTACGGCTGTTCATGTCCTTAAGCAGCGGTCATTACTTACCATCAGGTGACCTTCTTGCTCGTTTGCCTCCCTATCATATTAGAAAAAAACTTGTATGTACGAGGTGGTAGTTACTTTCTATTAAGTAAACCGCATCTTCCTGCCCCAATTTCATAAAATGACTATGTTATAAAAGTCCTATTATGTCATTGTGTCCCAGTTCTCGTCTGCCAAGTGGTGTAACTTTCGATAAGGATGACTCCATTCCACTCCGTTCTGATATTGGCGCGAAATTTGTGTCCGATCATAAAATACGATTACTGTATTTTTAGGTGCTCGCCAAATGAACGGCGGGAAAAAAAATATACATTCGGAGAATAATGAAAAGATTGCCTATCGCACTTTTGTTAGTGTGTATTTTTTCAAACCATTTCGATTTGGTGCATTCAGGAGCTTGAGGGTTCGTGAATGCCGTGATTGCCAGATCGCGTGAGTCGGCCTGATAGTTTTGTACTCAGTAAAAACTACTCTAGTTATCTACCTACCTACTTGGTTGAACGGAATGAACGATCGCCTCAATATATAATGCTCGACGATGCTTACAATATTAATAATGGTATTCGTGACTGGTTTTCTGTACCAGTCCATGATGTATGGGACCTTTCACAGAGACATGTCATAACAAAAAGATGCATCTATCGCTGGCATTGTCATTAGACCATAATGGAATGAGACAATTATGATTCGAGGAATATCTTTGATGGTGCTGTCTTTAAATGTATGCTCATTGATGAAGTAATTTTTAGGTTATGTTGTTGTTATAGGATTTTAGTGTAAGTAATTTAAGATAACGAGATTGGTGGATTGGGAATGTTCTTGGTCAATCAAACTTGAATTGACACTGATATGAGGCAGTATTATTTTTTGGTTTTACATTACAAATATAATAAGACATGCCTGTAACGGTATATAAATGTAGTCATGAGACTCTAGACCAGAATGTTGTTAATTATGCATACCTACGTACATTTATATCCTAATAAAATATTGAAGCTGCGATGTTCTTCAATTTTAGGCCATCTGCTATTTCTCAAGAATTAGGAACGTAGGTTGTCATTTAGGGAAATTCCATTATTGATTATAATATTCATTAATTGTCTACATTTACCTCGTTACCCTTAAAGCCGTATTGATCTTGTGATTAAGGTACGAGGCTTGGATCTTGAAGTACTAGGTTTGATCACCAGTTCGTCGTCCTGGTTTTTTTTCATTGTTTTTTTGAACAAAGCTCAGTTTACGATCACTAATCTATTCACATTTGGGAAGCGTAGTGACTATGCCAGCATATCCACATTTGTTACGAGAAAATTATTATTAATTGAAATTATGGAGGCCTATGTAATCTTCAATCTAGAAGATTATGAGAATTGTACATTATGTACATAAATAGTAATAGTTTTGGTGCTATAATAACTTCAACTCCACATTACTTTAGCATCACTGCAACACACATTCTTGGCACACCCATTTCTTTGCACTTCTGCAAAATTAGAACGAAACTAGTTCTAAACTTCCCGCGGCTCAGCGTAAGCAAGTTCTAATCTAACAAAAGATATCGTCAACATACGGAGTCGTCACAGTTGGCTGGTGGTCCTGCGTTGTTGCCAAATATGTCGCAACAGATAACACTCCTATCCACTAAGATTTACTACTAACACGACGCAAGCGGACTCTACATTCGCGGTTGGAACGCTGTATTGTGCAAAATGTTATCTTGTAATAATAATTTTTACACGAGATTTTTTTTTCCTTTTAAAGATGTTTGATTATTATAACTCCAAAACGCCTCGATGGTCTAGTGGTTTAAGAACCGGGTCGTGGTCACGAGGTCCCGGGTTCGATTCCTGGGTCGGACAAAATTTGTGTCGATATTTCTGAACACAGCCCGGGTTTGTAATCACCCACCCGCATGGCAGCCAAAACCCATCTTTGCATCGAAAACAATTTATTCCTAATGATGGATGCCTTTCACTTGCAGTGGGTCATTTAAAGGCTAATGTTAAACTCCACCGTGATACTTTACATTACTTTAACATCACTACATCACACATTCCTGGCACACCCATTTCTTTGCACTTCTGCAAAATTAGAACGAAACTAGTTCTAAACTTCCCGCGGCTCAGCGTAAGCAAGTTCTAATCTAACAAAAGATATCGTCAACATACGGAGTCGTCACAGTTGTCGGGTGGTCCTGCGTTGTTGCCAAATATGTCGCAACAGATAGCGCTCCTATCCACTAAGATTTACTACTGACACGACGCGAGCGGACTCTACGTTCGTGGTTAGAACGCTGTGCTGTGCAAAATTTTATCTCGCAATATTTTTTACACGGGATTTTTTCCCTATTAAAGTTGTTTGATTATTATGAAACGCCTCGATGGTCCAGTGGTTTAAAAACCAGGCCGTGATCACGAGGTCCCGGGTTTGATTCCTGGGTCGGACCAAATTTATGTCGATATTTCTGAGAACAGTCAGGGTTTGCGTTCACCAACCCCCATTTGGTAGCCAAAACCTATATTTGTAACGAACACATGATTTGTCAATGATGGAGGCTTTTGTCCTGCAGTGGGACATTAAAAAGCGGCGGAGATAGCGGCTCCTATCCACTGAGATTTACTACTGACACGACGCGAGCGGACTCTACATTCGCGGTTAGAACGCTGTGCTGTGCAAAATTTTATCTCGCAATAATTTTACAAGATTTTTTTTTAAGTGGAGTTTTTGAAGGATGGCAGGTGTGAGTTGACCAAAATAAAAAACACGCTGCGCCGATGCCGTTTAGTGTAGGTTAAGAGCAGGAGGAAGGAGACAAAAATCATGTTTGAATCCGTGAAAGTTCATCAAATATATAAATATATAATATAGATACGTATAATTTTAAAATACATGTAATTCTGGTCGAGCCTGGCACAGGACCATCGTGCATGCCAGAAATTTTAGAAGCCCTAATAATTAACATGACGCTGAAATGCCTAAAATGTACGATCATTTTCTGAGGAACATTCGCATCACATGCAGCAAACGCAGACATGTAGGAATCTGCACTCCGCAGCCCGTATCTGTCACCTCAGCTCGGATTCCGGAACAAACTAGTATTCACAGCTCTTTCCGAACTTGTCTGATTTATTTCGGAAATTCTTAAAGAACACGACAAATGTTTGCTGGCCGACTACTTTAGAATTTATGGAGTACGTCCTCAGGTTACGTTTAAATATTTATCGAGTATCAATAGGATTTGTGGAAATAGCCCTGGGATTTAGGAAATGTTTGATGTTTGCGTAGCGATGTCGATTTTTACGAAAATGTTGGTATGGTTTCAGGGAGATTGGACAGAAGTTACATACCGATTTGAATAAATTATGCATGGGTAAAAGATGTACTGCTATATCTTTGACCTGACGAGTATTTGCGTTCTTTTTATAAATATCAGCGAAACTCTGCAAATGAATGAAAAAAATATGACTTGAAAAACGCAACGGGTGATCTATATTTTTTTAATGATGGATCTTTTAGAAACCATTCAAGGTACTTTGACAACATTAAAGCGGGACTTAACGCGATATTCTTTCTTTTCTAAGTACACTGTAGCCGAAACGTCAAGCAGTAAGTACCCAAGTACTTATATAAAGAAAAAATATCGCATTTAGTCCCGTTTCAATGTTGTCTGATTATAAAGCAACGCGAAAATTAAAAGAATGAAGGTACCTTTTTACAACATTATATTATTCATTTAATATATATACATATCGGAAAGGACTTCATTAGTTTTCTTGACACATAAAAGTACTAAAAGCACTAAACTTTATATTTTTAATGTCACATTGTAATCGTATAACTTTTTACTTTTTTCTTCGTTGTTCTCTCTATAAGGATAAGTCAAGCAGTTCATAATGTGTGGTAAATATCCCATTTTCCTCGTATTTACATTACCTATTGTTTGTTCCATTAATTATTATATTACTCGTTTCATGATGATGCGACTATTTACTTTATTATCTTATCCGGAGGAAGTATATTTACTTAACAAGCTGTTGCTCCGAGCGTTCCAAGGATTTACTGAATGAATAGAGGAGTTTCCCTAATCGGATAAAAGGGATATATTAAGTGTAGTAGAACATACATATAATTATATCCGTACTTACATATTGTTAACCACGACTTCAGATGACCTCACAAAAATTTAAGTTTTTTTTTTTATGTTATAGGGAGGCAAACGACCAAGGTCTCCTGATGGTAAGTGATCACCGCTGCCCATGGACATCAACAACCGCACAAGAGTGTAAAAAGCGTTTCCTGCCTTTAAGACCCCATACCCTCCCCTTGCAACCTTACTCACCAGCAGAAACATAGCACAATAGTTACGTAGTGCTATTTCAGTGTGATCTTCTGTAAGGTAGGGGTACTTCCACAGACGAGCGGCTAATTCGAGTAGAAGTTCTAGAAAGCTCTACCTCTCCAGTACTCGCCTCTACCTCTTGAGTATGTTGTAATGGACGAGATTTAAGGTGCACTGACAAGGCACTAACCTTTGTGTAACTGGACGCTGAATAAAATAATATAAATAATTATTTGTAACTTACTCAACGGACACCTGGTAGGCTAGCCAAAATGCCACTTTGACGATTATTCGCCAACACATTCGTCGCGACTTATATTGCTATCTGTGTGAGCAGGTATGAAATACAAGTCTTAACAATAGCATCAATCATCAATCATCAACAGCCTATCGCAGTCTACTGCTAGACATAGGCCTCTCCTAGGTCTCTCCACTCAGCCCGATCCTCGGCGACAATAGCATTGGCGGACAATCGTCAAAGTGGCATTTTGACTAGCCTACCAGTTACAAGTGAGATTGACCTACGAAAGGATGAAGATTCTTGACTCACAGCGGTCAAATTTCAAAATCAAAGAGAATAAAATGTGTCAGACATCGATTTTTTGCTCAAAGAAACCTCTCATACAGGTCTTAGAGCTTTGTACTGTTATTGCCTCGTTTTGAATCACATACTTCATTACACTCAACGTGCCCAAGTCTCAAAGTTGAGCCGTCAAAGGATCTCCGGAGAGCACTCGACGAATAAAACGCAAAAACAAAAAGAGGGTCGATCGGTTAAAAATCCCGCCAGTAATGATACGTAGACATTGGTAGAGGGCGCCACTCGAGAAACTCCATGTTAGGGAAAAGACGACCAAGTTTTTACGAGGGAATTTTCTCATATAAATTACGTCACATACGTTCTTATGCGCCATTATTTGGTCTCAAGTTTTCTGCGTACGTTTTTACAATGTTTTGAAAGCTTCATAATTTCTCTTCAAGATCTTTGATGTAACAGTATGGAATTAGATATGAAAATGCGAATTGTACGCACGAAACATACAATGTAGTTTTACTCTTGAACAATATACCAGATATATTCTTAGTTAGTAGGCCTAACCAAGTGACTACCACCCCATTCGCCTACCACTTAATAAAGAGTTATAATTAAGTAGGTACATTCATTAGAACGTAAATCGATATAAAATATTTTCTTTACTCTTTGTATTATTATTCAAAAAAAATCTGGCCTTTTTCTTTAAATAGCCTTAATGTAACCTTTGTATTTGAAAGATAGGTAACTAGTACTTTAATAATACTGTAATGAAATACTTTTTAAAAAGAATTCATTCAAAACATCGGCCTACTCTACTGCAAACAATACAAAATCCAAGCTTGCTCTTTATACGAGTATGACTGAAAAGGTTAGAAGGTATAAATAAAGTAAAAGTACCCAACAATTTCAGTCCCACGCGTTTTCGATCAAAAATATATCATCCCACGATAATTTAAAGTTCACATTCGAATGAAACATAACAAGTCCTGCAGTATCACGGAAAAATTTATTGTTCGACTATAATAATATGTGCATATTTTGTCTGGTTGTGGAAAGTTTGTAAGTTTTACAGGAATAATTGTCTTGTAGTTGTTTACCTATTACTTTTGCTTTTGTTAAATGTAAACATCGCGAAACGACTATAGTTTGTCTCGAAACAAGGCTAATGTTTCTACAATGGGTACAATAAGACATGAATTGTTAGATTTTCTCAAAGTTTTAATCTTCTGACAGGCGGAATATAAAACTAAAGTGATAGGTTCCTTGGAACCATTTTCAAATCTTTAAGAGAAAAATGATCATAAAAATGTGTTTATTATGTAAATGCAGCAAAGTTAAAAGAAATGGTGGATCTTAAATAATTTGATCAGAATTAATGTTCTTTGCAATAAACACAATCATTTAAATCCAGATTAAATCATGTTTTCGTTACAAAGATGAGTTTTGGCTTAATCACATCACTTCTCATATTGGTGAATTCCAACCGCGCGATGTGTCCAGAAATATCGACACAAACTTTGTCCGCACCGGGAATCAAACCCAGGACCACTAACTGGTACTCAAGCAACTAACTTTTCGCTATTAGAATGCCATTAAACCTAGAATCTGTGATAGACAGCATTTTATCTGCTTCAGACTCAGATCCTTTCAAATTTTCGGCTTTCAAAAAAAAAATAGGCTCAACCTTCGAGACAGATACCTCCACTCTCCCACGGGACATGCGATTCACTCTAAAAGGAATACCGGAAGCTTTTAAAATGACACGAGTGACTTTTTACCCGTGACGGAACGAGACGTTTAACTCAATAGCATGCGTAAGAGCAAAAGTGGAATAGTCGAAATTTTTGCTTAAAAGCATTTTTACACTACATTTTCGGACGCATGGCCGCTGGCCGATACAACTTTTAAAAATTCTACTTTTACAAGGCCTTTGGCCTGTGCTTCTTTGAGAGTTAATAATTATGATAATGATATTTATTAACGGGACTAATCCCGATATTAATTATGTAGTACATACAATATACTGCTTACTGCTTGACGTTTCGGCTGCGTTACAACAACCGTGGTAGCAAAACTGGTGATGCGGGGCGTCGTCTGCTCGGGCGCGGTTGAGAATGTTCTTCCTCTGCCCCCAAATTATCATTTATTAAATTGTTAATAATTATGGTCAAATTTTAAGGTTTATTTTATTTGCTCGGGGTACTTTAAAGATTTTTACTACCATTGTAGAGACCTAACTTGGGGGCAATTTTTAGACAATGGAGTAGTCACGTGACTTAGTCACAGAATATTAACTAAAAATTATGACTTCGTGATCAATACTAAATGCGCTAGAAAGACAAACAAATAGTTGCAATTTTTTTAAAGTATTCCTATGATAAAAAATGTAAAAAAAATGTAAGTTACGGCTTCTATTTTGTACATCAAATCACAAAAAAACAAAAGCAAATTAAAAAATATAAGTGTTAGTAAACTAAACTGAAGTTTCAAATACAGAATCCGCCAGAAAAGTCAATACCTTTCTTCAACAGTTGCAATAACTTTGAGTGAATGGAAAATTATTAAATAAATCAATCAGGTCCGGCCAATATATCAAAAGTTTCGTTTTTAGTGCGAATGAATAGTGGCGTTGAAAGTTTCACAGCAGGCGGCTGCAACACTTGTCTGGTGGGTGACCATAGTTCAGGGAATTCCTTATTCTTTCGAAATATTAATTACTACCTTTCTGCCCCCGACTTCGTCCGCGTGGAATTTGGTTATATTGAAAAAACAATATTTTCGTTATTCCTCGGGAATATCAATTTATTTTATAAAAGTACCCTATTATTTTATCCGATAATAGGGATCCGAAATTACAAAGCAATCGGTTCAGAAGTTACGGCGTGTAAGCCGAACAAACGAACAAACAAATAAACAAACTCACTTTCCGATTTATAATGTTCGTTAGGATTCAGCGAAGCACTTTTATGAATTGTCAATTGCCAAGATACTCAAGTAGTGGTTAACAGTTACGACAGATTTTTATTCTCTTGTGTCATCATATTGTTTAAGTAAGAGATAGTTAAATATTTTCATATGTTAATTTTTATTTTATAGACCAGAAATGAATTTCAGAATTCTGCTTCTTCATGGTTAAAAACTATAAGTTAGTCGATCGTTTACCTCCTGACCCTCCTTTTCCTAATTTAGAAACAGACTGACACCGTAGCAAATAAAATATCTGACCAGTGCTTATCTAGTTTTGCAGCGTATTGCAGACCATACCTCAAATAAATATATAAATATAAATATTTCACAACATCACATACCTTGATCTGTCTCCGTTTTAAGTAGCTTAAGCACTTGTGTTACAGACATCAGAATCAACATTGGTATTACAAATATACTTAAATAGATACATATAAAACCCCGACCAGGACAAACAGACCTCAAAATGGCTAGCATTATTTAGTAGAAATGTCTCACCAATGTCTCACAAAGCATAAAACCCGTGGCGACACTACAACCGAACTCGTTATTGGCCCAGTCCGCAAGTCTAGAAACTGTGTTCCAAATTATGAAACTTTTATTTATTGCACAAACAAAAACACAAACTTTGATATCGAACGCGAAAGCGAATTTGATTTTATTGCTATTGTTCTTGATGCGGCTCCTATGCGTCTAGTTATTTTAGTGCATTTGAATCTTGCGAGGAAAGTTTTAGTTTAGTTTCACTATCTGTTTACGTTGGGGATATTGTAGAGGTTTACTCTCGAATAATGCCATTTTGTAAATAGTTTCGGAATATTTCGAAGGGAAGTCTTATGCAAGGGTGCCCTAGATTTTAATTTAATGAGTAAGAAAGATAGGTGATTGAAATAGTCTTGGCACTGCAAAAGTGCAGTATAATTGACCAATATGCCTCAAAAGATTAGTCTAAGGGTCAATTTGTTAACGAGTTAAGTAACAATGAACAAGTTATAGGTACATAAATTACAGGTCCATTAATTCTGATGGAAACATTGAATCAATTTAATTGAGAATACATTTTGACGGGTAAATAATGGCATATAATATAGCAGGTATTCATACTTTTTATAGTGATATAAATTCAATTTAAATCTAATAGTTTAAACACACCTGAATCCTGAGTCCTCATTGAGTCGCTGTTTTAATTTATATTAAGTAACTGTCACGTTCTATCTAGACCAGTGCTCTATATACGTCCAAATCCAAATTGGAGGACTACCTAACAGCTAATCCGACCTAACGGCATTAAGCTAAAGTGTATCAGACTAATCATCATTGCATTATACTGCGAACATCCCGGTGCCAAGATGATAATTACCTCGATGACAATCAAAACCACGATTTCCATAGCTTATGCTGTCTTAGCCGTGGGTATTAATCATGGAGTAGACAGTTAGTATGAATCACAAACTGTGGAATTGAAGATTATTAATATGCTTTTATATATCTGTACGGTGAAGAAATCTTCTTGAGCAAACCAAGTAAACACTACGAATTTGTGTGGTAACACTAAGCGGAAAAATTGGCCAAGTGCGAGTCGGACTCCCGCACTGAGGGTTCAGTACGACTTCTATTTTTGACGTATTAAAAAAACTGCTGAATAGATTTCGTTCGAACCAATTTTCGTTGGTAGTTTTTACGGTAATGTACATTATATATTTATTTCAGTTTCATCATCCTCTTATTTTAGAAGTTAGAGGGGGGGGGGACACACTTTTTTCCACTTTGGAAGGGTCTGTCACGCAAAGTATTCACTTTAGAAAAAAGTGATATTAGAAACCTTAATATCATTTTTAAAGACCTATCCATAGATACCCCACACGTATATGTTCAATGAAAAAAAATATTTCGAGTTTCAGTTCTGACTATGGGGACCCCCCACTTTTTTTTATTTTTTTCTATTTTCGTGTGAAAACCTTGTTGCGGTTCACAGAATACATCCACTCACTAAGCTTCTACAGTATAGTACCTATAGTTTCGGAATAAAGTGGCTGTGACAGACTGGCGGACAGACAGACAGACAGACAGACAGACAGACAGACATGACGAATCTATAAGGGTTCCGTTTTTTTGCCATTTTGGCTACGGAACCCTAAAAAGCAGCGTACGACCGTAGTGGCGACCGACGTTCGTCCGAAGATAATTTTCTACACGATATTATGCGACGTTATTTTGGCAGTGTGTCGCCCTTCATTTAAAATGCATTGCAGGCATATTCCGCCGAGCTTCGGTCGCGTTTTTTCGGCCTAGTTTGTGTTCTATATATAGTATTTGAAATGGACAATGACAAACCACTCCGTTGTGACTTACAGAGGTAAGTATTTAGATGAACTACAACCTACGAGTATATTAGAGACTATCCACATTTAACGAGAAATATTGTTCAATGTATTGTCATGAAGTTGTGAAAACATTATAAAAAGCTAAATCACCAAGTATCTCATATTTATTTCACTTACCCCTGACATGTTCGTGATAACCTGTTCACATTTTCCGCCGTATTAACTTAGAAAAAAAATTGAAGCGCGACTATATTCCCAGCGGCGAAGTTGTTAAATCAGAACAGGTTTGCTCTGAGATTCCCCTTTCTTTCAACTGTCCCTCAGGAATCGAGATAAACAATGTTCAGAAATCCCCCGCAAAGCCAGCCTTGGCAGATAGTGACTTATATTGTCTTTTACTCGACGTTAATGTGATACACGCTTGGGACACCTGACTGTTGGAATGATACGATTATGGTGGAATACACCATACGAAACACGTTTGAGGGATTTATCTCCCCTTGTGAGGTTTGCGCATTCCTGAGTTCGCGAGTACAGTCGATCGTTGTTTCGTATTTACGGTAGGTACATTTTGGTTTGACTTCGTGCATTCATAAGGAGACAAAAGGAACCGAAACAATCTATTATAAATCGTATCATAAAAAAAAATCAAGATCATTTAAATACACACAAATAAATATACATATTATGTACAAAACATAAATTAGGCTTTGCGTGACATGGTAAGAGACAAGGGAAACCGAAACAAGCCTTTATTTTTCTCATGATAAACAAATACATTCAAGATAATTTTTGTTTGCATTCATCAATAAAAAGTACAGACAGAGTGTTATTAATGTTAGTTGCCCACCACTTGGACCTAGAAACACAAAATTTTCTAGAAAGATTCGAAAAAGGTAAGAGATCTTATTGATATGTAATTGTAAAGCTCTCTTAATCTCTAGTTGGGTCGTCTCATATTAATCTGAAAATCCAAGATACAGAATAATGTTTTCTTGTGATGTTTATTTTTTCATTACGTAAGAAATATTTAATTAAATATTACTAGGAGTAAGATAGATTTTCACAAGAAACCAGGGTGGAAGTAGAAATAATAATTCGATTCCGGCCCGTCAAATCCCCAAGGTATAGGGTTGTCCCAAGCCATTGTTAGGAGAAGAAGATTACTTGCGCTTAAAAGGATAACTTTTTTAAGCGTGTTTTAACATCGCAATGAAGAACATCTACATACTTAACATGAAATTCTGGATCCAGGTAGAAACTAATAAGTAAAAACACGTCTATTTATAATACATAATATTTTATAGTTCATTGATAGTTCTTATCAAGAACATTAATCTAACTATACGAATATAATATACATATGTCTTATCTCAGCAACTACTGGTTCTAATTTAATAAAATATATTTCCTGAAATTAGCGCGTTCAAACAAACAAACTCTGCAGCTTTATTATTATTATATAATATAGAAGCTTTATATATCTTAGATATATATCTTTATTAACAAACTACAAAATAAAAAGTAGGCAAACAATAAAGCAATTAAATAAGTCAGATAAGAAGGCACAGCCCTAACGGAGGGCGGGTTTAATAAAAAAAATCAGTATGATTGATGAACTTCGGTTTCATGGAGTCACGGAGTAAGACGTTTATGGAACAAATTCAATAATATACAACCTTTTTATCTTTCGCCTGCGCACATTGTAAAAATCTGGTGTCAGCGAATTTTTATTAACCGTAAATTTTTGATGGTTCTATTTATAATATTTTTATGAGAGGATACGGGGTTAAAATTCAAGGGTTGGTCGGTTAATAATACAGTTGGTGGAATATTGAAGGAAATAGGTTTTTGAATTGTGCATTTTTCAAACTGAGAAATGTACCTTTGCTGCTTTTGAAAAAAATTACACTTAAATTTCATTATAATTTATTGCTTGTTCTAAAAGCTTTTTGGTCACCCATCCGATGACAGGCCTCTGCAAAAGTTGCTTATTTTTAGCAATCGCAGACCGAGGGCGATAACTACTGCGTCATCGAGCTGCTAAGCTAAGTAGATAGTTTTAGAAGACCTTACATATTGTAGAAATCCATTCCTAAATTAATTTTGTTCATTATTTCCGGTCAAAGGTCTTGGGTTCAATTCCAGGGTCGTACAAATATGTATCGGTTTTTCCGTACACAACCCAACACATCTTTGTGACGAAAACATGATTTCAAATTTATTTTCGTGGAGGTCTTTGCCATTAATAGGCTGATACTTTACTTTTACAATAAAATTGTTAGTCTACAAGCTTCAAATATTCACAAATTCTAGCCTTCAGAGATAGCCATACACGGGTCAACTCGTGAAACGCCAAAAGTTCATTAATCATAGCTCGGGACAAAACCTTTTTATCAGCAGAATACACATTATTACGATTCCTATTTGTCACGTTTCGGCCTAAAGGTAATGTGTTTAGAACGGTTTGATTTGTGAAACAGATTGTGATCACAGACATGTTCTGATATTTTTTTAATATAAACTAGCGGCCGCCCGCGACTCCGTCCGCGTCGTTTTCGGTTTCCGCACAATTTGGTATTTACTATAGCCTAAAAGCCTTCCTCGTCAAATGGCCTTTCCAACACATTTTTTTTTCGTATCGGACTAGTAGTTCCTGAGATTAAGATGAGAGTTTCAAAGAAACAGACAAACAGAAAACAAACAAACTCTTCAGCTTTATTATATTATTATATTAGTATTAGTATAGATAATTTATTAACATTTACAAAAAAAAAACACATGCCCCACTATTTCAACGATTATTGAAGATGTATCTGATTTCAGGAACACAATAGAATGAAAGAAACCTACAATGTCTTACTAACACTCGGCTTAATAAATAATTTACCCTACTTAGGAGCGTCTAACTTAACCTTTCAGGATAAAAGGCTTATCTTTGACCCAATACCTTAGCATCTAATTTCATTAGTCAGACTTAGAAACACAAGTAATTGTTTACTTCAAGCTAAGTTACTGTTGTCTTGAGATTAAGGCCTACAACCAATTCCAATTTAAGTTGTAATTACGTTTCACAATGCTTATTAAAAGTTAAATTAATAAGAGTTTTAATTAACATCTTTTCGCCTGGTCTAATGGTTATAGAATATTCAAAGAGTTTATCTTCGCAGATTATATAGTATACTACATAGGTACCTAATTATATTACCTACAACAATAACATCACAAATGAGGAAAAAAATTGCGTGAAAATTCAAGTTTATTTTAATAAAGTGTATAAATATTGTTAAAAATAAAAAAAAATAAAAAAATATAATGTAAAAAACCGTATTTAATGCAACCCATCTCGCTCAATCGAGCGAGATTCAAGCGAGCAAGACGAATACCTCAAAATCATTTAAGCAGATTTACTTCACGAGGATTCGTATTTGACTTTGTAGAATATAATGTTGTTATCATGTCAACAAAATTAAATTTCACGAATTCACAGATGGCAAAGTGGAATTCCAACTACACAATCTATGTTTGAGAAGACATTCAAATGAGTATTTCATTTCTAATCCTCCCAATGAAGTATTGAGGACTTTAATATATGTATAGAGCCGAAATTATTAGAAGACATTAAAATTTCACTAGGTCACCTTTAAAGTATTGAAATGCATAGACGTCTGTAAGGGCGTCATTAGAATGACAAGACATTTAATAAGTAGAAAAAAAAATATTGGTAAAGATGTTAAAAAAAACAGCCATGCAAAGCCTGTCTAGTAAATCTGCTAGCAGAGAAAAGAAAGAAAGAAAAGAAAGAAAGAACACAGAGTGATATATTATTGTTTAAAAGCCTTCCTCGAAAAATCGACGATCCAACACAAACTTTTAAATTCGAACCAGTAGTTCCTAGTTGTTCGTGTTAGTTCATAATCTTTTTGGCGACCAATTCGATAAATTGGAGGTTACAGCTTAGTCGAAGCCAAAATTTGAAGTGTGTTCTTCGTGTATACTACACATAATGTAAAAAAATAATAATAGGCATCGTGCAGGAACTATAGAGGGCGCTAAAATCCCGTTTTTTTCTGTAGTTTGACAGTAAAATTTGACATTTAGCGTAAAAGTTTCGAATATGAGTCACTAGATGGCAGTTAAGGCACCGTGTTTTTCCGTCGTTTGTCAGTAGAATTACCGATATTGAGAGTAAAAGTTTTGAATATGAGTCACGAGATGAAAGAGTCATCGCTACGCACGGTGCCTATTGTATGCGCTAGTAGTATGATCTGTGCTCTTCATGTAATACGTCGAAATGATGGGATTCTTATTAATCCTGATTCTACCTTACATTCTAGAAAACATTATTTTAAGTGAATCATTGTTCCACAATTCTTAAACCTCGTAAGGCTTAGAGAAGTAGATAGACCTCTTTACAAAGTCACTCGACGCTAAGGGTGGGCCCTCATTTATAGCATTATTACAAGTATTCACTGATTATGCTATTGGATCCATGCTTCTTCGATAAATATACGACTACGCCGAAATTCGTCATTATTAGTTTATAAACAAACACACTAGGCAGAGTACAAGCGTCCGAAGTTCAGCTAAAATTTATTTACTACACTATATAACGCGACGTTATTTCGGCGTGGTGTGTCGTCCACCATTTAAATATATTACAGGTGTAGTTGCGCCAAACTTCGGTCGCGTATCTTCGGCATAGTGTGTCAGATCTAAATCGTTTTAAAGAGAGTCAAGAGAACTTAAATTTTAAGTGAATCATTGTTTCACAAATCTTTAACCTCGTTAGTTCGAGAGAAGTAGATACTCCCCTTTACAAAGTCACTTGAAGCTAAGGGTGGGGCCTGTAAGCCCAACAATTACTGACTTTGAACTCATTACACGGGATTACAGTTGACTTTGAGCGATGGCAATCATTTGGAAGACGATCAAATAGTGTTAAGCTATCAATTTGTACGATTCGTATACTTATCGACTGTATAAGTTGGCAATTAATAAAGGTGTTCGATTGGAAGATAAGGATTTAGTTAAGCTGCTCATTATTGCCTCTGGTTTTAAAAAAATAAATATCGATGCCTAACGGCCAAAATGGCCTAAGCGACATTTTTTGCGAAATCGACTTATATACATCATTGGAATCGCCTTTTTTTTCTGCGTCGTTCTATCTAGGTTTCGTCTCTCTAGGGCGTTATTTTTGTCGCTTAAGCGGTTGGTAAATTAAGGCTCGAAGCCTTAATTTTACGACCTAAGCGCCCAATATTTAGTGTTTTTTTTCATTCTGGTGGTTAGGAAATATAATATTTTGGAAAAGTTACTTAGACAATTTTGCTTGAAAACAATAAATAACAAAAATGTCGCTTAATACTTTCGGGCTGCAATTTTCAAATATAAGATATGGCGCTTAGGATTATTTGCCCTATCACATATTACTATGCATTGTGGCGCTTATCCCATTTTTTTCTCAAAATAAATCATTCAATCTATGGGTATTGGTGTCCCTGGTCGCAGACTTTCGCTGGTACAGGTTATCTGCGACACCCTGTATATTTAGTATTTCGCTAACACTAATAGTTTTTCGTCAATCACTTCTTATGTTGGCTTAATGTCGGTTAAGCAATTTTAATAAAAATACAGATGCAATTAAGTCGCTTAGGCTAACATGAATTTTTTTGGTAAATGCAGTTACGACATTTTTGCTGTAAAAAAATAAATCCTTTTGAGCATAAGCGACTAAAAACACCCTTAGATGAATGATTTGTAATACTTAAATAAATACATTTTGAAGAGAAGTATCTTTTATATTTACACCTAAAATTTGGAATCTTAGGAAGCAAAACCCAACGACTTATGATTTTTTTTCGTAATTTTTCGTCTTTAAACCTCTCTCCTGTAAAGTTTATGAAGTGGCGGTTAGGCCTTTTTGGCCGTTAGGCATCGATATGTACCAGCGGCCGCCCGCGACTCCGTCCGCGTGGATTACGATTTCCAATAGCCTAAAGCCTTCCCCGTCAAATGGACTATAGACTATAGACTATAGATAAGAATTTTTCAAATCGGTCCAGTAGTTCCTGAGATTAGCACGTTCAAACAAACAAACATACAAACAAATTCTTCAGCTTTATATATTAGTAAGTAAGTATATAGAGTATAGATATTGACTAGGAGAAATTCGGCAGGTCCACTAACGGTCTCGGTAGCTTATTGGTCAGAGCGCTTGCCCAGATTGATATATGTAGGTTCCCGCCTGAACCACCTGAGATCAGAAAAGTTTTCTTTTTATATAACTTAAAAATGAAATATTTGTTTTATTTAAATAACGTTTGTTGAAAATAAAGTTTTAAAATAAGATAAGACCCCACAAAAAATAAAAAAAACACGTCGTGGAAATTATAGCTATGAAATAAAGTTATTTTGTATAAAAAGTAAACCTGCCACAGGGATCAACTTAGCTGAAATGGACTAAGTATTTATAGTTCACAACTGATTTCTGGTTTGTACAAACTGATTTATAGTTTTGCAGTTTGAACGGTACTACACTACATACAGACTTCGCATCGGCACTAATCGATAACAACCTCGGTTGCAAGCACAACCATCCCAGTTCTCGTAAACACATTAAAGCGTCATTGTACTGGGGTGACCATAAAGTGACGTGTAGCGGAAACTAGCGCACGACGCTACGTGTAATAGCGGACATTGTATCATGTTATGAGTCGTAAACATAGAACGATGGCGTAGACTTTGGTTCAGGGAAATATATACGAGTATGTAGGTATGTAATTGCATCCGTCATACCATTTTGTGTTTGAGTAAGTAAAAAAACCGGCCAAGAGCGTGTCGGACACGCCCATGAAAGGGTTCCGTAGCTAAAAGATGGCCCGACCGCTTAAGACACCATTTAGTAAGGGCAACTGCACGTCATAAGTTGGTCGAGTTGTATAAAAATAACTATGTATGATACAGAGTTCGCTATAGTTTTCGTTGAAAGTACTTACTTGGAGGTAGACAGGACATTTTTTTCAAAATTATTGTAATAGTATTTCAAAAGTTAAGGGGGGGGGGACGCTCTAATTTTAACTTTGTATTAATATATCTCGAGACTGGGGTGTTTGATCCACATGGTTTTAAGGCAAGTTTAATTGTATTTAAAAATACCTTTTTAATGATACCCCACACGATGGGGTAAGTCGAAGTCTTTTTTTCGAATTTACTTTTCGTTGTATGGGAGGGGGGGTAAAAACAATTATTTTTCGATTATTTTAAAAATCAATTCTTGAATTATCACGATACATCTCTCCACCAATTTTCGTGGCAATCGGTTCAGAAACGGCGGAGAACGAGCCAGGACAGACAGACAGACAGACAGACAGACAGACATGACGAAACTATAAGGGTTCCGTTTTTTGCCATTTGGCTACGGAACCCTAAAAATGGCGTTTAATGGGACTTTTTGTAATTGTAAAAGAGAGTACGAGTATTTAGGTATGTCATTACATCCGTCATACCGTTTTGTGTTTGAATAAGAAAAAAATGGCGTTCAATGCTTTTTAACGTTTTATAGTTGCAAAAGACGAAGAGGAAAAATAAGCGTACCTCAGTAGTTACTAACTGATTTGTAGTTTGTACAGTAACTACTTAAATACAGACAGACTTCGCATCGGCACTAATCGATAACAACCTCAGTTGCAAGCGCAACCATCCCAGTTCTCGTAAACACATTATAGCGTCATTGTTCCGGGGTGACCATAAAGTGACGTGTAGCGGAAACTAGCGCACGACGACGCTACGCTTCTGGTAATAGCGGACATTGTATCATGTTATGAGTCGTAACGTCGTAGATGGCGAGATATCCACCATGGTAATATGTAGGTATGTAATTTGAACCGTCATATCGTTTTGTGTTGGGTGTAGGAAGAAATAGTTTTTTATGTGATGGTTTCTGCTTCTAAACTTGTCGCAAAAATAGAAAAAAAAATCAAACACTGCTTATTTGAAAAAAATATGTATTTCTCTTTTAGCGTGCACTATGACAAAAAATAAATTATCTTTATGTTAAAGATGTTGTAATCAAAGTATTTTTTTTAAATGACATGTTATTGGCTGAATTAAAATGCTCGTGTCATCAAAATTACATATATGTGAAAATTTGTAAAAGTATTTTTAAAGATGCAAGTGAATAGCTTTATGAAATTTTATTAAAAAATAAAATATTTCCAAGTAATAATAAAAATAATCAAAAATAACCAAAACATTGTCGAATCATAAAAAAAATATCTTGTAGTGATCGCAATTAGCTACCTCGCTTTACCTCATGACTAGCCCATATGAACATAATAATAATCTTCATTTGCATATACGCGTAATGAGTAAAACATTGTACTCGTACAATATTATACGCCTGCTAGCGAATAGGAGTAATAAAGAATTTCCCTACCCACTATTTACTGTCATAAACTAAATAGTGCAGATAACATGTTGTAAAAATTTTATCTACGGTATAAAGGCGTCGCCCTAAGTCCGTGTCAAAGAATATGATCCATCAGAGAGGGGAGTGTATTTACACTTCCCTCACTGGTGGTATCAAACGAATTCGTGATTGTTTACCTGCATCCCATTTTTATTCAATGCATTTGATATGCAAGGTCGTGGGTTAAAAAATATACCATAAAAATTAATTTTCTATTACTAAATCTGAGAGTAGCTATTCGCCCTGTTTTAGCTTAAATTATCAATAAAACAATCGACAGTTGACAGCAGTGACCACACATTATGTGTAGTTTTTGGGACACAAATAAAAGTCCAAAAATCAATAGAAAAAGTCCATCTTGCCTTAGGAATCGAGCAATTTTTTTTTACTCGCGCACTCACAAAACACGATAGAAACAAACAAAACACACACGCTAACCTTTAATCCTACTTTTTCTATGTTACTTCTCATTTGTTCCGTACAGCTGTACCGCGTCAAATGTTCTGGAAGTGATTCACTCGGCAATGCCGCACTTATTTATCACCATTTTCATACAGACAGACAGTTTTATGACGTTCCGATTGGTCGGTCAAAGTGGATTTTAGATGTGGATTTAGAAATTGAAATTGATGGGGAGTTAGGTCATGCTTTATTGGAGTCGTCTTTAAATGGTAAATGTATATGCGAATGAATGGAAGTGGTTGATATTTTGAACAATTTTATTTTAACAGTTGTTTGATAAGTGCGACGGAGTGTTTACGAGTACGAGTTGATTTAGGTTTCCGGACACATTGTGTTATACTATAGATTAAAGCCTTCCTTGACAAATGATCTTTTCAACACAAAAATATTTTTTCAATTCGAACAGCAGCTCCTGTTATTAGCGCGCCACCGACCAACACATAAACAAACAAACTCTCCAACTTATTATATTAGTAGAGATAACATCTAACTACCATAACGCTTCATTCACTCTTACTAACGACAAAACATAGTTTTTGTACGCTTTATTTTATAAATATGCTATGCACCTGGTGTACATAAAGTAAACATTTGTTTTTATCTCTAAACTATATTGTTTTCAGGGAAAATAGAAACGGCTTTGTTTTAATACCAAAATATTTTATCTTTTTTGTAACGCAAACTTTTTTACACACCCAGTAAAGTTTATTGCTCAAATCAAAACACCAATATCATAGGGTTGTCAAAGTATTTTCACAGAAAGAAGAAAAAAATTGGCCAAGTGCGAGTCGGACTCCCGCACTGAGGGTTCCGTACAAATTCTATTTTTGACGAATTAAAAAAAACTACTGAATAGATTTCGTTCGAACCAATTTTCGTTGGTAGTTTTTATGGTAATGTACATTATATAATTATTTCAGTTTTATCATCCTCTTATTTTAGAAGTTAGAGGGGGGGGACACGTTTTTTTCCACTTTGGAAGGGTCTGTCGCGCAAAGTATTCACTTTAGAAAAAAGTGATATTAGAAACCTAAATATAATTTTTAAAGACCTATCCATTGATACCCCACACGTATATGTTTAATGAAAAAAAAAATTTCGAGTTTTAGTTCTAACTATGGGGACCCCCCACTATTTTTATTTTTTTTCTACTTTCGTGTGAAAACCTTGTTGCGGTTCACAGAATACATCCACTCACTAAGTTACAACAGTATAGTACTTATAGTTTCGGAAAAAAGTGGCTGTGACAGACTGGCGGACAGACAGACAGACAGACAGACAGACAGACAGACAGACATGACGAATCTATAAGGGTTCCGTTTTTTTGCCATTTGGCTACGGAACCCTAAAAAGATAAACACAGTTTTTATCACAGACAAAAAGCAATGAATATTTTACATGTAAAATGTAAAACAAACGGAAGGTAGTGGTCAACAGTTAATTGAAGATGCTTTAAAACCTTAAATAAATACTATGAATAAATCTACAATTTATTAATTGTTTAATACGAAAATGTCTTGGGGTACCTATAAAATCATTTCCTTTTAAAAATCATCCTCCTAGCGTTTATGCCGTTACTGTGCGGGGTCCACTTTGACCATGATCCAGAATTTGCCAAGACTGGTTATTACAGTGGAGCGATTGCCATGAGACCTTCGTAGCCCTTAGCGGAGAACCAGACAGATTCGATAATGATTACACATTCAGATCTAAATAAACTTTGAAGCTTTTAAAAATAAAAATCTTAAAAACAAACTAAAACACACAATACGCGAGCACTACATAAATCCCTGTTTTAATTTACCACGATTAACATTCCGTTGCATACCAAAATTGGCGTGTCGCCCACCAGTCACGTAAGCCAAGGCAATTCCACTCGTAATTCCTTTAAAATTACAATTTTTCTCGTCGTCTCTTAGAGGCGGCATCCCTAATTTACGATGGTGAAAATTAAAATAACGCACCGGGGTTGATGGTTGATCTGTTTCAGTTCGGGTGTAGGACTAAATTAGTTTTTTTAACGCCTGGATTATTGATGAAACTTTGAACGCATGCGCGGAATAATTCGAAATATATATTTTGAAATTCTCTCGTCTCTCGTCCGTGTGATCTGTCAATGTAAATATAATAACTATTGTAAATTATATTTACTAAATTAAATAATTCTTCTGTTTTGTCGTGCCATTTCCATTGATTATTATTTTGTTTTGCTTTATAAGACTATCTCTTAATCGGCACCTTCAGACTTGTTCAATAAGTCTTTCGATCAACGTTTCCCAAATAAATTTGAAATATTTTGATAAATTCCACCCCTAAGGGGATAGAAAAAGGGGAATGAAAGTTGGTATGAATATCGGGCTGAGACGTTGCATGCATAAGCTACTATGTCGAAGGCATCATCAGGAATTTTGATGAATTCCATCCCTAAATGAATACGATAGTTAATTTAATGAACAAACAGCAATACACGCAGACGAAGTCGCAAGCGGCCCCTAGAGTAATTGTAATTTTATAATGCACAAACCTTTAAGTTTACGAAGAAATAATAGGTAGGAACAGTTAACCGTCAGACGCAACGCTCCCGCGATTTATTCCGCTCACAAACACTGCGAGCGTCCAATATTGACATTGGAAGGATCCCTGCAACGCTGGATACTCCGGGACCCGGGGGACGACTTTATACACTTTTAAGTTGCAAAAATGCAATGGAACCTTTTCGGAGATATTCATTTAGGCGACGTCATCCGTTGTCTGTGTTTGAATGCTGTTGGTTGGTAAATGAATTTGAATTTGGAAAATGTCGTGTGATGTTCTGCATTGCTTCTTTTTTGAGCCGTTGAGATATGTCTGTTTTTAATAAATAATTAATGTCTCCCTTTTGTGAATAAAATGCACATAAATACAACAATTACCAGACAATAACATATTTGTATTAAGACCTAAAGATTCGAGTGTGTCAATGGTTCTAACATGCACCAATAAAGAGAGACTTGTTTTCATGGTCTTTTGATCAACAATCCATTTTTGTCCTCCGTAAACCCAAGAATATTATCAAAACGTTTGTCAAATAAGTTTGAAACAGCGCGGTAGCAGGAGATATCTAATCATTACATACATTTATAAAGGACAAACCTTTAAGTTTATGAAGAAATAATAGGTAGGAACAGTTAACCGTCAGACGCAACGCTCCGATTTATTCCGCTCACAAACACTGCGAGCGTCCAATATTGACATTGGAAGGATCCCTGCAACGCTGGATACTCCGGGACCCGGGGGACGACTTTATACACTTTTAAGTTGCAAAAATGCATTGGAACCTTTTCGGAGATATTCATTTAGGCGACGTCATCCGTTGTCTGTGTTTGAATGCCGTTGGTTGGTAAATGGATTTGAATTTGGGAAATTGTTTGTGATTGCATTGCCTTTGAGGTATGTCTGTTTTTAATAAATAATTAATGTCTCCCTTCTGTGAATAAAATGCACATAATGCAACATAACCAGACAAGAGCATATTTGTATTAAGGCCTAAAGATCCGAGTGTGCCCAATAGTTCCAACATGCTCCAAATAAGAGACACTTGTTCACATCGTCTTTTGATCAACAATCCATCTTTGTCTTCCGTAAAACCAACAATATTATCAAAACATTTGTCAAATTAGTTTAAAACATTGCGGTAGCAGGAGATATCTAATCATAAATGTATAAAGCACAAACCTTAAAGTTTATGATGAAATAATAGGTAGGAACAGTCAACCGTCAGACGCAACGCTCCCGCGATTTATTCCGCTCACAAACACTGCGAGCGTCCAATATTGACATTGGAAGGATCCCTGCAACGCTGGATACTCCGGGACCCGGGGGACGACTTTATACACTTTCAAGTTCCAAAAATGCAATGGAACCTTTTCGGAGATATTCATTTAGGCGACGTCATCCGTTGTCTGTGTTTGAATGCCGATGGTTGGTGAATAGATTTGAAGTTGGAAAATATTTGTGATGTTCTGCATTGCCTTTGAGGTATGTCTGTTTTAAATAAATAAATTAATGTCTCCCTTCTTTGAATCAAATGTACATTAATGCAACAATTACCAGAGAAGAGCATATTTGTATTAAGACCTAAAGATCCGAGTGTGTCAACGGTTCTAACATGCACCAATTGAGAGAGACTTGTTCACCTGGTCGCTTGATCAACAAACCATCTTTGTCTTCCGTAAAACAAACAATATTATCAAAACGTTTGCCAAATAAATTTAAAACTTTTTTATTAATACCACCTCTTAGGGGATAGAAAAAGGGGAATGAAAGTTTGTATAAATATCGGGCTAAGACTGCATGCATAAGTCTACTATGTTGAGGGGAATTCAAGTGAATAAAATAGGTAATGAAGAAACCGAAAATACACGCGGACAAAGTCGCAGGCGGCCCCTATAAATCATGAATTTATAATGCACAAACCTTTAACTTCATGAAGAAATAATAGGTAGGAACAGTTAACCGTCAGACGCAACGCTCCCGCGATTTATTCCGCTCACAAACACTGCGAGCGTCCAATATTGACATTGGAAGGATCCCTGCAACGCTGGATACTCCGGGACCCGGGGGACGACTTTATACACTTTTAAGTTGCAAAAATGCAATGGAACCTTTTCGGAGATATTCATTTAGGCGACGTCATCCGTTGTCTGTGTTTGAATGCCGTTGGCTGGTAAATGGATTTGAATTTGGAAAATAGTTTGTGATGTTCTTCATTGCTTCTTTTTGGAGCATTTGAGGTATGTCTGTTTGAAATAAATAATTAATGTCTCCCTTTTGTGAATAAAATGCACATTAATACAACAATTACCAGACAATAACATATTTGTATTAAGACCTAAAGATTCGAGTGTGTCAATGGTTCTAACATGCACCAATAAAGAGAGACTTGTTTTCATGGTCTTTTGATCAACAATCCATCTTTGTCTTCCGGAAACCCAACAATTTTATTAAAACGTTTGTCAAATAAGTTTGAAACAGCGCGGTAGCAGGAGATATCAAATCATTACATACATTTATAAAGGACAAACCTTTAAGTTTACTAAGAAATAATAGGTAGGAACAGTTAACCGTCAGACGCAACGCTCCCGCGATTTATTCCGCTCACAAACACTGCGAGCGTCCAATATTGACATTGGAAGGATCCCTGCAACGCTGGATACCCCGGGACCCGGGGGACGACTTTATACACTTTTAAGTTGCAAAAATGCAATGGAACCTTTTCGGAGATATTCATTTAGGCGACGTCATCCGTTGTCTGTGTTTGAATGCTGTTGGTTGGTAAAATGGATTTGAATTTGGAAAATTGTGATGTTCTGCATTGCTTTTTTTTGGAGCCTTTGCGGTATGTCTGTTTGAAATAAATAAATAATGTCTCCCTTCTGTTAATAAGAAGCATTTTAACACGACACCTACCAGGCAAGAGCATATTCGTATTAAGACCTAAATATCCGAGTGTGTCAACGGTTCCAACATGCACCGATTAAGAGAGACTTGTTCACATTGTCTTTTGATCAACAATATATCTTTGTCTTCCGTAAACCCAACACTATTATCAACACGTTTGTCAAATAGGTTTAAAACAGCGCGGTAGCAGGAGATGTAAACATATTTTTATAATGCACAAACCTTTAAGTTTTTGAAGAAACTAGCGGCCCGTCACGCAGTTTCACCCGCGTCCCGGGGGAAATACTTCCCGTACCGGGATAAAATATAGCCTATGTTACTCTGGGTGAATGTAGCTTTCCAACAGTGAAAGAATTTTTCAAATCTGCCAAGTAGTTTCGGAGCCTATTCAATTCATACAAACAAACAAACAAACAAAAAATCAAACCTTTCCTCTTTATAATATTTGTATAGATAATAGGTAGGAACAGTTAACCGTCAGACGCAACGCTCCCGCGATTTATTCCGCTCACAAACACTGCGAGCGTCCAATATTGACATTGGAAGGATCCCTGCAACGCTGGATACCCCGGGACCCGGGGGACGACTTTATACACTTTTAAGTTGCAAAAATGCAATGGAACCTTTTCGGAGATATTCATTTAGGCGACGTCATCCGTTGTCTGTGTTGGAATGCCGATGGTAAATGGATTTGAATTCGGAAAATTGTTTGTGATGTTCTGCATTTCCTTTGAGGTATGTCTGTTTTAAATGAATAATTTAATGTCTCCCTTCTGTGAATAAAATGCACTTAATGCAACAATTACCAGACAAGACAATTGAGAGAGACTTGATCACATGTTCTTTTGATCAACAATCCATCTTTGTCTTCCGTAAACCCAACAAATTTATTAAAACGTTTGTCAAATAAGTTTAAAACAGTGCGGTAGCAGGAGATATCTAATCATTACATACATTTATAAAGGACCAACCTTTAAGTTTGTGAAAAAATAATAGGTAGGAACAGTCAACCGTCAGACGCAACGCTCCCGCGATTTATTCCGCTCACAAACACTGCGAGCGTCCAATATTGACATTGGAAGGATCCCTGCAACGCTGGATACTCCGGGACCCGGGGGACGACTTTATACACTTTTAAGTTGCAAAAATGCAATGGAACCTTTTCGGAGGGAGACGTCATCCATTGTCTGTGTTTGATGCCGTTGGTTGGAGTATGGATTTGAATTAGGAAAATTGTTTGTGATGTTCTGCATTGCCTTTGAGGTATGTATGTTTTAAAGAAATAATTAGTGTCTCCCTTCTGTAAGTACAATAACACGATTGCTACCAGGCAGGAGAATATTTGTATTAGGACCTAAAGATCCGAGTGTGTCAACGGTTCTAACATGCACCAATTGAGAGAGACTTGTTCACATGTTCGTTTGATCAGCAATCCATCTTTTTCTTCCGTAAACCCAACAATATTATCAAAAAGTTTTTCAAATAAATTGAAAACAGCGCGGTAGCAGGAGGTATCTAATCATAAATGTATAAAGCACAAACCTTTAAGTTTACGAAGAAATAATAGGTAGGAACAGTTAACCGTCAGACGCAACGCTCCCGCGATTTATTCCGCTCACAAACACTGCGAGCGTCCAATATTGACATTGGAAGGATCCCTGCAACGCTGGATACTCCGGGACCCGGGGGACGACTTTATACACTTTTAAGTTGCAAAAATGCAATGGAACCTTTTCGGAGATATTCATTTAAGCGACGTCATCCGTTGTCTGTGTTTGAATGCCGTTGGTTGGTAAATGGATTTGAATTTGGGAAATGGTTGGGAATCTTCTGATTCTCTGTATTGTTTCCATCAGAGTTTTGGTGACATTTTGTAGCCTGAAATCACCTGAGTAATTTTACATTGGTGCTTTAGGCATACTTTGTATAATTTGAATTACTGGCTTAGTTGAATTAATTCGACCATAATAACTCTAAGTGCACTATAATCTTCCTTGACAGGTAATTGAAAATTCGGGCATATTGCCAGAAAGACAAAATCAAAAAGATACTGTTATCAGAGCAATGGACATTATTGAAACCAAAAAAGGCTTCTTTTTGATGGGTTTTGATTTATAAATTCCGTTATTCCTATTGGTAAATTTTTAATGACTGTGAGTTACATAATACCCTTAAGTTTTCCCAGATAACAGTATTCTGAACAGGATAAGGAAATTATCCGCACACGAAGAGTCCCGGACGGCAGACATGATGTAATTCCGCTCACAAACACGGCTCGCGCCGATCCAATATTGACATCGGGCGGATCCTTGTACCTGGACTCCGGCAGACTTGTAACTATGTGGCTTTTCGAGCTGTTTTATCTTAAAGGGAACAAGAAATGAGCAGGAGGATCATCAGTTACCTTCAAGATAAAATACAGGATAAAAGCCAGGTGAGTATAAGAGGAAGCAAGAAAAAGAGCAACAATTATCATCATCTGACTAAAGAAAGATGTTTGCTGCCTATAGGCATCAAAAATCAGCCTGAAAAACTTTATCATCAGCATCCTACCGCCTCTACCATTTGCATCCTTGGCCAATATTGACCATTGCCTCGGACCTAGAGTGACTTGAAAACTTTATGTTCTCCCCAATTGAGTCCTGGAGTTTAACGCTCAGACTTTATTACATATTTCTATCACGTTTATTCTCCATTCGGTTCACTGAGTTTCTTCCTAACGTAGGAAGTACCTTATATTAATGTTCTAGAAAGAGAGTAAAAGTATAATATGCCATAGACCTTCATGGCCGCCCACTGTCAGATAGGACTTTGTGCTATCTGCCAACTGAAGTGAAAATAATATTGAATATTTTCTGCTTATACGGCTTCTTCCACGAAAGAGGCACCAAAGGATTTCTCCTTTGGAAAATATCTACTCTCCGTTATAACGACCATTTTTAATTTATTTAATTTCAATCTAAATGTAAATTTTCCCGTCATGCAAAGGACATTTTATGTTACTACGTTTTAAGAAGATTCGGACGAATTAATTGCCCTGGGGAGGGATCACTTCGGCACCAAATCTCAACGAAATGCGTAGAAACTTTCCGAGAATGCGTTTTATTCAGTAGCTTGAGGCATTATCTGTAGTTAACACCGTGATGTTCTTATTTCAAGTCCATAAACAATTTATAAATGTCAAGTACATAGCCGATTCCTAGAACCAGAGGTCGATTCCCAGACCCACATTTTTTTTCACCTTTGCATCAATAAAGTAAGGGTGGCAGTAGATGATAAATTAATTCAATAGGTGATCAAATCTGGAAACAGGATCGTCTAGGTATTACTACACTGGGTACTTCAACAGTTAGATGATCATGATGATGACTTTACAACCAGATCCATAAGTGTTCTGTATAGTGAGTCTTTTATTTGACAAGTCCTTTACAAATTCGTCACTCCACCCACAAACTCCTTCTAAGGTGTTACACCAAAGTGATTTAGACTTGACATAATTAAATTATCTTCCAAAGAAGCCAACATCCTGTCACGTGTGCTCAGACACCTGCTTCCTCGGAATTAACTCGCAAACGCTACAGAAAATGCAGTTCGCGTAGGAAATATCTTATTCAGAATTCTCGACGAGTATTTGTTTCGCACACTTTGTATACGTAAAGCTTCGTGCAGTGGTTAAGGAACCTAGTTTTAGGTGATTTTTGGGATTCGTGTTCGATTTTAAGTGGAAAAATGTTTTCTAACGATGCAACTTAGTGACTAAGTAATTTTAATATCAATCTGTTCATTTTAATTTACTTTTCATAATCTGAAAGAGAAGTTTTAAATCGTTGATATTGCTTATTCAAATTTTATTGACATTTATCAATTATAAGTACATGAACTCTATTTTAATCAATAACAAACTGACAAATTGTGAATTTATGATTGTATTTATATTTTATATTAATTTAGCGGTTTACATTTTGTATGCCGACTGGCAAAGTGTTGAACGTGCTATATTTATTTTGAACATCATGTAATCTACCCTTATTTCCAAAAACTATATTAAATTGAAGTTGAATTTGAATATAAATTATATATTACAAACTTAAAACATTTCAAATAAATAATATCTAGAGTACGACAAGCTTTAATATCGTATTCTGTATACTTCAATCATACTTCGCCACTTTCATTACTAAGTCTGAGGTTTTCGAAGACTTTGTAATACCTAAGTCCCTTGGGTTCCAATGTTCGACGTCTGTGGAAACGATCGATGTTTCTAGTCATGTAAAATACAGATATCTACCTCCTGTCGTACGGAGCTTTTCAAAGTAAATACGATTCGTGTTTCCGTGGGATTTATCAATATACTCGTATTTAAATGTTTTTTTTTTCACATTTATTGTCATCATCATCATCCATCAGTCCATTAATATTCTAGGGAAGGACCGTGTGCCACTGCTGGGATACGGTCCTTCCCTAGAATTTCATTTATAAAAAATACTCTCTAATATTTGGTCGATTTCAATTCTATGAGTCACTTTTAGTCCCAATATTGACTGCCCTAATGTTTTTGGACACCTTTCCATGGAAATACAGGCTCAAATCATGGTTTGAACGTAATTGACTTTTTCTGTAAAGAAAATCTGAACTGGAACTGGGATTTAGAAGTTAATAGAAGCAGAGCCGTCAGTTATGCACCTTACTTTCATAAGCTAAGTCAAATTAGACGTGGTATCATGCTGAAAAGTACAAGAGTTTAATGTTTTTTGGAAAGATTATGATAATAAATGCAATCATTCCTAGCTATATACATACATAGTTACTAGCTTAATCGCCACTCCCATAATAGCTTGGAAATTATCCCAAACCAGAACATTATAATGTTCCTTAATCTCCTCTGTAATCACCGTATAATTTACCGAAGCGATAATGAAATAATTCAATTTGTCTCAGCATGTAATCGGGTTCTAGTAATTATTGGTCTGAGTCTGAAAACTACACGCCAATATTTTTAGATCGAGCGAAATTAAGTACCTGCTGGGCGAGGTATCCCTTTTTTAGGGTTCCGTAGCCAAAATGGCAAAAAAACGGAACCCTTATAGATTCGTCATGTCTGTCTGTCTGTCTGTTTGTCCGCCAGTCTGTCACAGCCACTTTTTTTCCGAAACTATAAGTACTATACTGTTGAAACTTAGTGAGTGGATGTATTCTGTGAACCGCAACAAGGTTTTCACACGAAAATAGAAAAAAACTAAAAATGGTGGGGGGTCCCCATAGTCAGAACTGAAACTGAAAATATTTTTTTTTATTGAACATATACGTGTGGGGTATTTATGGTTAGGTCTTTAAAAATTATATTAAGGTTTCTAATATCACTTTTTTCTAAAGTGAATACTTTGCGTGACAGACCCTCCCAAAGTGGAAAAAAGTGTGTCCCCCCCTCTAACTTCTAAAATAAGAGGATGATTAATCTGAAATAATTATATTATGTAAATTACCATAAAAACTACCAACGAAAATTGGTTCGAACGAAATCTATTCAGTAGTTTTTTTAATACGTCAAAAATAGAATTTGTACGGAACCCTCAGTGCGGGAGTCCGACTCGCACTTGGCCAATTTTTAATTAACTTAATTTTCCCTCGTGGAACTCGTTTTATCTCTATCGGGCTATGTAAAGGGCAAACCGTACAATATCGTTATGTTATGCACATGCTTTGCAAGAATTAAATGGTATGGTATTGTATCTTTAAAGTCGTATTTTATAGAAAATACCAGCAGCCGCCCGCAACTCCGTCCGCGTGGATTTCGGTTTTCGCACAAATAGTGTTATATAATAGCTTAACACCTTCCTCGATATTTTTACAATACAACACAAAAAGTACGTCTTATTCAATGTGTACTAGTAGTTCCTAAGATTAGTGCGTTCAAACAAACAAATAAACTCTTCAGTTCTGCTGTATCCATATTGCCCAAAGTCCCGTCTTATACCTAAGACACAATGAATAAAAATGATATCCATATTAATTTACAAAAAACAATATTCTATGAGATCTTGACTTTGAAAATCTATTGAGGTATAAAAATGCAGCACTACTTAAACTACTCGTTTCTATAAGGAACGGGTCGTACCTGAGAATGATCCCATAAGTTTTCCCGACTCGGAGTTTATTACTACTATTCCATCTACAATTTTTAATCGCAACAAAACTACACTCATCCCACTTAATACGGCCATTCATCATTAGATACAGAGAACGAGACGACGATCTATTCCCGGCGGTGCAAGTTTTAATTAAATAGAGAACGGTCTTGCTTGCACTTAGGAAATTTGTTAAACACTCCAAAGATAACAGTGGACACGGTAATTCGTGAACGTTCCGTGGAAGGTCTTGTGAATAAGTTTTTAGCGATATTGTACGGTTTGCTTATTTATATTTTACTGCTTTTATTATAATACTTTTTGTGCTAATTTTAGTACATACGAGAAGGTCAAAAACAAACTAGAGAGTCACCTGATGGGAAGTTATCACCACCATTCTATGGACCTCAACATTTCCACAAAAGGCACAGTTTCTAACTTTTGAGTATCTGATAAAATAATTTTATATAGGAGTAAGTAACTTTATTTGTCTACTTAAAGTTGAAAACAAAGTCAGGAATTCCTCCCAGGATTGAACCCAATAGCTCTCCAAAGTGATTAAAATAAAAATAATTTCGATCTCCATAGAATCTAAGCAGACGTCCTCATTTACTTCAAGATGTCCCACCCACCTATATACTCGTACTTAGATACTTTACTCATTAAATCACAAGTGACTAAATAAATCCCCAGATAGTCCACCACAATCAATCAATTGGTAATTTATAGGAATAAAGAAATCCAACTTTAAACTGTAACGGAAAAATAACCGTTCCATCGCCGCCATTGTTGTTTTTATCTCAGTTTGTTTTAAAGAAACTGCGAATTAATTTCCCAGAAGGATTCTCCTTTGTTCAATTATTCAAGACGGACACAAAATACACAAGTTTTCTTTGCACACGGTCGTAATACAGTTTGCATAGTATTAAACATTTGCATTAAAAGTTTAAATAGTTTTTATTAAAAGTTGGGATGCTCGGGGCGAATGTGTTTTGTTTTTGCTTTGATGATTTCAATAAACGCGGGTTAATGCCGCACTTGGGATCTGACGGACGCGCCTTTAGCCCGGCGACTTACTTTCCACGTTTAAAATTTTCGTGATTTTATTTTACGAGTGGCCCCGTTAGCGCTTCTTGTTGTTAATCGCCATTTGACCTACTGAGTATGAACTAGCCTTTATTTTGCAAGAGCTTCACAATGTTTTTAAACATCTCAAATTGGTTCAGAACAATGATGGCAGAAATTAAGTTTAGCTAAACTTTAACTAATGTTTCAGATGTAAAAAAATTACTTCATATTTACATGTTATTTACTAATCCAGAAAAGTGTAGCAATACTACAAGTATGTTTCTCCTATTTTTACTCGCACGACCAGAACAAAAGCAAACCAAGTACATAGCTACAACAATAGCCTCTAAGACATTTTATAACAGCGACTTGAAAGGACTGTGATACTGACAGCTTATGTGCAAGCATCCCTTACGTTGCAACCTGTAGCACGCTTTATAAAATATACATACATACACTAAAGAGAAGGAAGGGGGAAGATATCACTCTTTTACATCTAAAATTCTAAATGTTGCTTTAAGAGAGGTGGAACTTAATGGAACTTCCACTTCAATTAGCCACACGTCTTGGTAAGTACCTCCACCTAATAGAAGACCACAAAGAAATAACACTTCGAAACTGCCGCCAGAGCCTAACGTCAGAGTTCGGGACAGTGGGAGAGTATTGCGTTTTAATGGCGAGCAACGCATCGGCAATAGATCTGGTGACACGGATGTCCATGGGCGGCGGTGATTACTTACCACCAGGCGACCCGATGGCTCTTTTGCAACCTCTGTCATAAAATAAGGCATACATAGATTAACACTGATAGCATTGCTTGCATGTGCAGTTCCCACTAAAACATCTATTGAGTCAAAGCGACTTCATTTAGTTCAAAGGTGTTCTCAAAACTATTTCAACTGAATTTATGCAACATTAATTTGTAAACACTCGACTGCTCCGATATTTTCCCGGAATTTGCAATTAGTAGCGCTGTGAAATAAATGTTATAAAATATTATACACAGTATCTTTCAAACTGTGACCTAATTTCGCTTGACCTTGTTATGATATGAAATTTTTTCATGTTTGCGTTGGGATAAAATTTCCATAGGGCTGCCAGGAATGGTTATGTCGGTCAAGTGGGTAACGATGGGACGTGTGCTACATATTAAACGAACCATTGTTTGAACTGTGGAATACATTCTATTTACGTGGTTCTCATTATTTTGGAAAGCTATTACGAAGTAGACAAACTGAACATTTTTTTCAAGACGGAATGTACCTATATTTTTAAATGGTCTATTGCTACATTATACCCTTCCTAATCATATAACGATAAAACTTCTGTGTTATGGCTTGTAGAAAGATTGGTTGTAAACGTAACGACAATAAATGGCAATGAAACGTCAAAACGTTCTATTTAAAGAAAAGCAAAGTTTGTTCAAAAAATATTGGTTACATCGAAGAAAGGTTTTTATTACTATAGTCAACATTGACTTTTTATTAACAGAATTTAATACGTTTCCATTGACTAATTCGCCTTTAAAATATTTGTTGTATATTTTGTTACACCTTATCTATACTTACTACTAATCTATCAATATATTCTATATATGTACAAAGCTGAAGAGTTTGTTTGTATGTTTGTTTGTTTGTTTGTTTGAACGCGCTAGTCTCAGGAACTACTGGTCCGATTTGAAAAAATCTTTTTGTGTTTGATAGGCCGTTTGACCGGGAAGGCTTTATAAGGCTATTGGAAATCGAAATCTACGCGGACGGAGTCGCGGGCTGCCACTAGTATTTGAATAAATGTCTAGATGTAAATAAGTCTTTTAAAGCTACGTTCCAATATCAATGGACGTCATCCAACAACCCTATCATACGAACACACACAGACCTCGTCCAGCTTACACAAGCAATGTAATTGGGTTATTGCAGATTAAAAAATTTGATCACACCTCGTTGGATTTAATTTTTGATCGGAATTGGTATTGCAAACTTACGCGACGTTCCCTTCCATTTTTATTCGATTCCTTTGCATGAGATAGATAGTGTTTGCATTCCGGAAAAATTGATTTAGTGCAATGGGATGTCTATGTCGTGAATTGAATTCGCTGTTAAGTTAATAGAAAAAGTTAGTTTGTCTTTAAACAGATTGCCATTAGCAACGTATGAAATATAAGTTTTTTTTCTAGATAAAGTTTAAGAGCTCCATTAGGGAAGTTATGCGTATAGACAGGAAAGCTGACCCTTTTGATGTTGTTTATGTCTGTTAATGTCTATGGGCAGTGTTTGCATCCCTCTTACAAAGAAAAAGAAAGGATTATTTTTTAAAACCTTTGTATCTATTTAAATCTATACTAATATAATAAAGCTGAAGAGTTGTTTGTGTGTATGTTTGTTTGTTTGAAAGCGCTTATCTCAGGAGCAACTGGTTCGAATTGAAGAAGTCTTTTGTATTGAATAGTCCGTGTGACGATGAGCTTTAGGCTATAGTATAACACTGTTATAAAACTATATGTATATAATTATCTGTGCGGAATCCACGTGGACGGAGTCACGGGCGGCTGCTAAATAGTGCCTGTATACGACAAAGATACAGTTCACAAACACACAATTCCAAAACTTTGAACCAAATAGCTTGCAACGTCAAACGCTACACCCACTACACCTGAAACTCGATTGACGGAGTAAATTAAGTCGACAAACTAGAAAATTAAGTTCGATAACTAACACCGCGAGCGTCACTTTCATTACATAACTATGGACTCTATTTTGTGAGTTTTATTCATAGTATGCATGTCATCACTTGGTGTGGAACTTACTAGAGACTTGAGTGTTCCAAATAGTAAATTAATTAATTTACTTACATGATTAAGGCTCGTATTAATAAATTGCACTCAACTCTGAGCTCGATCTTTAGTGCGAACTATGCAGATATGTCATTCTCATACAAAACAGCACCTCAAGTTTGCGCTCAAGCTCGATCTCCGATGTATCAATACGAACCTTAGAGTGGAACAGCTTAGTGCAAGATCCATTCGAATGCGCTGCTCATCTGGGGAAGCTTCTTTAATCTTGTGCTATGTTTTTGCTGGTGAATAAAGTTCCCAGGGCTCATTTCCTCTCTTGCTATGTTTGAAATAGGACAGAATATTTTTATTAAACCTATCAATAAACGAAATAATCATCCAACCAGACGATTCTGCCACAAAAAAATACATATTCTTAAATATTCTTAAAGAACATGTTACACAATAAACCATTTCAGTTCCCAGCCGGCGTTACTTTAAATAACCGAGCGCCTTCGACTTCGGAACGCATAAATGCAAGCCCGATAGGCAATTTAATTGACTAAATTATTCGTACTGCAGCCACGGAGTACATTACCGTGTACCAGACTTCAAAAGCATATTGCACAAGCATACATTTATCTGACGATGAAAGCGTCCATTACTGCATCAAATGGATAGCACACTTAAGGTAGCCGATGCTGCTGCTATAAATTCCAAGCTTTACACGGTTCTCAATAGGCAAGAAACAGTTTACGGAATAAGGGATAATTTTAAGATTTCTTAAATAATGTTTTGAAATAACAAAACATCAAAAGATGCTTGAAAGTATTTCTATAAAGTACATTTAAATATTAATTCTGGTATTTCTATGTATTTCTTAAAACTACCATTACATTACCTGACGAGCTCATCATTTCCCTGATGATAAAAGCCAACATCTGTCCATGACAGTTTAAATGTTGAAGAAATCCAATATTTTGCGATAAGCTACAGACTACATAAGCATATTGCACAACATCATTTATCTGACGATGAAAGCGTCCATTACTGCATCAAATGGATAGCACACTTAAGGTAGCCGATGCTGCTGCCATCCATTTTAAGCTTTACACGGTTTTCAATAAGCATGAAATGGGTTGCTTTACAGGATAAGAGACAATTTAAAGATTAATTTAACAAGGCTTTTGAATAAACTCACATACATCAGAAGATATTGAAACTACCTCTAGAAAATTAATTAGTGGATGTTAATACTGATATTTCTATTTCTTTAAACTATCATGACATCACCTGACGAACTCATCATTTCCCTGATGATAAGAGCCAACATCTGTCCATGACAGTTTAAATGTTAAAGAAATCAAATATTTTGCGATAAGCTTTCACCAGACTACAGAGTCATATTGCACAAAATCATTTATCTGACGATGAAAGCGTCCATTCCTGCATCAAATGGATAGCACACTTAAGGTAGCCGATGTTGCTGCCATAAATTCCAAGTTTTACACGGTTCTCAATAGGCAAGAAACAGTTTACGGAATAAGGGATAATTTTAAGATTTCTTAAATTATGAGTTGAAATAACAATACATCAAAAGATGCTTAAAAATATTTCTATAAAGTTCATTTAAATATTAATTCTGGTATTTCTATTTCTTAAAAGTTTCATTGCATTACCTGACCATCATTCACCTGATAATAAGAGTCAACAGCTGACCGTGAGAGTTTAAATGTTAAAACCAACTATACTACAAAGGCATATTGCACAACATCATTTATCTGACGATGAAAGCGTCCATTACTGCATCAAATGGATAGCACACTTAAGGTAGCCGATGCTGCTGCCATCCATTTTAAGCTTTACACGGTTTTCAATAAGAATGAAATGGGTTACTGACACAGAATAAGATACAGTTTAAACATTAATTTAACTTGGCTTTTGAATAAGCTCACATACAACAGAAGATATTGAAACTACCTCTAGAAAATTAATTAGTAAATATTAATTCCGATATTATTTCTTAAAACTATTATTACATTACCTGACGAGCTCATCAATTATTTGATGATAAGAGCTGACATCTGACCAACACAGTTTAAATGATAAAGAAATCAAATATTTTGCGATAAGCTTTCACCAGACTACAAAGGCATATTGCACAACATCATTTATCTGACGATGAAAGCGTCCATTACTGCATCAAATGGATAGCACACTTAAGGTAGCCGCTGTTGCTGCCATCCATTTTAAGCTTTACACGGTTTTCAATAAGCATGAAACGGGTTACGAGGTAACGGGCGGTTTATAGCCGATACTAGATTTAGTGGTATCGGAACTGCAGCTCGTCTGATGTCATCAATATCGCTCTTTACTTCCACCTCTGTGGGTACACCACTCTGAGTATATTGGAGGAATTTGTTAGCTAAGACATTACTTAAGTGTGCAAGTTTACTTGAGGAGTTTATTATGCTGTCACTATACCACCAAGCTTGTAAATTGTCAATAATAATTTCACTTCGAACTACATTTAACTTATGGGCATAAATGTTACTTTTAGAAACTATTAAAAAAGAGATAATTTTAAAATAATTAGAACCTAAAAACACAAAACAAAAACGCTCACTTAGCTTTTCAATTTGCAACGCTAGCAGCAATTATGAAATATTTCCTAGAACTCGAAAACGCAAGGCAGAAGAAAACGAATATTCAACAGAACACACCAGTATATAACAGTATATTACATATCACTTATATAACAACGCTGTTATTACTATGCAAGCTCAAACGAGAAAATAGGTGTAGTACTTTCATATTAAATAAGGTTTCACATCGTACATGAACAAGTTACTTGGAATCCTTCAAAATAGCTGGGTGAGTAGCTCAACAACAAACTACGAACTTGAGACGTGGCGTGATAAAGAAGCTGTTTAGAATTCATTACTCGAGAGGTTCAGTTTACTTTGTTCAGGTAATAAATAACAATTAGGTGTAATGGAAACTAGAAATAAAAGTTGAGTGGCAAATACGAGTGTTAAGTGTTTTAGAATGTAATTACGACAAAGTTTATGATGGGTACTGTCTCAAAACCTTCCCCACTGATGAATCCTAATTGAAAAAGATATTTTTTAAGCCTGCATTTTATCATTGAAAAGGATTGTTTTCCGACAATGAATTAAAAAATTTTAACTTTTCAATCCGTGCTTATGCCGACTAATTAGCTATAATATGCAGAAAAAAACTACCAAAGGGCATTGCCTAAAATTTGTGTGTATACTGCCGTAACAAACATCGTTGACGCCATCCCCCCCCCCCCCCCCACAAAAATCTGCGTTGTCTTTTATTAAGAAACCCACATTCAAAACCCCTAGTTAGCTCAAGTTAGTTCCGCGTTAAACTCAACCGTGCACACTGCACTTTTATTCGTATAACTGTAATTTTATTTACACTACATTGCAATCACGCCTTGAGTCCGAAATCGGTCGTTCCGTTTCACCAAACGGTCACGTCTCTGAAATAGGTGCAATACAAACTTCAATAACATAGGGAATAAATTCAGAGTCGGGCTGCAGCGTGTCACGCTCGAGTTAAGGTGCTTTCACGTTGTATACTTCATGCATGCTTAGACGTTATTGAGAAGGTTATAGAGAAAGATCCCAGAGCCACCAGTCGTTACTTATTTTAAGTTTCATAGGAACCAGGTGCTAATGGAAGATAAATACAGTAGGTACTCATCTTTTAAAGTCTCAGTGTATTTATCTACCTTTTACCTGGTTCTACTATGAATTGGCCGTCGACCCATGCTAGCAGGCATTCACATACGCACTACTTTGCGTGTACGTTCTAACACCACTTTATCCCATTACTATTTTTGGAACTCTCCCTTCTATGGCGTTCTACTCGTATTCAACTTATCACGTGCTTAGGTTCACGTAGTTAGGTGAAAAATATTATATCAGCGTCGCTCTGCCTATTGGAGTAGCTGGATGGGGTCCTTGTGCCGTTCTGTGGATTCAAGATTTTCTGTTTTGTTTCACACGTGTGTCGGCCAAGAAGATTTAGATGCTATGTACATTTTTCATCGTGAAAAAGATTTCACACTTTCGAATGAAATACTAAATAAGTATTTTTTTAAATCACGTAATATTATGTTGACTCTTTGAAACCGAGTTAAGCAAGTATGAAGTGATTAGTCTTAATATGACTATCAAAGCTAAAAACTTGCCAAAGCAAATATTAGAGGACACTACAGCGTTTTCTAAAGACGTTGTTGTCTCTTGCGATCCGGCGATCTTGGAAGTCGGCGGAACGTGCCTCAAAAAACCGTCCCAATAGTAATATTATATCTTACTGTCAAAAAACTTCTTGTAAATTCAACGCTGCCGATAGAAGGATGCAGACTAATGTTTTTAAGACACCGGCGAGCCACACACTTGTCTCCTGATTGCCACACGTCTGGCTGAAGCGAATCCACTTGACTGGAATTACATCCAATGTACCATCGTCTTGTTGGTGTATTGCACTTTGATCACCCGATTTGAGCACCTGCAACTTGAGCACCTAGCTTAGTCGCATTTGAGCACCTAATTTATATTATTCGCCTCAATCGATGCACAAATTGGACTAAACAAACAAGGCGCTCGCTCATGTTGTGGGAGCTCAAAAATTGGGTGCTCCAAGTGGATTACCACACTTGTGGGCTCGACTGCAACAGACGTGAGACATACTCTTGCTTTGCTGATGCAAATAGATGTCTGGAGTCGATATGTGGATGTTTCCCCTTTTACTTCTCTTTGAGAAAACATTACTCCCCCTTTCTCGGTAGACGGGTATATAAGACTTGTACATCAAGGTGGTGGTGGATAATAAAACAAAATCGAAGACTACATCCTTTAGCTTCTCATTATCTTATCACTGCTTAGATTTATCTCCTTTTCATTTTAGGTTGAGCCCTTGATGATACTATCCTTATTGATATTAAAATCTTTATAGTCCCACATTTATGTGAATTGATCACATTAAAAAATGTCAGGTTCGAAAAGCACCTATTCAATTTCGTGGTAAATTAACAATAATTTTATTTGTATAAAACAAAATTAAATGTAATCTGTACTATTAAAAATTATAAAAAAAATATACATGTATATTTTGTGTTGTGTACCTAAAATAATATCGAACACTTAAAAGAATTTTCTTAACAGAATAGACTACCTAACCTGCAGAAAAAAATATTAAAAGACACACGAATCGATCCGATCTAAAAATGGCTTCTTCCTAAAAAATTAGGTTAAAGTCTTAGGGCACGTAGATGTTGTTCCTGTCCCCAATGCCTCTTCATTCGTTTCGGATTTCTTGTAAGCCTTGACCTACTTTTACTAAATTTGTCAGTTGGTGGTTCTTATTCGGAGCCAAGTCACCTAGTTAAAGTTTTGATGTGGCTGTTTTTACAGTTAAATTGTCTTGAGTCAGTTTCCAGTTCATTCTAGATATTTACAAGCATGTAGAACAAATTGAAGGTTATGGCCTCATAAACGGACAAAGATACTATGGTCGTCGATCTTAGTTCTGCAACTGCTAAAGAAATTTGGAGGCAAAGGATTTAATAATCATTGTATCATTATCATCATCCTAGCGTTTCTCTCGGTTGCATCCCCGGCCCTTACCACAAATACTATTTGCATGGTCATGTAAAAGCTCATGGCAAGTCGTTTGTTGCTTAGAAATTATATTTACTATTATACAATAACCGCCATTATCAGTTATAATTAGGTAGGTACAGAGCCATTTGAAAAAAGGATTTTCTGCTATACCTTTATGTAATAATGAAATTAAAATACAGGTGAATCGAGGACGTCCTCTTTCTAAAAGTCAGTATTAACGCGCACTTTTAACGCGCTAAATGGCCGGGAAAAGCAGTGAATTGTATCTTTCCGCACTAATGCACCGCGTCAAACTGTCGTGGCCTGACACGGGTGCAATCCAGACCTTGCTGAGAAAACCTAGATCTAGGCTAGGTTTAAGTAAATATAGGAGAAAGTAGCTTTGAGGCTTTTTATGAAGCTTAAAATGTTGAGTGAGTTGAGTGTGTAGTTAGTCAATGTGATTGTTATTGGGTTTGAATATTACATGGTGAAATAAATCAGGAATGATGGATATATAAATTGATCTCTAAGAAATATGTTTATGCAGTAATAAAGATAATATCCTTGTTTCTTAAACTTAACCAACTCTAAATACAACGACGGTTTGTCCAAAGATGAAAGTAAAGAAAATGCTATGTCCAAAAGTGAACTGCAAAAGGATGATGATGATGATGACGACAGCTCAACTACATGGAATGCTCAATTCCATAAAATAGACAATTGGGACAATACCATCAATATAATTCCTAAGTCACAGAGCGAATGTAACATGAAATACAATTTATTAAAGAAGTTTTGAAAGGATACTTGGACGGGAAGTGAAGAAAGGCACGACCGGGAATATTTTCCGATTAACAGAGAACGTTTACATTAGACGAGATAGTAGCGCTATTGGGGATTTATTGCCCCGTTATGGTGGTAAGTGCATCCCAGCTATCTCTTGCAGTGAATTCCCGGCAAGGTGGTTGCGTTTGAGCTAGCTAAAAATGTAAGGTGATTACTGCAATAACCGATTGCATCGGGAAAACAATACCCGTTGCCGACAGGCATTTAAAATAGATATTTTTGTTATCTATAATATTTGTAAACTTAATAAGATGATAAGCAATATGACTAAGGTCCACATAAGTCACAAAAAAAACCTCAATACATTTTCAAATCAACCTGACCTATAAAACTATTACAACTGAAATTTAAGCTAGAGTACCCGTACAGGTAGACACCTGACGCTAAAATAATTCAAAGAAACATTCGAATTCACAAACACAACGCGCCGGCCGATCTGAACGTTTTGCTAACAAAGACACTATAATCCACCAAAAAAGAATTTGTATACTAGCGATCTACTATACACACTATACACATGCATTTACTTCAAACCTGCTTGTGATTGCGATAGTGGCAAGTAGAATCAAATACACCGTCAGTACCAAGAATCCGTTGCACACTGTCGAGTCGAGCTAGGGCTGACGCGAAATTGATTCACTTCAGCAAGTGACCTCGCAAACGCGCCGATTCTAATGTTTTCCCAAAATGTTTAGACAAACAAAAGAATTAGTGTAGTAAGTGAGTGTTATATATAACTTATTATGAATAAGGTGCGTTGACGCACACACAATAACTAAAAACTGGCTTTCGTTTGGATAGTGGCAAGTAGAATCAAATACACCGTCAGTACCAAGAATCCGTTGCACACTATCGAGTCGAGCTAGGGCTGACGCGAAATTGATTCACTGCAGTACGTGAGTCGCCTCGCAAACGCGCCGTTTCAAATGTTTTCCCAAAATGTTTAGTCAATCAAAGAAATGAGTGTAAAATATTACTAATAAGTAATGATGACACACAATAACTTAAAATTGGCTTGCGTTTGGATAGTGGAAAATAGAATCAAATACGCCGTCAGTACCAAGAATCCGTTGCACACTGTCGAGTCGAGCTAGGGCTGACGCGAAATTGATTCACTTCAGCAAGTGACCTCGCAAACGCGCCGATTCAAATGTTTTCCCAAAATGTTTAGACAAACAAAATAATTATTGTAGTATGTGAGTGTTATATATAACTTATTATGAATGAGGTGCGTTGAGGCACACACAATAACTAAAAACTGGCTTGCATTTGGACAGTGGCAAGTAGAATCAAATACATCGTCAGTGCCAAGAATCCGTTGCACACTGTCGAGTCGAGCTAGGGCTGACGCGAAATTGATTCACTTCAGCAAGTGACCTCGCAAACGCGCCGATTCTAATGTTTTAACAAAATGTTTAGACAACAAAAGAATTAGTGTAGTAAGTGAGTGTTATATATAACTTATGAATAAGGTGCGTTAACGCACATGCATTTACTTCAAACCTGCTTGTGATTGCGATAGTGGCAAGTAGAATCAAATACACCGTCAGTACCAAGAATCCGTTGCACACTGTCGAGTCGAGCTAGGGCTGACGCGAAATTGATTCACTGCGGCACGTGAGTCGCCTCGCAAACGCGCCGATTCAAATGTTGGCCGGCGCGGACGCGACGAAAGCAACTTTATGTTGACGCGCAACAAATTTAATTAGGGCCCACTTTAATACACTTGGAGGGAATGCGATTCTTACACTGTTAAGAGGCTGTTGTATTGTTTTGTTTGAAGCGGCTTTTTTGCCGGCATTGCCGCGTTAGTAGGGGCTTATATCGGTAAGTGAGGTTTTAGAATTGTTTTTGGTTACTCATGTATAATAAAGTAAAGTAAAAAGTAAAGTATCAGCCTATTAATGTCCCACTGCAGGGCAAAGGCCTCCATCCACCATATGTATATGACAAAGTCGCTTTTCGTGGCGAATTGTCCATTTTTTTTTTTTTTTTTATCGAAAGACGTCCATTTCATGTTTTATGTAGCTAAGAAATTAAAAACCACGGAATTTGATGTGAATTTTAAAAATATGTTTTGAAGAAGATCTTAATGGAAGATTAGATGGTACAATTTTTATATCGTGTAAATTACAGGAATACTAAAATTTCCTGTAAAAGTCCGGACGGGTTGCCAAGTAAATTATAAAATAAAATGAGACTAACACAATGAGCGCACATAATTACGACAATCCAAGTTTATGATGTTCGAAATAGACAATGTATTTTATAACATTTTTTACTTTCCGAGATATTCGTATCCAAATATTCTCATTAACAAAATAAAATAAACAAAATCTCCCTTGAAGAACCAAATTAGACGCTTAATATCGGCCGTGTACGAATATAATAACAGGAAAATATGAACAAAATATTCTCTTATTACCTTCTAATTAGAGGGATATCTGCCATACAAAGGTTTGGTAAAACAATGGGACAAAACACCTCCCCAGGCAGCCGATGAGTTTGTGCGTGTCTGTGCAATGTGCCAAGAAAAATATTAGTACCTTTGCTATTACGTTTAGGGTCCAATGTAAGTACTTATGTCAGCGTGTGTCACGGGTTCATTTCAAAATAAGTAATTTGAAACATTGTCTAGACCGATTTGTGATTAATACGTCGTCGGTTCATTTCTATTTTAATTTTGTATTTCACCGATCAAATACAGACCCATTTCAAGGACGGTAGAGGGATTATTGACTGATTAAACAGTGAAGCTGCAGAGTTTGTTTGTTTATTAATGTGAACGCGCTAATCTCAGGATATACTAGTTCGAAGTGAAAAAATATTTTTGCGTTTGAATAGCTCATGCTATGTGTGTGGAAACCGAATTTAAAGCGGACAAATGGCGGGTGGCCGGCTGTTCGTTTAAAAAATATATATGAAAGTTGTATGTGACATTAGTCCAGTTCTGATTTCCAAGAAATTATTATATTATAGGTAGGGCTATAGTCAATTCACATTAAAATTTGTTTTCTTAGTTCATTTTGTGATCTTTAATTAAAGTAAATGTTTTCTGCATAGTCTCAAGATATCAAAGCGATACCGCTTTAAGTTTCATTTTTCATATATTTTATGCTGCACTATCAGGAACGATAACAAATTACCTCCTACATGGTTTGTTAAAAGGGAAGTGCGATACGCATCTCATCTGATGGCAAACACTTGCTGCGACCTATTTCATTGAAAGACGCCTTAAAAGGCAGCATCGCTTGCCATGCTACCCTCCAACTCGAAATAGAGCCTTTGATCTTTGAAAATGAAAAAAGAAAATAAAAAAGTTTTCAATATGGTAAGGAAGCAAGCACACGGGAAGAAGATACTCGCGTAGTCGATAATTAATATAAAATGTACTGGATTTTGTAAACATAATAAGGAATATCGTTTTGAGGGACAATTTATAAGTAAATCGTTTTCAATACGGATTTACAAATAGGCGGCTGCAGATGAACTGCACTTGTAAATTAGTAACTTCTCCATATAAAATGTTATTTTAATTCTTTTAACACAGCAGAACCTATAATTGCTGAACTATCAAACTTCAGAGATAAGTGAACTTTTATAAGTCTGCAAAGTTTTTATTGTTTATACTGACCTATATTGTAAGGTCTGTTTTGATTCTTTTACTTGAATTTCAAAGACGTTAATATTATATTACCATCAGGCAATACGTCTGCTCGTTTGCTGCCATATAATAATAAAAAAAATATATGGTATTCTTTTTATAATTGCACAGTATATAAGTTCCTCTCTGGCAGATTTTATTAAAATAGGAGCCTTAATCGACAAGACAATGGATGCGGCACTATCGCCAGCGGTGAATTTTAGTCTCTAATTGTTCTTAAAAACAACTCGCCGACATCAGATTTTCTCCTACTGACTGGACTTACTAGAACATCACAGTTAAATCCAATTTCCCACATCACCGGCAACATATATAAGTTAAGCCGTTATCGCGCAGAACTACTACAATAAACCTCCCCTAGGAAATTCATAAGTATTGCACACACGCACAAAGAGTACATGCGCGCTTACTTATAAACAATGCGCGTCGTCACTACGGCTCAAGTGTTAGGGCGCTAAAACGGTGCTGAGACCTAGGGCTTGAATATAAGGTGTCCATGTGGCTCCGTCTGCGTTTTTTTTTGTGAAAAGGAGACAAACGAACTGATTTAGAAATTGCTTGGATGTAAAGTCTGTTTCGTCAAAAAAACGTCGTCGCTGAATTGTGTCATATTTTTTTTTATTTGTTCTTTAGCTGAGTTTCTCGGACCGATGGTGGCCTAGTGATACGGACGGCGCCTCACATACGTGAGGTCCGCGGTTCGAATCCGGGTCCACACCTCTGGATTTTTCGAAATCTATGTGTGGATTTGTGCCATTAGCTCGGCGGTGAGGGAAAACACCGTGATGAAACCTGCACATTCAGTGATTTCTAACTTTAGTTCAGTTAGATCTGAATGTGTTACCATGATCCAATTTGTCTGGTTCCCCTCTTTGGGTTAAGAAGGTCTGATGGCAGTCGCTTCACTGTAATAAGCAGACTTGCCAAATCATAGATCATGGTCAAAGCAGACCCTACCTACATAGAAACGGTATAAACGCTAGGAAGAAGAAGAGCTCTTTAGCTGAGTTTCGGCTACGGTCGTCAATCTTTCAGAACTTGGCAACTATGCCCGATACATAGAAGCTAAAAACGCAAACATCCCTGCTAAGTCAATACGCATTAGTAGGCAGGTGATCTAAATTGGTTTGATGACGCCTAATGCACGACTTTTTCACAATACAAAAAAATAATTAGGTACCTGAAATAATCGACTGTTTTCGTAACATTTGGACTCTTTTCTATAGCCCTACCTCACGCGCCGTACTTTTTCGACAAAATTCATTCATAAAGTTTTCATACTGTTTTCAAACTTTTAAACTAAAACAATAACAATATCACATTATAAAGGCAACGCCAAATTAATTCCACACTAGATGCGTCCAACTCGGCGTCAAATACTCATTACTTCAAATTACAACTTAAAACTAACTTGCATCATAACTCGAGTGGAATCACCGCTTACTTAGCCAATAGGCGTGTCATAACTCCACATCTTGCACGGTTTACGTCCTAAGTTTCGTTGGTAATGGTGATGATGCTAACTTTAAAGTTAAGATAAATGTGACTTATCAGAGTGGGAATTAATTATTTTTAACGGTTTTAATGAAATCGGTTTGGAAGGAAATGTTTTTAACGAAATATCGTATCTTATTATTGGTCGATGTGCTAGGAGTGTTGGCCAAAAAACTCAAACTTTATAGCATTGCTATTTCCAGTCTTCTCGATTCCTAACGTTTCTAAGGTTTACTCGACTGTTAATTACTCGTCGTGAAATAAATATGTAGTCCGAATTATACTGCGATAATATCCGTTTAACAGTAGTTTACTTTTCATTTTCAATTCTTTGTTTGAAGAATAATGTCTTGAAAAATAGAAGTTCTGTAAATAAATTAAGTTTACATGTCATTTTCGTTTTCTTTCTGGTTGTTCTGGGATATTTTTCGTATCTCACACATAGCTTATTAAGGCCGTGTAAAGTCGATGCCGTGCTGTTTTTATATGTAGTTACACAGTTTATGCGACGGAAAAACAGGAAGCGTCATTTTACACGCCGTTCGCAATCAAACGCGAGGCCCCTGGCACCTAGGCAACTCCGCCAGTAGCCCACTTAAGCAAAATTAGCTTCTTCTGTGCGCCAAAGAACACTATCGGATGTTTTGTAGGGATCCGCCCTCATTCGACGTCCCCAGATGAAAAGGGCCCTCTCCCAATACGCGTTCGTGCATGCACTTGTGAAGTTCGTTTTTTAGGTTTTGAATTTTGTGATGGAGTTATACATACGGGGAATGGGACGGTGGGCTTTTGTTTATGTCAACGTGTTGACGTGTCATGTGTTTTTTGATGAGTTATCGAGACGAGTTCGGATTGCCTCCGAGGTATAGTGCTTTTAGGGCTCTGGGCTCAAAAACAGAGGTCGGGAGTTCGAATCCCGCAGGAACTCCACTAAGTGTAGGTTTTCTCAGTTTGGTAACGATATTGCAGGCTTGAATGACCTGACTGTCCGATAAGAATGACGATTCCGCGCTTTGGAAGGCACGTCAAGCCGTTGGTCTCGACTATTATCCAAATTATCTGGTTTCCCTTGTGTGGGTTGCGGAGGTCAGACGACAGTCGCTCCAATGTAATAACTAGGCTTGTCCATTCAGGATTATACTCGAAGCGTAGGTACTTTTGGCTCCGAGGCAACCCTCGAGGATGCAACCGGGAGAAGCGCTAATTCTCAATATTTCTAATTTGTGCGTTTGGTATATAATAAAGAATGTATTTGTTGTCTTTTTATTTATTATGACATTTGGGATTCTCGTGTAAACAGCTCATCAGGACTATCCCTAATCTCTCGGGTCTAGTTAAGATGTATGTATTAATTAATTAATATTTCTGGCAAAATTCAGCTTTTATCAATACCACGTTAAAGTATATTCAAAATAATAAATAATGTTTACGCATAGTAAATGCCTTTGGGGCATTTGTAATAAGCTATCAAACTTTGGGTCAAACGAGATAGCCTATTTTAACCTATCCAAATAGCAATACATTTTTCATGAGATAATATAAATCTTTGCGCTTTCATTTGACCCAATAATAGCTACTTTCGTATGAAAGTGGAGGACATTGCCTATTTACCCTTTTGACATTGATTGATCTACAAAATAATATGTATATGTAGTTAACATTAGTTTCTTCTGATATTTAATAACATAACCTATGCTTTTTAATTCGAAATTGTCCCTTTACTCTTATTATAATAACGTTTTTATTTGTGACCATAACGTATTTTTATACAGTTACATATGAGAATATTTTATTTTATCTGACTACAGCGTAAGTGGCTTAGGTATATGTTGTGACGAATATATGTACCATCAGTATGGTCACGGATAACATAGGTATGGTCACAAAAACTTTATCCAAGGGTATAAGAATACAAGTAGACAAAATTGACGATTTCTGATTTTAAAATTCGTACGGGATAATTAGTTCTTTTAAATGCCAACTAGCGCAGAAAAAAAAAAGTAAAAAGTAATAATTTCCCCGTCGATTCCTGACTTCGCAGGGAAATATCGGATGAAATGAGGGGCTAATAGCTATCAACCCGTCTAGTGTCTGTCTGAGGATTACAACGTTTTACGCTTTGAAGAATCCTCCCAAGAACCCTTGACTAGATATGAATCTCGCGTAGTGAAATGCAAAAAGGAACGGGAGATAGCTCAAATTGTAGAGGCATTTGAAACTCATACGTGCCCCGGTTGAATTATTAGAGCGGTGAACGTAAGGACATACTTTGCTTTTGCTCGAGAAAATTGTGCTCGGGTTAAAGTATTTTCAGTTTGTACATCATTCCTGTAATGCGAAGGTTTGAATATATTTCAGCGCAAGTATGAATCTAGCTTAACTGGTGAAATACAAGTACGGTTTCACTGGAGACGGCGCTAACATCACTACATAATATAAAACAAACCGTGCCGTCAGTCTGTCCCTATGTATGCTTAGATGCGGTTTTTTTAATAGGTATGGTGATTGTTAACGAAGATTTACATATATGTATATATATACATACATACATGCATAAAATAATAGTAGAGAGCACTGATAAATTGCGAAGCCGGGGCAGGTCGCTAGTAACTTATAACTTTTGAGCCGATCTTATTTGTTTTTAACGTAGAAAGTAGTTTTTGCGATAATATATTCACATATTATTTCGTTTAATAACCATAAAATAACCTAATTTATAAAAGGGTTACAAATGTTTTTTGATTTCAGATGAAGCACCCAGATCAACCGAATAGTACCGATTATATTATTTATCAACTGTCGTAAATGTTCAATGTACTTACATGTCACCATTTGACGGCCCCTGCAACAAAGAAATAAGTCTCCGTTAAATTGTGTTAGACAGACATGACATACAAATTCTTTTAATGGATCTAAAGGAGAATGAAAATGTTGGGCCCAGCATGTAATGACTTGGAATTTGGTCTAAAAATAAGTCGTTTTTTTTGTAAATACACATGCCAAAAATCAGCTTGATTCTCAATCTGGAAACTGAGAAATATGAAAAAGATCGTTTTCCTGAAATAATCGATTGTACGAATGATTATTCGAATGACTATTAGTTATGATTTTCGATTTCACATTGATTGACGTGTGACTTGACAATGTGTCACTTGTACCGTGTTTTTCCATGCGTTCCCATTGCTTTTCTCCTTATTTTCTATTTTCAACGACCACTGCTTTGTTTTACGGACTCTGAACCAGCCCACCTTATACGACCCTTGCTTTCACATTGGACACCGAAGATAGCACGCACGTTTACTTGGATTTGTTATTTTGGATTTCATCGCCGGCTTGCGGATTGGTTATTGTTATTAAGATGGATCGCTGTGTGAATTGTGGTATAGCAACTGGTCAGTGCAATACACTAGGCCACCGACCGTTAAGTGATGAAACAATTCCGGCGAACTGTAGGCTGCTGTTCTCACATTATGACCATTATATGGTATCTTAGCAGGGCTAGATACCACGACATTGTTCCTCCTGCCCAATTCCTGGACGATATTTTACTAATTATTGAAGACGAATATGTAAAATACTACTTGAAATAAAATAAACTGTTTTATTGTTTGACGTTTTATCTCCTTCTTCTTTTTCAGAACTCTTATTTGTGGGTAATCTGTAATTGTTGATCCTTCTTCAGTAACGGGGGTCATTTAAATACTTTTAAATGTGTTGTGATGTGACTAAAAGTATTTTACATTTATTTTTATTAAAAATATTAGTGTAACTGCCTCCGTGGTGCAGAGGTTAGAGCGCTGTGCTCAAAAACTACGATCTCGGAGGTCGTGGGTTCGAATCCCGCGGGGAACACTTTCACTTTGTGTTGTTTTTCCCAGTTTGGTTAGGACATTGCAGGCTTGAATCACCTGATTGTCCGATAATGAGTGCTTAAACAACATCTGAACATTGAGTAATTTAAATCAATGCATCTGACAGTCAAAGATTGCAACATAACCTCACTTTTACTAAACTTCCATTATCTCAGCTCTCAGATTGCCGAAACTTACAGAATTTTCACTGATTGGTTTTTAAGTTTGAACCTTTTAAATGACACTATTTTCATTTCGTTACATGCTGGGCCCAGGGTTGTATGGGATCGTTTCGGTCTCCTTTGCCTTCTCTTAACCTTTACATGGTTAAGGTTAAGTTAAATAGCTAGGCTCAACAATTTAGTATGAAGAAAACTGGGACGTCGAAAATAAGAATAAACAAACTAGTCTTAGGAAGTCACCTTTTTTTTCCTTAAAAAAACGCCGTACAAAATGTCAATACAAGGGAATAGAAACAAAGAAATGCCTTGTCAAACAAGGGAATTTGTTTGGTAAACACAAACTGTGCATTATCTGTGCCGGTCTCAACAAACAAGAGTGTGCCTAACTGAATATTTTTGTATGAAATGCCAAGTTTGCTCTGTATAAGCCAACATTGATTGTATCGATCCTCAGAGATAAGGGACGGAAATGTCAATGTAATTTTTTGAAACTTGCTGACGACGCGACGAAAATATATTTTAAAATATTTTTTAAGCGCTGTAGTGCAATTTCCGCCCGTTTTTATAAGGAACAATTTGCTTTTTGTAAACTTAAGTTTGGTCTCTTATTCTATGGTTATTACATATTATTTATATTTTGTTTAAGTTTCGGCAATTAATGAACATAGGGAAATATTTTAATTAAGAACCTAAACAATCTTATCATAAGATACTTTATATTAGATGGACTCAAGTTTCTTCCTATTCTTAATATTTATTCAGAACATAAACGTCTAACCTCACAAAAAGCAAATAATTAAATAGAGTAACGCTTGTCCTTGCTGCTTGAAATCCGCCGCGCGTTAATACACCGAAAACGGTACCAAATGCTAGTCAAACACTACTTCACCCTATAACCGAATAAAACTAACTCGATGCAAATAAAATCACAACAAATGTACCCAGGTTGCAAGTGTTGTGGGTTTTATTCCACGGACTCCCAGCGCCTTGTAGTTTACGATGCAATACTCACCGCGGCCGCACTTTGCTTGTAATTGAATCGCAGGCGCTTACTGTAAATAGGGATTTGCCGCGAACGCAGCGATACAATGGTGCTACATAGTATATCGTAGTACTTGTTTTATTGTGGAATTAAATTGTGTAGTGGTATTAATAGTCCTAGACCTTGCAGGTTTAAGTCGATGCGAGATATTATTGATCAAATAATTCCTTTACAGATCCATTGTTTTCTTAGGTTTAGGTGTTACCTAGAAAAAATAATAGAAAAAACCGACGTTCAGCTACTTTTAAGCAGACTAAATAAAGTAACTACAACCTGTAACCTCGGTACACTGACTCTACCGAGATAGGTGCATTATAATTTTAATTATTTGAGCCTTACTAAAACTTAATCTAATTTAACAGTTAAGGAACCCAAGCAAAACATTGTTTAACCTTAACAACCACTACAAACATACATCTAAATTCAACCAATGCACAAAGCTCTCATGTATTCCACTCCACACGTATTCGCACTTTGCCCTTAACGTTGTTACAGAAAGGTCGCGCTCGGTAAAATTATCAATAATCGTTTATGTTCTGTAAAACTTTCGGATATGGGCCAAAGTGAAAATCCCATTTATATTTTGATCGTCGCTGGCCGCGCCCCTAAGGAATCGCGCAATAAACTTCTTGCTATTGTAATTTTGTTTCGCAACAAACTCTCCGGCGGGTTTCTCTGTTACTAGAACACTGGAGCGATGCTTTCTTATTTATACAACAGCCTTTTAGTGAGACCGCCATGCCGTGGAAAAGAGGAAGAAATTTCCTACGAACCTGTTTTTTAATTATATTTAAAAATAACTAGCTTTCTAAAACTGAAGATTCTGACTAAAACTTACAGAGCCTTTATCTAATCACTACGTTAAAAAAGACAAAACAAAATTAATTAAGGATCAGAAGTATGTAAAATTTTTGTACTTCTGATCATTAATTCATTCTATGTATTTATTCAAGTTATTAATAAAAAAATACAAAACATAATTATTGTCTAGGTACTTAATAGTAAGTGCATGTTAAAGGCGTTGAAGAAGAGAGTTACGGGCTTTTTCAACATATTCATTTTGAACTCAATAGTATTTTTATCAACCCAAGTTTTGATAAAAACTAACCATGCTGTTTCAGTGTAACCGACCCGAAGGTCCGTCGTTCAAACTTCAAACATTTGCTAGACTACAACAATTCGCATAAATTTATAAACCCCTAAAATTAAATTTAATTCTTGCAGTCTCGACGCACCGTTCTGGATCTTGAGCGACGAAAGTGACATTATAAATTAAGACGTAATTAGGCTGACTAGTTTATCGATGTCTAGAAGTTTCCATAGATATTAAATGTCTTGGATTAGGGCTCTTGGAGTTAATTGCTAGTTGGGTCCTATATTCGTGTATATTTTACAAACATAGCATCAATAAATTAAGACTAGAAGTTTTGTTTTGTGTGATTATTCGAGAGTACATTATTATACTTATTAAACATTATTATATTTTTCAGTTTAGTTTAAAAAAAATACTGGCTTTAATGCATTTGTATGAAAGTTAATAGCCCAAAAAAAGAGCCTTAAGAACCATGAGATTACTTTAAGAAATTTGCAAAAAATATAAAATCTTAAATTATTTAAAGTTAAATGAGGAAAGTACCCAGTAAAACTAAGGCCTGATATCCCAAATAAAACCAACACTACAAGTCTTGTGTTGCAGCACGATCCATGCAAGTAAACCATAGCGTACGAGCCGTCAAATCACATCACACCTCCAAACTCGAGACCAGCGTATACCAACGTCTGTAATCCGGCGACAAATCGTCTCGGCCCGGCCGGTGGAAGTTTTAAATCGATTCAATAGTTATCTCTATGTGGAGTGGTAGCAATTCGTCAACGTCCAGATATAATCCCCCCTCAATGAGTTCTAAGCCGGGCTGGAGGGATGTCGCACCATCGATCACGGACCGCCGACTCATCCTGAAGGGAATCCACTTTGAGAACACAATTTTTGAGCACCTACAACTTGAGCTCCTGATTAAATCCACTTTGAGCACCTACTTATATTATTGACTTGGCAAAAACATCAAATAGGACTGCCAAAATTATCTATATGTCCTCAAAACGGACTTTGTCAGTTGCTGAAGTTGTGGGTGCTTCAAAAATGTAGGTGCTCTTAGTGGACTACCTCATCCTGAACTATCCGCTCAAAAACAAGATTAAATGAAATTGTACGATGTCATTACTTTGCGTTCCGTGCGTTAGTTCTGGTTAGGGGAGTTGAGTGGAAAGGAGCGAATTTGTTACCTTTTTTAGGGTTCCGAAGCCAAAATGGCAAAAAAACGGAACCCTTATAGATTCGTCATGTCTGTCTGTCTGTCTGTCTGTCTGTCTGTCTGTCCGCCAGTCTGTCACAGACACTTTTTTCCGAAACTATAAGTACTATACTGTTGAAACTTAGTGAGTGGATGTATTCTGTGAACCGCAACAAGGTTTTCACACGAAAATAGAAAAAAATAAAATTAGTGGGGGATCCCCATAGTCAGAACTGAAACTGAAAATATTTTTTTTCATTGAACATATACTTGTGGGGTATTTATGGATAGGTCTTTAAAAATTGTATTAAGGTTTCTACTATCACTTTTTTCTAAAGTGAATACTTTGCGTGACAGACCCTCCCAAAGTGGAAAAAAGTGTGTCCCCCCCCTCTAACTTCTAAAATAAGAGGATGATAAAACTGAAATAATTATATAATGTACATTACTATAAAAACTACCAACGAAAATTGGTTTGAACGACATCTATTCAGTAGTTTTTTTAATACGTCAAAAATAGAATTTGTACGGAACCCTCAGTGCGGGAGTCCGACTCGCACTTGGCCAATTTTTTATTCGCTGATGCACTTTCGTAAACAGAATTGCTTACAATGCGTGTTTTTGCAAATTAGCAGGGCTACTCGTAGGTCTTTCGTTTTTTAATTTGCTAAGGCAAGAACGCCTCAATGGTCTAGTGGTTTAAGTATCGGGCCGTGGTATCGAGGTCCTGGGTTCGTATCTCGGGTAGAGCAAATTTTTTCTCGGTTTTTCCTAAAATTATCACGGTTCGTGATCACCAATTGACATTTGGCAAGCTTGGCTTAAACTTGGGATAAAAAGTATAAAAAGATAAGGATGAAAATCCTATCACCTAAGTCTCTATATTCTTACATCTAAATTCATTCAGTAGTTTGACCATAATTGACGGACAAACATCCAAACCAACAAACTTTCATACTTAAAATATGTATGAAGTAAAGTATGATTACAAATGCATCACGAACGCGCGAACCGCTCATTTCGTTCAGCAATCTTTGCGGTACTATACACAATTCTACGAAAATAATAATGTCAGGAGGAGCGTTGGGCGAAAATTCGGTAGTCTCCGGCACATCTGGTGCCGAAATCAATTTATCGGGCGTACGTGAGGTTCCTCACCGCTAGGGAATATCTGTCGGCTCCAAACAAATGTTTTATTTAGCTTTTTTCATTAACTAACGTATTAGGGATAGTATGTGTGCAATAACATGCTGTGGAAAATCTTTTATGTTTAGACGCACTAGAGTACCCTAGCTACGGTACTGAAGAGGAAGAGGACATTACTATACTATAACCATCAATTTGTGTACTCAACAGTTGATTTTGCACGGAAATATTTTCGAGGAATGTGGGGCATCAATACACTGGCCGGCTCATTCAAATCGTGGATCAGATCGAAGTCATAATGTAGGTTTTTTTATTGAAAAAAGTAACAAATTTCGAAACTTTAAATTAATAACGACAATATAATGCATCAAAAACCCATGCGCATACGTCAAATGTGCTCGCTTTTATAAAGTTACGTAGACTATTTATTTGTTTCATTACGCTTCCAAAACTAATTTCGCGAAATAGTTCAAAGGCAACCGCAATTGAATGCGTTGCATTTGAATGTAAACGCGCGAATTATTAGCTAAGCCATAGGTTTTTCCCCAAAACGGCCCATCACATTACCCAGTTTATTATGGTTGTAAATGTAAATGGGAACGCTTAGTAAATGCGGCGCAGAAACGCAACTTTATTACACTTTTACCGCTGTAATATTGTTCAGTTGTACTGGAACACCGCAAATGGCCGCCCTCTAACAACAAATCAATGTTAAGACATATTTAACGAACGTTCTTTTACTTATTCCGCACACCTTATAACATAAAGTGATTGAAAAGTGACTTTTTGCGATGACCAAATTCCGCATCCAAAACTACATTCATAATTACTACCATCCTAGCGCTTCTCCCGGTTGCAACCGCGGCCATTGCCTTGGAGCCGAGGGTACGCTACGACTATGATCCAGAATTTACCGGTCCGGTTATTTCTGGATCATATCTACATAATTTCCACCAAGTTTTTTTGAGTTGAGCTAGCCTTATTCTAGGTATGCAATTTGTAGCTACTACCTAAGTCAGTCAGTGAACTGAATTAATCAGAATAATATCGATTTTAGTCTCGTTTAGTTGATATCAGTGTAAATACGCATTTTGATAATTATGTATTATTACATTATTTCAAAATGCGCGCCTTAAAAAAGAACATTAGCAGACATTAAAACAATTCGTGTTTTCAAGTATTTGACTTTACTCAGCAAGCAATGTAGACGTAAGTATATAATTTATCTTGTTTACTTCGCTTGGTATACAGGTGAAATTTATGTAATCCTCTGCTCCAATACCTACAGAAGATGCCGAAGGCTAATCTCCCAAAATTTCAACACAAACAAGTAAGGAACGGCGAATAAACATGTAATAGCTAAGCATGGTGCTCATGAGTGAAACTTTCGCACAGAAAATAGATTAAGTAATCTATTTTAAGTAGGTTTAGATATTATGTATCTAAGTACATTATTAATATTGTAGTTTATTTTTCGGAAAAGGACTGCCGTCCATTTTGGCAGGTAGTGGTCATGAAAGAGCATGATTGGTCCAATTCATGATTGGTCAGATTCGTGATTGATGCAATTCATGATAAGTCCAATTCATGATTGGTCCAGTTTATGATTGCTCTAAGCGCGTTTGGTAGATTATCGCGCTATTGATCCGAAACACAAGACTTCGATATTTTCAATATGAGAGTACCTATTCACACATACGCCGCTGTCTCCCAAAATCTAACATATACGAACTTGTACACTCAGCCTTTCTCTTCAGATAAGGAGGTAGCAAACAGGCTGACGGGCCGGACGCTCAGTTTCCGGGAGCGACGGAAATCTGCCGCTGGCATTAGCCTCGTAAATATAAGGAGTCGGGACGAATCGCCGACCTTATAAACGTCATGTGGGCCTCTTTAACTCTTGACCCATTTCATCGGAACATACATGAGTTGTGTACTTCTTAATATACAAAGTAAGTGGCATTCAGTATTGACTATTTACTAATGCACTACGGTGCAGTATATAATACCATAGCTGCAAGCTAGATAGGTAACACTGTATTGTGTAAATACTGGTTACCTTCGCACCCAGGTAGGGATATATATAAATTCCTTGGACTAACACACCAATTGCCTAGCCCCAAATTAAAGCTTGTACTATGGAAGCTAGGCAACGGAAAGACATACCTAAATACTTTTATGAACATCCATGACTCGAGTACAAATGCCGTGTACATCACACACACACATTTGCCCCTAGCGGCTTTCGAACCCGCGACCCTGGTTTTGTAGCCAGGGCCTCTAGCCACTAGACCAATGGGCCCGTCAAAATATACCCTTAAGGAGATACCTAAGTTCACAATAAATTATCAAACAGCTTACTGAAATCACGGAAAATAATAAGGAGTCGGGACGAATTGCCGACCTTATAAACGTCATGTGGGCCTCTTTAACTCTTGACCCATTTCATTGGATCGCTACTTGAGTTGTGTACTTTATTTTCGTCCCTTATGAGGACGCCTTCACGGTTAGTTTGTTACGGTATTGTGACGCGTATTACGAGGTATTGGATTTGTTTAGTTCGTGACTGCTCCACTGCTCAACTAGATTGCTCAACTCCATAAAGTAGAGTGGGACGAAACCAAAAAGTATGTTTCAGTGAAGTTGAAACAAGAGACGAACTTTAGCTATCCATGGATTCTCCGTGCGGGTGCTGGGTCCATCGCGTGGAACAGAGAGGAATGTCAGTCGGCGCCTGGGACTTTCGACCCAGCGTGTAGGTTTAAGAAGCCCCTTTATAGTATACTAACGATCACCTTCACCGATGACATTCCTCTGCCTTCCCAACCATATTTGGTACGAGCCAAGTAAAGCGGCTTTAGTTGCTCTTTCCAGTAAGGAGCTAATATTCGATTTTGGTATATAATCACTTAGATTTATAAGAATAATACTAGTTTTGCCCGCGTTATCAAGATTCCTGTTTTAATATCCTACCATCTGAGTCAGCTCAAAGCCTGCCTGTTCACTAAATTTCATCAAAATTCGTTTAGTATTTTCAACGTGATTGACGGACAAACTATAATGTCAGTACGAGTATGATTGTTAAAATAGTTTTTTTTATTTTTCGTCCTAGTTGAATGCATATTTTCCAGTTAACGTTTGCATTATGTCTCAATGTCTCAATTATATGTAGTGTTGAGCACTTGTTCCTGCAATAAGATTTCCATGTACCGGGTATATTGTCGTCAACTCTTCAGTAACAAAGTATCCAGTATAAAAATACACGACAAGAAAAGGAACAATCGTCAATCCGAGACGCACCGTGCCCTCATTTCTTAAGCGCTCTACATTTCAATGTAAAATACCACTCACGGATCTGACAAATACAAGTCGATCGCAGCACAATACATTTGCATTCAGAAACGTACACCACATTTCCTCTCAAAGATTAAGTAATAAAAAAGCAATCGCTCGCACATTTCAAGTCACATCTAAACAAATTATAGGTGACGGCGTCTGTAAATATTGGCAGCTAACAAATTCTGTTTCCAGCAAAATGTGCGGGTAGGAACGCAATTTGTGATTGATTTCCGGAGCACACGCGGGCCAGGTGTTGCCAACGTGTAGGCTTGATGATGGGAAATGGGAATGTTCAGCTACTTTATTTCATGGGCAAAATGTCTTTTCTTTCTTCCTTACGCAATAAGTGAGTTGGAATGCTAGGAGTTTTAATCATTTGAAATGGGCTTCACAAGTCAACAAAAAGGTATGAAGATAATAATATGTTGATCGAATTGACAAAAGAAATTCATCACAAAATGGCGAGCCCGTTGGTCTAGCGGTCAGAGACCCTGGGCACAAGACCGAGGGTTGCGGATTCCAATCTCGCTAAGGGCCAATGTTTGTGTGATGAGCCACGGATGTTCATAAAACTTTAAGAATATCTATCCGTTCCATATCATTCATAGTACAAGCTTCGAGCTTAGTTTGGGGCTAGGCAATAGGTGTGTCAGTCCAAGGAATTAATTTATTTAATGATTGACAAAGTTGCAACTAGGTGTGAAATTTTACATAAAATTATTAAATCAGACTGACCCACTTTCCGCGTCAACCATAACTGTGCAACATTGTAACCCAACAAACAAATCCTTACAATTTTACCTATCCTGTCAGATCAACTATTTGAATCAAAATAGTAACGAGCATAACCTCATAGTTTTAATAAATAGTTAGATTTGCCCTCGCCATACTTTGAAACTTCGAGACAGCATGTTGATCAGTCATTTGTAAATCAATAGTCAACGTGCTGCCTCGCTCTTATTTTAGTGCCAATTTTTGATTAAGCAAGGGCAAATGCAACAATTTAAATCTATTTAATGTACAAAATTGCAACTGGGTGAAAACTTTTACATAAAATTGTAATATCAGACTACCCAATTTTCGCGTGAACCGTAACCTTGCAACTAGTTGCAACATTGTACCTACCCAACAAAAAAATCCCTTCAATTTTATGAATCGAAACGGTTATCTCAACTATTTTAATTGACAAGGAATTTAAATTGTAACAAGCATAACCCGATATCTATCTACAATGTCTTAGTTCAGTGATTATTTGAAAGCTGTAAAATCTCTTCAAGGTATGAATTGAAAGGGTTATCTCAACTATTCAAATCGAAAAGGAATTTAAATTGTAACGATCATAACCCGATATCTCCAATGTCTTAGTTCAGTGATTATTTGAAAGCTATAAAATCCGCCGACATCCAACGCGTAAGCCTGGCGAGGCCTGCAATGGCCCATAAACCGCCATTAAACGCCGACTAGACCTGCTTTACGGCGGAGCGACAATGTTCCGCCGGTAGTTGCTTTGTATTGGCGCCGGTTGCGACGATATTGTTCACTTTGAATTGAAAACTATTAGGGCATTTAATATCTAATGGATGGGTGAGCCAATTAGCTCCTATAATAGGTAGCCAATGAGCTATTGGATTGCTTTTAATAATAAACACAGGAGACTTTGGTGTTTTTAAAGGATCTTAAAATATTTGTTTTTGCTTTTGACACTCTTGATGGTTTCAATTATTATTACATAGTGGTATTTAAGATATTTGTATCATCAAAGCCTGCGAGCTTCAAGAAGACTGTACATTAATTCATAAAACGCCATTAAACGCCGACTAGACCTGCTTTACGGCGGAGCGACAATGTCCCGCCGGTAGTTGCTTTGTATTGGCGCCGGTTGCGACATTAGCGGCCTCGCTTTACTACGCGCCGGTTTTCGCCGATATTGTTCACTTTGAATTAAAAACTTTTATGCCGTTTAATATCTAATGGGTGGGTGAGCCAATTAGATCCTATAATAGGTAGCCAATGAGCCATTGGATTGCTTTTAATAATAAACACAAAAGACTTTGGTGTTTTTAAAGGATCTTAAAATATGTGTTTTTGCTTCATACGCTCGTGATGGTTTCAATTGTCATTACATAGTGGTATTTAGAATATTTGTATCATCGATGCCTGCGAGCTGAAAGAGGGTTGTATATCAGTTCACAAAACGCCATTAAACGCCGACTAGACCTGCTTTACGGCGGAGCGACAATGTTCCGCCGGTAGTTGCTTTGTATTGGCGCCGGTTACGACATTAGCGGCCTCGCTTTACTACGCCGGCTTTCGCCGATATTGTTCACTTTGAATTGAAAACTATTATGATAAGTATTGAATACCTAATGGGTGGGTGAGCCAATTAGCTCCTATAATAGGTAGCCAATGAGCTATTGGATTGCTTTTAATAATAAACAGAGGAGACTTTGGTGTTTTTAAAGGATTGTAAAATATTTGTTTTTGCTTTTGACGCTCTTGATGGTCTTAATTCTCATTAAAAAGGGATATTTAAGATATTTGTATCATCAAAGCCTGCAAACTTCAAGAAGACTGTACATTAATTCATAAAACGCCATTAAACGCTGACTAGACCTGCTTTACGGCGGAGCGACAATGTTCCGCCGGTAGTTGCTTTGTATTGGCGCCGGTTGCGACATTAGCGGCCTCGCTTTACTACGCCGGCTTTCGCCGATATTGTTCACTTTGAATTGAAAACTATTAGGCCGTTTAATATGTAATGGGTGGGTGAGCCAATTAGCTCCTATAATAGGTAGCCAATGAGATATTGGATTGCTTTTAATAATAAACACAGGAGACTTTGGTGTTTTTAAAGATTCTTAAAATATTTGTTTTTTGCTTTTGACGCTCTTGATGGTCTCAATTGTCATTGAAGAGGGGTATTTAAGATATTTGTATCATCAAAGCCTACGAGCTTCAAGAAGACTACATTAATTCATAAAACGCCATTAAACGCCGACTAGACCTGCTTTACGGCGGAGCGACAATGTTCCGCCGGTAGTTGCTTTGTATTGGCGCCGGTTGCGACATTAGCGGCCTCGCTTTACTACGCCGGCTTTCGCCGATATTGTTCACTTTGAATTCAAAACTATTAGGGCATTTAATAACTAATGGGTGGGTGAGCCAATTAGCTACTACAATATACAGGTATTCTAATTGGTTAATAGACGTTGAGCCATATTATTACTTTTACTAATTTACATATGACTTCTTGGTGTTTTTGAAGGATCTAAAAATAATTTTGTTTTTGCTTTTGACGCTCTTGATGATCTCAATTGTCATTAAAAAGGGATATTTAAGATATTTGTATAATCAAAGCCTGCGAGCTTCAAGAAGACTGTAAATTAATTCATAAAACGCCATTAAACGCCGACTAGACCTGCTTTACGGCGGAGCGACAATGTTCCGCCGGTAGTTGCTTTGTATTGGCGCCGGTTGCGACATTAGCGGCCTCGCTTTACTACGCCGGCTTTCGCCGATATTGTTCACTTTGAATTGAAAACTATTAGGGCATTTAATATCTAATGGGCGGGTGAGTCACTAAGCTTATTTAATAGCCATAGAATCGCATTAAATAATATAGAGAGGAGTTCTTCGCGTTTTTAAAGGTTCTAAAAATAGTTTCGTTTTTGCTTTAGACGCTTTTGATGGTCTCAATTGTCATTATATTTGGGATAATCATGCTATTTCCATCACCATAGACTACTGGCTTTAACGAGGCTGTACATCGGTTCATAAAACGCCATTAAACGCCGACTAGACCTGCTTTACGGCGGAGCGACAATGTTCCGCCGGTAGTTGCTTTGTATTGGCGCCGGTTGCGACATTAGCGGCCTCGCTTTACTACGCCGGCTTTCGCCGATATTGTTCACTTTGAATTGAAAACTATTAGGCCGTTTAATATGTAATGGGTGGGTGAGCCAATTAGCTTATTTAATAGCCATAGAATCGCTTTAAATAATATATAGAAGAGTTCTTCGCGTTTTTAAAGGTTCTAAAAATAGTTTCGTCTTTGCTTTAGACGCTCTTGATGGTCTCAATTGTCATTTTATTTAGGATCATCATGCTATTTCCATCACCATAGACTACCGGCTTTAACGAGGCTGTACATTGGTTCATAAAACGCCATTAAACGCCGACTAGACCTCCTTTACGGCGGAGCGACAATGTTCCGCCGGTAGTTGCTTTGTATTGGCGCCGGTTGCGACATTAGCGGCCTCGCTTTACTACGCCGGCTTTCGCTGATATTGTTCACTTTGAATTGAAAACTGTTAGGGCATTTAATAACTAATGGGTGAATGAGTCAATTAGCTTATTTAATAGCCATAGAATTGCTTTAAATAATATACAGAGAAGATATTCGTGTTTTTAAAGGTTCTAAAAATAGTTTCGTTTTTGCTTTAGACGCTTTTGATGGTCTCAATTGTCATTATATTTGGGATAATCATGCTATTTCCATCACCATATACTACTGGCTTTAACGAGGCTGTACATCAGTTCATAAAACGCCATTAAACGCCGACTAGACCTGCTTTACGGCGGAGCGACAATGTTCCGCCGGTAGTTGCTTTGTATTGGCGCCGGTTGCGACATTAGCGGCCTCGCTTTACTACGCCGGCTTTCGCCGATATTGTTCACTTTGAATTGAAAACTATTAGGCCGTTTAATATCTAATGGGTGGGTGAGCCAATTAGCCCCTTTAATAGCCAATGAGCCATTGGATTGATTTTTAATAATAAACAGAAGAGCCCTTGGCTATTTTAAAGGACCTAAAAATGTTTTTGTTTTTGCTTTTGACGCTCTTGGTGGTATCAATTGTCATTAAAGAGGGGTATTTCAGACATTTGTATTATCAATGCCTGTGAGCTTAAACGTGGCTGTACATTGGTTCATAAAACGCATGCTAGACCTGCTTTACTGTGTTCTGTGTGTTGCTGACAATGTTCCGCCGGTAGTTGCTTTGTATTGGCGCCGGTTGCGACATTAGCGGCCTCGCTTTACTACGCGCCGGCTTTCGCCGATATTGTTCACTTTGAATTGAAAACTATTAGGCCGTTTAATATGTAATGGGTGGGTGAGCCAATTAGATCCTATAATGGTAGCCAATGAGCTATTGGATTGCTTTTAATAATAAACAGAGGAGACTTTGGTGTTTTCAAAGGATCTTAAAATATTTGTTTTTGCTTTTGACGCCCAAGATGGTTTCAATTGTCATTACATAGTGGTATTTAAGTTATTTGTATCATCAAAGTCCGCGAGCTTAAAGAGGGTTGTACATCAGTTTATAAAACACCATTAAACGCCGACTAGACCTGCTTTACGGCGGAGCGACAATGTTCCGCCGGTAGTTGCTTTGTATTGGCGCCGGTTGCGACATTAGCGGCCTCGCTTTACTACGCCGGCTTTCGCCGATATTGTTCACTTTGAATTGAAAACTATTAGGCCGTTTAATATGTAATGGGTGGGTGAGCAAATTAGCTACTACAATATACAGGTATTCTGATTGGTTAATAGCCTTTGAGTCATTGGATAGTACACAGAAGAGCACTTGGCGTTTTTGAAGGAACAAAAAATATTTTTGATTTCTCTCTTAACGTTCGTGATGGTTTCAATTGACACTCAGGGTGACAATCCACCAAAGCAGAGATGTGAGAGCGGAGAGCGAATGTGCCGTACGTAGCCAATAGGATTTCAGTTTTGAGACGGTCACTTTTTAAGCCAATAGAGTTTTGGTTTACGACACTCACCACTTTGGTGGAGTCTCACCTTCATACCTATCTTATTACCGGTAAGAGTCTAAAGGAACATACCAATAACGTTATCTAGCCGTGGTTGGAAGGACATTACTGTTCAAAGTTTCACGTGTCCTATATTAATAGATCGACGTCGGGAACGGCTCATAAAAACCCATTCAATCCTCTTTTATGGGGTAATGACAATGTTACACCAGATAACGGTGTTCTTTGCATTGTGGTAACCTAATTTGTATGCACGCGTGATATTTTAGTTAAGTAAGGACACATTTTGTTATACCTATGCATTTGCATACGTAAGTTGCTGATTAATATGATGACTTGAATTTTCAAGTCAGCAGATTTAACATCATATTTCAAGTATCTCCGAGAGCTCTAGGCAGGAAACTTAAAGGAGATACAGAAGACAGGCAGAACTGGCACCTTCTGTTAACTGTATACACTATACATACTCGTAGTTAGGTAAAGTATTATTTTTCGCTTGCCTTTCTAACTGACGTACCTATCTGTTTTTTTTTCGAAACTGTGTTAACATATATTAAGATTGAAAAATTGATTAAGATGGTGTTAATAACTCAGTTCATAGTATAGCTCATAGATGCGTCAGTTTGTGAGGTATGCGACGATTTAGTTGCTTGCGATTTTTTAGCGATTGCACACGGACAGTATATGTATAGTAAAGACCCTATTACATAAATTCCTTGGACTAACACACCAATTGCCTAGCCCCAAACTAAGCTCGAAGCATTTACTATGGATACCAGGGAACGGATAGACATACTTAAATACTTTTATAAACAACTATGACTCGAGTACAAATGCCGATGTTCATCACACAAACATTTGCCCCTAGCGGGATTCGAACCCGCGACCTTTGGTTTTGTAGCCAGGGTCTCTAGCCACTCGACCAACGCGCCTGTCAGCACATAAATAAATTTACAAATTATTTCTGAGATGAAATTCCTCCATACCAATTTCTTGCAGAGTAGCTGCAACCATTTAGTCTTTCACTCCACTCCTATAGATTCAGATATCGTCTCGACTGCTTTTGGCAGAGATTAACTGCGGTTAAAATAAACCTCCGTTATTTTGCAGCGGACGAAATATCGGCAAACATTAGCAAAAAATGCTCTAAAGGATTTATGTGTTTATTTTTCTCTGAAATAAATTGAGAAAGTAGAAAGTTGGTTCGTTATTATGACTTCCCTTAGCTTCAGAGGGGCAGGCCACATTTTTTTCTTACTAACAAATGTAAGTACTCTTTGAACGTACTTTTAAAATTATTTATATTACTATTCAATCAATCTGCTTGTCTTATTATTGAATAAATAATAAGACAAGCAGATTGCACCTAATGGCAAGCGCCACATCTGCCCAAGATAGTAGTATTGCAAAAGAAATCCATATCCGGCCAGCAGTATTCGATACACTACGATTCACGAAAGATAACCCAAAAGACATCTGCCTGCATTTACACTTCAGAAGAAAAAAACTGTAGACCGACTTGAATGAAATTATATTTTTATGTTAAGTAAATCATGTGTAAAGGTTTGATCAACTTTTAACGCCTACGCTTCACCCCGCACTTTAAATGCCCAAATAGGCCAATTTGCAGATTTTCTAGCTATAATGTTTCTTAGGTAATTAAATGAAAAATCGTGTAAATATCAAAGCACATCATTGAAGCTCCTAGAACTCCAAGAAACCGTCCTATGTGTAAATATTTCCGTCAAGTCTCTATCTTCGCTTGTTATCTTGATTTGTAGTTCACTCGGGGCCTTATAAAAATAAAAGCAAGGAGCCCTTATAATATGTTATACTGCGCGCTCAAATGGTGTGTAGGAAACTTTATAACTACGATTCGTGGGTAACAACATGAATTAGTGGGTATTTTAGCTTTACGAGAGTAACATCATACTGAGGGGAGTTTTTTGTAGAGGAAAATGGGGTATTGAATATTATTTTCTGGTGAAGTTCATATTTTATTTTTTTGGTTGAATATTGACTAGCAAAATACATGGGCAATCAGTTAATATTATGGCTTTCAGGCAACTGACAACCAAAAAAAAGAAAAAGTCAAAAAAGAAATAGCCTCGAAGTTTATCTACGTGAATAAATAGTTCTAGTCGCCATCAAAATCATATCACCTTTTAAACCTCCTTCAGACTGTTAGGTTTATTATGCACGTAGTCACCATAAGACTACTTTGACTATCAGGTTGGTAACTATGTTTAAAGATCATGTATCCAAGATAGAGAAATAATCCGATATTCCATCGCGCACTAGAGGTTCGGTGACTCGTTTCTTTGTCGCACCTTCAAAAACTGGAATAGTCTACCTGCGTATGTGTTCCTTCATCGCATCTGCGACACTTGTGCGGTTGTGATCACTTACCTTCAGGTGTCCCTCTTGTTTGTTTGCCTCCCTTTTACATAAAAGAAAAAGTCAAATGTGTTTATGCATACCGACCGTGAGGAAAAACGACGGGTTATGCAGGACTCAAGGCCTCAGAGTTTAACTAACTTGCTAACTGGCTTTAATTTAAGGGGTTTTTCTTTCCAAGATAGAGACAAATAAACAAGAATGTAATGTAATGTAGGATATCGCACTATGAGGCTGAATTGCGCCGAGCAAGGCATCCGAGCGGCGCAGTAAATCCCACAGTGCATTTAGCCGCGTGACGTCACGGCGTTATTGTCTGACACGCACGGAACGGGCATTACACAGTGAAGTGTAAAACAGTGATGATTTTGGCCTATCCCATCATTTTTATATTATATAAGAACGACTAGACCTATTCCCAACGATGAAAATCTTCTAGGATTGTCTTTGGGTTTGAGGCCAAGGGCTGATTTACTAATGCACTGACAACTAGCCTAGTTATTGTCTGACACGCACGGAACGGGCATGCCATAATGTTAGAGTGTCTAAAAGTGACAATTTGGCAATTCCGTCCATCGTTGAATCTTTCTAACATCTGCAACAAGACCAAGCAGAAAGAGAAGTGGAAGGTTTTTTTGAGAAAAATTGACAACTCTTGGAAACAGGCGCGAGAGGTAATTTTTACTGTTATATGTAAGCTTTCATAAGATCCTCCTGGCAAAGCAATCGGCTATAGCGGGCAATACATGGAGTATCGAACAATTTTGATGTGATAGCAACTAGTCACAACCGAAAAGATCAAGCATCATCAGACCAATGCTTTCAAATTGCTTGTCCAGATTCTATTACACGACACTGCACGCACACACGTATTACAGACAGTCGTAGCCGGTCTGCTAGTGAGTTTTTCGAATCCGATCCGATTTTTCATCTAAACCAGAGATTTGGACCTGCCCATGATTTTATTGCCTCGTATAGCCACTGCACTACGAAGACAGTCAACTCACTACAGATTTCTCCAAATCCATCTCAACATTCCTCACTGCCGTATTCCACCGTGTGGCTAAGCCCGGCATATTCCATTGCATTACGAACCAAGCCGGTTACATATTCAAGTGATGCAATAAATCCCTAAGTTACCTGCGAACTGCCCGCGCTGCCGCAAGATCTACGCCACTGTTTTAACTGCGATTCGCTAACTTTATGATCAGCGTCGGAATAATAATGTTTTCTATCTGTTTAAGATACAAAGCCTAGCAGCCGCCAAGCCCTTTTGATACTTATTGTAAATAGTTATATAATATATTTTTTATGTTATATGGAGGCAAACGAACAACCCTCTTGTTCGTTTGCCTGATGGTAAGTGATCACCGCTGCCTATGGACATCAACAACCACACAAGGGTCGCAGATACATTGCCTCTTTAAGAACCCCATACCCTCCCCAACTGAGCTCTGGCAACCTTACTCATCAGCAGAAACATAGCACATCAGTAACGAAGTGCTGTTTCACTGTGGTCTTCTTTCTGTAAGGTGAAGATACTTCCCCAGATGAGCGGCTCATTCAAGTCAAAGTTCTACTAAGCTCTACGTTTCTTTAAATATAATAAGAAAACTTGTTGGAAAATTGCTAAGGTATAGTCCAGAACGACAAGAGGACTTTGTGGAATTTGAGTAACATATACGTGAGAAACCTCCACCAAGAAGAAGAAAATGTCAATAGAAAGGTTGCTTGACGAAATAAAGGTCTGCTTTCACATATACCATGTAATTGCCTGTCAAATTAAGTTAACCCTCACATATTGTTATCGCAAACTCGTCAAGCTAAACGAGTCTAAAGAATTCTTCGACGATAAATCGTGACGCCATCATTTTTCATCCTATCGCACGAGCCTGTTACCGCTATTAACTTTACACAACTAATCAATGCCTAACAGCTGTCAATCAGAACAAAAGCCTACATGTGATAAATAACGATACGGCATGTTATTTATCTACGGCATGATAAAAAGGAAGTTAGTCCAATTTGAGGACCCAATTTTGACACATGGAACTTGAAAACTGACCCTAGTCTACATTGAGCAACGATTGATAGTGTTCTATGAATAGGTGCTCAATTTTGACTACAAAATGTTCCACGTTGCGGGTGTTTCAACGGTGAAGATATGTGGAGCAACAGATTCCATATATCTCTACCGGTAGCTATAATTGGAAAAACATCCTAGTATTCCTACCAGTGGGGTTAAAATCAGTGGGGATATGTGGAATAGGTGCAAAATTGGGTGCAGAAAGTGGATTACTACTAAAAAAGGGACCTGTTGCCGCGACAAAGGGAATTGGCCCTTCCGTTATTCTAGACATGACTCACTTTAATGTTACGGGTTACGGGTTTATTCCCTGGAGAGCTATTCTTTAAATATGTAGGTTTTGAGGTTTTCCCAATATGGAAACCTTGAGCGTACTCGAAGCTGCGAAAGTCGAAGTGTAAGGTCAATCGGATCAGGAAACAATTCTCTGGAATATTGTTCTTAATAACATTTTTAATGTAACCTTTAACGGCTGTTTATTTGTTGTCATTCTTAGTAAACAGTCAGCCTTAAAAACTTCTATGTAAAGATACTTTAATAATATTCAGCATGACCTTGGCTAGCAGTGGACTATTTATAACAGGACGAGGTTGACAAAGATGAAAATATACAGTACCTACACTTTTAAACCTGCCTCCGAGGTGCGGTGGTTAACTCAAACCTCGGAGGTCGTGGGTTCGCACGCAGAGGAACACTTTTTGAAGAGAGTTAATTTTGTACATTCTCCTCAATTACAGCTCAGTATCACAGCGAAAACATCTCTACCAAAAGCCATGATACGATATACAAGCTAGTACTAATAAAAACCGGAATTACTGAAACAAAAAGTCGGGAGCTGTAAAAACGACACGACAACAATGTCGCCAGCCGCGGTGACCGCAAAAACTTTAACGGTATCTTTTATCGGCCATTTGCTTGTAATGGTCCGTCCTTTGTCCTGTCTACCGTCTAATCTTTTAAGCACTTTCCTTAATATCTGACATTGTAAAGGGAATAAATAATGTCGGAGGCATATGCTTTGAGTGAGGAGGCTTGAGCTGGTTTTCAGATTGTCATTCCGAAAGTTCTACTTGAGTAATGTTGAAGACGCACATATCTATTTGGGAAACTCTGAATTAAGAATGCTTAAGTCAAAATAACATATTACATGCATTCACAGAAGCTATTATATAACTAAATTTTGAAGTTAAGATTTTAGATTATTTCTACAAACATCTGTTTCCTTCGCTGTCTTACCATATTTTTGACTCTACCTTGTGGTGCGCATATTGACTACGCATCCAATACCTAAGTAAACCGTAAGCTACGTTTCTAAATTGAAATCCTGAAGAACCGAATAGAATTCCAACCCCAAAAGAAATGCAGTCTCTCTTTTCGATGCAAATAGTTAAGTATTGTTTTCAATTGTTGCAAAGTCGCCTTTGAAACACTCAAAAGACTTCGAAAGCGCGGCTAAAGGGATTCAATTTAATTAAAAGAAACTTCACCTGGATTTGAACTCCGAGCCTTTTAGAGGCTTTCTTTGTGCCTTTTTTGAACTGGTGGATCGCTTAAAACTTAAAACTCTTCGATAGTGATAGCGTTTGGATTGACTGTTTGAGTGAAATAACTTGCAACTTGAGAATTTTAATTTATCGCATTTAAGTTGCACTTATTAATTGAATAGCAATCATTAGAGTCAATAGAGAGGCCTTTGTCTAACAGAGAACTGACAAACTTATTTAATTCAGATACTGAATTTGATGATAATGACATAAAATATCTTAAGCTTATTTATCTTAAAGGCCTTACTAATTAAAGCAAAACATATGAGCTCTAGAATATACAATATAAAAGCTCAAATATGCACAGTAGGTGCTTATTCATTTATTAGAACAATATCATAATGAATAAATAGCATCTCAACAAACATACAGAAACTTGATTTAGTAAGGCAGCCAATGGCGTTCTCGTTATGGAGGCAAAATCCAAGCGACAATTAACGCTAACAGAGCAAAGGATTATGTAATCATATTGCAAAATTAATTACAAAACAAGCTTTGTTAACCTGAAAATTCAAGTAACATGCCGTTGAAAACACGATGCAAGTGAAATTATTATTAGATTGTTAATGGAATGCTTTTAGATTAAACGTAACGATAGTAATTAGATATTCTGTTGTGTTGCTCACAGTAAAATTACATTATATTTGCCGAGAATATAAATCCAAGACTATAAAGTATATAAACTAAATTTGGATAAACAGGTTAGTGGTTTATCAAATTTAAAATGTGAAACTCAAAAACGCTCCAGACCACAGAGATGTTAGGCAAAAATTGTAAAATAAATTACCAGTTGAGAAAAATTCGTCCATTAGTATATGAAATATAAACGTGCTCTCTTTTTGACAAATGCGCTCATTTATATGGCAGTATTTGCTTTTGTATGGCCTTTGGTGAGAGATATGTGATATAGGTTCAAATGGGATTAAAACCCAACTGATTAAAACATAAGTAGGTACAATGTTACTTAATCAGATTATTTAGGAAACGCCTTGACGAGCCGTGGTCTCGAGGTCCTGGAGTCGATTCCCGAATCTTGCAAAGTTGTACACCGGTTTTTCTCAACACAGTATTTTGGCAAGTATGTAAAAAAATCTTAAACCCATTTTGGAACCAAAACAAATATTTAAAATGGTGAAGATTTTCGTCCTACGGCGTTTGATTTATTTATAAAACAAGAGTCTGACTTTAGGTATAAATCTACGTCAGTAGAAACAAATATTTTGTGCACAATTAAACAAGAAGAACTGAATAAAATTCCATTGTGGCCATCTCAAGTCCAGCTCAGGGTAGCTCCCTAATTAGAAAAACATTATCTTATCTCCCCTAAAAACCTGTCACACGCACGAATTATCCTTTAAATGTGCAAATATCACAATGTTTTTTCAATTAAGTGCTAAACTAATCAACCCATTCGCTCAATGTTTGTACAGGATAATACTCGCTTTATTTTATTGTTTACCATCCCTCACCAATTTGGTAAAGAAAACAATTGGTAAGTAATGGTTGTTAAGGGGAGTTCTGTTTATAAACAACTGGGAACTTTCCCTCTATTTATCACAAGCTCAAAACAAAAACCAGGAACTGTCATGGAGCCTATAAATAAGGTTGTTTTCGGGAATTTTGGCAAATCAATCAGATTGGAGAAATTTCTTATCTGATGCTTTGTTGAAGAAAAATGGAAATGTTCTCAACTTTAATGCATGTATGTATGTATAAAATCACTTAAAAATTTTTTCAGTGATTTTATATACAATTTTAACGTAGTTTCTCGCTGCAATATGATTTAGTCAATATTTCATAACATAAAATGTTTTTTATTAGGAAGGGATATTTCTGCGAGTACGAGGATTTGTAAAAGCAAGACGAAAAAAATCAAATATTATTTTCAAAATGATTTTGCGACGTAGGCTAGTCAATGGATAAAAATAAAAAGCAATTATGCTGACAACTTTCACAATTCATGAGATTCAATCAACATACATAGCTCATACTAAGAACAAACTTCATCGATTCCTACTTACGCAAGCGCTTTCTTAGTACAAACATCACGAATGCGATCTCATAAAATATCAGAAACTCGCTAGGATTTGTTGCCACCTCCGAAAGAGCTGCGAATGCGATTGTGATGGCATGGCGCATCGAAGGGAAATTGATAGGAACAACTTAGCCCATTCTTCAAACGAGGCCTGCGCCAATTGCAAAGTCAGTCCACTTTGAGCACCCAGTTTTAGAGCACCCGCAACTTGAGCACCTAGCCTAGAGTGCCACTTTGAGCGTCGATTGATAGTTTTGGTAGGCGCTCAAAGTAAAGTAAATATTTCGCTGCAGGGCAAACGTGTCCATCATTTGAAATGTTATCGTTACAAAGATGGCTGTGGCTCATCACAATAAATCAATAAAATAAAATAAAAATATTTTATTCCGGACAATATTAATCCATATGGGTTAGTTACAAATAGTCAAACAACTTTGTTAGTAACAATTTAGAGAATAAAGAAACTGATTTGCTTTGAAAAATTACCTGTTCAGCCACTAGACATCAAGGCTGCGGATTAGGGTTCGTGATCAGCCGCTGCACAAAGCACTTCTATAGCAGAGATGTGTACCTATCCGCTATTGTGCCCAAGATACTGTGCCAAATGCAGCTTGGTGATTGCAAGCCCGGGCAGTTTCGGTAAGTCCGACACACATTTTCCCCAAAACCAGGACCTCGAGATTACGGCCCAGCACTTAAACCACGACAATCGATGCATCGTGGCGCTCAAAGTGGAATAAAGCAGGTGCTCTATGTGCGGATGTTCTTAAACTGGGTGCTTCAAGTGGACTACCGCCGCTCGCTCACTCCCGTGATTAACTCGGGGATAAGGCAATTCATCGAAAGAACAAGTTTATTACTTTCAAGTTCGCCGTAAGCGAGGGCTGAATATTCGGGCACAATGGGCCCCAATTACAGAAAACGTAAAGATTCGAAATTTTCCAAAGTTTTCATCGGTGCCGCGATGGTTAATCTCGTTTGTAAGTTTGATTATGGTTTATGTGATCGTGGTTATTTCTAGTAAAAGTTTAATAACGTAATAAGTAATTAGACAGCTTATTCCATACTTGCATAAACGATATTGTCATTGAACATCGGCATATAAATTTTAAGCATTATACATATCCATATACTAAGTTAATAAAGCGAAAACTTTATTCTTTTGTTTGGTTTTGGAAACTTAAAACCTCGCGGACGGACTCGTGGGTGGCCGCTAGTAGAAAAATACAGACCAACGCTATTGAAAACTATAATGGGTTCCTTAATTCTAATCTAAATAAAATAAAAATGCATACGCGCTGCTGTTTGATTTTTTCGACATCTTGCATGGTCAGCATGAACAAGACCCAACATATTTTGGCACAAATGACTTGACCAAACAAATGCCAAGTCTACTAGGACTAAGCCATCAAAAACAGAGTTAAACTAACAGCAATCCAGAGTATTGATTGTTGTAGTAGTGTTCCAGGAAATGTGCTAGTCAAAATTGTATCAAACACTGTTTCTCGTAGCTACATTGATAAAACTCTCGCCCCAACAACATTTATAAAAAATTGAGTTTTAAATGGGAAGTAATCCCAAAAAAAATTCGCAGGACGAAATATTCTCCGAATGATATTGGTTTTCGAAGCTACTATGGTTTACAATGACTGTTGGTATTGCTATGATATGGTTAATCTCTACTATGCTATGCTATGGTTGACTACAGAACAATTCCAGGAATTCTCTAGTGTTTTGCTCTGATGTTGCAATGCCAATCAAGTATACTTTTGAAACCAACTACAATACAAAACTCAATGCTTCTTCCTTTTATCAGAACAAAAAAGAAATGTATAATTCTGCTAAATATTCTCGCATTCTGCAGAATTTCAGTATTTCTTTTCGCTGTATGTGGAATGTTCCACTCATTTCAAATATTTTTGGTTCATTCACCTAACTCTTTAAACAAGATCCCAGGTCCTATGTCCAAGGTTTGGGGTTTTTCAGACGAATGTTCGGAACTGATGTGACAAACAAACAAATCACAACCCGCGCAAGCCATATTGCTGCGACACAAGGACTCGCCCAACGATCTGATACGAGGTGCATTGACGTCGATCGTAATCTTGTATCCGTCGCCTCTTCACAAATCCGGTATTACGAATACGTCTTTGAATTTGAAATTAGGAGTGGGAAAGGAACTGTGAGTAGGACGGTAGCAGACAGTTGTAAGCTATCTTGGTGGATGATCTGGCTACTATTATTGAGAGGTTTGGGATTATAGTGTAAACTTTTGTGGAGAAAAAAATATCTAAAGGCAATAAAATAATTAAACAGAGGTCAATAATTTGGGTTAAAAGCTACAACTTTTTCGGAGAAAAACTGAATGCTGTTTATTCCTAATCCTAATATAGCTACACATTTTTTGATATCTCAGCGATGAAGAGTTTCAAAAAGTATTTTTTCACTGACTTCATCTAGGAACATTTACAACTCTGTATTACAATACATATAATAAAATAGAAATAAATATTGCCAAAACATTTTTTGGCTTGTGTGTTTCTTTATACGACCCAGAGCTTACAAAGAAAGAAACGATTGTATATTTTTGTGCTGTTCGTGCTCTATATACGGCAAACAGATGCAATTCTAGTATTTTATCAACATTTCCAATAGCAGCACCACTATTTTAATCCTATCCCGATCTACGTGCTTCATTAGCCAGTCTCAAAACCTATTTAGTTTTCCGATTCGTGTTTAATTCAAACCCCACTCCGCTTAAACACGATGAAGTTTTAAAAGGAGAACTGCTTGTGTATGCAAGATTCGACCTGCAACGTGTTGCCAGCCTGATTGGTTGTCTGCTAAATTGTATTTTATGCATTTGAGAGTAATTGCGTGTTGGAAGTTTATTTATTTATCTGAAATGGATGTTTTGTGGATTTGTTTGACATTTTTGTAAATGTTTAGTTGAGTGGTTTAAACTATTTCAATCTATCTTTTGGTGAACTGTTTTAGGGTAGCGTAGTGTGTATTGCGGTTAATATTAATATTTTATGAATTTAAAGGGCAGGAGGGCATAATGTATTTAATGTGGCAAGCGTACTTTTGCATTAGGTCCTAATGTTGTATACCTACTCTTGTATACCTACTGATTCGGTTAAAATAATGTAACGTACTAATCACAGTTCAGGTACATTGATAACTAGCGACCACTCGCGACTCTACGGGTTTTTTTTGTTTCCGTACGCATTGTGTTATAGCTTAAAGTCCTCCTGGTCACATGATCTATCCAACACAAAAATATTTTTTTCATTTCGGACCAGTAGTTCCTCAGATTAGCGTTATTAGGTTAGTTCAAACAAACAAACTCTTCAGCTTTTTTACATGTATTAGTATATAGATATTATCTTTCATTACTTTATACACCAGAATTTATTTTTTCTTTTCTCCGAACTTAACTGCATTTTTTTACCACAAAAAGTACCAACCACATTTACCCTTCCGCAAACCTAGCAACACAGTGTCAAGGGTACCCACCCTATGCTTATGGAACCGCTGAATGCTATGGAGGAATTGAAAATAGAGCCCTTGTTATTTCGAGTACATGTGGAGTGGAATACAAAGGGGGAACATTGTCTCTGCGCTTGTTACCGCCGCTCCAGACGTCTGATAACAAACCGCGGGGACATGCAAGAAGAATAAAATTATTGAAAAAACTCTGGAAGTCTTCGATGGATTTGAATGTTTTTGTTTCGGTGAATTGAATGTTTGGGATGAATATGAAGCAAAATAGAGATTTGAAGACAAGTTAAAATCATTTGGTGAATAAAGACGCATAATCATACTGTTATTATACATGTTAAAGTTTGTTTGTTTGGATGTTTGTCCGTCAATCACGCTGAAACTACTACGAATTTTGATGAAATTTGGTATACATACATTCAGTGTATTGCCTGATTAAGGTAAGGTATTTTATCTCGATTAAATGCTGCCATGGGATAAAACAGGCAGCTCGATAATTCCATGCAGGCAAAGCCACTGGCCGCGGGACTTTAGCCCATAACACAATCGGAACAATAAGTTTTTAAAACGAACCATCATCATTAGACTATCGCTGTCCAGTGTTGGACTAAACTAAACAACTCACAAGGACTACATGCCTAAATTAAGAGCCAAACGAATTCGTCTATGTTTCAGTAAGTTACTTCAAGGCATAGTAATAGCTCAATGCTTCTAAGGCATAAAAGTATTAGTAGACTAAAAGTGCGCCTGCCAATTAGTAAAGTTGGTGAGCCAAATCAATAACTTCCAAAGCACACTTTGTTCGACCCGGAAATCAAACTCGGGACCTCGAGACTCAAACACAAGGCCTTCCAAAATGCATGGACTCCATTGTTTATTCAGCACTATTTATATAGGGGCGAATAGTGGACGACGAAGGATTTCCTGGACGGGATATTTACTGCGAAATCATAAATCCTGGTTGTTGACAACGATTCGTTGATTGGGTTTCTATGTTTTATTTGTGGACTTTAGTTATCGCTATAGATTTAAATCGTTAGATTTGCCCTGACAACAGAATCATCATCATCATCATCGACATATGGATAATCATAATTCGCTATGCTATTATTTTGATTGACGAGACGTACGTTGGTAAGTATACTCAACGCTGTATCGTGAGAAAAGTTTTGTCTCTTTTTTATTACTGATTTTTTGCAATATTTACTTTTTTGTGCATTGTCCATTCCTTCATTCCATTACTACGAAATAAATAATAAATTATAAATCAAAACTAAATATGTATAGGTAATTTAAACACTAACGCATGAAACCTACCCTATAGTTTTATTTGTCTCTTTAGAATTATTAGTGCACTTTGAAAAGGCATTTGGAAATCATTTCATTAATTTTAGAGCACGTCAAAGTATGGAGAGGGCAAATCTAACAATTTAAATGGACTGGATCCTATAGATAGAGGATAAGGGGATGATTACCTAATGGGACATAAGATACTTTCCATCATTATCAAATCGAAATCGTTATATCAGAAGATTTTATTCCCAGAGATAATTAGACAGTGGCATTTTCTATAATTGTAAGTTCTACAAAAGATCATTATAATAAAGATTTTGCTAATGAGACGAATTTATTTTCGATGTCGTTTAATCACTAAGGTACACATGAATTGACCTCATTAAAGAATTTCACTTTTAATGTATCTAATGACGTCCTGAAACAATGATGCTCATAATTTACTTTCTTTAAGACAATAATAATCTTTCTAAAACGGTCATAAATTTGTGATCGTAGAGGTCATTATTAGTTCCATTTCTATTCCCAGAAAAAGCAAGCCTAGCGTTTCATGGCAAATTCGCATTTTGTTAGCGATGTGATTAATTCTGAATATTCCTCTAGCTAGATGGTGTATAAAAGTATATAAGTTTTGCTCATTATGCGAGTCAATTCGATTGTAATTAGAGGGAGACGTAAGTAATTAGGAACAGGATATTAGACATGGCGCAATCAAAGCCGCTTACTGAAGCGATGTAACTCTTTGCTAGGGATGGGATGAGATTACTCACAGTGACTTATAATTAGCAGTGACTTAGTAATAGGTACATAAATGTATATGTTATGTCTAAGTAACACGTAGTAGGTATAGAATTTTGACAAATAGTTCACATAACAACCGTCATCAAATTACTCCAGACGGTATGAACTAAAAGTACATGAGCGAGTCAATTTCATTGTAATTAGGAAGTCGTACGTAATTGGGAGCAGGATATTAGATATGGCGCAACCAAAGCCTCTTTTTGTAGCGATGTAACTCCTTCCTAGGGATGGTATGTGGGTACTCACAATGACTTTATTAGAGTGCTTTGGTTAAGTAATAGTACATAAATCCAAATGACAGTAAGTTCTTTTATAAATATGAATACTTTTAAGTGAAGGTTGCAAGATATTTATTAATGGCATAATCTGTATCTGTAAAAATCTTTGCGGTCGCTCAACAAGCTTATGATCATCGTCTACATTTCGATTAAAACGTCTCAATTGCTCAATAATACATGTTACTTAAGTCGTTTTAATGCAATACAATATGAGATATACTGTAAAAAAAATATTGAAAGCAAAGAGTGATTTCGTGAACTCAGTTTGAAATAATATTTATGACGTAGTCACGGAATATCGTCACTGGATATAATGAGCGCACATCACTTGCCTAGAAATTGTCTCATCATCTAATATTCAGTTTGTTGACGCGGTAATCTTGCCTCTTTGTGAAGTGTATTTAGTAAACATTGATGCAATGTTGTGTTCTACATGGTCTTGTGACAGAATTGTCGTCGTGGCATGAGTATTAAAATTATTCCTTTTGTTCATAAGTTTGAAAACACACTATGCCGAAATTACGGTCGCGACATTTTGTTTAGAAAGTGCAAAGCCGCGCAACCTCGGTCGCGTAATTTCAGCCTGGTGTGTCCCCACACTTTAAGGATATGGTAGTTGGGTCGCCAATAGAAAGCTGGTTAGCTATCTTAGAAAAGAAGATATAACGGGAGTCCTACGTACCGTACCTAATTTGGTAGTTCATTTTTGTCACAATCCCCCTTTAGGGCACCATTTGCGCCGAAATGCCTAAGATAAACATCACCCATACGGTCCTTGATCTATAATAAAGATAAAGATATTTATTCAGCAATTAGATTTACAAGGAAATTCTTTTGCACGTCTTTTTTTTTACTACTAACACTAACACTTCGATGTGAATGCCCTGCTGAGAAGAAGTGCCGGAAAAACTCAAAGTTAGCCTTTTTCTTAAAATATCATTGATATTACATTGAAATGTGTCTTGTTTTCGAGCGGGGAACTAAATGCATCCAACAAGCCATTTTTGGCATTATTAATCTATTAAAAGTGATACTTTTCTGTTGTGATTTTAATAACATTAAGTAACAATCAGCTTATTTCCACAAATCTTCAAATCCAATCGCTGTTATTTCAAACCCAAAAACAAAAGACACGTGTTAGGTCTTAAATCGTTGACAATCCATAATTTACTGACCACTAAGGCTCCCCGGGACTAGGACAAATTTATAAATTATACCATCGAGCGTAGTTCCAATAGAAGATCCGATACGACAAAGTTTATTCACGCAACTCATATTTTTCATGAAAATGCTGCTGGACTTAAATAAAGCAATCATTGCTTGTAAGACTTTTAAATGCTTGTCGTGAAAAAAAACATTTTTAAAAAACATTTTCACTGAGATGTTTATCATCCTCGTTATTTTTAACCTAAAAAACAGTCAAACTTTAAGAAGTCACTCCAAGCCGTTTATCACGGTTGCAATTATGGTTTAGTGAAGCTTAAAAAATTGCATGAATAAACCCAAGGAATGATTATATTGCAGATAAAACATTACATTAATCACCATGATTAAGTGTTAACTATAATGTACAGAATTGAATATTTCCTAGACTAAAATTATAAGCCTTCTCAATGTTCCTCAAAGTTTCCCTCTCAGCAGGCCATTCACGTCAAAGTGCTAGTTGGGTAAACTAATATAAGACGCGCGAAACATTTTTATTTTCTTTTTTATATGTCAGAGGCGGCAAACGAGCTAGCGGGTCGCCTGATGGTAAGCAATCACCGCCGCCCATAGACATCCGCGACACCAGAGGTATCGTTGTTGTGTTGCCGGCCTTAACCCCATACCCTCCCCAACTGAGCTCTGAGAATTTCAGTGTAAATCAAGTTGCAAAATAAACGCTTTGTCTGTGATGTTGACTTTCCCCATGCCGTGCCGTATAGCAAAACGGACACAACGCCCCAGCATGTACAACAAGGACGCAATATCCGGGATTCGAGCCCCGGGCGAGGTATGATTTACGCGAGCACGCGTGGACGTTATTTGACCTGGCTGTTTGTCCGTGTGGGGCTTATGGACCCCACTAATAATAGGTATTAGTAGGTAAACATAATGTTGTAAATATGACGGATTGGATAAGGAGTTGGTTGGTACATATTTTATATAACGGGTCGGTTTGTTAAGATATCATGTGTAGGTATTTAAAAAAAAAAAAACATGTTAAATTGCGTTTTAGATAGTTTAAATAGCATTTCAGAGAAATCAAATTTCACAAAATCTAAGATATACTTTTTGTTTTTATACCAGTTTAAGGTAGGTATATATAATATTTGTACCTAAATTATAAAATCTGTTTGCTTGTTCGAACGTGCTAATCTCAGGTCTCCTGATTCGAATTGAATAAATAGTCTTGTTTTGATAGACCATTTGTGGAGGATTTGCTTGGATTCAAGTTCACATATTATTCTTTACTCCACATTAGGAAAAAAACAATAATTATGTTTTTGCTTCATAGATGAACCAAAAATAAAATAAACAATTTCTCTACAATTATCAAAAAAAAAATTACACTGTTATTAATTTCTTTCAGACATTTGCATAAGTGTATTTTATAAGGTAGGTCATTAACTTTTTTTTCCTTTTCTGTTTAAGTAAGGGGTGTGCAGCAAATAAAAAGTGAGTTAGTAACGTAAGGTTGCAGTTGCCGCATCGAATTCACTGGAAATGTGAGACGTCAAATTTTAGCGCGGCAACAATGCATTCCGAAACATGAGGTATTACTACTACGTATAGAAGTGACATGACGAACAAAAACTTTCTTTCCCGCATTGTGGTCCATGGACCACGAAGTTGCCATCTAATTTTCTTTTTTTGAACATTTTTTAAATCAAAAAATGTTGTGTTGTGTTTTAAAAACATATACATACAATCATTATAAGACGAGAAATTAATATGGTGGCGTGTTATTAAAATACATAAAGACAAAAATATCACTGAATTATTCGCCCCCTTCCCTCCAATTTGACGGAAAACTTTTGTTCGCGATGTCCACTCTATACCTCAATGTTCCAAAATGTGCATTTCTCGCGAAAGTGGTGTCTCGTTTGCATTTTCTCCACTCGTCAACGCTCATTTTCTCCGAATACGTCATCGGACGTAAGATAAAAACATTTGCACGGTTGTTTTTCGTCTTTTCTGATTCAGAAATGTTTGCTGTGCTATTCGCTGTTTGAAGCATATTTATAGCGCTAGAAGTGTGCACTGTAGGTGAAATATTCTAATGAAGTTAAATGTTATAAAGCATGCAAATGCATAGAAATAATGCTAAAAATAATAGGGTTGTGCTCTACAATTCCCAAAGTGTAATATGTACATAACCGTTGAAATAAAAAACATACATATTTATTTGGAATGTTATTTATTCCACAAAAACGCCGAGAACAATAACACTTCTCGGAAGTACAAGCACAAAACCTAAACATTGTAAAAGTCACTTCTAAATACATAACATGGGTCTCCAAAATCAACTCGTTCACATACAATATTAGTTGTAACATAATGTATTGTTTAATATTAACTCGACTAGTTAAACTTTAAACAAATGATAATTTGCAATCTATAAATTGAGCACGTTTGCCACACATAAATCACCGATAGGTTAGCCAGGAGCAAAGTTTCTAGTCTGTGCAAGTTCCAATATTATTACTCCGGACAAGATAATTTCTAGCTTCTACGTATTCATGGATTTAACATAGAATTAAATCGTTAGATTTGCCCTGACGTCTGAAAACTGTGGCATTATTTTGTTTGACATGACGTATATTCCAACATGCTGTCACTGCGATAACAAACGAATGTCGCTTAAAATTTAGTGCCGATTTCAGCGAGGTCCGATGTATGGCTAGGGCATATCTAACGATTTAAATCTATTGCATTAAATTATACAGAGGTATAATTGCGAAGTTCGCTTGTTAACACTAATAATATTTGTTGGTCACCTCAAAACCTATAACCGTCGGTTTGAGGTTTGATGATCAATTCGGTCGGTCCCACAGTGCCTAAAGACAAGTCTTCAATCAGTGCGTCCTTTCCGTAATGACATATGGAGCTGAAACGTGGATACTTAGTGGATGCGAGTCGCCGAGGACCGGGTTAAATAGAGAGCCCTAGGAGAGGCCTTTGTCCAGCAGTGGACTGCGATAGAAGGATAATGGTCAATCTGGTGCAATGGTTAAAAAAAATCTGTTACATCAAGAGGTCGTAAGCTCGATCCAACCAAGCGGGTCGTCAATCCCCGATCGAACGATTGACAAGGTGCATCTCTGAAGTCTAAATAAAGTTTTTTTTTTGTATACGTCGTGTTTCGTACTGCACTGGGTGATTCACTCGCACTTTGCTTGCCAATGACGTTGCCGCACTCTATATCTAATCTAATCCTTCTTCTTCTATGAAACTCTTGATAATTATAACGTAATACACGGACACTATAAAAAAATCTAATATTAAAAATCACGTTAACAATAACAACATTTTTATGTCAATATAATTATAATAATATGTGCAGAATTTCTTGTAAAGCACGCATTTTTGAGCACATCCTCTAAGAGCACAGTAGGTGGTAATTTTAGCTGAGAACACATTAATATTATTACTGTGCTCTACAAGAAATGCTTCTAATATGTAAGTATGTAAATAAAATGTATCTAGATTGATAAAAATTGTCTATAAAACGGTTTTAAGCGGAGTTGTGAATATGCCTTGTAGGTACGTGTAATGTTCTACAAATGTAAAATTTATAATAAATTATAAACTATTACTACGTAAACTACGGTTAAAATATGAGTGACATGTTTATTCAGGGTGAATTTTTGAAATGTGTTAGGGCTGGTACATTTACAAGACTACATTTTTAGGCAACCATACACAACTTTTTTATTTTATCTTCAAATCTGCATAGCTGCAAAACTACACCTATAATGTATCTTCCCTTCGGAACCCATTTTAAAAATCCACCAATGAGTAATGCCAGGTCATTATGATTCATTGGATATACTCTTATGGACTTGAGATTGAGACGGCTGCCTTCACTTTGCTTCTCCTCGCTTTATTTGGTCGTCTGTCTCAATGTCAAAAATTAAAATCAAAATTTACTTATAACAACGAAGATCTGAAGAATTTATCTTTGTTTATAATTTGAAAATATTAGATAATGGTATACTTATACTTAGCATGTAAAAAATGCTTCAAATAATATAATTTCAAAATTTACTTTATTTATGTAGACCTCTGCAAGGTACTTATTAATCGTAATAGAATGACTCGACCACCGACTTCGGAATGTCTAAAGTAAGTTCCATCCCAGACATCATAATTCAAGGGCATTTTAAATAACGATAAATTAAAAAAATCAAGATAATAAATGATCAAAATGTATGTGAATTTGTGAAACATTTATTATTGTACTTAATAATGCATTAAACTCACATAACAGGATAAAAATCGGGGCGATTGAGAGAGCGACCACCAAAATTACAATCGACGTATTGAAAGCGACTCGTGTTAAAAGGAGACCGGTTGTAATAACAAACGAAATAATAATTTGCCATATACTTATTTTAAGTATGATACCGGAACCCTAAAAAAAACAAAATTATTGAAATGATGAAATAGTAAGAACATCAGAGTTTTGTAGAGCTTTTTGGAACTTCCACTCAAATGAGCCGCTCGTTTGGGGAATTACCTTACCTCCATCTATACTTATAATAAATCTGCAGAGAGGTCAATTCTGAACATTAAATATTTTAATGATATTTATTAACGGGACTAAACGCGAGTTGATTTATTATAGTAATGCAACGCGAAAGTCTAAAATCTCATATTAAATATTTTTCCAAAATAACTATCAGGGGGTGTTTATTGATCGATACTGATACCAAAAATGCAATCAGTAAAATTTTTGTTTGTCTGTCTGTCTGTCTGTCTGTATGTTCTTTATAGAAACAAAAACTACTGGACGGATTTTGACGAAACTTGGTGCAATTATTCTTCATACTCCTGGGCATATTATAGGATACTTTTCATCACGCTACAATCAACAGGAGAGCTTAGTGAAGGGAAATGTGGGAAAAACGGGAGAATTTACCCCATTTCTTAAGCTTCAGTCGCGTGTGCAGCCTTAATAGTTAAAGTCACATAGAAATCATGTATGACGGAAATATTCTACATAAAATTGCCTAAAAAATATCCCCGAACAGCATATGTCTATCTTTTATGGTTGACTCACAATAACACGTGCAACTCAAGATCCAAATTGGTTTGAACGCGCTAAGCTCAGGAACTACTGGTTCGAATTGACAAAACATTTTGTGTTGGATAGTCCACTTACCACTTACCATTTGTCGAGGTAGGCTTTAAGCTATTGCATATTCCTTAATTTTATCATTGTAAATTGTACTAGCGAACTATTTAGTTCTAAAATGTGCCAATAGATGGCGCACCTCGCTAGAGGCGCGGCCGCGGATCTGAATCGCGGTGAACAGATGATTTCTCAAATGTATAAGGTCTCCAGATTTTGTTAATTATACTAAACCCATCCTTTTCACGCTTTTCACAAGCGACTTCCCCAAATTCACGACCCCAAATCCTCTAAATATCCATACAGCTCTGTTCGCGGACGACACAGCTATATACTGTTCGTCTCGCACAGTAGGTCCCATCGTTACGACACTCCAACGCGTCGCCGACTCTGTCGGCGCGTGGTTTCGGAAGTGGCGTATCGAAGTCAACCCCGACAAGAGCAAGGGAATCCTCTTTTCCAGAGGTCGCATCCCGCGCTCTCTCCCTCCCGTCACCATGTACGGACGACCTATCCCTTGGGAGAGGAAAGTCCGCTACCTAGGAGTGATCCTCGATCAGAGGCTGACCTTCGGACCGCACATCAAGACCGTGCGCGATCGCGCTGCGTTCGCGCTCGGCAGACTCCATTGTCTTCTCAACAGTCGTAGTAAATTGGCACTTAGAAATAAGTTGTTAATTTACACGACTTGTATTAGGCCGATCATGTCATACGCGAGCGTAGTTTTCGCGCATGCGGCCCATGTCCATATCAATAGGCTGCAAGTAATTCAGAATAGGTTCATGCGCAAGGCCACTGGCGCGCCATGGTACCTAAGGAACAAAAATCTTCACATTGACTTGAAACTGCCGACCATCGCGCAGTTTTTCAAGCAATGTTCACGCAAATTCTTCGACTCTGCCCCTCACCACCCGAATCCACTGGTGTCGTCGGCTGCCGACTATGTCGTTCCAGCCGACACATCCAGACGCGCTCTCCGACGTCCGAGGTACGTCCTCAACGACCCGGACGATGACATTACAGTCGCCATCGCGGAGGCCGAGCAACTCGCGCAGACTAGCAACACCAACAGACCGAGATATCGTCCTCGCCGGCGAGGACGCGCGTCGCGTTTTCCTGTAGGGACCGCGTTCGTTAGATACCGGCACGTGCCGGGTAGATTCTCACCGCGTCGATACGTTAGATTAACGTCTCCAGCGAGGCCCATGGCCGAGGTTCGTGCCCCCCTCGGGGCGCCCCTGGGCGGCTCGCTGCTAAACTCTAGTGTGGTGTGAGCCCTCCGCTCCCACAATCTTCCGGTTAACCTGTCACGGGAGCCTTCAGCAACCAACAGGGACGTCATTCCGAAAAAAAAAAAAAAAAAATTATACTAAAATTTGACTATTATTACTATCCTGAGTAAACTGAGTAAATAGTCACATAAAAGGGTGCAAGCAAGTTGACTGCATCTAAACCGTTGGTTTGTTCAGCTATCTATCTATAGTAATAAGACTGTGTGCGGAAATCGTAACCCACGCGGACGGAGTCGCTGGCGGCCGCTAGTCTTACATAAGACCATAGTTAAGTAGCACTCCTTTATTGTTGTGCTATGTTTCTGTTGGTAAGTAAGGTTGCCAGGGCTCAGTTGAGGAGGGTATGAGGTTTTTAAAGGCAGGCAACGCATCTGTGACCTTTGAACGGTTGTCGATGTCCATGGGCAGCGGTGATCAGTTACCATCAGGTGACCCGCTTGTTCGATTGCCTCCCTATCATATAAAAAATACATAGTTCTACAATTACCCGCTAGAGGCGCTGTACATATTTTCATACATTATTTTACGACGACTACCGGTGAACGTCAAAATGGCGGAACCCCGGCTTGTACTTCGTTCAAACTGAGCTCGATATTTAGTGATAGTGTGGGACATTAATGTGGATTTTTAAATAATGCAACTGCTTCGAAACCACTTGATAAAACTGGCGCTGATTTCAAGTGCTGGAGAACAAGATTAGAACAAAAGCTTCATGAAGTTATTACACAAAAAGAATTAACAGCACTTTATTAGGAACGAATATCATATATTGCCATCTTGACATCATATTATCGGGACCTCAAATAAAATTATATTTTTATAATCCATGGGAGCACAAAAATCACAATAAAGGCCATATAATAAAGAAATCAGCCTTAAATTAAGTTCAGTTTGAACGTATTACATGCCGAGGTCCTGCCATCTTGACATTCACGCCTGGCTCGGCTGGGCATACAGTTATCAAACTTATGGTAAGGCTACAAAAACATCATCTTCCTAGCGCCTCTCCTGATTGCATCCTTGACCATTGCCGTGGAGCCCAGGGTACGCTACGACTATGATCCTGAATACCTTCGTACCCCTTGAAAGGGAAACTAAATCATTTGGAACTAAGTCGCGACCAACGGCTTAGCGAGTCTTCCGAAGCACGAAATAATCTTTCTTGTCGGACAGAGGCCTAACCATCAAGTCTTATAGCGATCTAAAAACCAGTGAGTAAGAGAGATGCTGCCTTACATCATGTAAAGCGGCATCTCTCTTACTTGTTTAAAGATCGCTTTAGGACTTGATGGTTAGGCCTCAGGTGTTTCAACCGTGCGATGTTCTTAATAAGTTAGGAAAACCGGCAATAGTGAAAGTGGGGATTTGAACCGCAACCTTGGGGTTTCTGAGCACAGCGATCCACTACACCAAGTAATGCAAGGCAATGGTACGGCTACTGAAGACCTTCAGCAGCATTCTGTACTAATATTATAAAGATACTGGATACTGGACAGATATCAAAAAAACTATTCTCATTTCATAGCTACATTACCCATGAGTAACATAGGCTATATCAAATACAATTTGTCTACCCATACGAAGCCGGGACAGGCTGCTAGTAAAGCATAAAGGTACTTACAATAAGAGCTCCGACGATCAAAACAATTCCAAACACAGCTTCTATACATCCTAATACAATGGCCAATATATTGTATAATTCGGCGCTGTCCTTGTCAAACACGCTAAACATATTTAACTGCATGTACATAAACAAGCCCCTCAACTGAAATTAATAATGAATTACAAAAAATCAAAACAATTGTCGTTTTATGACCATGACGGCGCGGCGAACTTGCGATTAGCCAAGTATGATAGTTCGTAGTATGATAGTGAGTGCACTATAATATAGCCTGCGTATGTGTGCTCACCTGTCATTGTTCGGTGGGACAGCAATCTGACACGACCGTTGAGAGGTCAGGCGCAGGAACAACGGCTTAACGTGCCTTCCGAAGCACGAGATGAAACTTTTCGGTCACCCATCCGAATCTCCTAAATTATAGATACTATATCTCCTAATATATCTTCTTCCTAGCGTTTATCCCGTTTCTATGCGGGGTCCGCTTTGTCCATGATCCAGGATTTGGCGAGTCTGGTTATTACATTGAAGCGACTGGGATCATACCTTCGTAACCCATAGAGGGGAACCTGACAGATTGGATCATGGATACACATTCAGATCTAACTGAACTTAATCAGAAATTATCTGAATGTGCAGGTTTCCTCACGGTGTTTTCCCTCACCGCCGAGCTAATGGCACAAATCCACACATAGATTCCGAAAAATCCAGAAGTTTGGGCCCGTATTCGAACCGGATCTCACGTATGTAAGGGCTGTCCGTAACACTAGGCCACCATCGCTTATCATAATACAAAAATATAAGAAATAGAAAACTTATAACTCACAAACAGCACGGCTCCAATGATCATTACTCCAAATTTCAATGGTAAGCAATAACAACATTTTTCAAGTTGGGGTAAACAACCAAACATTTTTACGCTAATAAGTTATCAAAAAATAAAATAAATTTTGTAAAAAAATATCAAAAAGAGTATATAGATCCACAAGTACAATATTTTCGTTGACAGTAATAGTTACCATGGTTGTATATATACCATAGATTAAAGTAAATATACCAAAAGGAAGGATATTTACTTTACTCTACGCAATGGTTTAATTACTTTACTCTATGCCGTAAATCATTAAGAAATGATTGTCATCAATGACAGGCGGAAAACCTCGTGAAACCTCAGATTAAAGAATATCAATAAATGCAGCTAATTTTTGACAGTTATGCTATCCTTTTTCCCCTTATAATAAATCACGTGTGATAGAGTAAGATAGCAGACACACGTCCTGGCGCCGCCTAAACTATCAAGTGGGATGACGTCATTACCGCGTGGTGGCCGTCGCCTTCTGTTGAGAGTAAACAGACTTATGTGAAAAGTAAGGTAAATATTTAACGATTTGATGGAGAAACTCAAAGGTGACATAGGGAGTAGGTATCTATGGTATTAATAATCTGAGCGTGAACACTAGTCTCATATGAATATACGACAATAGATGAAGGGAATAATTTGACAGTTATGCTATTATTTTTCTCCATATTATGAATCGCGGCCAAACTGTCAAGAGAGATGTGGAAACATCGCCTTTTTGACTTCGTCTTCTGTTGCGAGATAAGGACTTAGGTGTAAAGTTAGGTAAACTTTTGACGTTTTGGGTGCTACACACAAACGTGACATAGGGACCATCTATGGTAATAATAAATCTGAGACAATAGTGTTCATAGAATAAAATATGATTAAGTCAATTGTAGAAATAATAGCTTTTTTCGAAACTCAAGATATACTGAAGATTTTGACACGAAAATAGAAAATAAATTGTGGTTCCCCATCGAGAGAACTGAAACTGTTTTTTTTCTTCTTTTTTTTAACTTTTATGTGTAGGGTATCTATGAATAGGTCTTCAAAAATGATATTGAGATATGTAAATTACCGTGTAAACTTCCAGCGAAAATTGGTTTGAACGAAATGTAGTAAGTCGTATTTTTTAAAAAAAACCGTCGTAAATTGAATTCTTTCATTCACGGCAACCTTGGTGCGCGAGTCCGATTCGCACTTGGCCGGTTTATTTATTGTTTTGTTACAGCTCGTATTATTAAATAGTAATAATAAAGTACATCAACAGTTATTTTACCTCTGATCTAACAGCTAATGAAGTTTTCTTAAGAGTGTAGTGTTCTTTAGAAAGTAGAAATAAACACACCAAGCCGAAAATACGCGAACGTTGAACGCAGAAGAAACATTTTTTTTTGTTGAATATTCCATTTGATCCGGCAGAGAACTAAGGCCATCGACATAGCTCACCGGATTAGCAAGCTGAAGTGGCAATGGGCTGGCCATATAAGCCGCAGAACCGACAACCGTTGGAGTAAGCGAGTTCTGGAGTGGATACCGCGTGTTAGCAAGAGTCCCAAAAAGCGCAGTGTAGGACGCCCTCAGGCCAGGTGGAGTGACGATCTGCGCCAGATGGCTGGCAGGAGCTGGATGTGAGTCGCTGAGGATCAGGCTGAGTGAAGAGCTTTAGGAGAGGCCTATGACCAGCAGTGGACTGCGATAGGCTGTTGATGATGATGATGGATATTCCATCTGTTGAAAAAGGCTATAAGCCTTAGAAGGCTTTACTCTATGATTGCGATAACCGAAATCCACGCGGACGGTGTCGCAGGCGAAGTAAATGAGTAAATGAATATCTGACAACATCTTGAAACAAACAACAGTAGACCAATATTTTTCCCATCAAAACAAGCTTGTTATAAGCTATACCTCGCTAATATTCGAATTTAAATCAAAATTGCTGATCGCAGAAAGTTGTTTATTCTGTAAGAATCAGCATTCTCAGTAGGAACCATTCTTCCATCCCTTAGAATAGGGATTGCCAACTATGAGGCCGAAACCAAGTTAGGTTTATCGAACGATTTTTTTATAATTTCTCCAGGTTGTCATGATCCTTTCGTGTAATGCGTCCGAAGTACCCGAGGATTCTACGTAGGCAGATACAAGAGAGTCTGGTTTTGACGTTAACCTGCTTTAAAAATTCGAGCTGGTATCAGGCAAAAATTTAAATAAATGTTTTTTTTATCTATCTATACTAATATATAAAGCTGAAGAGTTTGTTTGTATGTTTGTTTGAACGCGCTAATCTCAGGAACTACTGGTCCGATTTGAAAAAATATTTTTGTGTTGAATAGTCCATTTGCCGAGGAAAGTTTTAGGCTATTGGAAATCGAAATCCACGCAGACGGAGTCGCGGGCGGCCGCTAGTTTTATATTATACCGACTAATCAGAGATTATATATCATATTTAAGAGATATGTTATAGGAGCCGCGCCGTATCATGATTTGAATGACATTTTTGCTCTGCAGTGGTACAATCGCGCAACAATAATTTGACACTTATGCAAAACTTTTTCTCCTTAATATGAATCACGTGTGATAGAGCAAGCTAGCAGACGCACGTACTCTCGTGGTATAAACTGTTTTTGAGAGAAACAGACTTACGTGCAAAGTTAGGTGATTTTTTGACGTTTTGGTGGAGACACTCAAACATGACATAGGGAACATCTACATGTATGTCAATATGGTATTGATTCATGTGAGGGCCCAAATATCTTTGATTTTTACTTAAACTCCATGGTCAAAGAAAAGGTTGCTTTCTACTGCGGTAAACCGTAGGCTAGACAATAAACTGGGGATCGGCCCCCGAGGGCGCTCAGTACAAATCCAATTATTTCCCGCGGAGCCGCTTGGCGGTGTGTAATTGATTTATTTGCTCATTTCAAGCACACACAACCTATCTTCTGTGTACACGCGTATTTTTCTTCGGTTAGGAACGGGAAACATTAATATGAAAGCGAGAATGTATTAAGAAATATTGTTGTGAGTTCGAGACTTTTTAGGATTTGTGAAAATTGCACATCGCTAATTTGCAGTAGTAATAAATTAAGATTTGTGTTTTCAAAACAAGTTTAATTATTAAAAATCATCTACTTTTAATTATACATTTTACAAAACTAATATTTTTGTAGTTGAAGCGTGCAACATGCACGTACTAGTAAGACTTGACAAGAAGCAGGCATGAAATAGTGCGCGCTACAATCGAAAGTACATATATTGAGGGTAGTACATACCTTTAGTTTGAGGAGCCGTTTGGTTAAGTGGCCAAAAAGTTAACTATTAGACCAAGTAGTTACTGGTTCCCCGCACAGCACAAACATTTGTGTACATGAACATTTCTGTTTGTTCTGGTCTGGATGTCGTATGTATCTTTCTCAGTATATTTGTAATGCTACTGTTGATTCTGATATCTGTAATACAAGTGCTTAAAATAAAGTTATTTCTTTTTGTGGATAACTAAAAAGCAATCTTTGGACTAACAACACACCAAGCTCAAAGGCTGTAATGAATGCTGGTGAATAGATTTACATACTAATAGACATGCTTTTAAACATCTAGTACTCGAACACAAATAACGACGTCATCACACAAACATCTGCCCTTAGCCAGATTAAAGCTAAACCAGAAAAAACATTTTATGTCTAAATATTCGTCCTTCATTTTCGTGTATAACGAGGATCTTTTTAGAGGCCTACAGATTCTTTATGTTTTGGCAGGCTGACGTTATCGATCGAGCGACGGAGTGGCCAGCGGACGCGACCAACAGGATAAGGTCATACTAAGAAGCGTAGGCGTAGTTAATACAATTTCCCGGCATGATAATACAACGTTATGTAGCCTTAAATTAAGCTTTTAGTTACGTGTGGGCGCTCAAATAGTCATGTACAAAACGCAAAGATTTGTAGAAAAAGTTTTTTACTTTCGCTTTCGGCCACGGCCACCAATACGGTCAGCCAATCACGCAGGATATAATAGAATACTTTGTGCGTAAGTAAGTGTGCAAGCATAGGTGCACTCCCAATTCCCTTATTCTCATCATAGTACCTACCGTGGGTCAGCGATCTGACAAAACCGTATTCCTTGCCTTCCGAAGGCCGGAATCGCTTTCGCATCCGCGAATACAACTGTAATTATAGCAGTTTTTAGCCACGAGAGCCAAACATGTGAGTGCACCCCCTATTTCTTCACTTTCACAGTTCGGTGTGACAGCAATCTGACACGATGACTTCCGAAGCACGGAATCGCCATCGCTTCTATACAATGCCAATAGGCGTTCTCGGCACATGTTTAAGAACGCCTCTGAGAGGCTAACCTCGGACAGTGACGGATGGCCGCCACTCCGCGTCACAGGGCCAGACGCAACAAAGTGTTCGAATAAAACCACATACATATTTCCGATCATCACTTCTATAATTAGCAGTTTTTAGCCACGACTGCCAAACATGTGAGTGACTTAACACAGGTGCACTCTCTATTCCCTCACTTTTACAGGTTGGTGGAACAGCAATCACATACGATCGTCTAGAGGCGGCCGAAGCACGGAATCGCCTTCGCTTCCATACAACGCTAATACTCACTCGTCGTCCCAGGGCCAGACGCAGCCGAAAATAAGTAGCAACAAAAAACATAGTGTTCGAATAACGTACACATGTGCACTCCCTATTCCTTCACTTTCACAGTTCTGTCGGACAGCAATCTGACACGATCACCTAAAGACGGCCATAGCACGGAATCGCCTTCGCTTCCATACAACGCCAATAGGCGTTCTCGGCACAAGTTTAAGAACGCCTCTGAGAGGCTTACCTCGGACAGTGACGGATGGCCGCCACTCGCCGTCACAGCCGGACGTGGCCGAGAGGCAATAACCTGTAACAAGTTCGGTGGGACAGCAATCCGTGCTTTCCGAAGCACGGAATCGTTCCGAATTCTAATACGACCGTCTAGAGACCGCTTAACGTACCTTAGCACGGAATCGCCTTCGCTTCTATACAACGCCAATACTCATTCGTCGTCCCAGGGCCAGACGCAGCCGAAAATAGGCGTAGTAGTAGCAACCAAAAAACAAAGTGTTCGAATAAAACCACGTACACCTTTCCGATGAACACATGTGCACTCCCTATTCCTTCACTTTCACAATTCTGTAGGACAGCAATCTGACACGATCACCTAAAGACGGAATCGCCGTCGCTTCCATACAACGCCAATAGGCGTTCTCGGCACAAGTTTAAGAACGCCTCTGAGGAGCTTACCTCGGCAGTGACGGATGGCCGCCACTCGCTGTCACAGGGCCAGACGCAACAAAGTGTTCGAATAAAACCACTTACATATTTCCGATCATCACTTCTATAATTAGAAGTTTTTAGCCACGACATCCAAACATGTGGGTGCCTAAACACAGGTGCACTCTCTATTTCTTCACTTTTACAGTATGGTGGAACAGCAATCACACACGATCGTCTAGAGACGGCCAAAGCACGGAATCGCCTTCGCTTCCATACAACGCCAATACTCACTCGTCGTCCCAGGGCCAGACGCAGCCGAAAATAAGTAGCAACAAAAAACATAGTGTTCGAATAACGTACACATGTGCACTCCCTATTCCTTCACTTTCACAGTTCTGTCGGACAGCAATCTGACACGATCACCTAAAGACGGAATCGCCTTCGCGTCCCTACAACGCCAATACTCATTCGTCGTCCCAGGACCAGACGCAGCCGAAAATAGGCGTAGTAGTAGCAACCAAAAAACAAAGTGTTCGAATAAAACCACGTACACCTTTCCGATGAACACATGTGCACTCCCTATTCCTTCACTTTCACAATTCTGTAGGACAGCAATCTGACACGATCACCTAAAGACGGAATCGCCGTCGCTTGCATACAACGCCAATAGGCGTTCTCGGCACAAGTTTAAGAACGCCTCCGAGAGGCTTACCTCGGACGGACAGTGACGGATGGCCGCCACTCCGCGTCACAGCCGGACGTTGCCGATCTCGCGTTATAAATTGATTCCTAATTCCATCGCTCATTTCGAAGCCATCTATTAGATTCATTGATTGGGGATTAATTGTAGGTGTGGGAGATAATGGGTGGATCGCTGGTCATTGTGCCTAGATTGTTGTATGTTAGACTTTTTTGAGATTTTTAATACGAGTGTAAGCTATTACATTTTAAAACTATAAATTATCATGTATTTATAGTAATATAAAAGTAACACGGCGGACTTTACCCACATATGAAACAATTTATGATTATATTAGGAATAGTTGTTTTATAAAATTAGATAATAATTGAATTAAAGCACTTACCATTTTTCCGTTCTCTTGACCTGAAAATACTATAAATACACGTGTCACGAAATGTTGTCTTTAGTAACTAGACAATAACAAATAGACCATATACTCGTAGAAAGCAATCTTCACAAAACGAAACTATTAATTAGTACACCATACATACTCATTCTGTACGCCTACTATTGTGCCTGTATCCTAGTTTTCAATCACTTGAAATTGTTTCATCGGTAATCGCGAGCAATTTAATTAAAACTAGAACAATCACCTCGTAAAACTAAGCCCGAAATCTTTGTCGTCACGGAACTCGCTCCAAAATTGCGACGAACTTGCTTCAGACTTGCAGCGTTGTCACACTGTGATGCTTTGGACGAATCTTTTATAACATTAAATAAGTAACTGAAAAGATTTAGACCATTGATTCCCAAAGTGGTCCAGGTGGACCCCCAGGGGTCCACGGGAGACAGGAGACTTGTCCACCGAAACCAGTAAAATTTTGAAAGTGGTCCACTAGAAAAATTAGTTTGGGAACCACTGATTTAGACAATATAAGGAATCTTAGTCTGAACTTTACTGTATCACTTCGCCTTTTGAGATAAGGAGTTGTGCCAGTTATGTGGAGCCATTTGGGGTTCAATAGTTTCAAGATGTGGATTGAATATATACAGTTGCGAATAGTTACAACTCGTAGTAAACCTCACTTAAATTACGCTCGACTTTCAAGTAAATTTTAGTTTCAAAAAGATAAATAAAAAAAAACACCAGCAATGACACTTTTTTTACGAATTGTTCTCAAACAAATAAACTTCATACTTTCTGTCGCTGTATTTCTTGACTTCAAATGAAGTTCAGTGTCATATTTACCACGTTTAAAGGTGTTTCAGTGAGACAACAGCTTATACCTACACTCGTTAGCTAAGGAGTGTAAAAGTTTTAACTACTCCTCACACTATTACACTCGGCATTATACACTCACAATATCCTCGCCTCGAGTGAAACGTCACTGGAGTGAATTTTGCTGTAAGGAACAGTAAGATTCTTGCTTGAGAGAATGCAAGGATTCTTAATTCCAAGAATGCAAGGATTCTTGCAAACATTAAATTACTAGGTGGAAGGGTATGAAGTCGGGTAAGAGATGGGATGGTTTTCTGTGCGATATTTGTTATGAACACTACGACGCTAAAGCCGCCATCTTGTATGATAGTAAAAAAAAAGATTGCCTATTGAAGTTATCCACTTAATCAATACTTTATATAATAAAGGTGTAGGGTTTGTTGTTTGTTTGTTTGAGCACACTTACCTGAGGAACTACTGGTTCGAATTTAAAAAATATCCTTGCGTTGGATAGTCCGTTAGTGGAGGAAGGCTTTATACATAATATAGTGTAGCACTATATATGCGGAAACTAAATACCAAATTCCCGAAGTCGCGTACTAAATATTGATAATAAAAAAAAAACACTGCTTAAATTTTTCTACACGCGTCCCCTTTTTATGTTTACTAAGGAGTTATTAAAATCAATTCTATAAAATAAACGTTTCACAATTTAAACACACGTATAGGCTATAAACATGTATGTAATGCCTGTGTCGCATTCAAATGATTTCCCTCCCCAGTGCGCGCCATATAAATGCAAATTATTTCTAAGTGCAATTGCGGATTTAGTGAAACTGAATTTTACATAACACAATAAGCACTTATTTTTTCATGTCCTTAACGTAAGAAAATTTACAAGGCATATTTAAAGGTTGAAATTGGTTGTAGTGTATGTCACACCTCCCTATATAATAGCCTGCATGCTTATTAATTGAGGCAGTAATTACACAGTCGTTGCGCAAAGAACACTCTTTTATTTGCTCCCGAAAGCACATCATTGCATGGCGACCCTGCCAGTGCTGCCTTGCGGCAGCGCTGCGCAGATGGCACATGGACAAAAGTGTTGTGTTTTAAAGTGAAAGACTTAAGTATTAAAAAAATATATATATGTGAAAAATGAAAAGTGCAGTGAGCACTTAAGGACCTAAATAATTAAGATTTTTTTAGTGTAAAATAAAATAAGAACGGACCGGCCGGCCGTTAAAATAAGAATATTAATTAGGAATAAACATATTATATTATAAATATCTAAAAAAAAAAAAAAAAAAAAATTAACGTACATAAATACAAATCCAAAGTGAACAGTGTGAATAAACTATATAAAAAATTAAAGACATATAAATGAAGAGTTAAAATTGAAGAAACATATTGGAAGAAATTTTGGAGTGTGATGGCGATAAGCAGGCAGCCGGGAGTTGTTGGAGTCGGATGAGTGGAGATGTGGAGCAGGCAGCCGGGAGAAGTTCGCGTCGGAAGTGGAGGCTGCCGGGAGATTCAACGAGTAGACGTAGACGCCAAAGATCCAGCCTAACAATATCCTTTTTGTTTCGCAATATTTTTTTTTTCTCAATAATAACCAAGTGTATTTTAATTTTTGCGACAAATTTACAACATTTTTATAAATTTTATTTCTCTCCGCGTAAAACTATTTTCAAATGTCAAATAAGTATTGTAAAATGTAAAATTGTTAAAAAGTAAGTCGTATAACTCTAAAGACGGAATGGGTGTTGACGATGCACATTAGTTAATGTATTTCTATGTAAATTGAATTAACAAATTTGGAACATGGAATACATAGTAAATCATAGGCAAAATTAAAAACGCAGTAAAAACGAATCTAAGTCCATTAACCTATTTGTTGCAACCTCGCCATTAGGAGAACTAAAAGTTCTCATAAGCACAGATAGAAACCGCATAAGCGTAATAGATTGGCCTTTATTAAATTAATTTGTTTAGTTTACGCTAATAAATTCGTTTGTTCAGGTTAAAAATATCTTGTGACTATATATAATGCATTGCTAATTGTTCATTTCAATTGTCTGATAGTCGTCACAATTAACGTAAATACTTTAAAATATTTTTAAATGTCATAAATGTATTAATGTAGGTTCAGTTTGGCATCAAAAAGGTTAACAGTTAGGTACATATAGTTTAACAAACAACAGAGGTATCTTGTAACAGTGCAAGCGAAGCATTCCCGTAGCGTAATGCAAGAAGACGCTCATAGGTACCATATTTGGAACGCGTTAGCAACTCAACGCGTGATCCAATTCATCTAAGTTGCAGTTTCGCAAGAACCAAGACCACCCAATGCTAAAACTTGCATACACGTGTCATGTTGAATCGAACACCTAGGTACTTATGATGCAACTTATAGTTTTACTAGAACAGGTTCTTAAATAGTACAAATTTTCGATTAGATACAATTAATTAAAGTAATGTCAGAAGTATAATCATAATATTCACTCAGAAAACAGGAAAAAAAAGTTTTAAATAATTTTTGATTAGTTGCGGATTTAAATCATCAATAATTAATTTATTTTATAATATTAGGGCTCAGTAAATTTATTAATTTTGTTTAGACATATTTCATCGGGAGACCTTAAAAAAAAAAACAGTAAATAAAATATTACTCATTAGTTAAAATATTAAGAACAAGATTTGATGTACACACACGAGAATTTGGGCTTCTTAATACTTGATGTTTATTACAATTTGCATTTCAATTAATTACATTAGGCACAGTCGCGTTCAAGTAATAATATACAATTAAATAATTATAAATACGGCGAGAAACAAATAAACGTATTAAGCCTATATCTATTCAAAATTTAATAATGATAATAAAATAAATACATACAAAAAGCTTTTATTAAGTTTTTTTTTTTTTTTTTCACAGAATTCGTCGTTAGATTAATAATTGGTTTTGCGTATTTTATTTAGGTACTTTTATCGTGATTTTGATTAAAACGGATACTTTAATTCGCGTAAAAATTAAAAAGTTGATTGAAATATTTACAATAAAATTGTTACTATGTGTTCCAATCCTTTTGAAATAATATTCGATTAAAAGTTCGGAAATTGTATTGTATTTTTGATATTTTCTGTTCATGCGTAAGTAATTTGGACTTATAATGTCAAGAATCAAGAAGAAGAATGATTGATTATATGTCACTTAAGTATTTACATACTAGGAAAATTATGAAGACTGTTTATGTAATCTCAAAACGAGAAAAAAAAGGTTTTAGAGATGTATTAAATTCTTTTAAGCTACTTCAAGTAAGTTTATTAGTTACATTTTCTAAAACTACACTGGATATGACTCCCACGGATTGACAAAATAAAATATGATCATACGAGATATGACATATTAATAATATAATGTGTAAGGATTAGGGATGTGCTATAGTAATATTAGATGGTAACGTATCTACTTTTAGAGTTATGTTGGAATGTAATGGAAAGTTATTATAAGAGTTAGGATATTGGTTTTTGTTTTATGGAAAGGAAAATGTTTGTAATTGATATGTTAAAGTAGATAGGTATGCCTCGATATTTAAAAAGTTCTTTTGACAGTTGGACTGATCACCCAATAGTTCGTAGATATTTTAAGGATCGAGTGCATAATTATAATGGAATAGGTAATTTGAAAGGAAATAAGATTGTATTGGTTTAAGTAAAATGCCTAAGTGCATCAAGTTATTAAATACGAGCTGTTGGCGTCGTATAATAAAAAATGCTTAAAAGCATTAGTGACGAAATACACAAGGGGCATCCTTCATTCGATCATGGTGTAAACGAGATTTCTCTGTGAGAATAGTTGGAGGTCATGTTGCCTTAAAACAACCCCTTGGTATATTAATAAATGGTACAAATAATATTAAATGGTACTAAATAAAGAGCATGCTCGGCGGGAACAATCCTACATTTTATAAAAATGTTTGGAGACATGTTTTAATAGTTAGTCTTAAAATAAGTCCCGCTAAATAAATATTATTAATATAAATAAATAATTGTACCAAATAAGTGCGCACATAATAAGTATTAAAAATAAATAAATAATAAAGTACCATAATAAATAAATAAAAGTCGACTATAAATAAAAGTATAAATAATATTTTTTTTTATTAATTGGACCATGGTATACTCGTATACAATTAATAAAGGTACCTAATGCTATGTAATGATAATGAAACAATGTAAAGTGACTGGCCAGTCCACTAATTAAGAGAATTAGTTAGGTATGTTAACCTCAAAATGAGAATATTCCAAAAATTTATTTGAAAGCAACGACACAAGAGTAATGGAAAATCGTGAAATTATTAATGTGCGTTGGTAAAAGAAACGGGACTAACTATAAAAGATATTTGCAGTTCTTTGAAATGTATTGGATTTGAATTTATTTTAAATAACAATTTATTTGATTAAAGTGACTATAATAATAAGAAAGGAAATAAGAACATTTATATCGTATTTTTTTGTAAAATTTATATAATTTTTATGTCTGTTGGTAGTAGTAATAAACATCGTCAACAACCCACCTCTTAAATTTACCACTGTATTTATGTGATACTGATTTGTATTTATGTTTACGTTAGAATTAAGTATAAGTTTAAAAAAAAATTGTTAACTTTAATTTTTTTTTCAAAATTACGGGGGAGGTGTAGTGTATGTCACACCTCCCTATATAATAGCCTGCATGCTTATTAATTGAGGCAGTAATTACACAGTCGTTGCGCAAAGAACACTCTTTTATTTGCTCCCGAAAGCACATCATTGCATGGTATAAAATAGTAGAAAAATATGTACAATTTAATACTTTCAACCAGAGTTTGCGCAGTTTGTTTCAACGCGTTTGTTTCAACGCGCTTATCTCAAGAACAACTGGTTTGAATTGAAAAAATATTTTAGTTTTGTGTACAGTCCATTTGTCGGGGAAAGCTTTAGTTAGGCTATAATATGTACTTCACGTGGACGGAGTCGCTGGCGGCCGCTTTTGTTGATATAAACAAGCTTAGAAGTACCAAAATTACTTCTGAAATTAATAAGTTTACTAAGATAGTTTAGTGGTACCTTGAGACTCTTTCACTGCGATGACAGCCTTAAAAGAACCATTATGTGGTCTGGATCAGATAAAATCCTTCTTGATGTCTGTTATGAAGTCGTAATGGATAATATAAATATATTGTTTACTATAACCCGCCATGCTACCCTGGGGTATTTCTGTTTATTTAAGTTATTGAAAGAGATTTACTTGTAGAAAAATAAGATCGTAATACTCATTGTGGTAATATAATTTACATATCTAGTGAAATATTATGGGAGATGGAGGAATAAGTTTACTTAGGGATGGGGGTTAGATAATGTCTATGTATATTGTTAAGAAATATTGACGCTAACTTCTAGCGCTATTTTTAATCTTATGCCTTGGTTTGATCTAGTAAGAAGTAGGTGTCAAGTGGTCAAGTGGTCAAGTTGTCAAATGGAAGCATTAATCGGAATAAAAATCCTATCACAAGTCAGCCCATACCCTGCCTGAATACCAAATTTCATCAAAATTCGTTCAGTAGTTTCAGCGTGATTAACGGACAAACAAACTTTCATATTTATAATATATTGGTATGATAAGTCCGAATCATGATGAAGTATGATTAGCAGAACGAGTATGAAGAATGATAAGACAATTAAATATGGTTAGTACAGTAGTGATCACAGAAATTAAGAAATATAGTCGTGACTCATAGTGACTCTACATACGGCATACTCATCATTCATATAGTGATTTCTATCAAAACGTACATCTTTAATTTTTAATAAAACGATTGACTAGTATTGTCAATAGCTAGGGAATTGACTATCCGTAGTTCCATTTAAATTAATTTAAAAGCCAGGCCTAAACCACTTAAGTATTCGGTTTAGTTTAATGAAGTGTAACTGATACGTCTTGGTCTTACGAAGAGCTGTAGGACACGAAGCGTGGGTCGGTAATGCTATTACGTGACAAAGAGTACTTTGATGAAGTATATCCATTAGTTCATGTAGGGAGATCGTCTTTTTTTCGATCGAACTAATAAGTCGAAAGATTGAACTTATAAGTCAAACTAGTGAATTTTTTTCTCTCATGTGTTCGACCATTGAAGTAGTAAAAATATTTTAATAGTGGTGTCACGTTGAGTTTATAACAGTTTTTGGTGTGATAATGAATAGACAATAATGTAATGATGACATGATACACAATGATAACACAATGATAACTCAATACCGCAAGGCAGTGTCTTAGGATGCATTTTGTTTTTGATTTATGTGAATGATTTGCCGCAGATAATAAATGAACACTGTACCCTTTTTGCAGACGACATCTCAATTACTATCCCATGTACTAACTTAAATGACTTGACTGAAAAACTTGATTATAACTTAGACAAAATTCACAAATGGCTCAGTAATCACAATTTAATACTTAATTTAAATAAAACCAAACTGTTACAATTCAGGCCGTATCAAAAAGCACCATTATCTATTTCATACAAATTCAAGGACTCACAATTAATAATTGAACCTTCTTCCACTCTGCTAGGTATCAAAATAGATTGTCATCTGAACTGGAAGCCCCATATACAGAAGGTCACCAAAAAAATATCCTCTTTTGTTTATGCACTTTATAACCTCAAGAAGGCCACAGACACCAAGACTGCACTAACAGCTTATTATGCGTATGCAAATTCCTGGCTAACCTACGGCATAATTTTATGGGGTAACAGCTCAGACATACAAGAAGTTTTTGTACTGCAGAAAAAATGTATACGCATTATATATAATCTAGATTCGATGACATCATGCAAACCTTACTTTATAAATAAAAAAATCCTGACAATAACTTGCTTATATATTTTAGAAATTTGTAAATTTATAAAAAAACATATGTATTTATATTCATCAAACACACTAATTAGGCGCAACAATAGATATAAAAATCAGTTAAAATTCCCATTAGGTAACCCACTACAGCTAGTAAGGTCCGGTCCCCATTGGATGTCCATCAGAGTTTACAATAGCATCCCCAGCCATTTAACTGATATACAACACCCGAAGCCCTTCATAACTCGGCTGAAAACGTTCTTACTAGAAAAAGCCTACTACAGTCTGAATGAGTTCTTTGATGACAATGGAAGATAAAATTATATTTAATTTAATTTTTAGTATCTAATGAAAGTTAATTTTATTTAATTATAATATGTCTATAATCCTAATTAAGTTAAAGTAATTAATAATTGTATAATTTGAAAAAATGTAAAATATCTATAAGTTAATTATTGTAATAATATTCTTAATTATGTTAATTGTTACTTCTTTCTTATAGGTAACGAATTGTATTTGCGGTGCCCCTACGGGGTGTCACGTGTATAATGTACTGGACTATATTGTAAGACCTTTTTACACCATGTGGCAAGCAAATAAATAAATAAATAAATGTTATAGTGCACAAGTGAGTCTGCAAGCACAGGTGCACTCCCTATTGGGAGATCATCCCTCGGTGGGACAGAAATCTCGACAATAGACAAACACGACCATAGAGAGATCAGGCGCAGGACCAACGGCTTAACGTGCCTTCAGAAGCACGGCGGAGCTCGAGATTAATTTTTGAGGTCACCCATCCGATAATAGGCTTTCGCGAATGTTGCTTAAAGTGATCGCAGGCCGTGCGCGCTCACCACTCTGCCATCGAGCTGAATAGATACAACATTAATAATCTCGTACGAAAATGTCCTACTTTTATCAATTGACTATGTACAGGACAATATGGGCTACTGTGATCTTGTCGCTGTCAGATTAACCAAAGGGGATTTAGGAATTACCAGTCAAAACTTTGTTTTGTCCTAGTACGGCCTCTTAACAAGATGGAGTTGTTTGTTTAACTGACTCCGATAGCTATTTGTTGGACGTTATAAAACAATGTAGTACGGTTAACTAATCAACTATCTATGCTAGACTCAATATAAGGAAAGTGTATATACCTACATAATTGCAATACTACGAGAGTTTTGTGCGCATGACAATTAATACAAATAAACACTCTAGTTTATTCACAAAGATGAGAAAGAGGAACCCAAAAGATATATAGCACAAAACCAAGCGGGTCGTAAGTTTGGAGAATTCCATTCTCCCGCTTGGTGCAATGGTGAAGAAGCTGAGTATTAGACCAAGAGGTCGCGGGTTCGATCTCCGCACAGAACGAACATTTGTGTGCATAAACAAGTTTGTTTGTCCTATTCTGGGATATGAATCTACTCTATATGTATCCATTTAAGTATATTTGTGATACCACTGTTGACTCTGATATCTGTAAAACAAGTGCTTAAGCAACTATACACGTTGTCAGATCAAAGTATGTAATGTCGTAAAATGTTTAATTTATTTGAATACTTTAATGTCGTTTTCATGCTTGTTCTGAATAGGAAAACTCAATCACAGTCACAATTATATTGGACCGACCTTAAATCTGAAGACTGGTCCCTAGCTCGGCCACTATAAGTGTGACTAGTCAGAGACACGAAGGAATAGTGTTGCGGTCACGACAAGTTTGTTGGTTATAAACTTCACGTATAATAAATTCGCAAAAGACACTTCAGGCTAAGGACTCACGAAGCGTTTTTCACCCGCGCCCGTCGCGGTGGCGGAATAGAGTTTTTATTTCAAAACTCACGAGACCGCGTAATTTTGCGGTTACGCAGCCGTCGCGGTTGCGATTATCGCTCGCAAACTTGGCGGTTGATTATCGCAAGACGAGCGGTTGCAAGACGGGCGGTTAAACGATCAGTTGAGCTCCAGACCGCCATGGACACACACCAGAAACGAGCTGTTGCGTTATACTTACTTCACAGAAGACTTAAAAAAAGAAGGCCTAAAAGGTTCTGGATACATCCACTGATTGCGGAATTGCGGTCGCCCGCCAACCGATCGCAGAAAGCGCGGGAGCTACCCGCCGCGGTTGCGGGACCGCGAACCGCGCCCGCCGGTAGAAGATGACCGCCGGTGCAGCGGGACCCGCAAGCAACCGCACAGGCCGCGGGCGTAAAACGCGTCGTGAGATGTGCTTTAATTTTTTACATAAATATCTGTATTCTACAAAGGCTGCGGGCCCGCAACCGCGGCGGGCGCGGGTGAAAAACGCTTCGTGAGTCCTTAGCCTCATACTTTCTTGTTCAATAGTAGCGACCGCTCTCGACAACGTTCGCGTGGATTTCGGTTCTCGCACACATATGTATAATAGTGTTTTACAGCTTAAAGCCTTCCTCGATAAATGGACTATTCAACAGAAAAATTTCAACAGAAACAGCTTTATTTATTAGTATAGAATACCTAGTATAGATAGTTTTCTGGAGAATCTCACAAACGCCTGATCTAATAAGGCAAGGCAGTACCCGGGGACTGATCGGTCTAGCGGTTAACGGGAAACCGCAGAAGTTTAGTGGGTAGTGAGACGAACGGCTCTAGTTCCGAGCCCCACACATGGCTGCAGGCCTAGCTTGGCCTGTACGCAAAGACAAGGGGATGTTAAATACGTATTTATTGATTTCAGCTCATAACTTTAGAAGAACGGAAACTCCTCAATACTCGCGACCAGAACAGAAAATAACAAATAACAGTAACAACACTAGAGGCAATGCTAAACTTTATGCAGTGACCTTTGGGCTCAACATTCCGCACAGTTGTGAGGAGCAGTTCATAAATATCACGTGAAATATCACAGTGACAGCTGCACCCACTGCTATTTACAATACATTGTTTAATTTAAATAATGCCGTGGCAGTTAGCGCTGGCTTTCTCTAGGGATGCTACGAATAATTGAAATATCAATATGATGAGTGATTCGGTAAAAATATATTCAATCGGGTAAATAATCATGCAGGTAATGGAAAATAAGTCTATAAGGCAGGTCATTATAATCTATATAAATAAAAATGAATTATTGTTCGTTAGTCTGATTAAAACTAGAGAACGGCTGGACCGATTGAGCTGATTTTGGTTTTAAAATATTTGTAGTAGTCCAGGGTAGGTACGAAGTTTGCCGGGTCAGCTAGTAATTAATAGAAATCAATTGCTGTTCGTTAGTCTGCTTATAACTCGAGAACGGCTAAAGTGATTTGGCTCAGTATGGTCTTACAAATACTGTGGTAGTTCAGGGAAGGTTTAAACAATAAGAAAATGAGGAAAAGTTTCAAGAAAGCAAATACAAACGACAACTTTATTTTCTGGGTCAGGTAGTATTAATGAAATATTTTTTAACTTATAACAACTACTTTTGGATTTCTATGTTTACCAGTATTGCAGATGATCAAGCTATATGCACGGATGTCTTTGTATAAAACAAGGATTAAACTCTGATTTTTAACATTTTGTCTTTAGAAAAGTGAGCATTCCCCCTCCAAACCCATCAGTATAATTCCTTATCAGTGCAAAACATCTTCATATGAGCATAAAATACACACAACGCGTATGACCGATTGCACCTATCGATCAAGCTTTTCATTCCACGCTCGCATACACATTCAACTCAAACGCTTTTCACGCTCGAAAACACACCCATGAACTTAAATCGCCTCTCGAATGTCAAAATCGTGACAACCCTACACTGCACCAGGAAAGTGTCAGCACTTATTCATCCCCAAACAAATATAAGCCACGAAACAAATTTTAAATTAAATCCCTTTCTCTCAACGTTAATGTCCCGGTAGACTTTTCTCTGGTTTTAATTTCCGGGCTGTTTCAGTGAGGAAATAGTTTGTTGGGCAACCACTCCATCCGCTGGTGTGGTGTTGCAAAGGCTTTGCATTCGCGTTTAGTAGGTTTGACGTTATCTAACTTATGATAGTGACTATTAGTTGAAACAATATATATACTAAAGTATTTTATATACATAATCAATAAAAAAAAAAATATTCACTTCATTAAATATATCAATAAATAAAAAAGGCAAACGGACTGTCTATCAAATCGTAAACAAAGGGTTTGTTGCATAACATCAAGGGTAAAAGCACGTAAGATACTACCTTTAGATAATTCTTTGGCAGATTGTGAGGGAATACTCCTAGTAGGTACGCTTTTTGCTAAATCAGATGTACAGTTGCACCAAAACATGACAAAAATTTATCTAGTCCTAAACCGAGCTCAGTTTGCAGTGAATTTTGCAATTGACGACAGCATGGCAATTTTATATTATGGTACAAGCTAGCAAGCTGGGAATTTTCCCATCGAACGTCAAATAATTAGGTTAGCTTTCCTTCCTAAAATATGCGTTTTAAAATCCGAACACCGGCGGTTGGGCGGTAAAAATCGGAATTCAATTAATTCCCCCGGTAACTGCCGTGGGAACTATTAGGTGCATTACCGCAAGGACAGGAGTCAGCCGACTGACTTGAAATTGCGGCAGCGGCCGCGCCGCAAACGAACTGTGAAAATAATGGCCGCGGGGCAATGCCCGTCTTAAAACTACTCGTGCACTGAGTTCAACGACAAATTAAATTGAATTATTTATTTAAAAAAAGAAATAAATACTTTTTTTGGACTAACACACCAATTGCCTAGCCCCAAACTAAGCTCGAAGCTTGTACTATGGATGTTAGGAAATGGTTAGACATACTTAAATCTATACTAACTTATAATAAAGCTGAAGAGTTTGTGTGTTTGTTTGAAAGCGCCAATCTCGAGATCTACTGGTTTGATTTGAAAAAATATTTTTGTATTGGATAGTCCATTTGACGAGGAAGGCTTTAGACTATTGGAAACTGAAATCCACCCGGACGGAGTCGCGTTTATAAACGTCCACGACTCGAGTACAAATGCCGATGTTCACCACATAAACAGTTGCCCCTAGCGGGATTCGAACCCGTGACCCTTGGTTTTGTATCCAGCGTCTCTAACCACTATCTAGAATTCTAGATCCACAGACCTTTATAATACTTTCGTTCTTGTCTTATTTTCGAGGATTAAAACCTCCGCACACAGGCACATTTTAAATAGCGTTCGTCATTTTTTTTGTTGTGAATATTCTTAGCCCGACTCTATATATCTTTATTCAATCATTCCAATGTACAAACATGACTGAACTATTTTATTCTACTTGTGTCAATGTGTAAATACTGTAATGTGACAAAATAAAATTGCTTACTAATTGAAAATGGCTGTTACAGCGCAAACGAACTGTGTGGAAATAATGGAGTAAAATTATTGCTGTCTTAAATCGACTAATACTCTGCCACGAATACGCTTGACATTTTTAAGCGAGTAAATATTGCTTTGCGTCGAGTTTACGAACTGAAACGAGCCTTAAAGCTTTTTAAAGGAATGTGTTCAGTTTTCAAAGTGTACGATAGTCATTGCATAAATAAACACTAGAGAAAAATGCTGACTTGCTTGATAACATTAGGCAGGATTAAAATTTGAGACACGTTAGAAGGAAGAAAAGCCTAACGCCGAGAAACAGTGTGTATAAAGAAAAAATATTAAACATACTGTAACGGTGCCGTTCCTGTCCAGCCTTCATGGATGCTCAGGCCTCATGATGACTGGAAATATAGACACAGCGCGCTCGCTGGGCGCTAATTTCCACCCTTTTAAACTTCAAAATTCAAAATTTGTCTATTTTGTTATATTTTCGCTTTTTTTTTTGATCCAGTCATCCAGTCCTTGGGCTACATTGTGTATTAAGTAAGTGTAAGATTAATTAACAAACGAAAAATTTGTCAAATAATATATTTTATGAAAAGTTTTTAGACCAATAGTAGTTTATCCTGATAACTCAGTTTTCAAATGTTCCTTAAGTATTATTATTATTTTATAAAATGTTAATTTAAGAGTCGATCATTTGAAAGAGTCGTTTGAAAAAGGATAAGTAGTAAAAAGGTCAATGGGCGAAAACATTTTTTTTCCAAACGTTGTTTGTCAAGTGTAATTTTGCGAAATGACTTTTGGTGAAACAGAAGGACCCCCGTCGCAGTACTAAGTATAAGTAGTCTCGCGCAGATATTTATTCTATGGTACGACTTATTATGATAATGTTGTCTTCACGCAACGTCAACTTAATATAAAACTGGTCTTGAATGGTGAATTTCATTAATGTAGATAGGCACTCTGTCCTTTGTAGCTACGAACTTAATGGTTAGGTACATAATATTAGCTCGTACAAAGATATTACTTTTTTGTACAAAAAATGAATTTCATTTAATGTACCCACAACATCTTGATCATCTATACTTATAATAAATCTGTAGAGAGGTAAATTCTGTACATTAAATATATTTTCAAAATAACTATCAGGGGGTGATTAGTGATCGATACTGATGCCAAAAATGTAATCAGTAAATTTTTTGTCTGTCTGTCTGTCTGTCTGTCTGTCTGTCTGTATGTTCCTTATAGAAACAAAAACTACTGGACGGATTTTGACGAAACTTGGTACAATTATTTTTCATACTCCTGGGCATATTATAGGATACTTTTCATCACGCTACAATCAACAGGAGTAGCGTAGTGAAGGGAAATGTGGGGAAAACGGGAGAATTTTCTCCATTTCTTAAGCTTCAGTCGCGTGTGCAGCCTTAATGGTTAAAGTCACATAGAAATCAAGTATGACGGAAAATTTTACATAAAATTTCCTAAAAAATATCCCCGAACAGCATATGTCTATCTTTTATGGTTGACTCACAATAACACGTGTAACTAATGATCCAAATTGGTTTGCGCGCCAACGCGTTAAACTCAGGAACTACTGGTTCGAATTGACAAAATATTTTGTGTTGGATAGTCCACTTACCATTTGGCGAGGTAGGCTTTAAGCTATCTATAGTAACACTGTGTGCGAAAACCGTAACCCACGCGGACGGAGTCGCTGGCGGCCGCTAGTCAGAAATAAAAGTCCCGTCTTGCGCTTTATGTGATTTTCAATCTGTGAAAGGTGAAAATAATCAGTAGGTAAATAAAAATTCTACCACGAAAAACTGAAGAGCAAAAAATATCGTCTTTACCTTTTTTATATAACCATAACAATGTTCTTTAACTAATTAAAATAAATTAGGTATATGTTTTTGTAATAAATTTGAGCTTTGAATAAAACTTTATAACTCACTTCGTAAACTACTGTAGATATCTAAATAATTTAAGTCAGCGCCGTATAAAAATAACATAACTTGCAATTGACTTTAAACAAAACAGAGATCCCTTAAAAGCTTCTGTTACAAAACAGAAGAGGTCCCGCGCTCCCATTACATTTAGAATATTGCATGAAAGAAAATTACAAAAAAGCAAAAATATACAGCAATTTAATACAAACTCGACAGCGGAGTTTTAAGAATGAAAAAATCGATAGTAAAAAGACGAATATGACTGCACTACTAGTGTTGTCACTACAATGTCCAATCACGGTCGGATAAATCTGTCAAAGCTGCAGCTGTATTATCTTGGTGGGAAACTGACATTGCTTTAATGTTTCAAACAAATATATTTTTATGGGACTTAGTGAAACCCCTCTTTGGGTAAAAATAATGCTTGGGTCGTGGCCAATTAGAGTTGGTACACTTAACAACCTCAGTCATGATATTGTTTCATTAATGTTCAAATATTTCAAAATAAACTAAGCTAATTTGATGAAAAATAGTGGTAAGTGCAGGTGCACTAAACCACTAATAAATAAGTATTTTAATAAAATTGTACAATTTGTGTTTTTTCCAAGTCCATTTGTACACAATATTCTGTCACATGATGGCAGGTCATCTGCAATAAGCAAAGGGTTTAGTAGTTTCGATAATCACCGCTAGGTGACGATATCCCTAGTTATCTACGGGTTGTGATTTCCAGACCGTATAGTATAGGGTCAAAGGGTAGTTACATAAATGCTCTCACATTAATATACAAATCCTTGTGTTTTATTTCGCAAGCAACTTATTTGTTGTGAGCATTGAGGGGCCGTCAGGGAATTGTCCAATCTTATACAATCTTTATTATTTTTTGTTTTTATCATTATTTGGTAAACATTAAATCATTAATGCTTACCAAATAATGATAAAATAAGGTGATCCCTATGTAGTAAAAAGATGGGTTGTTTAAAGTAAATTGTAATTTGAAACCGCATAAATGCAAAAAAAAAATCTCACAACATTGTGACATCTTATTAACAGTAACTCTTATACAACACTAGTCGCAAACTCTCGAAGCATGGATAAAACTGCGTTATGAATTGCATGCTGCTTTTAAAAATCTGATATTCTAAATATAACTTGAAATGCAATAAGCAATTTTTTGCGATTCTGTAAATCAAGCTCGAATCTCGATACATTCAAATTAAAATTGCTTCAGGTTTTCTCTTAAATAAATAGCGCTGCGGTACAAAAAAAAACTTTTTTGGTGATTCAAACGAATTCGACCAAAAAGCATATTTAAGAAATTCAGTTCAAATTATTTCTTCTGGACTCTGGAATTTAGTCTGTTTACACTATTTTAATAGCGTAGTGACCTGGTTTTCGGTTTTCAAATAACTGATATCTTCATATTATAAAATCTGGGGATATTAAAATTACATATGTAGGTATATTCCAATGAAATGTTTATCGCTTCTTTGACCTAAGTAATCGTTTAAAAGGCTCATGTAATTTTTAGAATTGAATTCTCAAACTAATGGATGGTTCAGATAGATTTCATTTTTGGCCCTGTTGTATTTCATTTAAATCTCTATTCCCATCCTGTAATCGATACATGTTTGACAATCTTGTCACGTGCATATTATTATCACTATCTAGTGACAAGCATAGTTTTTTTATTCACATAATAAGAGAAAATGCCTTTTTTCTAGCTAAACCTAATGAATTTTCTAGTAAGCCGCAAAACGCTTACTCAAGTAACAAAATATTTCATCACCCGGTAAGGAATATGGTTTATTTAAATGAGTGCAGTTAAGGCGTTGCTTTGAAATGGCGCCCCGTTAAATGTGCAAGAAACTTTTCTCTCTGAAGATTATGACTTTTAAGGTTGAAAGCTGGGGGTAACTAGTGTCACTTCTAAAAGTAATTAAATATAGTTATCTTAGTTTTAATATGATTGCATCTTTTTAAGTAACATAAATATTTAAAAAACCTGATTCCTAAAAATGCCAAATGAAAATTGAGCCAATGAAAGTGACAATGAAAATATGTTGAATTGGTTCTTTTTGATGTTTTATTTTATATTTTATGGAAAATTAGATATCAAACAACCTTAGGAATCCACTTTATTTACATTAATCAATATTAAGCTGATAGAAGAAACAATACAATAAGATTAAAAAACCAAAAGGCACCTAAACTAAAAGTGTAGTATCTAATGCCATGGCAAATCTTTTGCAAACTGAGTGCTAGGAGTCAAAAGACTCTGAACTTGAAATGAGGAAAACTAAAAAGGCTACGATCACAAAGTTCAGCATAAAAACTATTTGATTGCCCAAGAAGTACTTACTGGGACACGAGAAACCGAACAATTTAATTACATTCGCCATCTCTTTCGCCCAGTGACTTGCCTTTTCGATATAGGGCTAGCACAAAAGGAATTAGTGCCTATGAATAAGAGTTATTTCAATAAGATTTGGGTAACAATGTATAGCTGGATACGAGTCGCCGAGGATCGGGCATATTGGAGAGCCCGAGAGGCCTATGCCCAGCAGTGGACTGCGATAGGCTGATGATAATGATGATGTATTATTAGTAGGTAGAGCTCTAGGTGTACATTCTACAAAATTTAGTGCGGTAACCTTTTTACTTATGTTAAAACATGCATGTAATATTTAGCTTCTTTGTTGAGTGAGTGAAAGGCATCTATCAAAGTAAAGTTTAAATGATAACGTGTACATTTAAATTGGAAGATAAACAAAATTAATCTCGTTTTTGGTTTTTAATGCACCAGCTCACTCCAACATGATCCATTTTTAAAACAACTCCATGGCCTTATGCATATTACCATTTGTAAAAAAGTCCAATTCAAAGTCCAATTCCAAAAAAATATTCTAATTTTTTACTATTTTTCTACGTCAACAAATTCAAACATAAAATAGCAGTCATTGACCCGGGTCATACCCCTTCAATATTCGGAAACAATCGTAATTTACGAAGCATATCAAATACAACCGCAACCTGAGCAGATATTCACCTAGTAGTAGTGATCTAGTAGTTCGACCGCTGTGGGACATTGAAATGTCCTGAGAGGTCAATAGCCCTTATAGTACGGAGTAGCCGTCCTCCTGCGGTTTTCCTCACTTGCACTGGGGTTATCGGAGCTGTTTCGGTGTGAGATCATGAATATGCAAACCGAATTCTTGGTTAAAATTAATTGACTTCTAATATTGACTTAGAACTACGAGTATAACACCGACATTTTAGAAACTTATAAATTGCAGATGTAGAATGGAAGTAAGTCAAATACCTAGCTTTATATTCTGGCATTGTAAGTGAATGAAATTACTATAAAACATATAAGCATTGGTCTTTCCATACTCAGATGCGAATCAAATCGCTGGAGTTTTGATAGATTTTCTTATGTTATAGGAACGAACTAGTGGGTCCCCTGTTGGTAAGTGATCACAGCTGCCCAAGGACATCAACAACCATACAAGGGTCACGGATGCGCTGCCTTGTTGCCTGCCTTAAAAACTCCATACCCTCCCCAAATGAGCCCTGATTGATCAGGATCAAAATATAAGTTCCAAATCCCACACACTGTTTAAGTATTCACTAGCCTGCATATTTGGCACGTAAATGCGTTTTCTCGCGTCGGTATATCATTTCAGCAGTTAATATACTTGTTTTATTTTGGAACGACCGCAAAACCCCACTTTCCGATACTTTTTTCCTTTTATCCCAATACACAATTGGGAACCCTGGCAGGATATATAGGTTTCCAGAACACTTGGTTGCCGGGAACACTTTTAATTGCATCCCGTGAAGTCTGCAATGAATTGCTTGCTGTAGTCCGGTGCAATGTAAACTATTCGATGTGCGTAAACCCCGAAGGACATTTCGGCGTTAAACCAAATTGGCAACTCTTCGCAAATTTTACCCAAACTCAATTATTCTTCGTAATTATTCAGGCGAGTTTATCGAAATACGAAGTTGAAGTTCCATGTAAATCCAGAATGGGCTATTTTAGTATCTTCTGGGAAAAATGTCTGAATAGGGCACCTGATTAGTTGATGGCGCTATTTTCTTAAAGCATTAATTAGTTAGTTGGCTAATTGTGGAGATAGTCGTATTTTGGTAATTATATCAGCATTAATAATGATTCTTTGTAAATTACCAGTTGCCTTAAAATTATGAGATATCTGTTAATATTAAAACAAAAGATTCACGACGGTGACAGTGATAATGACGTACATTAAAACTATTTATAGGCACTTGAGTAAGCATTTATGGCAAGATCATGTTGAACATAAGTAACTTATTAGAATAGGTATCTCATGAGAAAACTGAGTTAATCCCAACTAATATTATAAATGCGAAAGTAACTCTGTCTGTCTGTCTGTCTGTTACGCTTTCCCGCTTAAACCTCGCAACCGATTTTGATGAAATTTGGTACAAACAATCTTTAGACCCTGAGACAGAACATAGGCTACTTTTTATTTCGAAAAAAAGAAATCCACGCGGACGGAGTCGCGGGCGGCCGCTAGTTTATACATAAATAAATATTTATTGATAAATAGGACGCTTTAAATCATTACAATATTTCAAAGCTTCCTATTGCTAAGCAATTTATTCGTTACTATTATGTTTTCACGCCGTCCACCTTAATCCAAAATCACAAGATTTTAAACAGTTACAAATAAGAAGAAGGATAAGAGAAGCCAAAACCTTCCACTAATTATGACATAACATGAGCTTTAACTCCAAATGCATCAGATATTTATATATTTGTTTATTTATAAATATGTACAAGCAGGCAAATCATGAGAATAATTGTTTTTACAGATTTTAACTAAAACTAGGTCCATCAACTACTAGGTACATAATAATAATAGGTTAATAGGTAATATAGTAAGTAATACTAGGCAGAGTCACCCAAGATAATCCGTACTCCTTTCAATAACATCCAACTTTTGACACGACGTACAACATTTTGCGTACACCTAAGCAATTTTTCATCCGGGTGCAAACTAGATATCCTGGTAAGTACAAAGTGTAGCACAAGCACTCCTCCGAGAGTTCCCGGGTAAATAGGACTTCCCGGGCCGTGTCATGCTCAGGAACTGGTAAAGGGACCGATCATAGATTTAATCTATACTTCTATACTTATATAATAAAGCTGAAGAGTTTCTTCGTTTGTTTGTTTGAATGCACTGATCTTAGTTGATAGCACACTAAATGCACGACATGTCAAACCAAGTAATGCTACAGTTTTTAGGTATCAAAATATATTTATCTATTTGAATCAATGGGGCCGATGTTTACCGGATATTAGCGACCTGCCCTGACTTCGCACGGGTAAAATGCTGGTGCTAAGGTATACTTAAAAAGATGCATGTATTATACCGCTAAATCAGTAATACCACTGTCGATTCTGAAATCTGTTAAGTGCTACAGCTACTTAACACAGAGTCAGACCGATGTATGTGATGTTGTTAAAAATTTATTGATTTATTTACTTAGTTATTGTAACAAACAATAAAAAAATGCTAAGTGTATGGTCATTAAAAGTATTTAGATAAGAATTTGACGATAACTAGACAATACAAATAATGTGTAAAGCATTACAATTTATTACCACAACAAAAATATTTTTAATGTCAATTTATTACTGTGATGCTATTTTAGTTACCATTGAGATGACAAAAACACTCGACATTATCTTTAAAAACATGGTCGGTCAACTGAATGAAAAACATCGGTTGGTGGTGTTGTGATAAACTTTGGCACAAGTAGGGTTTTTTATCTTGCTGCGTTAATTATAAATTGTGAAAATCATTAAATACTGCAAAAATATGGTGTAGGCAACGACGTCAATCAATGTTGACCTTTGAGTTGTAAGGTTTATGAAGGTCAAACGGCAGTCGCTCCAATGAAATAACCAAGCTTGTCAAGTCGAGATCATAGTCGTAGCATACCCTTTTTCGGTGCGCCATAGCGTACAGGTTAGCAAAACCGAACCTAAATGCGAACCTTCCTGTCGACGAAACGTCCAAAGGTGAATCGTGCTGTTGGTGAATCAGACAAAAACGAAACGTCCTGTCGGTGAAAATTGCAAAGGAGAAATGACTGTCGGCGAACTGTCCTACAATCAGCAAAACCTGCAGCCGTGTTTGGGGCTCAGAACTTTATGTCACACTATCAACTAAACTCCAGTGGTTTCCTTCGTACCCGCGCATAAAGATACTGGTCCACCTTGTGAGGCGATTGACCGATCCCTCCCCGGCTGCTGCCTGGTCTTCTTAGACCAGGCCAATAGGACGACTGCGCCTAGGGTGGATCACCCAGAAAACAAGGTGATCCACAGACATGGCTCCATACCCTGGGCTTTGAGACAACGGCCGAGAATGTCACCGAAGACGCGCAATGATAATGAAAAACAAGGCCCTTGAAACAATTTTCAAAATTAATAGTTCTCAGTCTTAGTTCTCACTTCAATAATCTAACGAAAATTCTATCCCCACACGACAATAGACCGAAGATTGATTCGAAAGAAAACTACCCACGTAGCGAGCGGCAAACGTTGCCACGGGATTCCTCCGAGAGTTGTCGAGCAAATAAGGCTTCCCGTCGTGTCATCTCCCCGGATCAACTGGGAAAGGATCAAATGGGAAAAGCGCCCGATAAATATTTACCGGTCGCTTTCAAACAAAACATCTTAGTTGTTGTGAATTATTCATAGCGCTGTTAATACCTTTGAGTGGACGTCTTAAAGGCTGAATTGAAAGTAGGTTTAATTGGAGTTGGACTCAAGGTTGAACGTAGTGTTTTGTGATCTTAGTCAGGAGTCAGGACTTTTGATCAATAAAAAATCTTCCAAGTGTTTATCCCGTTTCTATGCGGGGTCCGCTTTGACCATGATCCAGGATTTGGCAAGTCTGGTTATTGCAGTGAAGCGACTGCCACCAGACCTTCCTAACCCATAGACGGGAACCAGACAGATTGGATCCATAAAAATATTATCCATTTAATAACACTAGGTTTCTATTTAAACAATACTTATGCCTGTGGTTTAACCGTCTTTGAGCGATTCCGTAACTATAAAATTACTAGGGAATAAATTAGAGTCAAATTATATCTAAATCCTTCAATTCACAATGTGCTTTAGTAAAAACATTGACGTAACATAGCTACAGACGATCGAACCCATTATCTGTAGGATTTTAGTCCGGAACACAATTAAGGCGGCTTAGTAATGTAAGCAGAAACATCGAAAAAAGTATCGATTATTCAATAAACCGTACGAAATTATCCGAACGTTTCATTTCGTACATAACAGATCTCATTTTGCTCACGAAAATATTATCAGAAAAGAATTGCCCTTGAAAAAGTCCGGGCTTGCTCTTAATCCGGATTATCCGATATTACACCTTTTATAATACAGAAGGATAACGTATGGGAGTAAGTCGAACGTTATTCTTTATTAGCGTTTGGCATTGCCAATGAGGGTCCCCTCCCTCCCTAGAATGGGGAGGTATGCGTGAAATGAGCGAAAAATGATAAGAATACGGATCAAAACCCGACTTCGATTGAAGCGACATTGCGCTTCACGGTTTGGAATTTTAGATGTCTGGCGTCCCCGTGAAGGTTATTGGACGGGTTCACAAGGCAATTTTGAGCATTCCTTGTTGAAATACTGAAGTTTAAATCGATCAAGTTTGTATAAGTTCTTTTACGGCGTGTTTATAGTCTCACGATGCCTTCTAATGTGTGAGAAAAGGTTATTTACAGCTTTTTACATCATTAAAGATTTAAACGCAAATTAAACAGATGACGCAATTCTATATATTATTAAGTATATGGGGTAACACAAAACATCCAGACATAAGACAAACACAAAAATACAATCTCATGCGTAGGGCAGCGTCGTTTCCAAATTAAACGTCGACTACGTAATATTAAACGTAATATCAATGTGTATGTACATCGATGACGCCACAAAATATTGAACTAAAAATCATTACTTTTAGATTTATCTCTTAACGTCATTTGTTTTTATTTACATTTTGTCAGCTTCTCTCGCTCGCTCTAATGCGATGTTACAACTTGCGTGCTTTGAGAAATAGTTTTGTTTTGTGAGAAAGACGATTAAAATTAATTTATAATTGTTTCTTTTACATTTTTGCATGAAGAACTGCTACAGGCCACGCAGGTTCCCAGAAGTATTTACTATATCTACTGCATAACAAATTTGTACTACTTGGCACTATTTGGCACGGAAGCCCATGTTTCTGAGAAATTACAGGCTTATTATAGAAGTGTTCCATGTTCACAGCTAATGTTGTGTACCTAATCTGACACGAAGAAAACTTAAAATGCAGGAAGAACAGTGTAATTACAAACTCCTCGACCCAAATGAGTTTTCCGAAATTCAATCACTTTTCGTTTCAATAGTTCAGCAACCTAATCACTGCACCACGAAAACATGTAACTAAATTTAAACTAAGTATAGAAACGTGTCCAAGGAAAGTTCGCTTTATAATCCAACGAGAAACATTTTCAATGAGATCGACAGCGCTTCGGAGCGACGACAGTCGCGCGGGAATCGAATCAATTTGTCGCAACGTAGCGCTTGTTGCGACAACACCGGATCAATCTTACCCTGGATATTGAAGATACACTAAGCGGGGTAGAAAATAAATTGTATATTTTAAAGGTACTAGTAAGATTTTGAAACATAAATAGTATCTAAAAATGCCTAATTTGACGCGAAATGTATGTCCCACCAAGTGAGCCCTTCGTATATTTTTCATTATCGTAGTCACTAGAAAAACATTTCAGGAATGAAATGTCGCAGCCTCACTGAATCTGAGCGTGGGTTTTGCAAAAAAAAAACTCCGACACACTTTCATGTCTGTTTCAGTGCTGCCACTGAAAATCATGTTCAAGAAAAGTGATTTTATAATCCAACGAGAAAAAAAATCAATAAGATCGACAGCGCTTCGGAGCGGCGACAGTCGCGCGGAAATCGAATCAATTTGTCGCAACGTAGCGCTTGTTGCGACAACACCGGATCAATCTTACCCTGGATATTGAAGACACACTAAGCGGGGTAGAAAATAAAATGTGTATTTTAAAGGAAGTAAGATTTTGAAACATAAATCGTATCTAAAAATGCCTAGTTTTTTCGAAATGTATGTCCCAAGTAACCTATTCGTATATTATTGAATGAATTATCATTGTCACTAAAGAAACATTTCATAAATGAAATGTCGCTGTCTCACTGCATCTGTGAGTGGGTTTTCCAAATAAAAAAAAACTCTGACACAATTTCTTGTCTGTTCCAGTGCTGCCACTGAAAAACATGTTCAAGAAAAGTGATTTAATAATCCAACGCGAAACATTTTCAATGAGATCGACAGCGCTTCGGAGCGACGACAGTCGCGCGGGAATCGAATCAATTTGTCGCAACGTAGCGCTTGTTGCGACAACACCGGATCAATCTTACGCTGGATGTTGAAGATATACTAAGCGGGGTAGAAAATAAAATGTGTATTTTAAAGGTACTAGCAAGATTTTGAAACATAAATCGTATCTAAAAATGCCTAATTTGACGCGAAATGTATGGCCCAAGTGAGCCCTTCGTATATTTTTCATTATCACAGTCACTAGAAAAACATTTCAGGAATGAAATGTCGCTGTCTCACTGCATCTGTCTGTGGGTTTTCCAAATACAAAAAACTCTGAAACAATTTCTTGTCTGTTTCAGTGCTGCCTCTGAAAAACATGTTGAAGAAAAGTGATTTTATAATCCAACGAGAAACATTTTCAATGAGATCGACAGCGCTTCGGAGCGGCGACAGTCGCGCGGGAATCGAATCAATTTGTCGCAACGTAGCGCTTGTTGCGACAACACCGGATCAATCTTACCCTGGATATTGAAGATACACTAAGCGGGGTAGAAAATAAATTGTGTATTTTAAAGGTAGTAAGATTTTGAAACATAAATAGTTTCTAAAAATGCCTAGTTTTTTCGAAATGTATGTCCCAATCCCAAGTGAGCTCTTCGTATATTTTTCAATATCGTAGTCACTAGAAAAACATTTCAAGAATGAAATATCGCCGACACTTTAAGTCCCTCACTGTATCTGTGCGTGGGTTTTCCAAATAAAAAAACTCAGACACAATTTCTTGTCTTTTTCAGTGCTGCCACTGAAAAACATTCTCAAGGAAAGTTCGTTTTATAATCCAACGAGAAACATTTTCAATGAGATCGACAGCACTTCGGAGCGACGACAGTCGCGCGGGAATCGAATCAATTTGTCGCAACGTAGCGCTTGTTGCGACAACACCGGATCAATCTTACCCTGGATATTGAAGATACACTAAGCGGGGTAGAAAATAAATTGTGTATTTTAAAGGTACTAGATTTTGAAACATAAATAGTATCTCATAAATATTATAAATGTAAATGTGATTCGTATCTCAAAACTTCTCGCATTATTTTTATATACGTTTTATTTCAATTTAACTGCAATATCATGTTTAAATTATGTTTAAACTATTTTCACAACGTGTCATTTGTTACGTACTTTATTGTCTTGGAAAAATAAATTAATGTTACCGAAATCTGAGAGTTGGAGACCTGGTGACCTGTAACACAGGTGTAATACCTACAACAGGCACCAGCGATCCACAGCCATATCTTGTAATGTCTTTACATATGTTTTTCCTGCTTTTTTCTTTGGTTTGTGGTGAGAAAATAAACAATTTTATTATTATTATCTAAAAATGCCTAGTTTTTTCGAAATGTATGTCCCAAGTGAGCCCTTCGTATATTTTTCATTATCGTAGTCACTAGAAAAACATTTCATGAATGAAATATCGCCGACACTTTAAGTCCCTCACTGTATATGTGCGTGGGTTTTCCAAATAAAAAATTAAGACACAATTTCTTGTCTGTTTCAGTGCTGCCACTAAAAAACATGTTCAACAAAAGTTATTTTATAATTCAACGAGAAACATTTTCAATGACAGCGCTGTGGAGCGGCGACAGTCGCGCGGGAATCAAATCAATTTGTCGCAACGTAGTGCTTGTTGCGACAACACCAAACATCTTACTCTAGAATATTCACTAAGCAGGGCAGAAAATGAATCAATTTATTTCCTATTCTCATAATATTTTGTAACATTTTCCGGCCGTTCTTACGACCATGGCGGCCGATCTTACGATCAGGCAGGTACGCGGGATATATTTAATTGCACAAGAAGGTGCGCAAGCACAGGAGCACTCCCGATTCCCTCAGTCTCATAGTTCGGTGGGACAGAAATCTGATGTGACCGTAGAGAGATCAGTCACAGAACCAACGGCTTAACGTGCCTTCGGAAGCACGGAGGAGCTCGGGATTAAATTTTTCAGCCACCCATCCGATGACTAGCCTCTGCAAAAGTTGCTCAACTTTGCGATGGCAGGCAGAGCGTGCTAAACACAGCGCCGCCGTCGAGCTCCTCATTACTTAAAAACAAAAGTTAGGTACTTTAGATACGAATATTTTATTTTTATTGTATGGGTATTGCACAACTTTCAAGCATTTTACATAGCTTTGCATGCGTATATGAGCTAGAGTATACCATAAAAAATCCAGAATTTACCAGTTGTCATTGCAGATCACCTAGTATTCATAATCTCTCTGTCTTATCGGAAACCAGAGAATGCACTATTGACCCTAATTATCTTTGTTTTTAATGAGTGATAGTTTAATCATTTCTTGCAACATAAATAAGTCTAAAGTTTGTTTCGACTTAGTAGGCTGTTGACACTGGGATCGAAAGGATCGCAAGTTAAATAGTAAAATACTTAGTGTTGCTTTTGTGTTATACGATATTGAAGTGATAATTTATTAAAATTATTTATTAAGTTGGAATAAACGAACCGACTTATACATATAAGGTAAGTTATAACCGTAGTAGTTTTAACTGGTGTAAGTCGGCAGTGAATTTTGTGAATAAATAAAGTAAAGTAAATAAGTAAGTAAATACGTTAAAAATTATATGTGTTTTTACAATACTCACAAATGTGCTTATATTGTACATAAATAGAATTTCCAATAAGTTTCCAAATCGAGATGTTAACCAACCTTTTACAGAGTATGATTTTTCATGACAACTCAGTAATGTTTATACAAAAGTTGTTTTATACAAAAGAAGCAGTTCTGGTTTATCCCTAATAAATAAAAAAAAGTAAATCTGTCTGTCTGTCTTTTACGCTATCCCGCTTAAAACTCTCAACCGATTTTGACGAAACTTTGCACATACAGTATTTAGACCTTAAAAGAAATATAGGCTACCTTTTGTTGCGCACAAAATGGATCTGAAATCCACGCGAACGAAGTCGAGGGCGGCCTCCGGTATATACCTATGTAAAATCGTTATAAATTCGCAATATATTTAAAGTACATTCTACTAGATAACACTGCAGTGTTACGACGAAATATTAAGATGTCAATGTCGTTCAAAATATTTTTAAAAACGCGTAAAAGCTATTAACGCTGAAGCATTTTGTAAATAATACTGATAAGTTAATTGACCTTATGAACAAACGCAGTAAAACATAATCTGTTTATCAGTTTGAGGACCACTTTGTGTTATGGTTGATATTATTAATAGCTCGTACATTTAAAGACACTGATTCGATCCCCGCACAGTACAAAGTTTGTGTCCATCAAATCATCAAGTCTGTCTGAAGGTATATTTCCTTTGTATCGTGTGCGTTACAAATTAATATTGTATTAGTAACCCTTCATTGAATGAAACTCCTATGTAGTATTTCTTTGATTGGTTTGACAAATAGTCTTTGGGAGGATAATTTTAATAGATTTTTCAAATGTTATATTGAAATATTAATATAATATTCTTGACGTTTCATTTCTAACGTAATATAAAGAATAAACTTACTGTAATATCTAACAATGTAAGCCTATATATCGAATCTTAGGGGTCAACGTCTCAACTGTCATTAAATGTTGCCAATTAACTTTAGTATAATCACCATTCAGATGCGTCATGATAATTACACTCACCAATAATGATATTTGTCGCAAATGATTTCATTAACGGCAAAAGGTTAATTGGGAACGGCGGAATTAATGGTGACTTTTACGGTGCCGTATTAACAACTAAAATGTAAGCACTCGGACCGTTAACGGCACGTGCCCAGAGTATTAATACACAGTTATTAGCATCCAAATGTTTATTACGAGAGCATCGGCCAAAAACACAAAATAGGTACGCACAGAAGACTATGTCAATAGAAAACTCGCTCGAGCTTCGTACACTAAGCGAACGAGGGAGAGGCTCACGGTAAGTGATGATCACTGCTCTCCGTGGACATGACCACCTCACCAAAGTACGTAGATGCGTTGCCTGTCTCGAAAAAACCTGTACCGTCATGTTCTACTGGTGTGCAAGGTCTCCAGAGCTCAAACTGATCACACTAGCAGAAACATAGCACACCAGCAGAAACATAGCACCCCAGCAGAAACATAGCACCGCAGAAGAAAAATAGCACAACAGCAGAAACATAGCAAAACAACAGAAACATAGCACAACAGCAGAACCATAGCACAACAGCAGAAACATAGCACCCCAGAAGAAACATAGCACAACAGCAGAAACATAGCACAACAGCAGAAACATGGCACAACAGCCATGAAGCGCTACTTCACTGTGGTATTCTGTAAGCTGGAGGGTACTTCTACAGGCATGTTTTATATAGTGTTTAAGTATATTTTTTCCTAATTTATTCTCAACAATAAACTATGATGCCAATAACCCGATACTTAACAACACTAGCGCGAAAATCGAGCGTAGGTAACAAAACGAAGTTACATATATGAGTTTGACTTCTGTGCGTTCCTATTATGTGCCAGAACGGGTATCGTGTGAAAATTATCCGGCCCCGTGACCGACATTCGGGCAAGTGAAGTTCGGTTGCCGGAATCGGGTTAATGTTTAGATTTAGTGCTAATAGGTTGGCTGTAAATTTGCTACAATGTTCTCGTGGTTGTACCGCTATCGGATGGCACATTTGGCAAGAGGACCACTCGCGGCTCGTGCCAGGCCAGGGAGGGATTCACGCCGAACTAGCATTTTAATCGATTGTAATCGAAACCTGATTAATCGATGTACAAATATCGATTGCGTTATAAATTAATGACAAATCCATTAGATTAAAAACTATGCAGAAATTTATTATAATTAACGATCTTTTAAAAGTAAAATCAGTAAACTCGATTAAAGCGATTGTTTTCTTGCTCAAGTATGTCATTTTAGTGCTACAAATCGATTAAAGTTGTGTGTGGGATTCTCGAGTAGTCGATCTTATATCGCCATCCCTATTATCGCCGGCATCGTACCCGCGGTTTTGCAATTGTTTTAATATCTGTTTTAATGCCGTATATGGGTTAAAACGGCCTTGCAAGACCTATTTTAAAAGTACGAGTACAACGGTTTAAATAAGAATTTAAAAGGCAGTTACAACGATTCAAGTTTGAATTTGGATCGGTGGGATTCTCGTCGGTCGTTTTGCCGAAATAACGAATAATTACTAATGTTTGAGCTTTGTTTGCTATTTTCAGTGGAAAATGTAATAAGAAGCTTTTAATAAGAAGCTTTTATGATGAATACCTTTTCTTTGCATCTTCACTTTTTTACCTTTTATTAGTCAAATAAAAACAGACTAAAGCCGTTACAGGACAACAGTTCTTTTCTATATTCCCTTTTAAAAACTATGAACATTTAAAAAAAAGAAAGATCTAAGGTTAAATAATACAAAAAAAGTATTAAGTAATTTAATTTGTAGATATGGTTGAGATGATCCATACTTTTGTTTCAGATAAAATGGAGAGAAACTTCACCGTACCGCCGCCCAAAATTGTTGACCGCTATGTCAGAGAAACATTATTTTGTGGGCCCGGACCGGCCAATATGTGGCCATCCGTGGATGACGCTCTTACTAGGCACCTTATATGCAACATGTGTGATGAATTTTTCAAAGTAAGTATTAACCACCACCCAATTTACATTCCAAAGATTGAACTCGAACTCCAAGTCAAAACGTAATTATTTATCTACCATGACTGAAGAAATTAATGAATGCTCCACAGAATAAATAGAGAATAAATTCGTTCTTTTTTCATTTTCTGTCAGAAAAGGTTTTTATATATATTTTAGAGTCATACAAAAAAAACCAGCTTGCCTAAAACCGTGTTCGCACATAATACGAACACAAACAAAGTGAACGAAAGCAGAAAACATGAACATTTAGTTTATATGTATTAACAATATGTTGGACGAATAGAGTGTTCGATGTTCGTTAGTGGTGCAAACTTAGTTGTTGCGTATCATGCAATTCAAGCAACGTAACAACTTTGTGCGTACATGAGTGGCTAAGGGCCTTGATAATGATAAACACTAATATTTCAGTAAAATACTTAAATTTCACAGGTAATGGACGACATCCGAGCTGGTATCCAGTACTTGTTCCAGACTAAAAGCAAGTTAGTCCTGGCCATCAGTGGTTCAGGCCACGCTGGTATGGAGACGGTGATCAATAACCTGGTGGCTCCGGGGGAGACCTTGCTGGTAGCAAGCAGGGGCTTTTGGGACCAGCGAGCTGACATCGTGGCTAGAAGATATGGTAATGAGTATTCTAAATCAGTTTAGTTTTCTTTGTTGTCAATTCAGTTGACAGAAAAGAAATAGGTAGCCCACTCAATCAGTTATGTCACTCAAGCACAACTGCTTACCGAGAAACTCAATTATGTTTAAACCATAAATAAATAATACAAGGGTATGGAAATATTTGTATATTTGCAATTTAAGAGAAATACTGTTTTAGAAAGAAATTAAATGAAAATTAGTGTGCCAAGAAAATATTGCACCCAAAAATGCATTATTTATAATATTAATTTCGCAGCACATTTATTCCATTGTAGTGGTCAAATAAATAAATAATAATAATATCTTGATTAAGTATTTTAACGATAAACATTATTTTGATATCACAGGTATCAAGACAGTCGTGAAGCGTATACCATGGAACGAAGTGTTCACCTTAGACCAGTTGGAGGCAATGCTGAAGGAAGTACGACCGACTGCCCTCTTCATCACCCACGGTGACTCCTCGAATGGCACCGTCCAGAGAATTGAAGGACTGGGGGAGCTCTGCCATAAGTAAGCATGAGATAAACATAATCTGTTACTAATTGGCTTTATAAAAGGTCATGAATTAAACTGAAAAAATAATGACTATGATAGCACAGTAACAAAATGAGTCCAGATTGTTTGGATCTTTGTCCGTAAATTAGGAATCTTTATAACGCGGGTAAAACCATAAAAATATGGATAGATATTTGTTTACGAAAAGACAAGCAATAAATTAGTGTGTATCCATTTTAACACATTGTAAATACCGATACAGTTGGTCCTGATATCCACAGCCCAAGTGCTCCAACTTTGTACTTATCACCGTATCAAATCAAGGCGATTTTTTAAAGTACAATCAAATAAATAAATGCCTTGGACTAACCCACAAATTGCCGAGCCCCAAACTAAGCTCGAAGTTTGTACTATGGATAGATGAACGGCAATTTTGAATTACTACTACTTTCAAGGCATGGTTTTGTAGCCCGGGTCTCTGACCACTAGACCAACGGGCCCGTCGTAACAAAATACTTTCTTTTACAGATACGGTGCTCTCTTAATAGTGGACACGGTGGTATCTATAGCAGCAGAACCATTCTTCTTTGACGCATGGGGCGTCGATGCAGTGTACACCGCTGCACAGAAGGCCGTCAGTGGACCTGCAGGAATTGCTCCAGTGGCGTTTAGCGCTCTTGCCGAGTATGTACTTTAATATTGTAAAATAGAAGGTACTTTTAGATCTTAAGAGTGTATTTGGTATATTTTGGAATTGAGAACGTAAGATTTTGTTCAAGGAGCTTACGAATAAGTATAAGTATATTTTATAATTGTTATTGTACTGTTTGGTTATTTAATTATGTTAAAAAAATATTGCTTGTTTTTAATAGCATTAATTTAATTTGTATTAATTTAATTTTAGGCCTCTTTTCTAAGTATAGATTATATTAGGATAAATTGATTGTAGTTGAATACGATAATGAAGTAGTAATTGATTTAATTTATTTTATAAAGCATTAAAAATATTGTCTTTTTCCAAGAAAAAATACAGACGAATTGAGGCCATCCTTTTTTTAAGTCGGTTAAAATTATAACAGTATATTAATCATTACCTAGATGGTCACAAATTCTTAATGACAAAGTGACAAAAACAGCTTTTGTTGATTATTAAAATCGAAGTTCATCCTAATTTTATTTCAGGGAGAAAATTAAGAACAGAAAACATGAGCCGCCTTTCTACTTCGACATAAAAGAACTGGCTCTTCAATGGAATTGTTATGCTCATACGAGAAAGTAAGTATTACTTATACCTTAATATAATCCAACAAGTGGCATCATGTTTTCTTAATTTTGTTGACCTTCTTATAAAAGGTCAACTCTGAACCTTTATATAAAAAGTGTTTTGGAGCATTTAGCAGAACATGTATACAAAAAGTCTTGCCTCTATACCCCTACAGTATCTACTCGTATACGCCTACAGATAAGATGAAACGCTTTTTAACACCGGTTAAAATTAAGAACATTAAAAGTTATACATATTTAAAGCAAAATCTGTTTAGGTAACGTAATAAAGTGTATTTTCATTTTCAATAAATGATAAGTAGAATAATTTAACCACTAGGTTATTTTTTACATATAAAAATACATACATAATATTTGAGAGAAAAGAAGCAAAGCGCCATAAAAAATAACGTCGGTATCACTTTCTGATAGATACTTAATCGTTCATATCTCTAGGTACCACCACACCGTGAGCCCACCAATGCTTTGGGCACTCCGCGCCTGCCTAAAAGAAATAGCAAACGAGACTCTCCAGAAATCCTGGGAACGCCACAACACTGTCAAGGACTACTTTCACAAACGCTTGGAGGATTTCAACTTCCAGTTCCATATTAAACCAGAGAACAGGCTCAATACGGTCACTACTGTGCCTCTGCCAGCTGGATATGAGTATTTGGAGTTCATCAAGTATATGAGGGAGCAGTAAGTATTCTTTTATAATAAAGATCTCAGTTGGGGAGGGTATGGGGTAAAGGCCGGCAACACATCAACGATACCTCTGGTGTCGCGGATGTCCATGGGCGGCGGTGATAGCTTACCATCAGGCGACCCGCTAGCTCGTTTGCCTACTCTGCCATTAAAAAAAATTGGGAGGTAAACGAGCAAGTGGGGCACCTGATGACAAGTGATCACCGTTGCCCATGGACATCAACAATGGCACAAGTGTCGCTGATGCGTTGCCTGCCTTTAAGAACCCCATACACTCCCCAACTGAACTCTGGCGACTTTACTCACCAGCAGAAACATAGCAAAACAGCTACGAAGTGCTACTTCACTGTGATTATATGTAAGGTGGAGAAACTTCCCAAGAAAGAAGAAGAAAGAAACTTTTCTTTTGACTAGGGCAGAATAGTCCCCCCTCATTTCTTCCTGTGGGACTCGTATGGAGCGACTTTGGTACATTCCGGGGGATGAGCAGTTAGAATGTTATCCCAGTTTGTACTAAACGTAAACTTAACTGCGGTCGTCATCACGTTAGTCCAAGTGGTATGGGCATGCTCCCATTGGTGTAATCCTATTCAATTGACACTAGTATGTTCTTTTCTTCTACTTTGAGACACATAATAGAAAACTTCGATTTGTTACGCTGTGATGCATAAAATAAAGCGCCTAATATCTCGCAATCGCAAAGCTCCATACTCAAAGTTCCCTACGATACTTTACTTATCCCAAACATTTTCTTAATTACGCCAAAACTGTTTACGTCTAAGGCTACATTAACACTTAGCATCATTTGAACCAGTTATGAAGATTTGCTATAGATAGTAAATTAAGTATCAACCCATTAATGTCCCACTGCACGGCAAAGACTTGGATCATTTGAAATCAAGTGATCGTTACAGAGATTTCCTACTATTACAAACTATTTTTATCACCTGTTAAATTCGTCCTAACTTGTTCCAGCTATGACATCCTCATCTTCGGCGGTGTAGGTGAGACCGTGGGTAAGACTTTGCGGATCGGCCTCATGGGAATCAACGCAACTAAACAAAACGCTGACCGACTCGCTGATGCACTGGGAGCAACTTTGAAGGCTCTTAGGAAATCTCATCTTTAGGAAATTACTACAGGGTCAATTTATCTATATCTATAAAACTCAAAGGTGACTGACTGACATAGTGATCTATCAACGCACAGCCCAAACCACTGGACGGATCGGGCTGAAATTTGGTATGCAGGTAGATGTTATGACGTAGGCATCCGCTAAGAAAGGATTTTGATTAAATCAACCCCCAAAGGGGTAAAATAGGGGATGAACGGTAGTATGAAACTTTGTCAATTTTAAACCAATCGGGCTGAGACTTTGCATACATAAAGATCCTATGACGTAGGCATCGCTTAAGCAATCATATTGAGAAATTCCAACCCCAGGGGGGGTAAAATAGGGGATGAACGTTCGTATGAAACTTTGTCAGTTTTTAACCAATCGGCTTGAGACTTTGCATTCATAAAGCTATTATGACGTAGGCATCGCCTAATTAATGAGATTGATAAATTCCAACCCCCAAGGGGGTAAAATAGGGGATGACCTTTAGTATGAAACTTTGTCAATTTTAAACCAATCGATCTGATACTTTGCATTCATAAAGATAATATGACGTAGGCATCTTCTTTTAAAGATTATTTGAAAAATCCACCCCTAACGGGAAAAATAGGTGATAAAGAAACCGAAATCCACGCGGAAGAAGTCGCGGGCGCCCGCTAGTTTAAAATATATTTATGATTACTATTAGACTTGCATTTTATTATAAATTCTCGTTTTCATCTTAGGGATGCCATCTTATAAAATCCCGCAATCTCATTATTCAGTAGAACAAAGATAAGGAGTATTATCCAGACGAAAAAAATGTTACCTTTGTCGAGATCAAACATCCACTAAAAAAATCTGACCGCAAAAAAAGGGTGAGAACTTTAGCGTCTTCGATTTTGAAATATTTAGTTTAATCATTACTGCTATCACCTTGGTTTTATGGTAGAAATTAGTATGAAATTGACCAAACCGTAATATTTAAAAAATAAGTAATTTAAAAAGAGGCGTACTAACCTGACTAATGCGTGATCACGTGTTGCTGTTGTTATTGCTGGCAGTCTGACGAAGTTTTCCGAAGAACACCACATAGTTCACTGATTCACACTTTCACTTACACTGACCAAATTTTTTTAATTACATTTTCCAAACTAAGATTTTACGAACTTAAAATAATCACACAACACTCACTACAATTTCAAGTATTTTCTTATAATTAGTTCGCGAAATACAGCTCAGGATAAAATACGAGGGACGCGGTGTCCGAGCTGTGCCACGATCGAGACTGACTTGTGTCATAGGAAAAACAGACTACCTACATTATACCTAAATAAAAATGGAGAAGGCGTTTAGGCTAACCTACCCTCTCAAATTTCGTAGCATAGTTCAGTAGAATCAAGTTAAGATGTATTAACATAGACGAAAAAATTGGCCAAGTGCGAGTCGGACTCCCGCACTGAGGGTTCCGTACAAATGCTATTTTTGACGTATAAAAAAAACTACTGAATAGATTTCGTTCGAACCAATTTTCGTTGGTAGTTTTTATGGTAATGTACATTATATAATTATTTCAGTTTTATCATCCTCTTATTTTAGAAGTTAGAGGGGGGGGGACACACTTTTTTCCACTTTGGGAGGGTCTGTCACGCAAAGTATTCACTTTAGAAAAAAGTGATATTAGAAACCTTAATATAATTTTTAAAGACCTATCCATAGATACCCCACACGTATATGTTCAATGAAAAAAAATATTTTCAGTTTCAGTTCTGACTGGGGACCCCCCACTATTTTTATTTTTTTTGTATTTTCGTGTGAAATCCTTGTTGCGGTTCACAGAATACATCCACTTACTAAGTTTCAACAGTGTGGTACTTATAGTTTCGGAAAAAAGTGGCTGTGACAGACTGGTGGACAGACAGACAGACAGACAGACAGACATGACGAATCTATAAGGGTTCCGTTTTTTTGCCATTTTGGCTACGGAACCCTAAAAAGGGAACCCTTGTCGAGAACAAACATCCACTAAAAAAACCACAAAAAAATAAGAATATTTGGAATACAAATTGCGATCACTGCGTTTACCCCACGGTAAATGCAGTGTTTTACGGTAGAAGAGAAAATTTATTTACTTATTTATTTATTGACGAAAATTATAAAAAAAAAATTAAAATAAGAGAATTACTAACCTGATTTTTGCGTGATCTTGTGTTGTTCTTGCTGGAATTCTGGCGAAGGTTTCCGAAGAACACCTGTTCTTTCACACATTCACTTACACTGACCGAAAATTTTAAATTACATTTTCCAAACTAAGATTTTACGAACAAAAAAATATTACTCAACACTCACTACAATTTCACGTATTTTCTTATAATTAGTTCACGAAATACAGCTCAGGATAAAATACGAAAGACACGGTGATGTGTTCCGAGCTGTGCCACGATCAAGACTGACTTGTGTCAAAGGAACAACAGACTACCTACATTATATCTAAATAAAAATGGAGAAGGGGTTTTGGCTAATCTACCCTCTCAAATTTCATGGCATAGTTCAGTAGAACCAAGTTGAAATGTATTACGCAGACGAAAATAGGGAACCCTTGTCGAGAACAAACATCCACTAAAGAAAAAAAACTAAAAAAAAGAGCATTCGAATTTGGAATAAAAATTGCGATCACTGCGTTTACCCACGGTAAATGCAGTTTTTGACGGTTGAAGAGGAAATTCATTTACTTATTTATTTTTTGTCGAAAAATATTTTATAAGAATTAAAATTAGAGAATTACTAACCTGATTTCTGCGTGATCTTGTGTTGTTCTTGCTGGCATTCTGGCGAAGGTTTCCGAAGAACCTCCGTTCTTCTACCTCATTGAGCACATAGTTCACTGCTTCACACTTTCACTTACACTGACCGAATATTTGAAATTACATTTTCCAAACTAAGATTTCACTAAACTAACGATTATCACACAAAACTCACTATTTCACACAACGCGTATTTTGTTATAATTAGATCACGAAATACAGCTCAGGATATACGAGAGACGCGGTGGTGTGTTCCGAGCTGTGCCACGATCAAGACTGACTTGTGTCGTAGGAAAAACAGACTACCTACACATAATATAGCTCAATAAAAATGGAGAAGGGGTATTTGCAAACTACCCTCTGTAATTTCGATGACTTTTTTAAACTGAGCATACTCGTAGATTGTGAAATTGACAGCCCGTTGTTGGTCTAGTGGTCAGAGACCCTAGCTACCAAACCGAGGGTCCCGTGTTCGGATCCCGCTAAGGGCAAATGTTTGTGTGATAAAATTAAATATCGGCATTTGTAGGTACTCAATTAATACACAGATGTTTATAAGGTGTTTAAGTATTTATATTAGGGGCTAGGCCATTGGCGTGTTCGTCCAATGAATGAATGTTAAATATAAAAAAAAACAATTTATCGAATATTCAGAGGAATAAAAGTGAAATAGAGTGCAGAGTATTAAATTAAATACGATCTTAATATGCAATTATTGAATGTGTGATTTTTATTTCATTTAAGATTGTGTTATTATTTTTATTATTGGATAGGTTCCAAAGAAAATCAAAAAATATTCACAGGTAATTTATTTCATATTAAAACTGATAATTTACAAACTATTGACTGGATTCACCTAGTCAACACTAAGACAATGCAGGTAATACCAAAATTGTGGATAATATCGGGTACAATTTAATTAAGAGTTTACATTTGGCGTATAATGATTTCAAAGTTAACCATCTCCAAAGATTGTATAACAGGAGTATATAACTCTAATATTACTAAATAGAAAAACAATGCAATACAAGCGACTTCATAGTATCCTTTATGGCTATTAGTTATGTTATTCGCAAGCCATAGGTGTCTAGTTACTATTGTTAGATTATACAAAAAAAAATTCAAGATAACTCTTGCTTAATCGAGTGATATTCTCATTACGTCAAAAACAAAACTTAATATAGCCAATATAACACTATAATACAATTTGCTCACAATTTTGATGGACTAGAACCCACAACGAAATTATTTTTTTAAACAAAGTTTTTGGTAATGTCTTGGAAATATTTAGAAATGTGCGGACCCTGCCGCAGAAAACCATAGGCCTCTATTTCGTACAAGGTATTATAATAATGGAATAACAATTCAATTCTGACATTGTATGGTATCATGTGACTACAACAATTGATAATTTACCAGAGGCCTCGCAGAGTTAAGTGTAATATATAGTACGACACAATTTAGAAAGATCTTTAAAATCTGATCACTTAACTAAGTACAGTCAGCAAGCAACACATAATACCTATTATTTTACATTTCAAATTAGTTATTAGGCCCAATGAGACAGAAATCGTAAAGGCAATAGCGTTATTTCGGCGATAAGATTTTCTCTAATTTGTGTCGCACTGTACCATGTACTCATGACAGACATATTTCTATCTAAATGGCATTCATTTCCATCACATCAACACATTATTTGGACTAGCTTCCTTAATTACGAAACTATAAGTTAACCTAGTAATTAAACAAAACTAGTCACGAAATTCACATATACTACTCTTATCTGTATCCATATTAATCGGTACAATCTGTATATTTATCAGTACAAAATAGTATACATATGTTAAAATACGATATCTAGTGCAAATATAACGAAGTATTTACAAGGATCCTAAGATGATAGTATAGTATCATCTACGTATAAACTATTATACAATTTTACAGAATAACCACAAAATTATTTGTATGCACGTGCTCTTAATAAAGTTGAGGTATGCAACCATAAAGCATAAAATACAATAGGTTTAAGTAGATGTTTACGGCTTTACTTAACTAAATGACCACTGTTTCGAAGTAAGTAAGTCGGTATGTATACCATAGAAATCCTGCAGTCAAGTTATAGGTATAGACACAAGTTACAAGTACTTCCTACCCCGATACAGGTGGTTATTAAGTAGGCAATACAAAATACATTTCCATTAATCGTAACTACATTCGTGCGGTATTAATATAATATTACAAAACTAAAAGCAAATGCACAAACAAGACGACCAAATAACACAAGTTTGTGATGGTTCGAACAAACACGCGATGTGTTCCCGTATCGTAACATTAGATAAGTAAATAAATATGCACGTAAGATAAGAATTAAAGTAATAATTTATATTTACATTAAGAAAATATGGCACATCTTTACGAACCGCGCTCGCACCGAACTGATTGTGCCAAGCGATCGAGCCGTTTGACTTAACACTACGTTTCAGTATCGGTAAATAATATGCGCCTTTAATTTTGGGACGTCTCATAATACCAATTAAAATACCGGTGGGTAAGTAAATAATCACGGTGTGTGTTGTCACAGAAATATATCGAGATAACAGAATATTCTGCTTGTCCAGGAATCCAGGGTTTAAAATTTTCAGACACATTGACTCAACACGACAAAAAGATAAATCGATTAACAGCTTCAAAATTGATGGTAGTCGTTTAACAGTTTAGAAACATCAAGTCATTTCGTTTTTAAAACGTGGCAAACTGAAAGCAGTTGAAAGTGCTATAAGCTTGTAGAAAGCAAAGGCTTTTAGATCCTTAGGGCAGCTTTTCAGTAGGCATTCATAAATTTCGATTTTGTTTCATTTTCAATATGTTTTTCTCATATCTCGACGTATTTCTGTGGTTTCGGTACCGTGTCACTAAAGCTACCTCCGTCGCCCGACCCCGAGTCGCGCGGCCGACCGCGGCACTCCACCTTATGTCATAATACGATGCCGCGCCACCACTGAGCTCGTTCACCAATTCTCTCCATAAAGAGTAATGGAGTCGACCATGCCTATAGTGTCTTGGAAAATTATAATTATATGCAAACTTGCTGATGGAGTTATTGAAAATTTTATAGTCCCATGATTATTATTATTGTAAATATGATCCAAACTGTATTTAAATTGCATTAGTAATTATAAAGTCAGTAAATATCTAGGTATACGTACAATACGCATCAGACTGGTAATATTAATAAGGCACACAATTCTTTACAAAGTAATTTGTCGAACCGCTCAGTGACACTGCGGAACTTAGGATATATTTAGATATCATCCATCGCACCGGTGCTTACGATACACTCGACCCGGTGTACTTTAGTACATTACTACTTGGCACGGCGTACATACGAGTACATACATCCTACACTAGAGGCATGGTCCTTCGAGCCGGTGCGTATAGTACACTCGGCGCGGCGTCCATCTTGCACTAGGTGTCCATCGCCTCCCCGGTGCTTGTACGATACAGTCGGCGCGGTACACTGAACTCACCTACACTAGAGGCATGGTCCTTCGAGCCGGTGCGTGATGGTACACTCGGCGCGGCGTCCATCTTCCACTAGTAACCTCCCCGGTGCTCGTACGATACAGTCGGCGCGGTGTCCCCCACTGAACTGATCTACACTAGAGGCATGGTCCTTCGAGCCGGTGCATATAGTACACTCGGCGCGGCGTGCATCTTACACTAGTAACCCCCCCGGTGCTCGTACGATACAGTCGGCGCGGTACACACTGAGCTCACCTACACTAGAGACGTGGTCCTTCGCGCCGGAGCGCACGTACCTACACTAGTCACAGTCCATCGCACTGGCGTCGCCTGCGGGCGCGGCGCTCAGCTGGGGCGCGCGGGGGTGTGGGCGGCGTGCGGGGGTTGGGCGGAGTGCGCGGGGCGCGTGAGGCGCGGGCGGCGGGAGCGCGCGCAGGGGCAGCAGGCGTCGCCGCGCCGCCGCCGCGCGCACGCCGCCCGGCTGCAGCGCTTGCGCACGCACGTCAGCTCGCCGTCCTGGAAGCGCACGCAATGGTTTAAGAACAGACCGCCCTAATACATATCTACATAATTATGCGCTGCAATAATCGATCTACTACTGTTTATGACGCAGTTCGGCAAATTGTGCCAATATTACATCTGTCATTTAATGTTGTATTTTCATAAGCTGGGAAGGCTTCGACTAAATCATATCAGTCATAACCACTGCTTGACGTAATATGTAGGCTTTAAGCTTTTCATGTAAAAAATTCTGAAATTCCCTACTATTCTGGCAAAAAACAACTGGAATGGCCTTCCAGTCTATATGCCTTCTATTCATAGCATTTTCAGTTAAAATGGCCAGTATCCTCGGCAAAGCAGTAGAGGGAAACACCTTCAGGATTTTACTAATTTTTATGTTATACTTTCTGAGTCTAAGAGACCTGAAAAGCCCCTCGCTCGTCCACGGCCGATGGGTATGCACAAGAACATTTTTCAGATAAAAATAAACGTCACAGCCAACTCACCTTGCACCTGCAAGTGACGCATCTCTGCTCGCCGTGCGAGTGTATAGAGGGATGCACCTCCTTGCCGTTCGGCAGCGGTCCGTCGGGGAACTTGCAGCCACCTTCAGCCAGGATCTCCTCGGCCGTACGAGGAGCCGCCTGGTCTTTGGGTGTTTCGTCTTCTGGTTTTTTAGCTTTCACCTGGAATCAATAAATAATGAATGTGTTATTATTGTGTTTGATAAATTGTGATTCTCAACGATATTTGAATACCTTCCAGGCCTCCAAAAACCTAGCACAACAGTACAAGAAAAACATAGCCACAATTCACAGGTTTTTTCTCCATTCAGCTGTCGAAACCAAAAGTCATGTAGGTACTGTTTCCCCTTTCATAAAAATCATCAAACGCACCTCAGGATAAACGCGGCAACAAGACTTCTTATCCAGCCTGTACGCTTCTTGTACCGGTGCCAGGACGAGCTTGACGTGTCTTACTACTACTTTAGACACAAAAGTGCTCTCTCACCTCAGGACAAACGCGGCAGCACGACTTCTTATCCGGCCGGTACGCTTCTCTCTCGGAGCAGCGCAGAGGCGGGCACCTCACGCGCGGGCAGCGCACCTGCCGCGTGGAGAACTCGCACGTGCACACAGCGCAGATGTCATGCCCTCGGGTACATGGTACGGGTATCAAAAGAAGCCAGAGACGAGATGTTGCTACTTCTAACAAAACTCATGACTCACCTCAGGACAAACTCGGCAGCACGACTTCTTATCCGGCCGGTACGCTTCTCTCTCGGAGCAGCGCAGAGGCGGGCACCTCACGCGAGGGCAGCGCACCTGCCGCGTGGAGAACTCACACGTGCACACCGCACAGGTGTCATAGCCCTCGGGTACTAGGTACGGGTGCCAGGACGAGCCAGGGGCGTGGTACTGCCCGGCCAGGTGGCAGCCGTGGGACTCGTTCCAGATTGCTGTTGTTGAGTCTGGAATTCGGGGAAAAAATATTTTGGTAGAGTTCAGAGATTGTCGAACTTAACTTTTAATCTGTTCACAATGACTAGATGCAGAATATTCTATGGGCATTGTTAAACTTCTTTTTTTTAATCTGTTCACAAAAATAACGCAGAATATTCTATGGACAATAAGCATTCCGTCACAAATTGGAAAACTATCTAGATCGCATAAGATCTAAGGAAAATCGTTAAGTTTTTTGTAAGTTCCGTAACGATTTTGCTTTCTTCACTCCTATAACACGGGGAGACAGTAATAAAGCACAATAAGATTAAGAAGACGACGAAGTGTTTCACTGCGGTCTTCTGTAAGGTGGCGGTACTTCCCAATGAGCGCCATATGTAAGTGGAAGTTCCACAAAGCTCTACCTCTCTTACATATACTCGTTTACTCACTGGTGCAGATGGGGCAGCACTGTCCGGGCGGCTGGATGGTGGGCACGGCGCAGGCGACGGGCGGGCAGCGCACCGGGTCGCAGCGCAGCGCGCCGTGCACGCAGCCGCACATGTGGCACGACTGGAATATTGTGTCAAAAGTTTAAGTTTTATAAATACTTAAATGTTATATCACTAACTCTATCACTAGGTAGATAGATACGTATCAAAGAAACGACTAAAGTACTTTTCAGATGACGGTTAGTTAGCCAGTTAGACTGTGAAACGACGGTACGATATGAAATCATAATGAAGATGATAAAAAAAATATCTGCGAATGTTATACCATAACTAGATATCGTGGCTGGACCTCAAATTATTAATAAATAAATTGGTGACTTTGGACTTACACCTTTCATTCATTTTATAGATGCTTACGTCCAGCTGTGGACTACTTAGCATATTATGATGACCATAAAAGAAAAATATCTGCGACTTACTCGGACCTCAATAAATAGAAAACTTTTTTTTTATTGTATATTTTAACTATCCTAGAAAGTGGTAGGATAGTTAAAAATATATGCTATGTGTGGTCAAGTGACCACACGGAACACAGTTGCCTGATGAACATTAAACTCAAAGTATGTCCCTAATATTACCAGTCACAAACACTCACATCAATCGCCATCCATTGCGCGCCGTCCTCGTAGAACCGTCCAGCGTAGTAGCAGGACGCAGTGTTGGACAGCGAGTTGTCCGGCGGGGACGTGTTGACGTGCGCGGGCGCATAGTTCGGGCTCAACTCGTTGCCGCCCGTCCAGGGACCGGCTGGGAGGCAAGATGGCGGCACGCTTATCTGGAAACAATAATTAAATAATGTATGCAATTTTATATAAGCGAAAAATTCTTTAAAAAAATGAAAGTAATAGGTATCTGATGATGTTGAAAAGACAGTGTTGTCAACTTACCACATAACTTGCCATGTCTTTGCAGCATGAATAGAGAAAATTATGTTTTAATAAAGATCAGTAAATTACAAGCGGTATCGTTAACATAATTCTAAGGCATACCCGTTAAAACGCCTGATTGCTCCCTGATCGTTCATAGAGGAGTGAGTGTGTGTTGTATGCTGTGGTGCTACTGCACCATAGCTTTCTACGAGACCATTCCTCCAAACCACTGTTCGAAAATAACTCTAGAAGACAGTGAGAGGTGTATGCAGTGAGTTCAGCCGCAGTGTGCTCGAGAACGCAACCTTCTATCCCGGTGAGCACGCGGACTCAGTCCCCTCGTCATAAGGCATACCGGTTAAAACTCCTGATTGCTCCCTCATCGTTCATAGAGGAGCGGGATTTAGTAGTACACTGTTCGCTTTACGGGGAAATGACGCTAGAAGACAGTGATGGGAAGGTGTTTGATGTTTGTGCAGAGAGGAGTTCAAGATCGACGGATGAACCAATGGCCAATTTACCTGTGGTAATCGCGTGCGCAGTACAGCCGTGTCGTTATCCGTCGTCCTGATGTCTAGATATGCGGCGCCCGCGTGAAGAGCAGTGAGCTCAGCTGCAGTGGGCTCGAGCACGCAGCCGTCTATCCTGGTGAGCACGCGGGCTCCTACCCAATACCGTATGGCATACTCACTTCAACACATGTGGCGCCTACACATCGTCTAGAGAGGGAGGAATATAGCACATCCTTCCAAACTATAATTAACAATTTGGTATCATGGAAAAATTACACTAGAAGACAGTGAAGGGTGTGATGCAAGATCAACAGATGGACCAATGGGCAAGTCTTCGCAGCCTATTAATCGTGTTAGGTAGCACGAAGGCACCTTAGTTCCTAGCCAATTTACCTGTGGTAATCGCGTGCGCAGTACCGCCGTGTCATTATCCGTCTTCCTGATGTGCAGATACGCAGCGCCCACGTGAAGAGCAGTGAGCTAAGCTGCAGTGGGCTCGAGCACACAGCCGTCTATCCCGGTGAGCACGCGTGCTCCTACTCCATACCATAAGGCATACCCACTTAAATACATGCTTCGCTTCCCCATCTTTCATAGTAAGGAGGAATCAAACCTTCTACGCTTACATTCTTACAAACTATACTTGGCATCATGGAAAAATGACGCTAGAAGACAGTGAAGGGAGTGTGTTTGCGCAGAGTGGAGTGCAAGGTCGATGGATGGACCAATGGCACACGAGCAAGCATGCCGTGCGCGACTGTCTTCGCAGCCTATAAATCGTGTTAGGTAGCACGAATGCACCTTAGTTCCTAGCCAATTTACCTGTGGTAATCGCGTGCGCAGTACAGCCGTGTCATTATCCGTCGTCCTTATATCCAGATACGCTGCGCCCGCGTGAAGAGCAGTGAGTTCTGCTGCAGTGGGTTCCAGAACGCAGCCGTCAATCCCGGTGAGCACTCGGGCTCCGTCGCCGCCGCCGGCGTGGGTCTCGAGCCATGCCGACCAGGAGCCGAGATTGCCGTTCACTGTGACCTGAAATAGGCGGGATTCATATGGTAGTAAAATAATACGATACTAATTTGATTTACAACGGATATCTTTAAATCCCAACTCCAGTTCCTCTACCAAATATTGTTGAAAGGTTCGAAGGCTTATCGGCTACTAAGCAAATGCATCGTTACTATAAGTGCATTGTTGATTCATAAGGAAAAAGACATGCCCACTGTTTATTACTTAATGTGTATGAGACCAAAATAGGAAAAAAAATTAAGAACTCGACCGGAAATTTCGATTAAATGTGTACCAGTATTAATTTCTTATTATGTCATGTCATGTTCAATTCACAAATTGCTAACTTTAATAATTTACTTGAAAATACTACTGGTCAAATTATTGTCATATATTTCTCTAAAATAAAAGAAACTTTAAACTGTACAAACCTCATAATGCAGTCCACACAACGCGTCCACGGACAACCACGCCAGTCCCCCTATAGGAGTAGTGGACGCCGGCAAGCGCACGTCGGTACGCCGGAGCAGAGCCGGGCCGGCGCTGGCCGCGTCGGGCAGAGGCCGAGAGACCAGGCGCCCGCGCAGGATCGGTGGCCCTGGAAAGATGTGTCACTTTTATGTGGATTGATGATGGACGATTTGCGTAAGATGGCTAGCAGGAGCTGGATGCTAATGAGGGTTTTCGCAAATAAAAAATCCGCTAGATGGCAGTAGGTACGCGTAGGGTCTTACTGGTGTGTGATTGGTGAATTTTGACATGACATTGACAGATATGTCAAAATACGTATGGCCATCTAGCGCATTTTTCAACCACAAACATCCTCATTGCTGAAGATTGAATTGGAGGATGAGATGAAGTGGCCGTCACCTGTGTCCGGCATTGGACTATGATGATGATTGAAACACTTTTTTCCGCTAAATAAGCACATATAATGAAATCATGTTTTTTTTTATGGAGACTGATAATTAAAAAATTGACGCGTGAAATCCTTCCAAAGACACGTTTTGTTACTGTACACTTGAGTGTCTCAACATAGTGTTTATATTCATAATGTAGATTTTAAGTGGATGAGAGAATAAATTAAGGTCAATTTTGAGAACAAAGACTATGCTACTACTATATTATGCTACTGCTATACTAAATTGGGTTAAAAAATACTTAGGCCTGTCATAACAATTCAAGCGTTTGAGGACAAGATGCCTATTGATCATGTAATAGGGATGATGACACCACCAGTCATGTGACTTTCTTTTATTAACTGTCAAAACGATTTCTTACTATGAAACTTGTATGGAAATACTCTATTATGACGTCACTATTTTTGTAGTCAATTGAGAAATTAATAACTGTTTTTAGGTGATTTAAAAATACAAATCTTATGAATGTCGGAATACAAACCAACTCAGTAGATAACTAAAAGCATCTTCTTTTAGAAAAATAGTATTGTAAAATTAATAGTGATATGAGTCATCATCCCTATTTATGTAGTTCGGGCAATGCCCTGGGCTGTCTGGATAAAGTAGTGTCTACGTCTAACTTTTTCTGGACTATGCGGCGCAGTACTACCTACTTTATAGGTCAAAGTTCTTTCACTGATACCCAGAGGTCCTGGGTTCAAATGTTGTATCAATTCTTTTTTATCTAGGTTTAAAGATTAGCGCTTTCTATTTCTATTTCTTATGCTCTATTCGAACCAACTACTCTATTTTCAAGTACTTCGTTGATATTTACACCTATAACATCACTTGTTATTTAGACTAGTGATTCAGATACTAAATGGATATTTCCTTAAATGTAGATACCTGCATTTATTTTAATCTTACACTCACCAACATCTGCACCAATATGAACTGCCAGTTGATCATCATAAAGAGGCGGGAAGATCCTAGCACTAGGCCTGGCCAGGACTCCAATACGCGTGTCCAGTATCTCCACTTGAGAATGTCTCTTGCCTTGCTCCTCCACCAGGGTTATCTTCGGATCAGATATGCCCATGTTGTCCACCTGCCATTAACACACCATTAGAAACTCATTAACTGACATATACACCTCATTTGGGAAAGGTAACTGAACCATAATTGATAGTAATTTCATATCCTTTTTGCTCGAGTTTATCTTTTCCACTTACTGGGATATTTTAAGGTCATAGATAAAAGGGAAAGTTTACGTTATGTCGTTAATTCATTAAGGTATGAGCTGGTAAATTAAGTAACAAATTAGCATCTGCTTATTTCTTATATTTGGAAGTATTCACGCAAACAAAAAGACAATAGATTCTACTTTTGAGATATTGATTTGTTGCAGTGTCTTATTCAACATTGATTCACACACACTAATCTTACTTATTGTGATTTTTGTTTGGAATACTTCTTTTGTTTGGAATAATTTTGCTTAAAATTTAACACGTTAAGATGTACCATTAAAAGATAATGTTAATTAATTTATAAGCATCTTTAAATACCTGTATATCATAGACAAGCGAGCCATCCTTATCGATGTAAAGCAGGGCAAGTCCTTCAGGAGTGGGAGACGCCGGAGGCCGCTCAGCTACTAGAGAAGCATGGAACACTTCACAAGCCGCTCTTTGCCTCACGCTCCCCGTGATCTTTCTATCAGGACTACTGATCGACTCCACAGTGAGGACCAGGCGGCCACGTGCGAGGGACCGCAGCTCAGCGGCTGACACGGGTGTCGAAACTTCGAGAACGTTTATTTCGTAACTTGGTTTCGGGACTTTTTGTACCTGGAAATTAAGGATATTTTTTCGATATAAGTTTATTATCGAGATAATGTTAAAAGTAGATTGCAAGTGTTGTGGAAATACTCGCAAGACCGGTTACATTTTCTGAGGATTGATTGTATCAAGAACCAATAGTACCTAGGTACTCCTAGTTAAGCTGATCTTCATAATTCTATGGTCCCCTTTACTTACAGTATACTTGTTTTTATCCGCCGTTTTGGCCGCCCTATCAATATTCTTGTGGGAGCATTTAATCGGGATAAAAAGCGTGATTTACGGATATCCTATTAGGATCACCTATAAAAATCGAAGCATACTCACATCGTCAATAATCGTCTGATTCTTATCAGGCAGCGTCAGCAGTACCCGCACCGCCTGATCTCTTGAAGCCGGCGTGAACACTCCATTGTACAACAGCGCCAAGTGAAGACTCGGGGCGGCTCCAGCTGCGCCGGTCACCACCGCGGTGCCTCCCCACCAACCTTCTTCTTGGCCGATGGTTCGGTAGTCGTCGCAAGGACCGTTGCCTATTGACGCTGGCGGGTTTTCTGGTTCGAGAAGAGATGTGAACATTTCTGATGACAGCGCTGGGTATCTAGAAGCAGAATTTTATTTTAACCATAGCATAAAAACAAAAATTTTTGAGAGTCTTGAATTTGAAGATGAGAATCGATTTATTGTAATCATATGTCCTGGGATAAAGAAAAATTAATTTTAGTTAAGAGGTTAATAATTTGTAAGAGCTATCGCTGACTATTCTGATATGAAAAATGAGATATACCTAAATTCCTTAACAAATTTCATCACATGAAGGAAACATTGGATCATTATTCATAGATGTACCTACAACTAAAGAAGAATTCTTTAATTTAATTCCAGCCAAGCCTTTGCATTAATCAACGAAGTCAATGCAATTTACTGTATGCCGTCATGGACATGAATATTCAATTGAATAGCAAAACCTTAATATAGAATCAAATCTATGGATAACAAAATACATTAAATAAATGCCCAACGTCCATTCTAAACGAGTTAATGCAGCAATTGCCTTTTCGGTAAAGATCACAAATTGTGGAATATTGAAATGAAGTTGCAACTCGATGATTCATTTAGTGTCGGTATTTTTCCTAGATGGTTGGAAGCGATTGACTTTCCGCGAGGAATCGCACGGTTAATTTAATTTGCGATCGCACTGAACAATACGACTTCTATCGACTTCGCTCAAGGGTATACGGCGTATGTAAGCCAGACAAGACGAATTGAGGCAATAATATAATACAGGATGGGATGCTATGAGACAGAGTTCCGCTATAAAGAGTCAGGAGTCTGTCAAGCGTGCCTGTAATAGCTATTCTTTGTATTGTCATTTGTATGTAAAATGTAATTTTATTTGTTAACCATTATTCTAGTTTAGTTATGCTTCCTTGTAAACCAACAACTCTTTATGCCCAATTAAAATGTCTACTAGTGAATAAAGTATTCGACTACGATAGAATTTATTCTAATCATAGATATTTTTAATTGATTACAATATTTGTATTTAAATCTATAAGCATTACCTACCGATTAATCCTTCCGCTAAGTGCACTATCCATGGTGCCGTTTCTTTCGTCTCCCCATACGAGGCCTACGTATAGGGAGCCTTCTCTTAGCAAACGCTTATATTCTCGTGGTACTCTGCGCCATACCCCACATAGCTAGAAATAGAAAAGTCCTATGCATAGTTAAAATGTCTTATTATTTAGGATTACAAAGACAAGTATGAATTGAGAAGATTCAGAATACGAAAACTTTGGCACTTACATTATTTATCTTCGTTATATATAAACAATAAAACTTAAATTTGTAACTTTATTTTGAATACTAACATATCCGAAAAGAACCTATGCCATAATGGGAACGAAATCAGTTCCATCTCCTTTGATCAGAATAACGTAACAGTCAAGCACGAACTGAACTTGCTTCATTGAACTGATCGATATAAATTTATGAATTTATCATTTTATATTCATTTATGGCGTCTTAAGTTAAGAGCTGAAGCTCAGAAAAGAATCAGAAGTTGCCTTCTAAATGTTACCTTATCAGTTTTATCCTCATAAGTAGCATGTATCCCTGCTGCCTTCTTCAACGGATGTTCGAGTAACAACCTCCCCCCTCTATCCAAGAACAGCAGAGCTCTGGGTTGCACCGTCATCGTCGGTCCCAGGATGACGGACCAGTAGAGATGCCGTCGTCGGAAGGTGAACCTGGCGGTGGCGACGCCTGCTGCCACCGGGACACCGGTCATGTCGTCTCGTCTGATGCAGAGAGGTGACCGGCCAGTGAGCAGGGCGCCGAAATCTGGGGAAAGTTAAATTACGAATTGTTTTGTGGTTTGTTACATCTTTAGCGTGGTTTCGCTTGAGAGGCATTTTTTGATTGAGCAGAAAACTGTAATCGTTGTCGTCGTCCAAATTGTTTAATACCAACAATTTTACAGAAATGAGTGTGGTTTTATGGCAGAGGTAGCAAATGAGCTAGCGGGTCGGCTGTTGGTAAGAAATCCCCGCCGCCCATGGACATTCGAGACACCAGAGGTATCGCTGTGATTTGCCTGCCTTACAAAAGAGAGTACGCTCGTGTCTTGAAGGTTCTCATTTTGTAACCGTCAGGAAAAACTGCAGCAGTGAGATTGTTCCACAAAACTTGTCGAACTACGACTTGTCGACTTATAAACTAAACTGGTATAAAAATTTCAAGGTTACCAAGAAGTATTTTTATTGCAATTCTCACCGAAACTGAGTAAATAAATAAAAAAACTTACGTTTCATGCTGAGCTCGTCATCTTCAGTAGCGATGACAACCGTCGGACTATCTTCTTGAATTATATCTGGTGCTGAAACAATAGAAACAACATTTATTAATAAAGATGAATGTAACATAAATTATAATTTATCTTTCATAGAAATCCAGACAGACGTTACGCATATTGCATGCTTAAACGCATCTTGGTTATCGTGTGAGCAGCAATTTGATCTACTTATTGTTGTAAATGTTTGAGACGCTTACTCAGCTCTCTGTTTTATCAACAACAATGATTTAACGTGTTTTGCGTATTATGAGTACCTATAATAGAGAAAAACATCGATGGGAGTTTTAATTTGTTAAGTTTTTAAGCATTTTACATGCTAAGTACTATTTTACAATGTTTTTTTTTAATTTTTACCTAAGGAAAAATCATTTGATCTCATGCGGGGATTGAACCCAGCACCTCTTGCAATCCGCAAGTAAAAATCTTGATATATTGAACCAATTTCTCTAGAATGGCTTTACTCGCATTATAACCGTCGCCCTAACAGTAATGTACATATATGCCACTGAGATTTTACCAGATATTTCTTCCAATATTTTACAACACAAAATAGTTTCTTAATTTCTACCATGGTAAATACGGATAACATAATGTTTTCTGTTAATTATACCGCAATTCTATCCGTTTATTAGTAGTTTTATCTATACCTATAATAAGGACTAGGCCGTTTGTAAACAGCATGTCACTTGCATCCTCTTTAACTTGCATTAACATACTCAATTTAATACAGCAGTGTTAAATTGATGTCACTTTTCATTAAACACAAGATTGCTTGGTGATGATTACCAGCATTACCATTTAAACAACACGATGTTGCACAAGTGTTTGATTTATGTTTTGTTATTAATTAAGTTGTTTGTCTCCAACAAATAAGTACGAGTAATCTGATTGTCCACGCACCGCCGCAAGTGATTCATTGGGCCAGTTGAGTTTCTTTAATGAAGATGTCGAGATAAAATGTGACAAAATACAGTTTATTCCAGCAGCGCTAGTTAATATAAATTGTTTTATGTAGTTCACAAACAAGTGCTCCTGTGCATTTCATTATAGCAATTCGGCGTTGTCACTAAAACTAAAATATACTACTTATTATATAGGTACAAATCTATTTGTTCTCTTTAGTGTACGTTTCAATCATGAAATTAATGGGAAATAATAAAAGGAACTTTCCCTTCCAATAAAGTAGTTAAACGTAACACAATGCGTATTATAAGGTACATGTCGACATGTCCAATCATTAATTGCAAATGACGTCTGGTTGCGTTCCCTGTTGATCACGAGACCGCTCATCCTTATGCCTTCGCAATAAAGTTGAAAATGAAACGCTAGAGGATAACCAATGAAGTTGACCATACCATCGATCGGTTCACAAGACCCCAGCGACCCTTCTATTCGGCTTGATTGGATCAAATGTTATTCAATCGTAACAGAAATGTCTAGACAGCCGGCGACTGCAGAATTTGCGCTTTGCATAGCTTTCTTGTTTGGTCTGCAACGTACAGAAATAGAGGGAGCACTGACATTTCCTGCGACAGTTTGATTGTACCCGATTTGTAGGCGAGCTCGTTAAATGCTCGTAAACAATAATGAATCTGTTCGCCGTTTTATTAAATTTCCGCAACAACATACGTACCGACATAACACGATGATTTCTATGGAATTTGCATGTAAGTCATTTAAGCTAATTGTTACATGGTTGAGTTAATTACTACCTAATGGCATTCTTATTCAAATGTCCACATAAAATAGCCCTAAGTAGGCAGCGGTGAATGCCATAAATAATAGTGTACAATGTATTATGAACATAGTTTGCTAACCAAATAATCGGTGTTATATGAGTTTAAAGACATTGCTTTTTAATAAAATACTTATACTTTATTTTTAATACGTTATAAAATATTTTTAATTCGATCACTTGACATAAAACGTTGTTTATTTATTTTTTATTGCAGTGCAAATTGATGAAGATGGAACTCCTTCCATCTCCATCAGTTTGCAGTCGAGCTTAATAACAAATTCGCTCCTAACTTGTTAAATAAAGATTTTATTATTTTTATTATTATAATTACATAGTAGAATGGAATTCCAGTAGCAAAGCATTTGTCTCTTGCTGGTTTATTTACGATACCAAATATATCACTTACAACGTGGGTACTGAACTAAATTGACCAGTTTTTAACCGACTTCAAAAAAGGAGGAGGTTCTCAATTCGTCTGTATGTTTTTTTTTTTTTATGTATGTTCACCGATAATTTCGTCAATTATGGACGGATTTCAAAATTTTTTTTTTTTGTTGGATAGAGTTCAGTTCTGAGGTGGTCCCATTTTCACCAGTTTAGGATCTGATGATGGAATCCAGGAGAAATCGAGGGCAACCACTGAAAATTGTATGCTCGTATGGTGTTTTTGTTACGTAATCATGTCTTACTCAGGTATATGCTTCAGGGTGTCAACATCTGAAGCTACTGTGCTGATGATGAAGCTACAGTACTCCTTAACGGTTAGGAGTTGGAAGGCAGAACTGAAATTGGTCGATCGAATGTATGTAGGGCTAACGTGATACTTGTGTATATTACATCCAGACCCACGGCGAGAAATCTCGCCGAGAAGTCTCGCTGGGCCTTCACGCGAGAACAAGAAATTTATCCACACTCTCATTCACTCTTAACAACAACTAAGTTCCTATTAATAATTAAGTTCACAACGCTTTTACACAACTAAAAATCATGAAATAAACTGACTTTTTAAAAAAAAATTAAACCGACTTCAAAAAAACCGTAAACACAAAAATAAACTAAAAATTTAAAAAATAATTCCTAATATCTATTACCTAATACTATAATTTTCCTAAACTATGTCAAAAGTAATCTTAAACAAACTAACTGAAGTCGGTGCCTGCCCAAAAAAACAGAAGAGAAAAAGCACCGACTTCAGTTAGTTTGTTTAAGATTACTTTTGACATAGTTTAGGAAAATTATAGTATTAGGTAATAGATATTAGGAATTATTTTTTAAATTTTTAGTTTATTTTTGTGTTTACGGTTTTTTTGAAGTCGGTTTAATTTTTATTACTTACGGTCTTGTCTTTAAATATAAGACATATACTCCTATGTAGGTTACTACACAAACAAACATGCATGCATTAGATACCATAGATTTGGTTTCATCTTGATGATTCCGATATCTATTGTCATAAGAATAAAATTATTTATTTATGGTTATAGTTTTTCTTTTGCCAACCCTTACTGAACAAACATCTTAAGGCGCATAGTTTAGATAGCATGTTTTGCAAAAGGATTCTCTTTCATTACAAAGAGATATAATAATAATAAACAAGCCGACGTTACTTTTAAACCCTTCGAAATAACTCTTAACATAATACGAGTTAAGAACAGTGTTGTTTAACGAATATGATTTGCTAGAGAATACTCTTCCATTACAGAAAGATTATAATAAACAAGCAAGCATTACTTTTAAATCTTTCAACATAACTCTTAACATAACTTAATTACGAGTTAAAAACAGTGTTGTTCAACGAATAATACGCAATAAACTCTTCGTAAATCTAGTAAAACGCGTGATAATCGCCACTGTTGTTGGGTATAACAGTGAGCAAATCTCGAAGCTTGGCGCCTACGTTCATATTTCACTCCGTTACATTTAATAAGCGAGACAGCCCTAAATTTATTGGCAAACGGCGCCATCGCGGCGTTGATTTGATCTAGGAAACTTGAAATAACAACAAAGAGTAGGATGAGCAAACGTTTCGGTATGAGAGGGGCAACGAGAAAACAGAAACAGAAAACAGAAAACATCTACTGTGTAAGAGTGCGTCTACATCTGACGAATGCGCCGCGAATGTGCAAGAGAAGATATCGTAACATGTCTAGTACAGAGGTTTCGTTTTGCCAGAGGATACTCTTCTATTATAGAAAGACTAGCAGCCCGCGAGTCTGACCGCGTGGGTTTTGGTCCCCGCACACATAGTGTTAAACTACAGCTTCCTCGACAAATGGACAATCCAACACAAAAATAAATAATGAATGCACCGCGAATATCGCGAATCGGTCGCGAGCTGCGAACGTGCAATCGGTGTGCCTCTCATACAATGTTTGTATAGAAAACGAACCTAATATACAAACTTTACGGCGCATTCGTCAGATGTGGACGCACCCTAACGTACATTGTACATACAAGCATCTTTATTGTACGTTCAAATCCTGCAAACTTTGTCAGATGCTGGTTTTAGAAGCAAGTTGTTTTTGAGTTTAGTTTATTGTTGGATGTTAATCGTATTTCATGAGTGCATTGAATATGGCTGTAAATCAGATTTGATAAATTGTGTTGAGTTGATACTCGTGTTTATTTGTTGAAGGGAGAAGTAAATAAATCTAAGTGTTTTCCATTTAGCGCCATCCAGCGCACTCTCCGATTTAGACATAAAGCCGTTTTGGTCTGGTTTATATTGGCTTAGTTAGACTGATAGGTTCCATTAAAATCAAGCGGACTGCATTCTACACTTTTATGATAGCGGAAGCACTCTGGTTTAGTTTTCTTTATTTGAAAACTTTGCTAAAAAAAGTCTCTCAAAAAAGTTTTCTCGAACGAAAAACGACCACCGTTTTTAAGGGTTGGGAAGGGAGAGGAATCTCATCGGTGAAGGTGATCGTTAGTATACTATAAAGGGGCCCCTTAAACCTACACGCTGGGTCGAAAGTCCCAGGCGCCGACTGACCTTCCTCTCTGTTCCACGCGATGGACCCGGCACCCGCACGGAGAATCCATGAATAGCTAAGAAGTTCGTCTCACTATTCTTCGCAAATTCACTTTTTAATCCTTTAAAAACCCATAAGTACGAGATATTAACGAGTTATTCCTCAATTTTGCAAATTGCATCTAAACCTAATGAATCTTTTTAAAGATAAAAAAATACATACATACAGACACGTTTTTTATTATACGAGTAAACATAGGGATTTCCAGTAGCATAGCTCGGCCCGGTCTTGGAATGTCCAACCCTAAATAGAGCGAAGGCGCGAACGGCGCCGCAGCACCTTTGACTCTTGCGCAGCTGTGTGCGTGCTAGGGCTGCGACATTGTCGATACAGTAATATCGATATTTTCAATTTTGAAAACCTGCGTGATTTACCCATGCTTGGTGCTTGCCTATTTAATTTTATTAAAAATAAATTAAAAGCTTTTAATAGAAAGGGGCTAAATGAATCACAAGATTTGATGGAACAACTCTTGGCTTTTGGCCCACCCTATTATGATTTATCAGCTCTTTGTGATTTGTTGCCGTTCCGGGGTGGCATTAATCTGATTTTGACAAGCATAATGAATTAGCCAGTAGATACGACAATAAATAAATAAATAAATAAATACTCATTGTTGTAGCTATGACATGAATGCAATGAATTAAATTTGACTATTACGTTAATAGGCTGATTCTATTTCTTATTTTTGGCATTAAAGATATTGTTAATTAATATTCTATGATAATTATTCAATACAATCATAACAACACTACTCCATCAGTAGCAATAGTGTTGCCAGGTGTCCTTAGAAATTGCGCACAAGATTAAATTTTTATCTGATTAAATACTCGTCTTTAATTTCGAACAGGTGTGATCACTTTCGATGCGCCTAGAGATGTGTATCGTTCGAGTCATAAATCCATCAACTATCGACAGTGGACATACTTGAGACTGAGTTTAATTTACGACAGGCAAGTCGTCCTAGAAGCATATTCCACGTACATAAGGCCGCCATTTAAGGCAGAGTGGTAAAGTGGAAGACGTTTTTCTTAATCAAGTAGTTTTAAATTTCTAAAATACGAGTACAATAAAAAAGAAAATACATTATAATATGCCCAAAGATTTTAAAGATCACCTTTCATTCTTATAAGTAGAGTTCGATTATTTCATGATATTAATCCTTCACTTGTACATAAAAATCTCGAAGATGATCTTTCCGTTACCCCATATGATAATTGTATGATCATTATTATCAAACCGTTGTATTCTATTGCTGTAAGTTACGCCATCGGGTAAGACCCCCACCTGGGAACACAAATTTATAGCGGCGGGGTTGACCATGGCGAGCGATAAGCATACGCTACGCTACGCTGCTGTCCATCCTCTCAGATATTCTCTCGGTGTCTCATGGGAAGAAATGAACTGGTAACCATCGGATATACTACTCGCATTAACTCTCATTTCGTAGACCTGAAATCATCTCCTCAGTAGGGGGGGGAGGGATATGCCAAAGCCACCACAGATATACATGTAGACCACAGCATAATAAATAGTCAGCACTGGGTTCGCTGCCGTTCATGCCCATTAACGACATCCACGGGACTCTATCGGCCCTTCACCGTCATTTTCTACTATTCCAGGTCGAAACTATCGTGACCGAATTATTTAAGCTGCTTCCGTCAATCATGCCTTGCCTTAATTCTCAGGTCGTTAATTTAGCTTAAAACGCTAAAGAATGCCTTTCCATCTTTTCGCTTTTGACACGTTGAGATAGATCATCAGCGTGTATGAGCCCACTGCTGGACATAGACGTCATCTTCCCCAGCTGAGGGGCCTATCCCTAAATCACCATAGGTCATATAGACTGCAGCAAAAGAACGCTGCTGCCCCTTGCCCTTTGTCGTCAATCACGGGACTCTATATGTCTTTTGACTGAACATATCGTGTGTAATTATTTACGCTACCGTCAATACTTCTCCTTAATTCTCAGGTCATTAATTTAGCTTAAACCGCTGAAAGCAACCTCGGGCAGACGTGACGTGACTGCGCCTCATTCCTAGTCGAGTCGCGGATGTCTTTTCGCTTTGGACGCGTCGAGATTTCCTACAGCGTGATGTAAGAAGGCGCCGGAGTGGCGCTCTATCGTTGCTGAGGACATACGGACGTACGTACTTGGTGTGCTACTGTTAGTTAACTCTGAATTAAGGTACCAATGACACTCTGATGTAAGCATTATTATAAAGACTTTCCGTTGTACGCGCTATGGCTATTAAGGAAATCCTACTGACCAATGGAAGTTAAAATGTGTCTTAAGAATTATTTAAACTACTGCAAAATATATATTAACTAACGAAATTTGTCAAAGTTTTTTAAACTCGAAGAAGAGTTACATGCTAAGATTTTAATAATTTTCACCCAGAAAAGCTAGACACTTATTTTTATTACCCAAAATAAGGTATTTCATATAAAGCACAAGATTGCATTTAATGCATTCAATGCAATCTTGTGCTTTATATGAAATACCTTATTTTGGGTAATAAAAATAAAATTGTGATAATGAAAACTAAAGCATTTCGTCTTTTTGGTCACCCTTATAGCGAAAGTTATCTGTCATAGCAATTTATATTTAGTGCAGTTTCCGTGCCAATAATTATAAAGTCATCAAAAAGCCAACAGCTGTGAAAATTACGATACATACATATTTTTTATGAATCTTTTGACTGGCGAGATGTAGTAGTAAGACTCTGCATTATGAGACACGTGTAGATTCGAATTCTTGCCAGGTCAAACTAATGTTGAATTATTCTTATCTTTGGGCCTTTTATTTTGATTGAATCAACTGGGTGCTTTATTTTTGTCGAAACAAATCAAAGCTATTACGCAACCCTATCTCACCTGTAGCTGATTTTAAGGCTCTAGCACAAATGAAAATCATCTAAATGTCCTTCATCGGTTAAATAATGCTCCAAAAACTACGTTTGTTTAAATATCAGATTTTGCAAACACAAACTCTGATTGTGCTTTTTGATTATAGCGGATTGATTACTCATACTTATTCGTAACACTAATCCAACAATGTTTATAACATGTTATCTTTGGTTTAAATAAGATCAATGGAAAGGAATTTTCAATTTCAGTTATCATCCTTTCAAATTGATATGGCACTGGTTGAGTTGACACTCAACAATTTACCTAACACCGCATATTCTACTCAAACATCTACTTAGAGAGAAGATAATAATATATCTGTCACTTTGTTTTTGATATAGAGAATATCATCGTCGCGGATTCTTTTGATTATAAAAGTAGATTTAAAACCTAGTGATAAAGTACGAATACATTTAAAAAACATAAAATCATACTACATTTCTACACCTACGCTAGAAATATTGGCTTTCATATTTATAGCAGTTTGTCTGCGGCAGACGAAACGTTTGATAAACAGTTTTAATCATGCTACGTTTTATTTACTACAGCTGTTTTTATTGACTGATCAGGCTTAGTGGCTTAGTAGGTTCATATGCTGAGATCATCATCATTATCAGCCTATCACAGTCCACTGCTGGACATAGGCCACTCCTAGGGCTCTCCACTCTCCCCGATCCACGGCGACTTACATCCAGTTCTTGCCAACCATCTTGCGAAAATCGTCACCCCACCTCGTTCTACGCTATATTTTTTAAGTTTGGGTAAAATAAATTATTAATAAGTTTCTTTTGTTGGACAGTTGCAGTCCGAAGTTTAAAATTAAACAGAACTTTATGTAACGGAAAACATAGAAATCCTACGTCTTGATCTCTCAACGAATATGTCAAAATTCTACTTAATCCTGATCTTTTCCACGAAAATCACAAATTCGTAGTGCATTTGTAAATAGGCACTCATATCCCAATAATAAAAGATGACTGATTCAAAAAAATTGGCTAAACTAGACGAATCCCCGCTGAGATGACATTAATGAATACGCTCAATAGAAGTTAAGTTTTGCAACTCACAAGAACCCATTCTAAATACTCAATGAATGTCCTTAATTAACGAAGCGACAGTTCATTGACTCCGAGAAAGCCTACGGGAGTGCTCAGATTACGAACAGCACATATTTATAAAGTGTTATCACAAGCAATCAATAGAAAGACACGTAAAGTGCCGGCCTCATTAACCACTAACCTACATGCCGGTCACACAAACTTGTAGATAACCGATATCACGCTATTGTTTTACTTGGAGAACTAATATGTTCGACGAGCGGATTCTTGCGGGTGTAATCCTGATTTATACCAACTTGAAACGGGGTGTACTACCTATGTCCGGTTTTTTTTTTAATGTATGTCCTCTTTACGATATTGTTCATTATATGTACTATTTTACCTTCGTCATACATTATTCTATCTCCCACCAAATGCATCAAATCTTCCACGAACACTCAATTCCTGAGTGTTCCAGGTAGGTACTTAGGTACAATTATTTTTCTTTCGACGCCATTTTATTATCATTCAACGGAATCAGCAAATTATGCTCCTGATGCTTCTTCTTAGCTTCTTAGGAAGATGGTTCTTACCATCTTCCCATGACAACCATTTTCACACATTGTGCATCTGGCTCTTCTATTACCTTTTAATTCCGTAGTTTTACTACGTTCAAATGATATCTACATTAGCAACTCATATCAGGTCCGGCAAAAACTCGTGTTAATATACGTGAATGAAATTAATACATAAATCAATCGGCGGAATTATATTCAAATTACTGTTGGGTGTGAGTCACGGTTCATTGGCGTAGTATTACAGTCGATGCTAAAAGTTTATGATAACAAAAGATATTAGTTACTATCAAACACGACTTTTATAAATTACGTACGTACCTAGTAAGTCTGTTTCATTACATTTTTCAAATTATAGGAAGTGCTCATAGGTTTTAAGTAGGTGATTCATATTTTTTTCTAAGGTTAACGCGGCTGTTACACATGAAACAAAACTACTTTTAATCAGATACAATCACGGTGTAATTTTAAACAAGGTACATGTTTACAGGAAAACCCGACGATCCGGCTACATTTCAGCAGAAGCCGAAACATCGGGTCATTTCGTGATCACGGCAACTGAAAAGTGATGTTATTAAGGTCTATAGTTTAGTTGTAAGTAAGGCAAATTACTCATACAGTCAGAGAGTATCTCACTATTAATCAACTGAAAAGTGATGATATTGAGGTCTATAGTTAAGTTGTAAGTTAGGCAAAATACTTATGAAGTCATAGAGTATCTTACTATGAATCATATCAGACTTTGACGTTAGTACTTTGCATTGTACTACTCGTATGTATTTTTAGTAGCCTTTGGCATGCGTTGTGATTAAACCTACTAATTATTATTCCAAAAATGACTTCGAATGGAGACCTTGTTAAGGCTGCTTTATTAATAGCTTATACCTACTTGAAATTGACATAAATTTTGTAATAAGATTTTTCCTTAAAATCACACGAAATGCTCAGAATCTGAATCACCTAATTGATCTGAAATCAATTAAGCCGGATGTGTTAAAATCAACATCCCGATGTATTTTTAAGAACTGGGTAAATCATATGGTTTTGATTCCTTTTGAACACAAAATCACAAGTAGGATGGGGGAAACACGGATGCCAGTAAAAAAATAAATGAAGAACGCTTTTTGAAAGTACGGCACAAATAGGAGTTGCCAAACTGTTTGGTCGGCGATGGAATTTATTCATCATTCATCGATTCGTGGAAAACCTCCCATTTTAGTCCAATCAAATACCAATTTGAGTTTATTTTCATTGCATCAGCAGCCAAATTTAACAATAATCTGATAAACGCCATTTAAACATTCTGGGGAGTAAAGGGCGGAAACGATACGTTTTTTAGCCTTCTAATTGGATTGGAATGTGATTTTATCGATATATTTAAGGCGCCATTAGAAAAATAACAAGCATAACGTTCATTCTTGTGTGGTTGCGATACGGATCTTATGTTATGCAGCATCGGTATGTCACAGCGTCCGTCGCTATGGCTACTGCAACTGGGTTGAAGTTTAAGTTTAGTATATTAAGTTAAAATCCTGGCCAAAGTAAAATTATGACCGCTGCGTCTTAGTGATTACACGCCGTTTTCTTAACTTTTGATTGATTTTCTGGTTTATTCGTAGACGAGTGATCGTAATTTGATGAACGGTCATTGCACAGGAGAATCCTGCTGCTCATCTCCCAGGAAGGTCTCTTAGAATTTCCTTACGTCACCCACGGGAAAAGACAGAGAGAAGGAGCAAACGAACAAGTGGGTCAACTGTTGGTAAGTGATCACCGCTGCTCATGGGCATTAACAACAGTACGAAGGTCGCAAATGCGTTGCCTGCCTTTAAGACGCCATCGACATACCGTCCCTAACCCTGAAAATCCAGCAGAAACATATCACAACAGTTACTAAGTGCTACTTCACTATTAAGTACTATTCTAGGCTGCATCACACGGATTCACACGGTAAAAAATCCTTGCTTTAGTAGACATTTCCTCTACAGAGCGTCCGGCGCCGGCGCGGGCGACGCTGCCTCATTCCGCATGCCCGCGACGCGCGGCCCCGCTAATTTATAGGTTACTAGCGGCCGCCCGCGACTCCGTCCGCGTGTATTTCGATTTCCAATATCCTATGTGTTATTCTGATGTATAAGCTATATTGTGGTAAAGTTTCATTCAAATCCATTCAGTAGTTTTTACGTGAAAGAGTAACAAACATCCATACATCCACACATCCATACATCCATACATACAAACTTTCGCCTTTATAATAGTAGTAGGATATTCGCGATGATTGCGGCAAAGAATGTTTATGGCGCAAGGCGCGGTCTTATTGTTGTCGATAGGCGCGCCGCGAGAGCGCCACGGACTGGGTTCCCAGCTTTGTGAAGCTGATATCGGACTGTTAAATTGATTTCATTGAAATGGTTCATCGTCATCGACCTGTCTCAGCTCAGTGCTAGACGTAGGCCTACCCCAAGGAGAGGATGATACACATAGGCTTAACTGAGGTGGAGGATTATAGACATGGCCCATAGGCCTTTTAATAGAAAACTATAAAACTCAGAGAAATGATGCCGCCCGTCCAATCGAAGTATCGTTGCATTTTATAAATAATTGAGGGCTCTCGTTTCCCCGAATCTCTTCATGTAAGCGTATGAAGAGATTCGTGGAAATCTTTGGAAGATTCAATAGATCATCATCATCATCCTAGCGTATGTCCCAGTCGCTTCCTCGGCAATTGCCTCGGAGTCCACAGTCCACCTTCCCTCAATTTCTTTAAGTATCCGATGTAGTCAAACCGAACCAACCAGAAGATTCAATAGATAATGTGATTAAAGCATTTGAAAGAAAATAAAATCCCCTAAAAAAGCTGGTAACACTGATCGCGATTCCACAGACACCCATAGCAACACGCCGTAGCAACATAATAGTGGCAGTAAAATCTATTCATCTTTACTATAAGTTCATACCTTAAAAACTTAAAACTCACTGTCTCAATAATGAACAAAACAATAAATGTAACTTAAGGGTAAAACATTTTCAGAACAGGCAACACTCGCACGCCCGCATTACTGTCGCTGCGAGAATGCAACGATCGTTGGCTTCGATTCAAAGTCCATTTCCATAAAATATAATTTCAATTCGTCGGTCTCGATGCATCCTGATGCGTTTCATCACATGTTATGTACGCATTGCGAAAGTTAAGTGACGCGAATGCCTCGATATAGAAATGGATGGATAAAAGTTTTCTTGTACCACTTGATTCGTATTTGTGAGTTAATCAAACTTAAGTAGAGTTTATTAAACATTTTTAGTTGCAGAATGGCTTGAAGGAATATTTTGAAAGGTAGAAAAATTGTTATTTCGGGTAAGAATATAACCGTCAATATGTCTATTAGATAATAATACAGCACTGAAACTTTTCCGAAAAACACTTATGAGGCAAAATGGAAGAAGCCCCATCAATAAAAAAAATCATGTTATTGATGTTTTAACTGTAACGCCTACTAATTTAAATAACGAGTCTAACAAAAACGGCCTGGTAAGTATCCAATTCCAACATTATCCAATAATCGCACACATAAGTACCTACTGATGTATCCTGGTGAAGGGCCTAAATACAGGCCGCGTAACCGACCGAAATAAAGTGTGATTTTTAACCAAACTGATATGGTTATAGGTAATTGTACAAGTAAGAATCGGCGTGTTTACGCCACTCGATTCCATGTTTGGCCTCGAACGAGGCATTGTGCCGGCGGTATTTCTGCGGCGGCCTATTCGATTCCGTTTACGGACAACAGTTTACCCAAAAAAGTAGAACAACAAACCACGTTCGAGCTGTTTACACGCTGGTACGAGTTCGCATTGTCCTGAGGTGAAAATACGCGATTTGCATTTACGCCTACGTCGCGCCTGCGCGGTTTTGCATTTCTCTTTTACTCGCCTCCGCGTTTGGGCGCTGCCCTGTGCGTCAGGGGTCGTGAGTTCAATCTCAGCTAAGACACACACCGTGTGACAGACATTTGTAGCTGTTGTTTTATCTAAATGTTAGTCATAAAATATTAAAATAAGCTCGATCTCATCTTCAAAAAAATTGTAAGCCACTCTTGTTTGTAGGTGTGTACATAATTTTTTATAATATGTTACTAACATTTTAATCATCTCTAAGTAACGGAAGATTTTATTTATTTTATTGCCGCAAGTTCAATTACATTTTACTTCTTAAATTCATCTATAAATCATATTATGACACACGGAAACTTCCGTAAGTAAAAGACGCAGACTTCAATGCAACTATTTATTTACGCGAATTCAACCTTGCCTCAACAACACCGTCCGCTTTCTACAAATCTTCCTATTCGGGCGTGGTAAAGATGAAAATGGCTTATCATTTCTGCAGAAGAGATATGCTCAAAAAAACCAATGGCGCATTCATATTTTATCAAAAACGGTTATTACGCGTTAATGACTTCCTCATGTTAATAGCTCATTAGCGTTGAGATAATACGGTGTAAACAAATATTTGAACAGACGCCTTTTAAGTTTTCTCCAAGTGGGCATGAGTGGGCATGAAATTGTGTTTGCTCTTTTAACCTGGCAAACAGCTTAAGCGGGTAACTTGAGACTAAGCACCTATATTTAAGGCCAAATGTTTGCATTCAATACAAAACTAATATGTGATTAGTATCTACGATCACCGTTCGACAGGACTGTTTGAATTTTATGCTTGCTTATCATATGCGAAGTGCAATAAAATAGTGTTATAGAAACATTATATTGATTGGGTCTTATCACGATATTTACTATAGATATAGCTCTATTATCCTTCTCACTGCTAAGCGTTTCAACTGTGTTAAAATAACCGCAGTCTTCACTAAAATCACAAAAATAAACAGTTTGATTCAATTACCTTTTAGCTATCGAATCAATGGAGTTAAATACCCATATTGGATTGATCGCTACTGCCTCTGTAGTGTAGTGGTTAGAGCGATATGCTCAAAAACTCCCGTTGTCCCGACCGTGATCCAAATTGTCTGGTGTCTCTTGTGTGGGTTGCGGAGGTCGCTCCAATGAAATAACCAGGCTTGTCAATTCAGGATCATAGTCGAAGCCCCTGGGCTCCGAGCCAATGCCCAAGGACGCAACCAGGAGAATTAGATGATGATTGAATTGATCGTTAACCATACACGAATACTACTTCTTAAAAACATATCCCACTTAAAGACTGCAATCACTAACCTAAATTGTAATTGTAAAATGCGTTGTGAAATTTTCTTTTACGCAGCGTCGGCGCATAAATCTATATTCCCGTGCGCATTATGATGAGCGGCTGGCACCGTTGATGGAATTTAATTAGATTGAACGAACGACGGCGATTGGTGAGTGAATGATGAGAGGGAGACGAGTGAAGAACGGAAGCGGGCGCGGGAAAAGTTTTAAAACTTGTTTATATTCATCATCATCATCATCAGCTATGCCTTATTCAAATTATATAATTGAAAGCGTTATTTAATTAATAATTTACTCGTACTAACGTCTCGATGCTCTAGTGGTTTAAGTACCAAGCCGTGGTCTCGTGGTCCTGGGTTCGATTCCCGGGTCAGGACGGCCTGACGACTATTGCATTAATTTTCCTATGTGGTGAAAGCCTAACCAGCCTCAGAATTGTCATCATCATCAGCCTGTTACTCTCCAATAATATAATAAATAAAATCAGATATGATTTGTTTCAATCACACACAAGGTATGATAAGTGAAAAACCGTTGGTCCCGACTATGATCCAAATGGTCTGGTTTCCTTTGTGTGGGTTGCATAGGTCAGTCGACAGTCGCTCCAATGTACTTACCAGACTTGTCAGTTCAGGATTATAATCGGAACGTACCCTGGGCTCCAAGGCAATGGCCGAGGATGCAACCGGGAGAAGCGCTTGGTTGATGATAATGAGACGTGCGTTTGACGTATCCAGCATAGTATTGCAATAAATGTTCTATAGTCTTCTTAAGCCGCTACCGCGTCTACCATCCACCACACCCTCCGTATCGTCAGATACATCGAATTGCGAGGCCTGCGCGGGCGCCGTTCTGAATAAACAACGCGCGAGTATAGTGAATTACTAATTACGTGTGCACAATACCGCCGTCTCGTTTCAACGGTGTGAAATTTGCACAAATAGGTCAGATTTGTAAGATTGTTTGAGGTATTTGTTCCTGTTATTGTGGGGGAATTGGAAATTAAGGTTCAGAAATTGGAGGCCTAGATTGACAGTTAACAATTTACAGGTGCTCTTACAAGAATAAAGGATGTTGCATATTCTGGTTGCCTGAAGGTTCCCCTATTGGATTCCGATTTAGAACAAACCGATAAAATAAAAGAAAAAACATAACTCGAGGACTGGGGTCATGTGTCTAATGTAATTTTAATATCATAGGTGCACAAATATTTCGTATTGGTAATATTGTTTATCAGAGCTGAGCTAGTGAGTCAGGACATACGATATGTGCAATTGACCTCTAACCTCTACGAGTCAGCAAGTCGCTGAGTACATAATCCACGTTTATTTAAGAACACGATTCGCGATAGCCAAATATTGCTTGGACAAACAGCAGTTAGCTAAAAACAAAGACATGATAATTACTTAGGTACAGTGTGCAATAGTAAACCTCTAATGTTATGCTTACTCAAGACTGGCCCGAAAGTAATTTAGCAGTTTGTATTTATTTAGCGTGAGTACGAACCCCAATGAAAACGAATCAAACAAATACATATCACTACATAGTATAAAACAAAGTCGCTTTTTCTGTCATGTTGTATGTTGTATGTCCCTATGAACGCTTAAATCTTTAAAACTACGCAACGGATTTTGATGCGGTTTTTTTTAATAGATAGAGTAACTCATGAGGAAGGTTTTTATGTATAATATCATCCATTAAATAGTGGACAAGTACCACGGGCGAAGCCGGGGCGGGCCGCTAGTTATATTATATTTATACATAGTTTCGGTTTCAGGCAATTTAACAATTTTTATAGTATCTGCGCAAAGCTGTGTAACTGTGCATATCTGCCAAAATCTGTCATCAGATTGAATTAAATTTTGGCCAGTACTGAACCTCGAGATTGCAACATTCATAAAACAATCCACTTATCATCAATTCAGTTAAACTTCGCGATTATTTGCTAAGTTTTGCAAATTAGCCATAAATGATATTATGTTTAATTGCATTTTACAATCTTTACGCAATAATTTATAACGAGATTAATGAGGGTCACTGATGCCACGGCCATTTGTTAATAATATCGTTTTAAAAACTGAGCTACTTTCTGTGCGACGGTATTATGATGGGTGATCGAAAATTAACCTAATTATATTGCGGTGACTCTTGCAGTTTTATTAATTATTAAAGTATGTTAACAAACCCATTTTTCTTTACTTTAACAAACTTAAATTTGCGTTCGTCCTGTTTTGTATACCTACTTATAAAGTGAATTTTTAAAGTTATCTGGTACAATCCAGATTTCTATTCCCGTTTCACGCGGTAAATAGAAAGCTCGTTTGATCCATATTTAAAACATTTATGATGTTTATAATATTGTCTGGATCATATCCGCCATTTAACCTGATTTGAGTCGAATACTAAAATGAAATGGGAATGTTCTTTTACGTTTTTCTAAATATACCTAGTGTTGCTTGTGAAAGCACAGAAGGCAATCAATTTCGGGTATACTGTACTGTTTTTTCGTATTTCCCCTATGTACTACGTTTTTTATTGAAGATATTACCCTTCTTTTTTTTTAGGTGTCTACTCAATAACCATCAACAAAACCACTGACACGACACGCTATAAAACCAAGGGCAGCGGGTTCGAATCTCGCTAGGGGCAAATGTTTGTGTGATGAACATCGACATTTGTACCCGACTCATGGATCTTTATAAAAGTATTCAAATATTTGTATCCGTTTAGTTTAAAGCTAGGCAATTGGTGTGTTGCTACAATGAATTTATTTAAATTTATATTTTTTATGCTCTCAGAACAGAACAGGACGATTCGAGCCGGCATACTAAACCATGATCTTGACATTGGTCGAGATTAGATCTCATACGTGAATGGTGGCCGTTGTGCGGAAGCCACATGGCGCCGGCGCCGCTGCGGCCATGAAACACGGGTCAAAGTTCCCAAGCACTGACCTCCATAGTAGCGGGAGACTCTGCTCGAAATGCTATGCGAATTAAGGCTGGAGATTATGTGAATTTGTGATCGTGGTGCTATTGGATTCCTTTTATAATATATGTTTGGAGCAGAGGTAGAGCTTTGTGGAAATTCCACTCGTATGAGTCGCTCGTCTGGGGAAGTACCTCCACCTTACAGAAGACCGCAGTGAAGTAGCACTTCGTAACGGTTGTGCTATGTTTCTGCTGGTGAGTAAGGTTGCCAGAGCTCAGTTGGGGAGGGTATGGGGTTAAGACCGGCAACGCATCAACGATACCTCTGGTGTCGCGGGTGTCAATGGGCGGTGGTGATTGCTTACCATCAGGCGACCCGCTAGCTCGTTTGCCGCCTCTGACATAAAAAAAATAAAAAAAAAAATGTACTAGCTTTCCCCCCGCGGCTTCGCTCGCGTGGTATTCGGCCATCAAGCAAATAATATTTTTGTTTTCCCTCGGGAATATCAAAAGTACCCTATTAATCCGGACTTCTAACTTTACGTCTGCAAAATTACAAATCAAAAGTGGTTATGGCGTGAAAGCGAAACAAACAAACAAACTCACTTTCCGATTTATAATATTAGTATGGATACTTTAACTGTAAACGCATACGTTTACTCTTATTAACTTCTAAGTTCTTCGTTACAAAGTATTTTTTTTTATAAATCTGAGAGTTTTTATTTAGTCCTTGGACGTCATGCGGTTGTAACCATTATCGGAACCAACAGATCAATAGTCGAATCAGAATTTGTGTCTTTCGAGAACTTAATATTTATTTCAGAATTAGCAAAACACATAACATATCAACCTTTGCTGAATGACAGATTGATCCTTTTGCGAAGTTTAGCTCAGACTGTGATATCACAATGATATCACTCCTTATAACATCACGCGATACATTACGCGATTGATATATTGCTTATCGCTTGAAGTGGTCCTGCACTGTTTAAGTCATTATAGAAGTCATCAAGTCACTTCATCACCTAATATAGTTTCTAGTTTTATCACACATCTGACTAAGAACATTTTATATTTTCAGCACTAGATGTAATTAGATAATTATTTGTCTCAAAATATTAACAACTAAAACAACACACATGGTAATAAGTGCCACACTAATGTCTGACTTCCAAGGATAAGATTTAATTTAATATAAGGAACACAATATTTTCATAAGGTCAAGTTATAGTTACCACCTAAAACTGCGCTCCATAGATGATATTATTGTTTGAGCCATCGACTGTTAAAACAATTAAAATACTAAAAACAATATCCGCGAAATGTCAACTTGTAAGTGTCACCATCGAAAAGAAATCACCCAAACACATCGCTACCTTAAAAAAACGTTACGTGATATTACGCGTCTGCGAAAAATCACCGAATGATATCACCCACAGCTACTTATACGTGTTACTATTCCTTGATATCGTCCGGTACGCGGTAGGAATATCTAATGTTTACGGAGAATGTCTGGTCCGTTAAGGCCGAACTCGAATAGGAGATCCTAAACTGTTTTTATACGACTTTCTTGAAAGGTTGACGTGATTTGATGCATACAGCATGTTAATGTGCAGGATCTGCTAAAAGATTCTGCTTTTTATAACAGTTTAGTTGATAGCCGAGGATGTAGGCTCATGACAAGTAGCTATGACCTTAAATAAGTACTTCTATTGTAATAGTGTATTTTGTATTTAGTTATTAAATACAAAATTGTGTAAAGACGAGTATTTTGTGGTTTCCAGTAGTGGATACTTTTCTTTTTAAAGTCAGTTCAATAAAGTTATATTTTATTTAAAAATACTCCTAATCATTACTCATAACACCCCTGTTACACAATAAAAAAGTATTTAGTTCATTAAATTTTATCACTCACATCTGTGGTAATATTTTCTTGACCATGATAATTAAAAGCAAAACAATCGTATTGCCCTCATTAATTGTTGTTGATTGCGAAAATCAATCTGCAATTATTGTTATCACTTATTTCAATTTTCTTATTATATAAACAATTAATCTCTGTTTGTTTATTCTGATAAATTCCTAAGCTATTGACTATCATTATTTTTGTGTCAATAAATCGGATTGTCTGTTTACTGCAAAGATATTTGCTCAAGCCGAAAGAACGGATTCTAATAAATTGTGTAAAATATTGACCTACGAAATCATCTCAACAAATAAGATAAATAATTCCACTTTTGACACGCTCATTGATTGTATTCATTTCATACACAGGTCAGAGGTCGGCTGTAATAGCACGAATCAATTGATTAGTATGGAAATTAATTGTATATCTTAGTTATTACAAAGCGTAGAGCAAATTTATCGCTTCGATTAGATTCGCTCGGTAATAAGGTTTGCGTAGTCAATAAATACAGACCTAGGTGCAATTTTAGTGACGTTATTTTGTGTTTTGTTATAGTTTAGGTGTGCGACCACTAGTTTTTGGCAAGTATGGCAGAGGCCAGTAGCAATACCAACGATTTTTTTCAATGGTCGACACCCGTTATTCCATTTGATCAACTCTTTACCTAATTATTGTTGCCGTAAATGTTTAGTAATATTTAATTTATCTACCGTGTCACACTGATCAAATACGAGTGGTCACAAAAAGCGCATTTATTGATTCCCACATTTTCACTTTGGCAAAATATTACTACTCATTCCGTACCTTTCCTTAGAGGAAATACGGCAATATTTTTTTACTTCATTTAGCCAGACAGGGGTCCACAGCATGCACATACCCTTACAATCAATAATTTAAATTGTGAAGGGAACAAAATATCATACCTACTAAACAATTATAAGGACCAAACGTACACACCTTAGTGTCTAATTACAAACTTAATTGCATGATCAATTCTTATAATGGCATGCGCTTGTCAATATCATGTACAAACGTTCATACTATTCTAAAGAATTAATCAGACATGTTCATAAAATAGCCGCGTGTTTAATAAATATTATGAAATAAATAAATTCGCAACGTCGTGTATTCTATAAAATGCCACGAGTATTGAGTTTTAATAATTATAAGATAAGTTGTTGTAAACATTAATTATAAATTACAAATTGAGATCAATTAATACTTTAAATGGTAAACAGACTAACATTGACTATTTAATGGATAATTATTTATAAATATAATATTTTAAAATGAATACTTTTTAAGTGATACAGGTGAAAACGAACAAGGCGATCATATGATGGTAAGTGATTACCTATTCACATGGACATTAACAGCCGCACAAGGTTCACAGTTGCGTTGTCTGCCTTCAAAAACCCATACCCTCGCCAACGCTCTGGCAATCTTACTCACCAGCAGAAACATAGCACAACAGTCACGAAGTGCTACTTCACTGTGGTCTTCTAAACACTTAATCCTTAAAAGATAAGTATCATTGAAAATCATCTACTTTACCAATAGGTACATACAAAACTCGTGAGTGCTCTATTTAAGGCGACGTAAATAGAAATGATTTTGACATGTCATGTCATGATTTACGTCATTAAACGTTTCATATTTCCTTCAACATTAGCAGTATCTAGGATTTAAAGTACCGTGATGAGACATCTCTAATAGTCACGTTTTACACAAGTCAACAAAGAGGCAATGACGAACAAGATAAAGTACAACACTTATTCAAAATAGTGATATCACGCAAAACTCAGTTGTGACACGATTCATTTTATTGTGTATTGAAAACAAATAAAACTTTTTTTACTGTTATGCAATTAAAATCATTGCATTTTAACAGAATCTTCAGTTAGTTAATTTAGTTTTAGAGTATATGAAATGTAATGAAATGAAATATTTTATTCAGCAATTTGATTCACTTAAGAAATTCTTTTGCACGTCAAAACTTTTTCACCCTTCCAGCGCGAGCGCCTCATCGTGTATGGCCTGCTGAGAAGAGACGCTGGTTTTAAACTCATTTGGCGATCCAAAGAATTTGTGTCACTACTTCTATTGAAAGTTTATCAAAGCCGACAGCCATCAAATAGCATTTCCTAAGTTTCGAATCCTCTAAACTGGAATTAAACCTAAGCTATCCGATTATCTAAAAGCCGATGATAATATTTCACGGAACATTTTACTTTATGTTACCGACGCGGGGATAACAGTCGTCCATTTCTATAATGTTACCTTTAATGCCATATAGTAATCCTATTACGGTCGTTATCTTCAGAAATCTGATCTTAAGTCGTTTCTGTACGAACTATATACTTTATAGCGTAAAGTAGGTGTATCTGAGACGATTATGACGCTTATATCGTCCATTATTATTAAAAGAATGCAATGTAAGGTTACTTTATAGCATTGCCTTAGAAACAATAACATTTTGTAATTAAACGGGCGATAACAGTTTCTCATTTCACGTGGAAAATAATTTTCGAAGATACATAATATTACATTGGAGCAGAAATATGTTCACACGTGTCTATCCAACTAAATAAAGCCACATTTCAGTAAGAATGAGAAATAGCGTAAACTATTTACAGTATAACGATCATATGTTGCTACAAGTCTATCGGTTCTGTAAAGGATAAATCTTTCAACGGCAGTTCTGTATAAAGACGCGGGTGTGTTGTATAAACAATCCTTTCAACGGGTTCGCGTGCTAGCAAACTTCAGTAAACATAGTGAACTAACGGCACTATTTCACTCTTTAATGCATTGAATTTAAGTAAATATTTTAATACGTTCATTGTTTTCATAAATCATTGACCATTCTCAAGATAAACCTATTGAAAAGTTTTTTCTTACTTTGTCTTCATATTATGACGGTCTACAATTGACTGGCTTCGTAGTATTGTTTTTTAATACGATACCATAAAAAGACATGTGATTAACGGAATCGTCGAATTAAAATTAGATTCGCTGCTTCTTTTGTGCGAATCTAGGTTTTTATTTTATTAATGGGAACTTCTCTACATAATTCCATGGACTACCTACAGTTTTTATTTTGTAAATGGGATCTACATTACATAATTCCATGGACTGCCTACAGAAATTTGTTATTCGCATATTTTAACGTAAGCTTCGCAAATCTTACAATGGTTTCTCTTTCAATGTTATAAAAAAGGAAAAATTGAGAAAGCAATAACATTTCGAATCGCAAACAAGAACATTTACATTCAAAGATATGTTAGGGATCTCACGAAAAATCTCGATGCGACCTAATTCATATTTAAAAACGGTCGATGAGTCAACGCTCCTGATCGGATGGTGCACTTAGTACAGACCACAGCACATCAGGCGGAACACTTTACACTTTGTACCTACCTTATGCCTGGGGCATAAGCGATATTATTGAACTGCAAGTGTTGACCGTGAGTGTGGCTGACCGTACATTGAGCAACGATGTTTATTGACTGTCGATATCCGCACGCATCGAGATCACGGAATGCTGGCTGTATGCAATGAATAAACAAACGCTATATACTGTGCTGACTGTACACGACAGAAAACAAACCCTTCATTTAGGCCCTCCTTGCCCTTACGATCAATTAACGCAATTGACAAGTTTTTCGGATGAAAAAACGGCTACATATTTTTTTTTCTCACTCGATATATAAACCCTGGACTACTGCTGACGCGGTTGCTATAAAGTAATCTGCCACACCGAGGTAGTCAAAGTTCGCTACGCATTGTATTGCTTACTTAACAATAAGTACAAATATAAACCAACGCTACAAACAATTGTGACTACTGTAGGCGAGGTACAAACAAACGCTTTTGAAATTTTAAAATTCTAAAGATACGTTTCAAATGCGCCACGGTTCGCACTTCAAGAACAAGGCCTTAAAACTAGGGCTGTGACATCATGTGTACGAATCCGACATACGGAATCAATAAAACAAATTACGCATGCAGACCAGTAAAAAAATCTGCGTCTTATTTAACAAAATTGGTATTCTGAGTTCCTAACTTCTGCCATTGACTCTGTCTTTATGGACTCAAAAGTAATGTAATTTAACGATTATTTGATTCTTGTTTTGGACTTGACACGTGTAGCAATTTTCTTCAGATTAGAATTCGGAATCTATCCATTCAGTTTGCAAAAACAATTTCACCAACTTACCAATATCTCAACTCTTACCTTAATATTTCGATGGTGATTTAAATACTGCGCTAGGGTTTTAGTTCCCAGGTCAAGCAAAATTTGTATCGGGTCCCCATTAAGCCACAAACAATCTTTGTAACTAAGCCAAGAGTTCAAACGATGGAGGCTTACCCTGTAGTAGCTACCAATACCAAAACCGCCAGCCCTGTCAGTTAAGGTTACAGCGAAAACGGAATTTGCATGAGTTTGATCATAAAATTACATATGAACGAGTGGCCGGCGCCACATTTCTATGAACAATGAAGTATGGAAATGGCGCCAAACGCGTATCATAAGCTGCGCACGCGCCGGTTCGCGCTGCGACGCTACCGAAGACTGCCATAACTCGCATTTTGTCAATTTTAAGTTATCTTGGCCATTATCGCTTTTTGAAACATTTGAGTTATATGGTTTAGAATCAATGGCGTTCATAGTTGTGCAACTTTATTAGTGGCAGAGACGCCCTTAAATAGAGCACTTGTATTGCACAACAGTCAGTACAAGAACTTGACGGCTTCTAAGTTTTGTGTTATACGTGTAGACACTTTTAAACACAAACACTGTCTAAGTGATAAGGCCTTTTGCTCTCCATCTCTTCTCTTTGTTCCTTTCAGTTAAGCAAAACTAAAAAACCTACTTAACCATAACATTTTTAAAACGTTTCAGTCATTATCATTATCAGTTAAGGGACGCCTACACTGGACTCCCCCCAAGGTTCTACGAACAGATCAGTTCTGTTCTGCCAGCATCCAAATAATGCTCGCGATTTCCGTCAGATTATCGGTCCAAGTTGACGGTTGAGGAGAGTTTTCATTGGTTCGTAAAATGAACTAGATGTTCAGCTTGAAGGGGTTTTTCTAGAAAGCCGAAAAGTCGAGTTATGCACTGTTTTGCGGCAGAACTCGGCAAGAACCCGCGTATCGTTTACGACCTAATCGCGCAAGTACGTTTGTCACGTCCTTGCTTAATGACCGGCCTTTTATTTCTTCATTTCAAACGTTTTGTTAGCAAGGGAAGTGTAAATACCAGTCTAGCCTTAAATAAATGTGCTCTTAGCATATAAATGCTCAGGGTTATTACTCTACACTAGCCTGATGTAAATAATGTAGACTCTGGATTGAATACTGAATAAATGTCTTTCGTATTTTATATCTCACTTCCGTTGGTAAGCAGCGAATGCGGCCTATAAGGTGTATATTGTATGATATTTATATATTTTTTTCTTTGTGATATATAGGCAAAGGAACAAGAGTGTCACCTGTTGGTAAGCGATCACCGCTGCCCATGGACATCAACAACTGTACAAGGGTCGCAGATGCGTTGCCTTCCTTTAAAACCTTACTCACTAGCAGAAACATAGCAATAACGAAGTGCTACTTCACTGTGGTCTTCTGTGTTCACTCGAGTAGAATTACCACAACGCTCTACCTCTCTTAAAACATGTTTGTTCGACCTTATCTGCAAACAGCTGAAGCAGCAGTAATATTTCTGATCGCTTTAGAGACTATTATTTAACTGACGCTAATACTTGTCAACTTAATTTTAATGTAATCAACAACTAGTTGTCAAATAAAGAATTTATTGAACATAATAATATAATAAAGTAAATTGCTTGTAATAATATATTTGACAATGCCAATAATCTATTGGCAGGTATTTCAGAAACACACATTAACATGCCGGAATGTGATTGTTATGTGTAGTTGAATTCAAAATCAGTATCGTATATAATGCAGAAATCTCGTTTAAAGTTCATAATAATATTACTATACATACCTATTAATTGAATTACATTACCAAATCTTTTAACTTTATGAATAGGGTGCTCACCTATTAAAAATTATAAGTTATCACTTGCTGTCAATATAACATCAATAAATCATCAAACATCACTCAATGTGTTTTATACATAGATTGGAAAGATCTATAAGCATTTTTCCCTTCGAAACTTTTGTAATATTTTCCATCAACAACTATCAATGAAATTTAAAAAAAAAATTTAAAAAAAGAAAATTTGACATGACACAGAGTCGGGAACACATCTATTGTAAAACTATATGAACTGAGACGAAATTATATAAATATGTAAGTTAATAAACCAGAAACAGTGTTCTCCTTCGAGGCCCCGCGTTTGATACCAGTCGCCAGCGTCGGCGCATAAGCTATATTAACGCTACCGAATTAATATAATGTATTAATAACACCTTGATGTGCGACTTACTTCCTCTTTTATATTTGTGGCGCAGGATCCACGGAGCTTGTAAGAGTTAAGGGCATAACAAACGTAACATATCGGTTTTACCTCAATAGGATTTACTGTCAATTATTACCTATGTGCGAGAGTTTTAAGATTTGAATGAGTTTAGCAGCTTGGTCTGGATAAAGTAAGCAAAATATTTATTGACAATCACTTAATTATTTAGCCATAACGTAATCGAAACTGCTATCAAATAATGTTTTCTCAGATTAACGTGACATTTAAAAATAAGTTAATATGTTGGATTTGACACAAATTCAACGTATACATATTTTTTACGAATGTTACTCGTTAAATTCCCTGTAAATACCATGTAGTTTTAATTAAAACGCGATTTTATCCGATTAAAAGTAATTTTATTTAATAAATCCAACGTATGTTTGTTTGTTCATGTTACCATTTAAATCGAGTCCGCTTGAAGTGCTCAGTGCAATGTTGCATGCCGGAGACACGTACCGGCACCCCACCAAATTTGCTTAGAGCGGCTGCCGGCGCCAGACTACTTTCCAAATAGCCTTCGAGTCTCGCCTGTGACCTTTTACGCGCGTAAACGAGCCTTATGGGCCAATCCTCGGCTCCTAGCACACACTTATCATTAATTAATACAAAATTATGACTAATCTAGACCCTTTTAGTGATAGTTTTGATGTATAGGTTTCACTTTTGTTTTCGGACACCGAAGTTGCTAATACGAAGTTAGGTATTGGGTTAAGTTGCTATCTTCGTGCTGTTTGTAATGATATTAAAGCCATATCACAAATTTTATAACTTGGTAAGATTCATAGTCATAACTCTAAAGTCTAGAAAAGTTTCTCATGATAACATTGTCTATAAGATACAATGGAAATGTCTAACAAGTAAAATTAAATGAAGGTATATTTTAAGAACAAAATTAACATGTTCTATAATATTTCCATATATAAAACTAAAAAGGTCAAATGTTAAGTGAGAACAAAAATTACGCAGCAGTGTTTCAAATTAAAAACACTGCAATTGCAACCAGTTTTTCGTCTAATTAATAAAATATCAATCGCATTGTACAACCAATAAAATACACCTTCTGATTAATATGTCATTGCGTACTCTATTAAAGTTTTTACATATACATTAATTATTTCTAGATTGCACGAAGACGTCGATCTTAACATATCAACGTTAGATTTATTTTAAGAACGAGATACGGTGTATCGCGTGTAATTTACTCAAACAGATAACGATAAAGGTTCGTCGACATGAGTGACACTATGGAATAACAACTTACTTGTTGGGAATTAAAAACCTGCGGAGAAAGTGACGTGCTGATAGAATTTAAGACGATGAAATGATATGGCAATCGCTGACTAAACATTATTCTATCCTATCAAGATATTCAGGCCTGCCTATCTGTCTACATAAGTTGTTGAAATTATTAAAATAGTACCTAAAACTAATATAATGGATAATGGATTAGTAATACAACTAACTGCTACCCTTCCGGCCGTTTTTCGGCGGGCCGTTCTTCGTTCTTACGATCAGCCAGGTACGCGGGTCATAATACATGCACAAGTGAGTGCGCAAGCACATGTTTTTGCAACGTACATATAATAATGTAGTAAGGTCCACAATAACACTCTTTAGTAAATAAGTTAAATATTTATAACTCACTTTTCATAATTTATAGCTTAATGGTCACCGGATCGTATTGATTCTAATCGATTCATTTTATATGGTGTATTGGCTAAGGGCTACTAACTTTGATAAATAAGCAGCAGTAATATAAATCGGTAATTTAAATCAATAATGTAGTAACTATTTGGTTTATATTATAATGGTTTTGTAAGATTGCACGATTCAATATTGATTGTATGGGAATAGGGTTGACGATATCTAATATTACGGAATCCCCTCACAATCATAAATACTTCTCTTGTTTAACTCAAAACTGAGCAGCTTCAAGCTGTTGATTTTCAACAACTTCGAGGTTCTCTTCCAGAAGAAGGACTTATTTTTGTCGTGGGGATATTGTAGATCAACAGTTTGCAGGCATTTAGAATAAGGAACATACACACAGGAGTACGGAGCGAGTATAACAATAGGAATTGTCCTTATTCATCAACCTTTTAAACCAATGGCATGTTTAACAGATAAAGATGAACACAAGCCTAGTAAACTAGTGGTTAAAGATAAGTCTGTGTGAACCGAGGCATGGTGAACAGTACCCTCATTCCGACTGCTACGGGTCATAAAGCGTCACATTACGCACTGATAGTGAAAATGCAAGCGTGCGTAATACCAACCACTGATAGACGACCAGCAGGCCGCGCGACGCATTGTTTGAACCAATAACAAACATTTTGTAGGGCTGGTTGAGCAGACAAAGTTTGTTGGTAATCTTCACTTTATAAAATACTCGTAATAAGATGAAAAAAAACACAAAAGTACAAAAGAAGAAGACCCCTCATATTGTATGACTAAATAATTGTTAAAATAAAACCTGAAGGAGATTTATGAAGTTGAAGTATCAAGATTTTAAAGAAAACAGGAAGAGGGAAAAAGGTGAACTTACTCGTTTTTCATAAATTTTCGTAAGTAATTATTTCCGTTCATATGCCTTAATCATTATTTCTCTCATATCCAGATCTAAAACCATATTGCGTCTTCTTCAATTGTATGTAAGTTTCTACATAAAGTGCTCGAGATTACTTTTGCAATTTCACGGAAAATAGGGTATGGTTCTAATCAGAGTCGTATGTTATTCGATATGCCATGCATGCTAACTATATAATTGAGAATAATATCTGTTCCGCTGGTCATTGGTCTTCCGACGGTCCATTAATACTCTCTGCTAATTCTTTCACATGTAATGAGTTCTTATTAACACATCCGCTCTAGAGAAAACATACGGATGTTAGTGCCTTGTTATCGTGTAAACAAATTACAGTCATTTTATGAAGTGTGACGGGAAGCTTGAACGGTGTCGATATTAACGACAGGTAAATGTGAGAAAATTGAATTCTTTATATCTTAGTAATAAGTATAATTTCTCTTAGGCAAGTACGAGCTAATATAAGTGTCAAGTAATCAAAACGGATCATGTTAAAGTTTTTTTTTTCATTAGGATTATTTCTGCTTAAAGTAATATATGAATTTTTTTTTCATTAGGAAATTTTCCGGTTAAAGTAGTATATGAATAAATTTGAATGACAACCGAACATGCATAGCCATCATGACACAACATGAAATTGTAAGCGTAGGCTAGAGTAAAGTAGTAAAGATGACAAGTGATAAGAATTATCAAAGAAAACAATATCAGATGAACTGAATGCACTAAAGATGACAAAGTGAAATGTATGATTTCAATAGTATTGTATAATAAGAGATAAAGTAGAAGCAGATAAAAAAACCAGATGTCAAGTGTGATAAAATATTTGAAACTACCGAGAATTTGTCCCTTCATGAATCGCTGTTTTGTCAAAGATATGACTTGATGCATTATTTGATTTCAAAATGATGACAGATTTCACCTAAACGTAAAATAATCTTAGAGGTTAGTCAAAAGTTTTTTCACAATGATGTCATTTTAGATTATAAAAACAACGATGAACTTGAATATAAACCTTGAGCAGTCGACGAAACAGTTAAAATGACGACCCTTCAGATGTCTGTCCCTTGTCTGATTCTAATGATTATGTCTGACATAATAGAAGTAACAAAAGAAACAACGAAAATAATCTGGCATTCGCATAAAAGTTACTCATCAACTGTCTATGTGACATTGAAAAACAATAGGATAATTGCGCAAGCTTTTCGTATTCTGTGCGCAAGCTTTTCGTATTCTGTTTTACTTTTTTGAAATCGTTTGAAGATAAAATACAGTTATAAATAAATCTGGAAATATAGTTTAAGCTTCGCAGAGATTTGTAACTAAATTAAAATATCAAAAAGTTGAGTTGAAGTCTTCATAATTCCCTAAACAAACTTCCTCACTTTTAAAAGCCATATTTTCGCCTTAAATATTTTCCTGCTCTTTTGATCTAACCTTCTATAAAACTATGTAGTCAATAAACGTATCTATTCGGGTGCAGCCCTAAGAACACTTAAACGCGTTAACATTAACCCGTATATTTGTGGCGCCAGCTCTCGACTCCGCTGCACTATCGTTTATACGTACTAACACATTTACATGCCTGCACATCGTGCTTACATAAATATAATAATTACGCAAGAGTTTTAAAAGGCAGACTTCACGCATCAAATTCACTGATAACAGGATTGTGTCAAATCTTTTTTTTTTTTTTGACTACTTAAAAAAACTCTACATTCGGATGGGCTGTTTGTTTGCTTTGTTAACAATATTTTTTATTATTATAACTCGGTACAGACTTAGCTGATTAATTTCACATTTTAGCGTAGGAACACATTAGGCTGAAATTACGCGATCAGATCGGCGGCAATAGGTTTGTTTAAGCGATGTAATTTTGGTATCGGAAAACAGAGAAGAATGGAGTTGAAATTCGTTTTTTTCAATTTCCAATAGTTTCACAATATTGGCAATGCTATACCTTATTATTGCTCTTTTCTGTTAAATCTATTCTAATAATAATCGGGACCAAAATAGTTTTCTGACGATTAATAGTGTTATTTTAATAAATATAGGTACTATTTGAGTTTGAATTGGTGGAGATATTCATCACCTAAATGTTTGTGTAGGTGCAACTCACCGTCATTAGACCGTCAATACTACACAAGATGGTATCTCTAGAAGAGGCCATGTCTGATTTATGACTGCATTATCGTTTACTACTACGCAAGGTGATAAATTGACTGGCCCAATGACGCATTTGGTAGTGACTGTTATGCAGGTCTATGCGCCAAAAGTCTGGGTTTCAAATACTAATCAGTAATTAACATTTGTCGGATGAACATAGTTATTTACCTTGCTTGTAGATTTAATATTAGTTCACTTTTTTATGTTAAAGGAAGTAAACGAAAAAGAGGGTCACCTGATGGTAAGTGATCACCGCTGCCCACAGACATCGACAACCTCACAAAGGTCGCAGACGCTTTGCCTGCCTTTAAGACCTCACCAGCAGAAACATAGTGCAATAGTTACGAAGTGCTACTTTATTGTGATCTTTTGTAAGGTGATACTTCCCTAGACGAGTGGCTTATTCGAGGGGAAGTTCCACTAAGTTCTACCTTAAAAATATAGAAAAATAATTCTTTGGTGTTAGCTCCGGCATAATAAGAAAATAAGCTTCATCGATCTTAGGTTCCCATACATCTGATTATAACTGTGTCAGCGATCCCCGCCACTAATAGAATTCCTATAAATGCTATTGCGCGTTAAGTATTGTCATGAGATCACTTAATTATTTCTTCCACATTGCGAACGTGATCATCATCTACTGGTATTTCCGTATCATGTGATTTATATCGGTACGGTAAATGTTATTTTTGATCACTACTGTAAATAGTGCTCATTCATTGATTTATCTTGTCGACGTTTTATCTTATTTCTAGCGGTAATGTGTTAGACTCCTCTGTTCTGTTCGAATATGTAACAACTAATATTACAGGACTATCTGTAGAGTGATTTCGTAAGCCTAAGCAAAGCCTAAGTAACCGGGTACAAAAGTTAAAACCTCATTTGTCCCTAGATTGAAGTGCTTTCCCGATAAACCTTTGTGGCCAACCAGACTTTTCACCGCAAAATTAATTACAACAAACATTCTAACGAATTTCTTAACAAGTGTAAACAATAATTAGAATTGGATACAACTGGGAATCTTTGAATTAACAAAAGCACGCACAATCCCCATTTTCTCATAATAATTCTTAGAAGGCCGTGAAGATTTTCGTCGCGACGAAAATGACACGATTTTAAGAATAATGTTGACGTTAGCCCACTCGTGCAAGTTTATGATAATTAGCGATTATGTCGCCGAGCTATCACTTGAGCAATGCTCGTTGTCGTTGCAATTTGAACTCTATGTCAACGGTGGCAAGGGTGGAGGGGCCGGGGCCGCGGGCGCGACGGCGCCGCGTCGCGACGCCAGCGTTTGTTTGCACCGAGTGTTCCCTATTTACGCAAATACGTTTCGCATTATTACAACAAACAGCACTAAATTACGAAAATGTGACGTCACACAGCTGTATAATGTTAGCGTACGCGATTTAACCAGTTGGTATTGGCGCGATAATGAATAGTGTTTCTTCAAATAAGTCAAAGTTTGCGACGTGGACTTTCCGCCATTCGGATTCCTTTGCAGATTATCGTTTTGATGCCCCTTAAGATATTGCTTTTTTTTCAATTTTTTAATTAACAATCCAGCAGCTCGAACCTTATGGCAAGCGTCTTTAGGCGCGCCTTTCCTATAGCCGGTAGAAGGGTATTCAATGGATCATACTTATTGTTTTTTTTAACGTTACGTTTTGCACTTTACCTTCAAATGACGCAATGAATATAATTAAAAAATCTTCGATATGTTAAAAATATACTAAACAATTTATACGATTTACTTTTATTTGAGAAAATGCAGGATTTAACGCATATAGGTACGAGACGAATTTAGTTTTCGCAGTCAGCCAATTCGAACGAGCCAAAACAAGCAACGTTCATAATTATTATGCTTATTTAAAATCGTCTTTCACCCAGACTGCGCTTTGACGAATAAAAAACACCACACTTTTTAAGACGGCAAAAAAAATAATTCTGAAAATAAATGAATCTGTATTGGAAGTTTAAATTTTATCTTAAGGTAGCTGATATGGTATCGTAAATTGACTATTACTATTTTACGGTTCACCGCACAATAGACATGATGAATCAATATTCTCATAATTGCGCTGAATAAATAAATTACAAGTACAAATAATCCAAAACCTTGCTGCTAAGAAAGTTAATTTTGAAGACGGATCCTACCAAAAGGGAATTTTCCATTTATCAAATATGACAGACACCTGATTCATCAGACAACGCGTTAACGTAGCAACTAGCTGTGTACATTTGTAAGTAATTGTGTATATTTACACTCACAGATAATGCTAATGTATAATATATACAGATATTGCTGTCTATCAGCTGATATTATTGTCACCTACAGCCGTCAGTTACATGAAAATCGTGACTACTTGAAAGTGAACGATTAATGATTACAGCAAATCATAAAGGGTGGGGTCATTTGTGTTACCAACTAGGCCGTATTTAGGTATACAAACATTTGATTTTTAAGAATAGAATACAAAAGGACTTGATAAGTTTTGAAATACAAATAATGTAATAAAAAAATTTTGTACTTATTAAAATAAATTGACCATACGTTTTTTTTGATTAAAATTAAATTGAAGAGCAATTCAAAATTATTTATATTCAATAAATAAAAACAGAATATTTTCTTTGATGAAAAGAAAATGTTTTTGAATATATAGTAACATATTTATTTTATTAAAAACGTACGTGTCTGAATGAAAAGACCGGATGCAAGCGAGTTATTGAAATCCACCAATAATAATGTTATTATTTTTTATTTATATCTTGAATTGAGTTGCCAATAAGAACGGGACTTAAAATTACGTCTTGGTGTGATTTTATCAAAATTTAAACCAACACATATTAGGTAATTCACAAGTGCACGGGAATATCACAATATATCCTACGCACTTAACCCATATTATTATTAATTCACAAGTTTAGTGCATAATGAGTTTCGTAGATACAATAAATTATTATAAAGCATTTAATAACATGAAGTAATAAAGTTTTAAGTGCTTGATTACTGCATGCAAACTTAATATATTTAAGGTGGGCAATTTGTTTACAAATGGCTTATCTGTACCTTAACTCCAATATTGGTGTAACAGCTTTATTGATATTAAATAATTATTTTATTATAAAGTCAACTATTAATTGCATATTTATGTAGTTAATGTCCTCGCGTAAGCATGTATGAACCGTTGTACCTAATTCCTATTATATGACGTTCTTCATTCGGTCGAATATTAATATAAATAAAATTGGATTTTCTTGACCTTTTCGTTATTTCCGGCAATACACAATACACAATGTTTTTGCTAGGAACACTAGGTGCACATATAGGAGAGTTGTTGATTTCAATTGTATTTAATTATTATTTTCAAGACATACACAATAAAATGTTGTAATTTCGACTTTGAAATAACACTCGACAGACATTGGAACACGACCCGGTACTTAACCTACTAGACCAATGAAGCATAACAGGAAGCCAAATGGCTCCCTGTTATTTACCAGTGGACTGGTCTTCAGCAGGATACTGTTAAAAATCAATAAAATTAATTAATAAGCTGTGTTCAAAAGTCGGTTCAAAACAAAAGACCGAGCCCGCTTGTCTAGTAGGGCCCTGGCGCCGGCAAGTCACGCGCTTCACACCACAAACCACGCTATTACTCACTGTAAGCGCTTGCTAACCACATTCTCCTAACGCTCTCTCATTAGTCGATATTAAAGTAATAACGGACATGCACCCGTGGCCTTCACCCCAGAAGTAGTCCACTATGAGCACCCAATTTTTTAGCACTCGCACCTTGAGCACCTGCCGTAGACCACTTTGCGCACCGATTGATATTTTTACAGGCTTGTTTGGTGTTTATAAGCAAGCCAATCGTATGAATGGGTGCTCAAAATACCTACCTCACTTTTTAAATACGGTTCAAGCAAAAGACCGAGTCCGCTTGTCTAGTAGGGCCCTGGCGCCGGCAAGTCACGCGCTTCACACCACAAACCACGCTATTACTCACTGTAAGCGCTTGCTAACCACATTGTCCTAACGCTCTCTCATTAGTCGATATTAAAGTAATAACGGACATGCACCCGCGGCCTTCACCCCAGAAGTAGTTCACTTGTGAGCACCCAATTTTTGAGCACTCGCACCTTGAGCACCTGCCGTAGACCACTTTGCGCACCGATTGATATTTTTACAGGCTTGTTTGGTGTTTATAAACAAGCCAATCGTATGAATGGGTGCTCAAAATACCTACCTCACTTTTTAAATACGGTCAAAGCAAAAGACCGAGTCCGCTTGTCTAGTAGGGCCCTGGCGCCGGCAAGTCACGCGCTTCACACCACAAACCACGCTATTACTCACTGTAAGCGCTTGCTAACCACATTCTCCTAACGCTCTCTCATTAGTCGATATTAAAGTAATAACGGACATGCACCCGTGGCCTTCACCCCAGATGTAGTCCACTTTGAGCACCCAATTTTTGAGCACCTGGCCTAATCCATTTTGCGCACCATTTGATACATTGGCAAAGTTTCAGTAATGTACCACAGCAGGGCAAATGCCTCCATCATTTGAAAACATGTTGGGATGGGTTTTGGCTTTATGACCACGCTTGCCAAATTGGGGTTGGTGATCTCAAACCCGACACAAACTTTGGCCGACCCAGGAATCGAACCCAGGACGTCGAGACCACGGCCCAGTACTTAAACCAATAGACCATTGAGGCTTTACCATTGTCACTGTCGAGAAATTTGGCAAGACTATTTGATATTTTTGTGAAGCTAATAATATCAATAGGTGGTCCAAGTGGTTTAGGCCAGATGCTATAGTTGAGGGTGCTCCAAAATTGGGTGTTCAAAGTGGATAACGTCGCACCCATGGCTTTCGCCCCACAATAACACGGGTAATGATATCTTATTAGCTATTGTACGGATTAAGTATGGTACAGGCTATGTGAACCAGGGGAAAAGAATATAAATGTGGTAAAGGCTGATGTTGTCGTGGAAAAAGGAAAAAAAACCATTCATGACCTACGACAACTACCATTGTTAATATAATGAATTAGGCTGAATTAAATAACACACAAGTATCTATATTTAAATAGGTTTAAAATCAACCAACCATCCGACTACGCCGCTATGTCAATAAAATTGCAATAAAAGTATATTCTTCACTTTTCCAGCCATCATTATTTATTCAGATTTACGAAACATCAGAATACCGCATCCACACGGGCGCATTAAAAAACTCATCCTGTACCCGACATCAAAGCGATTTCTTTCACGTAAAAAGTTGCACACGAAATTATGCACCGCGAATGCAGTCAGAGACATCGATCCCGCGAAAATAAAACGGCGATTGAGCGCACCGCTCTCGCGCAAAAAAAAACGCGGCAAGCGCGAGTCGGAATTTACAGAGAATTCCGTACATTTTGATTGATTAACTGAGACGAATATTAATTTTAATGTAAACCACAATGCCAATAATTGACTTACTGAAAATGATATTATGTACAAGATCTGAGTGACTTGTTGAATGATGTTGTTGGTTTATAAAATAACATAGCTTTGTTAACATAGCATTATAAAATAGCTTGCCAGTCTTAGGCTCATATTAATAAATCGCACTCAACTCTGTGCTCGATCTTGAGCGCGAACTAGATATGTCATTCTCATACAAAACAGCACCTCAAGTTCGCGCTCAAGATCGAGCTCAGAGTTGAGTGCGATTTATTGATACAAGCCTTAATTACGTGGAAAGAAATTAATAGCACAATAATTGTGCCATTAATTTCAAGAATTTCAACTGCACTTATACGAGTAGTACGTTCACGGCTTGCCTGTAAATCTAAAATATACCAATATTATCTTTGCTAAATAATTCATTATTTAATCTTAGCCGATTTTCCATATATAGCCAACCAACGAATGCTTGCATAAACTTTACGTGCTAATTTTGAATTCCTTACATTTTATAGCCGTACTTCAAAGTTATTATATTTATAATGTGTTTAGTGTATGTAGTATGAGCACTTTTGAGTCCTGCAATTTATTTATGTTCTACTTATAATGTACTAACAAGCAGTAAAAATTATTTTACAACGATATTTTTGGCTATAAACCATCATATATGTACTTACATTTATGCGCGACGTAATACTCGTGCTTATCACATATTTTAATTTAATGCATAAGTATGAAATTTAAGAATCCCATTGGGGAATTCAAATACCGTACCGTAACTCCATGCAATATAACATTCGCAACATATTACGACACACAACACGAACATTTAATTTTTGAATAGGTCCCATATTTGAATATTGACGGCGTCAAAATGTTTTAAAAAGGATTAATTTCAAATCTCAACTTATTGGAACAATAACAGCGAAAATCTTCAAACAAGGGTTAACACAATTCAGCAGTTAACCCTAAAACGTCGCCGTGATTAGCCCAGCGCGTGATCAGTCGGGGCCGAACCGTGAGCGCTCGACACGACACTAGTTAGGTACAAATTGCAGAGATATCACCGCACCAGATGTATGCTGGTTAAACTGATTAACAAATGGAGCTATACTTTTGCGTGTATAGTGAAAAAATCGGAACTAATATAATAAAGCTGAAGAGTTTGTATGCTTGTTGGTGTGGTTGTTTCAACGCGCTAATCTCAGGAATTACTGGTACAAATTGAAAAAAGATAATAATAATAAATAAATAGTAAATTTCTCATCGATGTCCGTCATTAAAATACAATTCATTTGTCGTCGAAAGTACAGTTACGGCGAATATTATTCAACAGAAGAAAACTCGATTATTCACGTAACAATTTTATCTGACAGAAATTAATAACATTAACCGCTAATTTTATAACATTAACAGTTAGCACATAAAGCGTTAATGCAATGATACTATGATATAATGCGAATGCGACGTCCATCCATATATTTATGGGTAAAAGTATCTAATGAACAACAAAAGTTATACACCTCGTATTAGTGAAATGTCTGCTCCATGTAAAGCCATGAAATGCATTTAGCTTTATTGCGATAACACCTGGCAGGGATTCAATTAAAAATTATCCGTTTTACAGCTTAAGTACGCCTTTTGAGATTGATTAACCCTCTGGAAACTTTAAAGAGAGAAGCAACGTTTTAAACGCTATACTCGGCTTTCTTGTCCCTTTGAGTAGGTAAGGAGTTAGGTAACTTAGTGTATTCAAAAGTAAACGAAATGAACTTTAGCAAATATTGTTTCTGAAGAGTAAAATCTTTAACTGTCCATGGTAAATTATAATAATAATACCCTCCGGCCGTATTCGGCCATGGCGGCCGATCTTACGATCAGCCAGGTACGCAGGATATATTATAGTGCACAAGTGAGTGCGCAAGCACAAGTGCACTCCCTATTCCCTCACTCTCATAATTCGGTGGGACAGCAATCTGACACGACCGTAGAGAGATCAGGCGCAGGACCAACGGCTTAACGTGCCTTCCGAAGCACGGAGGAGCTCGAGATGAAATTTTTCGGTCACCCATCCGATGACTGGCATCTGTGAACGTTGCTTAACTTTGGCAACCGCAGGCCGAGTGTGCTAACCACTGCGCCGTCGAGCTCCTCAAATGTAAAAATCCATGGTAAATTATTTTAATTAAAATGCACAAATAAATAATATTTATGTAAATACAGTAAGTTAAATAATATTTTTAACAACACAACACAAACTACCTTACTTAGATAAATCTAATTCTTTTTGATTTTTTATTTGTTCTAGATTTATATACTTTACTGTATAGATCCGTTGTAATGTGCAAAATTTAGTAGAATCTTAGACAAATTATCTCTTGGGTCTTTTCTGCACCACGTAGCATACGAAGGGTTAAAAGTACGATAAACAATATTATTACAGTGCGCGGCCAACTGGTGTTCACAAAGGCAATAGTGAATCAGATTTGATGCGTTTTACACTTTCAATCCACAGGTAGACCGTTTAGAGATCCGTGGTACAGGTGTATCACCACTTTATTAAAACATCATAATTTTATTTTGATTAATAATAACATAATTAATTTACTATTACTGCCACCTTGGTGAAGTGGTTAGAGCGCTGTGCTCTAAAACCTCAGAGGTCGTGGGTTCGAACCCCGCGGGGAACATTTTCACTTTGTGTTAGTTTTCCCAGTTTGGTTAGGACATTGCAGGCTTGATTCACCTGAGTGTCAGATGAGAATGATGATTCCGTTGGTCCCGACTTTGATCCAAATGGTCTGGTTCCCCTTGAAAGGGTCACAGAGGTCAGAGATCTCTTCGCGGTTGTTTTAAAGGTAAAATTTACACAAAATCCGAGACAAGAATATAATGAAACAACACCATCTGCTAGTCGCAAATAGTGCTTGCATTATAAATGCCAGACAAGACAAACACATTATAAATAGGAGACTTTCAGACATGTTCATGCGCTAACCGACTAAACATTACACCAAATCTGTCGTCAAATAGCCATTGCAGATTACTACTGAGAGATTTGAGTCGTTCCAACACATTTTCAGACAGCATGAAAGATGATAAACACAAAGTAGCACTTCATAATGTTGTGGCTGTTATGTTTCTGTCGGCGAATAAGGTCTTCTGAGCTCAAATAGAGAGGGTATGGTATGCAGGGTCGGAGATTTGCGTGTGTCTTCTCTGAGCGCGTCATTGCCATGAAGTAAGCGGCCGCGGTCACTTTGGAGTATTTTAACCAAGCCTTTACCCCATTCCCTCCTCAATTGAGCGCTAGACACCTAGCTTACTAAACATAAATATAGCTCTAAAGTTTGGAAATGCTACTTCACTATAAGTTGGAGATATTTCTTCAGATGAGCAGCTTTACCACAATAGAGTTAATCAAGGAAACGTCACGTTGGTGGTGGATTCAGCCAAGAAAGTGATCAGTCAATTTTGACAAAATGCATGGACTTTTTGCATGGGAAACTGAAACCTGCTTTAGCTTGACGCTTGAATTATTCTCAACGTAAGGGTGGTAAACTCCCATTTTCTTGGCTCCAAACAAGACAGAATCTCTCGTACATTGCCCTGGAAGTTTTCGTTCGCGAAAAAGAAATTCGTGTGTTGTAAGCTCGGCAAAGGCGCTCAGACGGCGTCGCGGCGTAGGTCGATGCCCGCTCCCGGAATAACCATCAGCAGCGGCTATATTTGCAGCGCGGGCGCAGGGGGGACCAGCGCGTGCCATTTCTGCACCGCCCGGTGCATCTGAGTAATGCCATTGTAATGCTCTCGATATAGTCGTAATGACTGGACGCGGGCAGACGCGGCGTCGGCGGCTGCCGGCGGCCGGTGGTATGTCGACCATGCGCTATGGTGAGAGCGATAGTGGCCGCATGGCAAAGCTAATGGGAAATAGATCGTGCTGCGTTTAGTAGACAAACCTTTTATGGTCACCGTGCGCTATGGTGCCGGAACAATAAAGAAGTGTGCCAATTAAAACCGACGAAAAGTAACTACGCTCTCCTATTCCGAGAGAAGAAGACGAACATTGGTAGTGGCATTTGGAGTTAGTTGTGATTCCAGTGCCAAAGACTTCAGTGTTTTTACCGTCTCACAACGCTTCTGCCACTCGTAAATCACCACCCGACGCCAAGAGAAAACCGCGACTCTCTCGTCAATAACATAACTATTTAATGAGTTCAATCCACAGATGAACCGGGGTGCAAACGACGACCATCGCTGTTGCTATACCCAATGTATATTGATGAGAGCGAGTCGTGGGAGCCTCCGCTCGGCCGGCCCGACTGTCATTTGTCATCGGCAAGTTCCTGTCACATCGCGTACGCATACTTTCTTACACTCCGCAATTACCTTTTAAAGTCGGCAAATTTGCCGATTCCGCAAAAAACCGGACACCCACTTAATGGAGTGATGAATGATGACAATCAAAATATTACCCCGCGACCCGCCGATCGCGACAGTTTTTATGAGTTTTTATGATAATGGTTTTGTGTTATGATAATGTTTATTAATTTTAAATAAGATAAATGTTTGTTCGTACACTAACCGTTCGTAATTTATTCGGTTAATAACACGTTTATTCGTGTCTATAGATAGTTTAATTGAGCGGAGAGGAAGTGTCATGTTACACAGGCGGCGTGGATAGGCCGAAAATGGTATATTAATGGCGGTGATCAAAGAGAATAACGTACAAGAAGTCAATAAAGTGTTTGTATATGTAGCTCGGTCGATTTCCACACGGTAGATAGTTTTCGCGACAGATGGCCAGTGAGTCACCAACCTGCCTGAGCGGTAAATGTATCCAATGTAATCGAGACGACAATCTATACGTATATACAGATAATAAAATTGAAGTGTCTGTTTGTAATGTCACAGATTTTTACTTATCATAATAATACCCTTCTGGTTGCTGTTGACGACTTATCTTGAATAGAAAATCTTTAAAGTGACTGTCGGGACTTCAATTGTACAAACACACCAGGCTGAAGTTATGCGACGTTATTTCGGCATAGTGTATCATCTTTCATTTGAAAAACATCGCGTTTTTTTCGCCTAGTGTTTCTAAACTAACTGTACCTGGTTGACTACTGATATAGTCACCGGTGTTTTGAAAGAATGAGGAAGAGAAATAATGATAATTTTATTGTTATCAAAAATAAATTTCTATGCTCTTATTTCAAAATTAAGTCGTAACGTAAGATGCTCCATAACGGTATGCAAACCGTGTTTTAAAATCGGTCACTTAGCATTCTGCGTGGGGTGGCGGTCCAAAGATACATTTGAAAAAGTTAAACAAGCGAGCAAATACGTAGGAAGAACTAAATGCCTTGCAAATCATCAGTAATATCAATAAAACAGTAAAAACACAACTCAAAATGGCTGTTAGTGCTAAATGAGCAAGTTTATTAGCTCATAATAAAGCATTTCATTAGGAACGGTTGAATATCGTATATCGCGCCGAAAAAGACATGACATCAGATGGTATCCTCAGGGTGACATCATTAATTTAGGAAATGAAAAGTCATGGAAGCTTCGGTACGACAATTGGTCACTGTGTTTATGGAGTAATGAATAAAAAATCTAGATTGTGTTCAATGGACCTCGCGTTTTGTGGAGAGGCCAAGCAAGCTTTGTTAAAATCGAATTTATATTCAGTCAATTGACTAATATTCCAACCTAACTAATTTTCACTGAAAGTTACTAATTACAATATTATTCAGTACAACACCCTTTACTGCTTACATCTGAAATAAGCATGCCGTTTAATAACTTTTATTTGCCTGTTTCATTAATGTAATTTATTTCATATTTTAAAAAGATACACAAAACTTTCAGACGTCTAGGTGAATTTTTATAATTATACGTAGATGATAAAAGCATTGCATTATTTTCGCGTACGTTTTTCAACGTGGTTATTGATATTGCTTGTGCAAAATAAATAAATAAACAAAGACTTCAGTAGCCCAGTTACTGTCGGTAACAGCACATCATTAATAATACCAAGTCAGTGACGCTATCAAGATGGTCTTTAACTATCGCTTTGTGGCTTCCATCGAGACGACGATGACTGTATAATAAATGTATATTATGTTAAGTACATAAGTATGTATGGGCGTAAAGCAAAATGAAAATCACTCTGGTAAGGTAAACCGTAAATCTCTATCACTAAGATAAAGACTACAGTCTGGCCCTATAAAACGGGGTCTTTAGGCGTTTCGCACCGCAAGCGGTTCGAACCGCGGTGTGAATCGCCCAAGAGCCTCTTTTGAATGGGACTTTTCGCACCACGGTGCGAATAGCCCAAAATCATTTTTGAATGGGTCGATTCGAACCGTAATGACTAAAGCAAATTTCATGAATTTTCATCACACATCTCATAATGTACAGCCGGGCACAAAAAAACAGGCCAATCAAAATAATTTCAGTTGCACGTGAACATCTTCATGTTGAATATGCCCACATTTCAAAAAATCAAGGTAAATTTTGACCCTTTGTTCAAAGTGGACTTACCGGTATTAAGTAAACAATAGACTAACTGGAAACAAAAGCTTCCAATCAGAAGCACCCTTGCACTTGCTTTTGATGATATAAACATAGTTTTAAGTTAAAAATCTTGATCAAAGTGTGATTTTAAACCATACATAACTTATTGTTCTATAAAAATTAAGAGTTTCATTTACAAGTTTTTATATCATTGTTGATTTTTTTTGTGAATTTTCATGATAACCTGGTTTTAAGTACAATTAGTACAATGTAAAGTATTATATTTCTTTTACTCGTATGCCATGTTTAAATTTGAAACTTTTGATTTTTTTTTATTAAAATCTTTTATAATAATCCACTTTTCTTCTGGTCTGTACTTACACAAATCACCTTCTATTTTATACATGTTTAAATCGGACTTGCAGGAGCATTGTACCGTGGTTCGAACCGACCCATTTCAAAAGAATCCTTGGGCGATTCACACCGCTGTTAGTACTGCGGTGCGATAGAACCCATTCAAAAGGGGCTCTTGGGCGATTCGCACCGCGGTTCGAATCTCTTGCGGTGCGAAACGCCTAAAGACCCATAAAACGAACACACTGCCAATCTTAATTGACGCGTTTTTCAATATTTAATTACTTTCCTTGCCAGAATTTCTACTGGGCAACACTGACTAAGTCTTCCTTTCATGAAGAAGCCATAATAAAAAGCCTAATTGTGACGCATCGAACAAATGGGTAATCACATAAAAAGAAAAGTTTAAACAAATATCCAATTTTAAATATCAGTGTAAATATAGGCTCGTTGAGACAGACAGTTAATATCACTTCCAAAACACGGAAATGCTCGAATTAAATCTACCAAACTGGGTCGGGATTGTCACCCATTTAACTCTCAACTGGTGTGTCGCGATTCATACAAAGTGTTGGGCCATATAGTAAAACTATGGCAAAGAGAACATATAAGAAGTTTTATGACGATTATGATTTGTTGATATTGGCTAAATTCAAAGTGGGACTATCAAATATGAATATTGGTGGTTAGCTGTTGTGTGCGACGTACCTACCTACACTACATAGCAAGTACATACAGAATTATCAATGAAAATGGTTATAATGATATACCGGCTCTTTCGCACCTCCCAAGCCAAGGAGATCATCATTTTGTTTCTCTAGCAAGAAACAATATTACATAAATAAATGAATATCGTACTCACAATTGACATCACCAGGGCAGGTCTTGCAGCACCTCCCCGGCAGAAGCACGGGGGTGTCACAAGACGGTTCTGGGCACTCATTCTTAATGTTTCGGCACCGCACTTTAGCCACTACTCGCCGCTTCTTCTGCACCTGTACCGGAATGTGTACACATTAATAAACGAATAGTACACACACATTAATGAAGCATACGCAGGATTTAATATCATTTTGTAGTTAAAAACTAATGAAACGTTAAACTTTCGCGTTGCATTACTAATGGATAATGTTAACTCGGGACTAATCGGGATATTATTATTTAAGTACTCTCGGACTTACTACGAGACGTTTTGGCTGCGATGCTGCATCCATGATTACAGAGGACTCAATAATATATAATGTAATATCGCGTTCAGCTCCGTTAAAATACAACCCATAAAAAAATCATTTTATTAGAGAAAATAGAAACTGTCTGAAGCACAAATTGGGAATCATAAAATACCACTTCATTATCTATCTTCACTACATAGTATAAAACAAAGTCGCTTTTTCTGTCATGTTGTCCCTATGAACGCTTAAATCTTTAAAACTACGCAACGGATTTTGATGCGGTTTTTTTTAATAGATAGAGTAACTCATGAGGAAGGTTTTTATGTATAAATAGTGGACAAGTACCACGGGCGAAGCCGGGGCGGGCCGCTAGTATTTAATAAACTGTGAAAGCTGATGAAATTCCTTATCGACCAGCGTTAGCAATTGGTTTATTAAAATCACATTTACTTAAAAGTAAAGATTGTGTCTCCATTTGACATGGTTTTCGGAATCATAAAGATTATTTCACAAAACGACTAACAAAAGTGGTATGTCAAAATATGTTTTGAACAAAATTATTGTACAAACAACCGCTTAAATAGCATAGTTACCAAGGAAGCATAAATCCTAAGTATTAACAGATTATTTACTTCTTGATTACATAATATAATATTTATTTAACAGAGAAAATCCACAATGCATGGATCGTCATTTCAATATTTTCTAACGCTACTTTCCGTTACTTAGAAGTAGCTAATGTTAATTGAATAAACATAGTTTCTACTAGGCAATGAATGTATACAGTTGTCTCTGCTTTTCACTTACTTTTACGACCCTCATTTGTTTATTTATTGCAGAGAAAATCAATAGTTATATGCATTGTTTTGTTACTTAAAATGGTAATGTAAGAGCGCTCATAAAATATGTTATGGCCACAAATATAATTTCATAGACATCAGTAGCTCATTACGTGAAGTTATTACTTAATATTTAAGTGGTTGACGGTCTTTAAATAATTGTTTAACTTTCTAATAAATCTTGGAGAAGTTATTTGTTGTCTTAGATCGAGAGTAAATCTTTTAATTCTCAGGATATTAAATGTGTTTATTGCTAGGGTACATTCAGTCGCATATTAGGGTAACAGTTATGGTTCTGTAGTTGCGCTTATGAGTCTTACAACAACCAAAAAAACAACAGAACTGTTCTTTTTTTGAATCATAATGACAAAAAAAAATTTGCTAATTTTTTTTCTTGGCCATGGGCAAGTCACTCTCATTGTAATGTAAACAAAATATTGCTAAATTCATACAATATTCATATATTTTTACAAATTAAGTTGAACAGGACTTGGCTTCTATGCGACCTCAAAACTTTTTACGATGGAATTGCGTAGAGAGATTTTTTTAAGATAATTTTTTGGTAAAATTTTCTTTATATCCCTACATTAAGCATGTATCATGCATAATGTAGGTTGACTGGTAGAGAATGCCATGAGGCATTAAGTCCGCCTTTTGTACAATATTTTGTGTAATACAATAAATATTCAATAAATAAATAAAAAACGCGTTTCCTTTTTTTTTTAAGATAACCTATGAGAACACCTACAAAGCCTAAGTCTCGCAGGAGCAAGTCAAACAAGTGTGATTAATACGTACCGGTAAACACTCACATTTGAAGCAGTACATCACGCCAAAGGGCGGGCCCAGGTCCGCGAACCACGTGGAGCCGAGCTCACGAGCCTGTTTGTCGAACTGGCACTCTGAAACAATAAGGGTAAGGGTTAGATTTGATTGACTCAGTAATAGAAGATTCTAAAAATTATTTGAGCACCAACAGCTCAATATTAAAGTTTTGAGCCTTTCACTTTGCATTATAACATGACGCATGATTTCGGAATATTAGTTCCGAAACGTTAAGCAGTAAGTAATGTACCTAAACAATTAATTAAATATCGATTTCATTTAAATCCCGTTAAATAATGTTAGATCACAAGATTTCGTTTGAATCGTCTTGACTCTTTTTAAATATGTGAGAAACTAACCTTAAAATCAGCTATAATGTACTTGTAAGTAAGATATTGTTTAAATTTATTAAGCTCCATACCAAAACTACGCCGCACGCTGCAACTTTTAGCTGATGGCAGGACAAGGCAACACTCAAATATTTCCAATCGAAAAGTCATAAACTGTTGTAATTAATTAAATAAAATAAGTCAAATCACCAACTATGCGCGATGACAATTTAAGAAAAATGATGCAGAGGAAAAACAATTGACGCGAGTAATTTGAAATTAGAATGCGCCCCGCGCTCTTGCACATTTTGTTTTTAAAGCGGCCAGTCCGTGGAGGTTTTACTCCTCATCAGGGACATATTATAAAACATTTTTTTTCCATATAATAGTTTATTTTCTTGCAACCAATTTTTTTGTGTTTAATGCCGTGATGGTACAAATATTTTAGTCACTGGGTATTTTATAAGTAATAGGGCACAACAGAACAGCCTATTCAATATTTGGAGACCATTCTACAAATAGTGACCACAATATAATGTTTTTTTTTGGTTGTGGCAATACTTTTATAACTCTTCTGTCAAACAGGGATTTATTCCTTCACTAGATATATGTACATTATGGTTATCTCACGATGAATATTATCAAGATAAAATACAATAATGACTAGAAGCTGACACAAATCAGACACTTAACCTATAAAAACCTAAAATGTATGCAGTGTAATTGTTTACGACTATAAATTTATGCTTCCTGATAGCAATGCCAACAATTATAGATGTAAATTGTACATTAAATCATGTAAGATATTACTATTCTATTTTTGCACGCAATAAACTACATAGAACTTACGAATTATGATCGCGATTACAACATCAATAATGGTACATGAAAATTAATTTCTCAATAACGTTGTAGTAAGAAGAGTAAATCTCAGGCTCGTTTTGTTTGGTATAATATTATTATCTAGTAGTGTAATAGTTTGCTTTATCCAGCAGAGTAAGCAGGGGTCCTGAATTATATTCCTGAGTCAGAATTAAATGTTCATAATTACGTATTGTGTTGTGTTTACGGTTTGGTTTAAGTAATTAATGTAGAGTTTGAATTGGCTTTTTGTGTTGGATAATCCATTTGACGAAAAAGGCTTTAGGCTATACCTAGTACTCTTATGTAACAAAGTTTCTCAATAATGTTCTAGTTATAGTCGAAACGATATTACTGATATATGCTAGCAAAACTCACACCTTTTCAACCACTCATTCAATATTGAGCAGTATCAAATTGAATTTTAACAAAGTTATATGGGTAAAACTAAATTGCGTATGCACTAGGTGTAGTAATATAACCAAAAGCTTGTAGCTATTAATGCCTGTCTAAAATTCTTACATTATGGCCGTGTAAATTGCGAACTAACGACTCACAACAGACTGCCCATTCTGTGTTCAATATGCAAGGCTAAATGGATATTTCATGACTTAATAAAGTCATTGGGAAGTTACGAGAGAAAAGTATCAGATACCGTCATCTTTGTTATGTTCTACTGTAAGGTATAATGTTTGCAACAATGTTGCCAATACATAGTTCAATGCTGGGTACAGAGCTGATAATTTATCTGCACTTTTGTAGGTTCACAAGATTTTTTTCTCATAATTGAGAGTCCAATCAGGAGCTCACATTTAGGGGCCAGTTGTTCTTATAACCACTATGATCTGACTCTTTCAGGTATGCCTTTGACGCCTAAATTCGCTCACTAAAGATAAATATGTTTATATAGTATAAAAGGTTAAGTATATTAATTGTAAATGTATAATTTAGTTACACTTTAAAGGAACCTATTTTAATTCTTATACGAGTTTCTGATCGATAAAATTATGTTATGTTATTATTGATTTAATTATTCGATGAGCTGCAAGCTCATCTGCTATTAAAAAGTCAAATATCATAAAAGTAAATTATAATAACAAATTAATTAGTAAAAATCACCTGATATTACCATCTTAATTTCCTCGGCAAACTTCTCTTTAAATAAACACTTATCAATTAGTATGCGGACTAATCAGGATCACATCAACACTAACTCATATCATATTAAAATTTAATTACGCATAAATTATTTATCAATACTTTGAATAGTAACGCCATGATTTATTCGCTAAGGGGCAGCAAGCGCGGGTTAACAAGACACATTTACATACAGCACTCGTTGGACATCTAAAAATAAAAGTTGCAGTTGTAGTGTTAAAATGTACAAAACAACTATGAGACTTTGGAGCGTAAAAGTAAAAACTCGTCTCATCAGGCGACCGTGAAGTGTTGCCACCCCTGTGAACCTTTAAACAAGCAATGCAAGAAAATAGAACAACAGACAATATTAAATACTTGAATATCATTTTCATGGTCCAAATAAATATGATCTATCAAATAAATATGACTTTTTTTATATTCTTGTAAACAGAAGCACCAAATACTAATATTTAATTTTATTGTAATGATACTGAACACCAATAATATGACCAGCACCGAGATCAAACACCCACCACATCTGATAGACATTCGCCCATCAGTGTGCACTCAATATGTCTCTATATAACTATCCATTGCAGGAGTTTGTATTTAAATTAATCCTACTACTGTATGTATGGATGTTTGTTACTCTTTCACGTTAAAACTACTGAATGGATTTGAATGAAACTTTACCACAATATAGCTTATACATCAGAATAACACATAGGATATTGGAAATCGAAATCCACGCGGACGGAGTCGCGGGCGGCCGCTAGTAAGTTATAAGGATATTAAAAGCCGACTTTTAATATATTCTTAAAAAAAAAACAGAAATAGGAAAGAACCATTCAAATTTTTATAGATAAATAGAAAACATTTTTTTCACACTATTGTGTTTAAAATAATTAAACTCCACACTCCTACTGGCAACACTGTTTCACTAAGCCTTGCCTTTGTTGCACGGTAGGGATTCTAGGGATGCCATAGCCGATGAAATTCCACACGGATAAGGACATAATAGGCTTATGCTAATTTCACGCGCCGGTGATAATCCTGATTTATAGCGTACCCCATAAAATTTGGATTAGAATAGATGCATTGCAAACCGTAAATAAGTATGAATCTCAGGGCTCAATAACACATTTGCTAGATACTGGTCTATGTGCAAATATAGGACAAATATTTTGTATAAAGAAATATATCATTATTAATGCGTCCATCTCTTGCCTCTCATCTCAATTGAATGTGTTATTAATACAATAAACCTAGGTTAAAGAAAAAACAAGAATACTCCTCATTCCCGTAAATGCTTAGATTCGGAAATCAAGCATAAGAAACTGATTAAAAATTGGGTTGATTTTTGTGAAGACAGCCCGGGTTTGTGATCGCCAACCCACATTTGGCAAGCGTACTTAAGCCAAAATCCATCTTCGTAACGAATACATGATTTTGAATGATGGAGTCCTTTGCCATGCAGTGGGACATTCATAGGTTGATACTTTAACTGATACTTCAATCCTCTGTTGTTCAAAAGTGAAATCGGTTTCACAGAAGTCGCCAAACCATTAAAATCGTGCGGCCATCACGCGATTAGTGTCTCGATAGGCCACTGATGCATCGCCGATAAGCTGGCCCGGTCTCTATATATAGGCGTCGCTGTTATCTCTTAACTATTTAATTAACCTCACTTCAGAGTGCATTGATAACGTTGACTTGTTGCGCGAAGACATATTGATCTTACGTCAATCAATACTCGTGTATGAATGCATCTGTTGAGTGCGATTCACTAAAAGCATTTTCTACACCGATTATACATTTTTAATATACATATAAGTATATTTTAATATACTATACAATTTATGATAAAACAAAAGAAAAAAAGACATGAGCTTGTAAGTATAGAACGACGAAAAGAAAATGATATTTAATGTTAGTAAATGTGTCCATCAAGATTGCATTCCAACCGAGCCCAACACCGCACCAAAATATGCCTTATTCGCATTGGTTAACTTGAATGATGCTATCTTAGCATATTGGAGGTCTGAAGTCTGAATTGATTATCACCAATTCTGTTGTAAGTTTTTATCAAATAGGATTTCAAGTGCAGTTACATTTAAGAACTTCTCCAACAATAACCACATGCTCGGAGTAAGTTTCACAAACTCCTTTGTGGAAATTCCTAGGCGGAATGACATGTGAACGTAGATGACCCATACTTTCAACATACAAGAATGTATGCTAATATTCCTCACCTCTCATAGACTACACAAAGGACTATCCATCACACCGATATTATAGCAGCGGTTATTAGCATGCTATGTTATTGTAGACTTCTTCGAACTAGTGCTTACTTGAAGCAATATGCGTGACATATGTCCCTCGCGAACTGAGACGTACCAATCCTATTCGATCGAGACAAACGGATGAAATCTACTCTCAAAGTTCGACGACCTGGCACATATGCAATTGTTTTCAATGAAGCTACTTATTATTAACCAGAATTGGTAATACAGGCATTACCGCTGCAATGGGACCGCGTCTCAGTAATGAGGAAGGAGGGTGCCGGCGCCATCGCGCCCGAGGATGCGACAATCACCCACAAACTCGTTTAACCACTTCAACATCCTTTCCGAAAACGAGGCAAATTGACGTATGATTTATAACGAGAACACCCAGACTGCTCCTATAAATATTACGTTACAACTTTTTCCTTAATAGCGACAGTGCCAAGAAGCCGTCACGCTCGCCACACCCGTCCGATCTGCGAGTTTAAGAACTGCCAGGCGCACTTCACACCTATCTCAAACGGCAACTCTACAGTTTTTTTCTCTCAAATAACAAAATACACGTTAAAATATTATCTCTGACACGATTTAGGAATATAAAGTGAGGCGAGACATCTCGTAACCTTCTCTCGTTTTCTCGGAAACGTTGGCCGCCGTCCAGAATCTCTTCGCCAAGGAAATGAAGTATTGGCGACGCGCGTCTTATGCTTCTTTCACGAACTGTTTATGGAATTCTCGTCTACGTCCGATGTTTATGCGATTTAATGACGGCTTGAAAGCTAAAGGAGTGTATAACCGCTGTATTTAAACTGTATCGGCTACCTTATCTAGTTATTGTGCGGCAGATACAATTTGTAGTCTGCGGAGCGTGGCCGCGGTCGGTTCACGGCTAGACATCGTATCATAGATCACTGTAAGTATGAGTTACACGTTACACGTCAAACGGGCCGAAGTGTGCTGGTTCATTGAGGCGTGCGGCGGTCGCTTCAATAAATCCTGTACATAAAAGGGTTGTGCGCTCGCGCCGTATTTCAGCAGGCGTGGGCCGCGCATAAATTGTTCGCCTCGAATTAGCCTTAAGGAGGATATTTTGACATTCGCCTTCTTCGCCGGCTAGTTTACACTCGTTACTTGAAACACTCGATCGTGTCATGACGTAGGTTGAGCAGATTACCTCGGTGATATAGTGAGCGCGAGTGCATCTCTCTGCCCACAGAACTTAACGATCGGGTACTTGTGTCCTCGGCGTGGTCGGTCAAGCGAGTTGTGTTGTGACTCACCGCGCATGCAAGGCGGTAGCATGTTTGTCTAGCTCATGCTACCTACATCATTGTAGCCATATGTTACATCAGTAATGTGGTTATAATACGTTGCATACGTAGATGTATTAACACTGTATGTTGCGTTAATTTGCGTATAAACAACAAGGTTAAAGTGTGGGTTTGGAACCATGAAATCCCAATGTGCATAGTAAACGGTTACTACCAAATCTATGCTAATGCAATAAAGAAAAGTTCGTTTGTTTGTTTGGATGCGCTAATCTCAACAGGGTCGAATTGAAAAAATGTACTTGTGTTGGATAGTCTATTTTTCTAGAAAGCCTTTTAGCTATTTACACTATGTGTGCAAAACCGAAATCCACAATCCGCAGCCGTGGACGGGCTCTAGTCCTTAATATCCACACAAAACCTCCCGGCCAACCTTTATTCCGTTCCCTAGAATATAGTTGCGATACTACAAGCTGCGTGTTCCTTTGATCTAGACCATTTAAGATAAAACACATTTTGTTTGAAGACAGCAAGCGCAATAAAACTGCAACAGACACATGTAATCAAGGCGCGACGGCGAGGCGGCGCTAAAATAACGACGAGCAAAAATTTCCACGCTACAATAGAATTCTTGTGGGATTCTTTAGTAGATTAGTCACACTGTTGATGTAACTATGTTAATGATACCCGCCTAGCCTTTTTTCGGATGGGGTCAATCATTTACGAACTTGATACGCAAGAAACTTTTTTTTTGCTGGTAAAAAAATATATTTTATGTCTATCCGTTCCTTAGCTACCATTTTATAAGCTTCAAGCTTAGTCCGAGGATATTTTTAAGTAACAATTAAAAATGCACAAGTGAGCCGTCATAATTTTCTAAACCTCAGGTACAGACCCTATTATTTCCTCATAGTTCGGTGGGATGGCAATCTAACATGACTGTAGGGAGATCAGGCTTAGTACCTTTGAGTGCTTTCCGAGTCACGAGGGTGTGATAACACCGATTGCCAACTTTATAGGACTAAAGTACAAAGTAAGAGGACATTATTCTTGCTAATTGAAATATCTTATAGACACTCCACTACGGAGATAGCTGGTAAGAAGATAGTGAAACAATTTTCTTATTAAACTCTCATGCGGGCTATCAACACGTTTATTCAATATACGAGATGCCCTTTGGGTCAGGCGGGAAGGAACTAAGATACGCAAACGAATGAATTAGAATTCTAACCTACTACTAACTTTATAAATGTGAAAGTTTGTTTACTTGAAGTTTGTCCGTCCATCACGCTGGAACTACTGAACGGATTTTGATGAAATGTGGTTTACAGGCAGAGAATGGGCTGACTTAGATGACAGGATACTTTTTATCCCTATTAAATGCTGCCTTGGTTAAAACAGGAATCTTGATAACTAGCAAAAAAATAATTTAACGGCTGGTTCACAATTTCAAAGCAATCGGTTCAGTAGTTACGGCGTGAAAGCAGAACAAACCAACAAACACATAAACTCACTTTCCGATTTACAATATTAGAAAGGATTATTGTCTGACATTACAGTTGTTTTAGTGCCGGGATCGAACCATTGCATTTAATTGTGGCATATTAATAAAATAATCCAATTGGGCAAATTAGTTCATTCCTGCAAGAATTAATTATTTTGCCAGTAATAAAACTCAATTAAGGTACCGCTATTAACCTCGACCTATAAAAAGTGTTCGACTAAATTTAGATTATTTACGAATGGCGATTTTTTGTGAACTAAATCTTGTTTTTAATTATTCTGCCTCCATTCAAGACACAGGTTTTTATTAATGAACTTCGATTGGATAAGTGCAAGTTTATAAAACTGAATTGAAATAAGGTCAATTTAATATGATGCAATGAATAAGGCAACCGTAAAAAATATCATTAAAATAATACAATTATAATAACATATCTTTGGCTATGAAATAATATCTATACAAATATTATAAAGAGGAAAGGTTTGATTTTTTGTTTGTTTGTTTGTTTGTATGAATTGAATAGGCTCCTAAACTACTTGGCAGATTTGAAAAATTCTTTCACTGTTGGAAAGCTACATTCACCCAGAGTAACATAGGCTATATTTTATCCCGGTACGGGAAGTAGTTCCCCCGGGACGCGGGTGAAACCGCGTGACGGGCCGCTAGTTAGGTATAAAGAATCAGTATGCTTGCTATATTTGAATTTCTTTTTTTAGCAGGTTTACAAGTTTAGCTACATATTTTTTCCATACATAGTAATACATACCATTAACTACAATCCACAATTAACGTAATACCTACGACTTTAGTCAATATCTTCAATTTTGTAATTTCAAATTCGTAGCCTTACCGAATCCAAGATTCCGACCGTGGCATCTAACCTCTCTGCAATCTTTCCATACATAATTAACATAGACGGTTTAGATAAAAGTGATCAAGGTAGGTCCTTGGCTCGGTAGGTAAAGCCGCAGATGTAAGAGCGACCGTATCGGGTGTCGCGACAGGTGGCTATCGGTGCGTAAGAATTATTGTAGTATTAAGACTTAGAGGTCGTTACATACGATAGTTTAGCTGTTTATGTTAATTGTTGAATTGGTCAGGACTCAGAATAGACAAAAAAGATGATTACGTGCTTCGGCAGGCACATAAGCCGGTGGTCTCAACTATGTCAAAATTGTCTGGTTTCTCTTGTAAGGGTTACGGAGGACAGAAGACAGTCGCTCTATTGTAATAACCACTAAACAATTCCACTACTTCCTCTCTCGATGCCGTATTGTAATAACCAGCCTGGTCAATTCAGGATCATAGTCGTAGCGTAGCCTGGGCTCCGAGGCAATGGCCGAGGATGCAATCGGGATAAGCCCTAGGATGATGATGGCTGCAGTTCTAACTATCCTTTTTATTTATTTTTTGGTTTAGGAAATGCATTTGCGCATATCCTGCCTGGTGCTTAAACCTCGATAAAGAAAAACTAAATAATCTAATAATGCATAAACCAATAACTTACGATTGCATGCATCCATACTCTCCATCCATTCCTATCAGACACATATTGCCAAAGCCGGCTAAAACTAGCACTAGTAGCAATAAATACAAAATAGTATACCGGTGCCTCTATCTCCGAACATTTGGTAAGCAGACGAATATAAATATTTCACTTCCTTGCAACAAGACGCTAAAATTACAACAGCACTGAATGGTAGGAAGGCCGCATCTGTTTAGCGTTTCTGTGTTATATACCTGGCATTTGATCCTAGATTTACAAGCGGGTTTGTCGCTTAAATCTGTAAGTTTAAATGTCATTGGATATTATTCAGTTCGCGCGATCGAATCTGGAATAAAACAGAGTTACCAATTGGTACCAATCAACGGGTAATAACGACGGGTGCAGTGTTTTTTTTCTGTAAAGATACTCGTTAACATAAATAGCATCCCAATATATACCTTTGTACATATTAAATGTCCAAGTTAACAGATAAATATTTTTATTTTGTTTTGACATCAAACAGTCGTTTACAGTTAGTTAAAAGTGCCGAAAAAGTATAATGAACATCTTGCCCACAATTTTTTCACTATGCAGGAATCGCCCCACGACCTTCATTAGCCATTCAACTATTTAGTCGTCCACAATTGACACTTTCCAATAAATTTAATAATTAATTATTAATTAAATGACATATCAGCCGGCTTGGCGACAAGCGTGAAGTGTTTCATTAATTTCCCGCACCTGGGCTTCTCGGGTATCAAATAACTAATGCGCAAATAAATTATTACATTTTAATATGCCGCCTCGTCATGTGGGCTGAAGAATAAACTTGTGTGGTTCGACACGCCTACGGAGTTCCGTACATATAAAACGAATAGTAGATAATTACTTTATTTTACATAACTGCAAGATTGTTATATGTTTACTAAGAAGTAAAAAAAAAGATTTGAGAAACATAATTTTATGTTGAATTAAAAAAAATACTAGAATGAGAAGATTTGTAAAAGATAAATAAAAAATGTGATCAAGACACTATATCTTAGAGACAAGGCTTGCACCACTTACCAATTAAAATCAATGTTTCTGTGTCCTGTTCACATATCAAGTGATGATAAAATCTAGTATTATACTTATAAGAAATTTTTGTAATTATTTTGCATCAGATGAGTTAACCAGTCGATTTAATACTCGTAGATTACCCCTTGCACTTAACGATTTAATTCTCACAATGTAAAACATGCATATTTAATATAATATCTTTAGGTACTATTAAAACTAATTACTTATCAATAATCATATAACACCAAAGATAATTAGAAACTAGTATTACATTAAACCCGTTTGTAACATTGTAGCGCTCACTTCATTTCAAATATAGAAGCTTGTATACGGTTAAGTCTTACTTAAATTTTACGTAACATGGCTGTTCATTGGTATTTATATGTTAAAGCTAGTTCGTATAGTTTTACGAATAGTAGCAGACACAGAATATACTTATGCTGCTTATTTTATTCGCAGGGGAACGCATTTACACGAAGATATGACATTTCCTCTGGAAGAGGTTTACTAAGGGCTAAAAAAGGTAAGAACCTATTACACTTATTACAGGAACGGGAATGACATAATATTTGTTTT